>NC_069434.1:2609530-2674965 GCF_026875155.1 Cherax quadricarinatus | reverse complement strand
CAAACACCCACCCGGGGACCAAACAAGTTTAGAGGCAGCTCTACCTACACAACAATTGGGGAAGAGCTCTACCTGCCAAACAATGTTGGGGGAGGCAGTTTAACCTGACCAAAATTTTTGGGGTGAGGCACTCTCCTTTGCACAAAAGTTGGGTTTGGGGCACTCTACCTGCCAAAAAAATTTTTGGGGTGTGAGGCAGTCTCCCCCTGCCCACAAATTTTGGGTGGGGCAGCTCTACCCGCAAAACAATGTTTGTGGGGCCTCTACCCCGGGAAACCCAATGTGGGTGGGGCGCCCCCTGACCAACAATTTTGGGTGGGGGCTCCACCTTCAAAACAATGTTGGTGTGAGGCAGCTTCCCCTGACACAACAATGGGGTGTGAGGAACCAACCTGACACAAAATGGGGTGTGAGGCACTCTGCCTTGACAAAACAATGTTGGTGTGAGGCAGCTCTACCCTGACACAACAATGTTGGTTTGAGGAAGCTCTAACCTGACACAACAATGTTGGTTTGAGACAGCTCTATCCTGAAACAACAATGCTTGTGTGAGGCAGATCTACCCTGACACAACAATCTTGGTGTGAGGCAGCTCTATCTTGACTCAACAATGTTGGTGTGAGGCAGCTCTACCCTGACACAACAATAATGGAGTGAGGCAGCTCAATCCTGACACAACAATGTTGGTGTGAGGCAGCTCTGCCCTGACAAAACAATGTTGGTGTGAGGCAGCTCTACCCTGATACAACAATGTTGGTTTGTGGAAGCTCTAACCTGACACAACAATGTTGGTGTGAGACAGCTCTATCCTGACACAGCAATGTTGGTGTGAGGCAGCTCTACCCTGACACAACAATGTTGGTGTGAGGCAGCTCTACCTTGACACAAAAATGTTGGTGTGAGGCAGCTCTACCATGATACAACAATGTTGGTGTGAGGCAGCTCTACCTTGACACAATAATGTTGGAGTGAGGCAGCTCTACCCTGACACAAGAATGTTGGTGTGAGGCAGCTATACCCTGACAAAACAATGTTGGTGAGAGGCAGCTCTATCCTGACACAACAATGTTGGTGTGAGGCAGCTCTCCCCTGAAAAAAAATTTTGGTGGAGGGGGCCAACCTACCAAAATTTTGTGAGGACTCTCTGAAAAAAATTTTGGGTGTGAGGCGCTCTACCTCCCAACAAGGTTGGGGGAGCTTTCCGACCAACAATTTTGGGTTTGGGGCAGCTCTACCCTGCAAAACAAGTTGGGGGAAAGAGTCTACCCTGACACAAAATGTTGGGTGAGGCAGCTCCCCAACAAATTTTGGGTGAGGCGGGCTCCCTGACAAAAACAAGGGTGGGAGTTTCCCCTAAAACAATTTTTTTTTGGGAGCTCTATCCAAAAATGTTGGTTGAGACTCTCCCGAAAAAATGTTGTGTGAGGCAGCTCCCCCCGACAAAAATTTGGTGTAGGCAGCTCTACTTCCAAAATGTTGGTGTGAGGCAGCTCTCCTTGAAAAAAGTTGGTGGAGGCAGCTCTACCTTGCCAAAATTTTGGATGGGGCAGCTTCCTGACACAACTTGGGGGTTTGAGGGCCTATGAAAAAAAATGTTGGTGTGAGGGCTTCCCCTGACCAAAAAAATTTTTGGGGGAACCAAAAATGACCAACAATGTTGGTGGGGGCAGCTTACCGAAAAAACAATTTGTGTGAGGCGCCCCCTTGACACAAAATTTGGTGGGGAGCTTATTTGACAAACAAGTTGGTTGAGGCCCTACCCGAAAACAGTTGGTGGAGGTTTCCCCTGACAAAAAATTGGTGGGGAGCTTACCTGCCCAATTTTGGGTTTGGGAGCTCATTTGCACAAAATTTGGTTGGGAGCTCTACGAAACAAAAACCCCCCAAAAAAACGTTGGTGGAGGAGCTCCCCCCTGACACAAAAATGTTGGTGTGAGCAGCTCTACCTGCCCAAAATTTTTGGAGGCAGCTCTCCTTCCCAAAATTTTGGGTGTGGGCAGTTCCCCTAACAAAAAGTTTGGTAGGCAGTCTCCCCGACACAAAATGTTGGTGTGGAGCCTCCCTGACAAAACAATTTTGGGTGGACAGCTCCCCCCTCCCAAAACAATTTTGGTGTAGGATCTTTGACACAAGTTGGTGTGAGGCAGCTCTCCCTTGACCCCTTGTTGGTTGGGCCTCTCCCGGAACCCAACTTGGTGGGGGCCCCTTTTTCCCTGACCAAAAGTTGGTGTAAAGACCTCCCTGAAAAAATTTGGTGGGCAGCTCACCCTTGAAAACAATTTGGGTGTGAGGACTCTACCTGAAAAAATGTTGGTGTGAGGCGTTTTTCCTACACAAAATGTTGGTGTGAGGCAGCTTCCAAAAAAAATGTTGGGGGGGATCCCCCTCCCCAAAACAAGGGTTGGGGGTTTTCCAAACTTTTGGGGGACACCAAAGGGGTTTCACTTTTGCCCTTTTGTGAGGCAGCTCCCCCCTGACCAAAATGTTGGTTGGGAGCACCTAACCCAACAAGGGGTTGGGTTAGCAAAAACAATTTTTGACACAAAAAAAAATGTTGGTGGGGCATAAAACAAACTGTTGGGTACGCCCCCCTTTGAAAATTTTGGGTAGGCCTTTACTAAAAAAAGGGGTGGGGAGCCTACAAAAAAATTTTGGGGGGTTTTTAAAAACAAGGGTTTAACCTCCCCAAAACAATTTGGTTGGGGCCCCTAAAAAAAATTTGGGTGTTGGGGGCACCCCTAAAAACAATGTTGGTTGGGAAGTTTTCCCCTGCAAACATTTTGGGGTTGGAAGATTTTGCAAATTTTGTGGGGACCCTTTACCCCCAAAAAATTTGGTGTGGGGCCCCCTTTTCCCTTGCCAAACAAAATTTTGGGCGCCACTACACAACAATTTGGTGTGGGGCAGCTTCCCCTGACACAAAATGTGGTTGGGAGCTCTACCTGACCAAAAAGTTGGTGGGGCCCCTTATTGACCACAATGTTGGGTTGGGCAGCTTACCTTAAAAAAATTGTTTGAGGGCCTCTTAAAACCAACAATGTTGGTGTGAGGCCCCCCCACACAAAAATTTTTTGGTAGGAGCAATACCTGCCCCAAAAAATTTTGGGGGTGGAGTTTTTACAACATTTGGGTTTTGTGGGCAGTTTCCCCCTTGCCAAAAATTTTGGGTTTGGAGGCCCCCCCCCCTTGACACAACAAGTTGGTGTGGGGGGCCCTTCCTGACCAAAATTTTGGTGGAGGCAAACCTAAAAAACAATTTTGGGTGGGGGGAGTTTACCCTGACACAAAAATTTTGGTTTGGGGGCTCCTTACACAACAATTTTGTGGGGTTTTTGAAAAAATTTTGGAAAACTTTTGAAAAATGGGTGTCCTTTCCTAAAACCAAAAAGGGGTGTGAGGCGCTCTCCCCTGAAAAAAAGGGGTGGGGAGCCTTTTTCTTAAAACAATGTTGGTGGAGGCAGTTCCCCTGACACAACAATTTTGGGTGTGAGGAAACCAAAGGGCACAACAATGTTGGTGTAGGCAGCTTACCGACCAAAATTTTTGGTGGGGCGGCTCTAATGCCCAAACATGTTGGTGGGCACCTTGACACAACAATTTTTGGTGTAAGGGCGCTTCCCTGACCAAAAGGTGGGGAGGTTTCCCCCCGAAAAAAATGTTGGGGAGGAGCCTACCCGACACAACAATTTTGGTGTGAGGCACCCTCCCTTTGACACAAAATGTTGGGGTGAGGCGTTTATTGACCAAAAATGTTTGGGGGAGCTCTACCTTTAAAAAAAATTTGGGGGGTTAGGACCCCAAAAGGGGGAAAAAGGGGGGGCTCTACCGGGGAACCAAAAAGGGGGTGGGGCCCCCTTTTCCCAAAAATTTTGGTTGGAGGCACCCCCTAAAAACAATTTGGGGGGGAGCCCCAAGTTTTTTGGCCCCCAAAATGTTGGTGTGAGGCACCCTTTTGACAAAAAAATTTGTGTGGGCGGCTCTAAACCCAAATTTTGTGGGGGGCCTTCCCAACCCCCTTTTTGGTGTGAGGCAGCTTTACCGACAAAAATGTGGGGAGCCAGTTTCTGACCCTTTTTTTTTAAAATTTTTTACCCTTCCCCAAAAACAATGTTGGGTGAGGCATTCCCACAAAAAATTTGGGTGTGAGCAGCTTTTTACCCTTTGGGGACACCAAGGGTTTTTTGGGGGGCCCACCCTTCCAAAAAAATGTTGGGGAGGGCCCCCCGCCAAAAGGGGTTGGGGCGTTCCCGACCAAATTTTTGGGTGAGGCAGCTCTACCTGCCCAAAAATTTTGGGGAAAAAACAGCCTACCTGACAAACAAGTTGGTGTGAGGCCTTACCCGGGGCCAAAAACAATGTTGGTGTGGGGGACTTTTCCTGACAAAAATGTTGGTGTGGCGCCCATTTGAACAAAATTTGGTGTGAGGACTTCCTTGCCCAAAATGTTGGTGGAGGCAGCTTACCGACACCAATGTTGGTGGGGGGGGGCCCCTTTTCCCCGCCAAATTTTGGTGGGGGGGCAGCTACCCTGAAAACAATTTTTGGTGTGGGCCCCTACCTGCCAAACAATTTTGGGTGGGGGCATTTTACCTGAACAAAAATGTTGGTGTGGGGGCGCTTACCCTGAAAAACAGTTGGTGAGGAGCTCCCCCCTGAACCAAAATTTTTGGTGGGGGCCCTTTTCCACAAAAACAATGGGGTGAGGCAGCTCTCCTTGACCAACATTTTGGGTGGAGGGGCTTACCCTGACAAAAAAATGTGGTGTAGGAGTTTCCCCCCTGACCAAAAGGGTTGGTGTAAGGCAAACCCCCCCTTTTTTTAATTTGAACAAAAGTTGGTTAGGCACTCTCCACACAAAAAGTTGGTGTAGGCATTTTATTGACCCCAAAAAGTTGGGTGAGGCAGCTCCCCTTTGCCCAAAACAATGTTGGTGGAGGGCTTACCCTGACAAAAACATGTTGGTGTAAGGCGTTTAACCTTTTCCAACAATTTTGGGTTTGGGGGCGCTCCCCCTGACCAAAAAAATGTTGGTGTGAGGACTTATGACACAACTTTTTGGGTTGAGGAAACCTACCTGACACAAATGTTGGTGTAGGCAGCTCTTACCTGACACAAAAACCCAATTTGTGTGAGGGCTTTTCCCTGACCAACATGTTGGTGGGGGAAGCCCCCCCTAACAAAATTTGGTTTTGGGGCCCCTTTTTTTAAAAAAGGGTGTGGGGCCCCTTCCCCCTAACAAAGGGTGGAGGAGCTCACCGACCACATTTTTGGGTTTTGGGAAGCTTACTGAAAAAACAAGTTGTTGTGAGGCGCTCTCCGACCAACAATGTTGGGGGAAGGGCCTACCGACACAACAATGTTGGGTAAAGGGCCCTTCCTGAAAAACAATGTTGGTTGGGGCCCCAACTCAAAAATTTGGGGGGCCCCGCTCTCCCGACACAACAATGTTGGTGAAGGCGTCAACCTACAAACAATGTTGGTGTGAGGCAGCTCTCCGAAAAAAAAAGGTTGGTGTGAGGCACTTCCCTGACAAAACATTTTGGTTTTGGGAAGCTCTACCTGACACAAAAATTTTGGTTGAGCAGCTTTACCTGAAAACAAAAAAGTTGTGTGAGGGCAGCTTTACCCTACACAACAATTTGGGTGGAAGCCCTTTCTGACCAACAGTTGTGTGAGGCACTCTACCTGACACAACAATGTTGGTGTGGGCAGCTCTCCCTTTGGGCCAAAAAATGTTGGTGTGAGGCGCTCTCCCCTGAAAAAAACAAGTTGGTGTGGGGCAGCTCCCCCTTGACAAAACAATTTTGGGTTTGAGGCAGCTATTTGAAAACAAAAATTTTGGGTTGTGAGGCGCTTACCTTGCCCCAAAAATTTTGGTGGAGGCAGTCTACCTAACAACTGTTTTGGAGGCAGCTCTATCTTGACACAAAATGTTGGTTGGGGCGCTTCCCCTTGACCAAAATTTTGGTGGAGGCGCTCACCTTTGACACAACAATGTTGGTGTAACCCCCGCTTTCCCTGACAAAAAATTTTTGTGTGAGGCAGTTTTACCTGACAAAACAATGTTGTTGGGAGCTCTACCCTACACAACAATGTTGGTGTGGGCAGCTTTTTCCCGACAAAAAACAATGTTGGTGGGGGCAGCTCAATTGAAAAAAAACAATGTTGGTGTGAGGCAGCTCTCTTGACACAAAAATGTTGGGGGGGCAGCTTCCCCTGACACAAAAAGTTGGTGTGAGGCGCTCTACCGACCAACAATGTTGGTGGAGGCAGCTTCCCCTTGACACAACAATGTTTTTTTTTTTGTGAGGCGCTCTCCCTTTGACACAAATGTTGGTGTGAGGCAGTTTCACTTTGACCCCAACAATGTTGTTGTGGGAGCTTACCTTGAACAACAAGTTGGTGTGGGGCCCAGCTCTCCCTGGACAAAAATGTTTGGGGGGGGTGGGCAGCTCTACCCTGACAAACATGTTTGAAAAGGCTTTACCCTGACACAAAATGTGGGGGGGGGAGCCTTTCCCTGACAAAAAAATTTTGTGAGGAGCTCTCCCCTGCCCAAAACATGTTGGTGTGGGAGCTCTACCTGCACAACAATGGGGTGTGAGGCACTCACCTTTGGCAAAAATGTTGGTGTAAAGCGCTCTCCCGGGGGGGAAAAAAAACAATTTGGTTAGGCAGCTTTACCTGACACAACAATGTTGGTTGGGAAGCTCTACCTGAACAAAATGCTTGTTGAGGAGCTTTCCTGAAAAAACAATCTGGGTGAGGCGTCTCCCCCTTGACCAACAAATCTTTGGTGGAGGCAGCTCCCCCCTGATCAACATTTTGGGTGGAGCCAGCTCTACCTTGGACACAATTTTGGGGAGGCGTTTTACCTAAAACAATGTTGGTGTGAGGCAGTCTCCCTGAAAACAATGTTGGTGGGGGAGGAGCTCTATAACAACAATGTTGGTGGGGAGCTTAACCTGAACAAAATGTTGGTTTTGGGGCAGCTCTATCTTGACCAACAAGTTGGTGTGAGAAAATTCCCCGAACAACAATGGGGTGTGAGGAGTCACTGACACAAAAATGTTGGTGTGAGGAGCTCTACCGGGAACAAAAATTTGGGTGGGCCCGCTCTCCCTACAAAATTTTGGGTGGGAAGCTTTTACCGACACAAAAGGGTGGTGTGAGGCAGTTTTTCCGACAAAAATGTTGGTGGAGGCGCTTTTCCTGAAACAATGTTGGGTAAAACATTTCCCCCCTTGCCCACAAAATGTTGGTTGGGGCAGTTTACCCGACACAAAATGTTGGTGTGAGGCGCTCCCCCGGGCAAAAAATTTTGGGGGTTTGGGCAGCTTTTTCCCCTGACCCCAAAATGTTGGGTTGAGGACCTCTACCTTTGGCAAAAACAATTTTGGTGTGGGGTCTCCTGACACACAATGTTGGGTGAGGCCCTTACTTGGGCCAAACAATTTGGGTGAGGCAGCTCTCCCCTGAACAAGATGTTGGTGGAGCAGCTTCCCCTGCCGAATGTTGGTTTGTGGCAGCTTCCCCGACCAACAATGTTGGTTTGGAGGAGCTCTCCCCCTGCCCAAAAAAATGTTTGTGTGGGCAGCTCTACCTGAACAAAAGTTGGGTGAGGAAATTTACCTGACCAAATGTTGGGTGGGGCAGCTTACCCCTGACACAACAATGTTGGTGTGAAGACTCTCCCCTGAACAACAATTTTGGGTGAGGCAGCTCTCCTGACACAACAATGTTGGAGTGAGGCAATTTTCCCCCTGACACAACAATTTTGGGGTTAAAACACCCTTCCCCTGACACAAAAATGTTGGTGTGAAGCAGCTCTACCTGAAAAACAATTTGGAGTGAGGCAGCCTCCCTGAACAACAATGTTGAAGTGGGGACTTCCCCGAACAACAATGTTGGTGTGTGGAGCTCTATTTTGACACAACAATGTGGTGTGAGGCAGCTCTACCCTGACAAAAAAGTTGGTGTGAGGCAGCTCTACCTTGACACAACAATGTGTGTGTAGGCAGCTCTACCCTGACACAAAAAAATTTGGTGTGAGGCAAGCTCTACCGACACAAAAAATTTGTTGGGTGGCAGCTTACCATGACACAACAATGTTGGTGTGAGGCAGCTCTAACTTGACACAACAATGTTTGGTGTAGGCAGCTTCCCCTTTGACACAACTGTTGGTGTGAGCCACCCTTTTCCTGACAAAAACATGTTGGTGTGAGGCAGCTCTACCTTGACACAAAAATGTTGGTTGAGCAGCTCTACCCTGACACAACAATGTTGGTGTGAGGCCGTTTTTCCCTGACACACAATGTTGGTGGGGGACAGCTCTACCGAACAACATTTGGGGGTAGGCACTCTACTGACACAAAATGTGGTGTGAGGCAGCTTTTACTGACAACAATGTTGGTTGTGAGGCAGCTCTACCACTCAACAATGTTGGTGAGAGGCAGCTCTACCTGACACAACAATGTTGGTGTGAAGGCAGTTTCTCCCCTGCCCAAAAATTTGTTGGTGGGCAGTCTCTCTTGACCAAAACCAATTTTGGGTTGTGAGGCAGCTCTACCACTGAAACAACAATGTTGGTTGGGGCAGCTCTCCCCTGACCACAAAATGTTGGTGTGAGGCAGCTCTCCCCTGACAAAAATTTTGGTGTGAGCAGCTCTACCCTTGACACAAAAATGTTGGGTGTGAGGCAGCTCAAACCTGACACAACAATGTTGGGTGAGGCAGCTCTACCTTGACACAACAATGTTGGTGTGAGGCAGTCTCCCTGACACAAGTGTTGGTGGAGGCAGCTCTACCTGACACAACAATGTTGGTGTGAGGCAGCTCAACCCTGAAAACAAAATGTTGGTGTGAGACAGCTCTACCTGAAAAAAAATGCTTGGGTGTGGCGCTTCTACCCTGACCCAAACAATTTGGTGTGAGCAGCTCTACTTGACTCAAAATTTTGGGTGTGAGGCAGCTCTACCTGACAAAACAATGTTGGTGTGAGGCAGCTCTGCCCTGACACAACAATGTTGGTGTGAGGCAGCTCTACCCTGACACAACAATGTTGGTGTGAGGCAGCTCTAACCTGACACAACAATGTTGGTGTGAGGCAGCTCTAACCGAACAACAATGCTTGGTGTGAGGCAGCTCTACCCTGACACAACAATGTTGGTGTGAGGCAGCTCTATCTGACTCAACAATGTTTGGTGTGAGGCAGCTCTACCCTGACACAACAATGTTGGTGTGAGGCAGCTCTACCTTGGCACAACAATGTTGGTGTGAGGCAGCTTTACACTAGAACAACAATGTTGGTGTGAGGCAGCTCTACCCTGACACAACAATGTTGGTGTGAGGCAGCTCTACCTTGACACAACAATGTTGGTGTGAGGCAGCTCTACCCTGACACAACAATGTTGGTGTGAGGCAGCTCTACCCTGACACAACAATGTTGGTGTGAGGCAGTCTACCCCCTGATCACAATGTTGGTGCTGAGGCTGCTCTACCCTGACACAACCAATGTTGTGAGAGGCAAGCTCTACCCGACGACACAATGTTGGTGTGAGGTCAGCTCTTGCCCTGTCAACTAGGTGGTTGGTGTCAGCACTGTTCCGCTGACACAAGACTGTTGGATGGTGAGGCAGCTCTACCCTGACACAACAATAGTAGTGTGAGGCAGCTCTACCTACACAAACAATGTTGTGTGAGGACAGCTCTACCCTGATACAACAATGTGTGGTGTGAGGCAAGCTCTAACCTGACACACAATGTTGGTGTGAGTCAGCTCTACATTGATTCAACAGATATGGTGGTGGAGGCAGCTCTACCCTGACAAACAATGTGGGTAGTGAGGCAGCCTACCTTGACACAACAATGTTGGTGTGAGGCCGCTTTTCCCCTGTCAACAGTGTAGGTGTCAGGCATCTCTAACCTGACACAACACTTGCGGTGTGAGACAGCTCTCTAACCACTGACACAATAATGTTGTGTGATGCATTCTACCCTGACACAACAATGTTGGTGTGATGCAGCTCTAACCTGACACAACAAGTTGGTGTAAGACAGGCTCTACTACCCGACAAAATAATGTTGGTTTGAGGGCAGCTCTCTAAGCCCTGCCAGAACAATGTGGTGTGAGGAAGGCTCTAACCTGATCACAACAATGTTGTGTGTTAGGCAGCTCTACACTGAACAACAATGGCTGTTGTGAGGCAGCCTCTACCCTGACAGCAGTGTTGGGTGAGACACCAGCTCTATCCGCTGACACAACAATGTTGTTGTGAGGGCAAGCTCTACCCTGCACAATAATGTGTTGTGAGCAGCTCTACCCGACACAACAATGTTGATGTGAGGAGCTCTAACCTGAACACAATGACATACAATGTTGGTTGTTAGGCATCTCTACTCCTTACACAACAATGCTGGTGCGAAGGCAGCTCTACCCTGACAGCAGGTTGGTGAGACACACCACTCTACCCTGATTCAAACAATGTTTGAGTGAGACAGCTCTAGACCCTGACTACAATAATGTTGGTTTGTGAGGCAGCTCTCCCTGACACAACAATTGGTGTGAGGAGCTCTAAACCTGACCCAACAATGTTGGTGTAGGCACTCACACTGACCCAACAAAGATGTGAGAGGCACTCTAAATACCCTGACATCAAGATGGTGAGACACCAGTCTCATCCCTGACACAACAATGTAGGTGTGTAAAGCTCTACCCTGACACAATAATGTGGTGTGAGGCAGCTCGATCCTGTCACAACAATGTTGGTGGAGACAGCTCTAACCATTCCACAACAATGTTGTGTGAGCAGCTTACCCAGACACAACAATGTTGCTTGTGAGGCACTCTAACCTGACACAACATTTGGTGAGAGGTAACATCTAATCTGACACAAGAATGTTGAGTGTGAGGCGGCTTCCTACCCGGACCAACAATGTTGGTGTGGAAGAACACTCTACATGCCCAAGCATGTTTGAGTGAGGCAGCTCTAAACTGACACAACAATGATTGTGTGAGGTAACTCTAAACTGACACAAGAGAATGTTTGGAGTGAGGCAGCTCTTCCTGTCACAACAATGATGGTTGTATACAGCTCTAACCAAGCCACAACTAAAGTTGGTGTGAATGCATCTCTACCCCTGACTCAACTATTTTTTTGTAAGGCCCAAAGCTCATAACCTGACACAGAATGTGGTGTGAGCAGCTCTACCCTGACTTCAACAATGTATAATGTGAGCAGTTCTAAACCGTCTACACAACAATTGTTTTGCGTGTGAGGCAGCTCTACCCTGATATCAACAATGTTTGTGTGAGACAGCTCTACCCTGACACAATAATGTTGGTGTGAGGCAGCTCTACCCTGATACAACAATGTTTGTGTGAGACAGCTCTACCCTGACACAACAATGTTGGTGTGAGGCAGCTCTACCCTGACACAACAATTTGATGTGAGGCATGCATCTTCCATGCCACAACAATGTTGGTGTGGTTCAGCTCTACCATGACACAGCATTGTTGGTTTGAGACAGCTCTACCATGGCACAACAGTGTTAGTGTGACACAGCTCTACCATGACACAACAGTGTTGGTGTGACTACACTCTACCATGACACAACAGTGTTAGTGTGACACAGCTCTTCCATGCAACAACAGTGTAGTGTGACACAGCTCTACAATGACACAACAGTGTTGGTGTGAGGCAGCTCTACCATGCCACAACAATGTTGGTGTGAGAAAGCTCTACCATGACACAACAATGTTGGTGTGAGGCAGCTCTACCATGACACAACAGTGTTGGTTTGAGACAGCTCTACCATGACAGAACAGTGTTAGTGTGAGGCAGCTCTACCATGACAAAGCAGTGTTAGTGTGACATAGCTCTACTTTGCAACAACAGTGTTAGTGTGACAGAGCTGTAACTAGACACAACAGTGTTAGTGTGACACAGCTCTACCATGCCACAACATTTTTGGTGTAAGACAGCTCTACCATGCTACAACAGTGTTGGTGTCAGAGTCTACTGTTACAAACCTGTACTTGGGGTCACAGTTTGGTTATAGTTTATAATGAAATATACCTTACTGAATTAATCTTATTAGTCCAGTATAATTCAATGGATAACACACTAGCTTGTTAGTTCAAGCACTGGCTTAATATTTCAAACCTTACACACTGCTGGTTCTAGCACGGGTTTACCATTGGTTCATCACTCTATGCACTGGCTTGCTGGTTCTAACACAAGTTTACCATTGGTTCACCTCTCTATGCACTGGCTTACTGGTTCTAGCACGGGCTTACCATTGGTTCAGACTCTGCACACTGGCTTACTATTTTTTCAAGAGTTTGACACTGGCTTACTAGTTCTAGTATTGGCTTCCCATTGGTTCACACATAAGAACATAAGAACATAAGAACATAAGAAAGGAGAAACACTGCAGGAGGCCTGTTGGCCCATACTAGGCAGGTCCTTTACAATTCATCCCACTAACAAAACATTTGCCCAACCCAATTTTCAATGCCACCCAAGAAATAAGCTCTGATGTGAAAGTCCCACTCAAATCCAACCCCTCCCACTCATGTACTTATCCAACCTAAATTTGAAACTACCCAAAGTCCCAGCCTCAATACCCAACTAGGTAGACTATTCCACTCATCAACTACCCTATTTGCAAACCAATACTTTCCTATGTCCTTTCTAAATCTAAACTTATCTAATTTAAATCCATTACTGCGGGTTCTCTCTTGGAGAGACATCCTCAAGACCTTATTAATATCCCCTTTATTAATACCTATCTTCCACTTATACACTTCGATCAGGTCTCCCCTCATTCTTCGTCTAACAAGTGAATGTAACTTAAGAGTCTTCAATCTTTCTTCATAAGGAAGATTTCTAATGTTATGTATTATTTTAGTCATCCTACGCTGAATGTTTTCTAACGAATTTATGTCCATTCTGTAATATGGAGACCAGAACTGAGCTGCATAATCTAGGTGAGGCCTTACTAATGATGTATAAAGCTGCAGTATGACCTCTGGACTTCTGTTGCTTACACTTCTTGATATAAATCCCAGTAATCAATTTGCCTTATTACGTATGCTTAGGCATTGCTGTCTTGGTTTAAGGTTGCTGCTCACCATAACCCCAAGTCCTTTCGCAATCTGTATGGCTAAGTTCTACATCAATTAACTTATAAGTACTAGGGTTATGGGCACTCCCAAGCTTCAGAACCTTGCATTTATCTACACTGAACTGCATCTGCCACTTTTCTGACCAAGAATAGAGCTTGTTTAAATCCTCCTGAAGTTCCCTAACATCTACGTTTGAATCAATTATCCTACCTATCTTTGTGTCATCGTCGAATTTGCTCATATCACTAGTAATTCCTTCATCAAGATCATTGATATATATTATAAACAACAACGGGCACAAGACTGATCCCTGTGAAACGCCACTTGTTACAGATCCCCACTCGGATTTAACCCCATTTATGGACACTCTCTGCTTCCTGTCAGTGAGCCATGACTCGATCCACGAGAGCACTTTTCCCCCAATGCCATGAGCTGCCACTTTCTTTAACAGTCTATGGTGCGTAACTCTATCAAAAGCCTTACTAAAATCTAAGTAAATAATATCAAATTCTTTATTGTGGTCAACAGCCTCAAAAGCTTTACTGAAGAAAGTCAATAAATTAGTTAGACAAGACCGGCCTCTTGTGAATCCATGCTGAGTATCATTAATCAAGCTATGCTTATCGAGATGGCTTCTTATAATCTCAGCTATAATTGACTCTAGTAATTTGCCTACAATTGAGGTCAGGCTTATTGGGCGGTAATTTGACGGTAACGACTTGTCCCCTGTTTTAAAAAATAGGAATTACGTTAGCCATCTTCCACATATCAGACACTAACACCTGTATGAAGAGATAAATTAAAAATATTAGTTAATGGTTCACAGAGTTCCATTTTTGCATTCCTTAAGAACCCTTGAAAAACCCTCATCACGGACCCGGCGACTTATTTTGCTTCAGTCTGTCTATCTGCTTCACAACCATTTCTCTAGTGACTGTGATGTTACATAATTTATCTTCTTCTAGCCCACTATAAAAATTAATTACTGGAATATTGTTAGTGTCTTCCTGTGTAAAAACTGAGAGAAAATAATTATTTAAAATCGAGCACATTTCATTCTCTTTGTCAGTAAGGTGCCCATAGTTATTTTTAAAGGGGACCTATCTTATCTCTAACTTTGTTCATAGACCTGGAAAAAACTTTTTGGGTTAGTTTTAGAATCCCTAGCAACTTTAATTTCATAGTCCCTTTTAACTTTTCTTATTCCCTTTTTAATGTCCCTCTTAATGTCAATATTCTGATTCATAAGATGACCCTCACCTCTTTTGATACGCCTATAAATTCCTTTCTTATGCCCTAGTAGATATTTGAGCCTATATTCATCCATTTTGGGTCATTTCTATTTGATCTAATTTCTTTATAAGGGATAAACGTTCTTTGAGCAGCATGTATAGTGTTCAGAAAACTGTCATACTGATAGCTCTCTTCGTTACCCCAGTCAACAGATGATAAGTGTTCTCTAAGCCCATCGTAATCTGCTAAGCGAAAACTGGGACTGTTTACTGAGTTATCGCTACTATCGTACTTCCATTCAATGCTAAATGTAATTGATTTGTGGTCGCTAGCACCCAGTTCCTCTGAAATTTCTAAATTATTAACAAGGGATTCATTGTTTGCCATAACTAAGTCAAGCAGGTTATTTCCCCTTATAGGTTCGGTCACAAACTGCTTCAAAAAACAATCCTGAACTACTTCTAAGAAGTCGTATGATTATAAATTCCCAGTCAAGAAATTCCAATCAATATGACTAAAGTTAAAGTCTCCTAGAATTACTAAATTATCGTGCCTTGTGGCCTTAACAATTTCCTCCCATAGTAGTCTCCCTTGGTCCCTATCTAAGTTTGGGGGACGGTATATCACTCCTAAAATCAGTTTTTCATGCCCCTCTGAAAATTCTATCCAAACAGACTCTGTATGTGTTACTTCAGACTTAATACCCGTTTTTATGCAACAGTGGCCTGGTCACAGACCGGGCCGCGGGGGCGTTGACCCCCGGAACTCTCTCCAGATAAACTCCAGGTAAACAGTTCAAGCGACCTCGGACATACAATGCCACGCCACCCCCCTTCCCGATACTTCTATCTACTTGGAACAATTTAAAACCCTGAATATGACATTCCGCAGGCATGTCCCGACTTTTTGAATTAAACCACGTCTCAGTTAAGGCAAATACATCAATGTTACCTGCACTAGCAACTAATCTCAACTCGTCTACCTTATTCCTAGCACTACGGCAATTAACATAATAAACATTGAAAGACTCTCCTTTCTCTTTACCCTTCCTGCTCATTTCTGTTTTTCTACTAAACCTATTACTGTCCTTATCACCCAAAGTCCCTGGCTTTTCAATATCTACCTCGTTCTGCTTATTACTAGTTTCCCTAGAACTCGTAATATTACTACACTGGGACTTCACTGTTTTCCTGCCAAAACCCATACCACTAACTATTCCTAGTTTAAAGTCCTAACTGCTCCCTCCACTGCAGTTGCCAGTGCTACCACCCCAGACCTAGAGAAGTGAACCCCATCCCTGGCATACATGTCATTTCTGCCATAGAAGAGGTCCCAGTTGTCAATGAATGTTACCGCATTTTCCTTACAGTATTTGTCCAGCCAGCAATTGACACCAATTGCTCTGGACAACCATTCTTTTCCAACTCCTCTCCTTGGCAAAATACCACATATGACAGGGTTCCCACCCTTCCTCCTAATTATTTCTATGCTGACCTATACCTGCTAATCAGGTCTTCACTCCTACGTCTGCCAACATCGTTGCCTCCAGCACTGAGACAGATAATAGGATTGCTCCCATTACCTCTCATGATGTCATCCAGAAGGCTAACAATATCCCCCATCCCAGCCCCAGGAAAGCAAACTCTCTGTCTCCTACTCCTGTCCTTCAAGCAGAACGCCCTATCCATATACCTAACTTGGCTATCCCCAACAACAACAATATTCTTACCTTCCTTAATGTCTTTTCGTCGTGACGTTCCCAGTAGTCGACTCACATTCCGTCGGGTAGCACTGAGAATGTATTAGATGTTTCCACAACAGTTTCCACGGCAGTCTCTTTCTTCTTCATTTGTTTCTACCTTTCCATTCGTCTTCTTGATCGTCAACTTCGTTCCCTGCTGTCCAGCCACTGACCAGTTTCCCTTCTTGACCTGAGGACTCAAAACAGGAGGACTACTACGAATCTTCTTGTTTTCCTCGGTCAGTCGCCGAATCTCCATCTTCGCCATCCTCAATTCTTCCTTAAGCTGTTGGTAAAGTTGCTCGATGGAGGGCATCTTGCTTCAATTCGTAGAGAGCGCGCAAACAGGTCTTCACAGAGCTAAGTACACGTCAACACTGCGCAAAAGCCAACTCAATCAGGAGCTACTGCGCAGCACGTCCGCACGGCCCAATAGCGATGCCATTATTAACTAAACAAAAGCCTAAATATTTTCAAATCAAGAAAGAAAAAAAAATACATAATAAAACAGGGAGAAACGTGATAAAAAAAAAGTGCGAAAACAAAGAACCTGGAGAAATATGAGAAGACAAACATGGATGACACACGACTTAACAATCAACTTTGCTTAAGCAAGAAATGTCTACAGCTTTTTTTCTCTCCAAAAATTTTTTTGCTAAAAGTATGGAAGGGAAAAATGTGTATTTTGTTGGACTGTTATTGTCCTCTATTTGTTAAATCTCTCTCTCTGTCTTATTGACACAATACGTTACATCTGGAGTTTACCTGGAGAGGGTTCCGGGGGTCAACGTCCTCGTGGCCCGATCAGTGACCAGGCCTCCTGGTGGATCAGGGCCTGATTAACCAGGCTGTTACTGTTGGCCACACGCAACTCGACGTAAGAACCACAGCCCGGCTGGTCAGGTACTGACTTTAGGTGTCTACCCAGCGCCTTGTTGAAGACAGCCAGAAGTCTTGGAGACAGCCAGGAGTCTTGAAGACAGCCAGGAGTCTTGAAGACAGCCAGGAGTCTTGAAGACAGTCAGGAGTCTTGAAGACAGCCAGAGATCTTGAAGACAACCAGGAGTCTTGAAGACAGCCAGGAGTCTTGAAGATAGCTATGGGTCTTGAAGACAGCCAGCAGTCTTGAAGACAGTCAGGAGTCTTGAAGACAGTCAGGAGTCTTGAAGACAGCCAGAAGTCTTGAAGACAGTCAGGAGTCTTGAAGACAGTCAGGAGTCTTGAAGACAGCCAGGAGTCTTGAAGACAGTCAGAAGTCTTGAAGACAGTCAGGAGTCTTGAAGACAGTCAGGAGTCTTGAAGACAGCCTGGAATCTTGATGATAGCTATGGGTCTTGAAGACAGCCAGAAGTCTTGAAGACAGGAGTCTTGAAGACAGTCAGGAGTCTTGAAGACAGCCAGGAGTCTTGAAGACAGTCAGGAGTCTTGAAGACAGCCAGGAGTCTTGAAGACAGTCAGGAGTCTTAAAATCTTGAAGACAGTCAGGGGGTCTTGAAGACAGCCAGAGATCTTGAAAACAGTCAGGAGTCTGAAGGGCAGCCCGGATCTTGAAGACAGTCAGGAGTCTTGAAGACAGCCAGGAGTCTTGAAGACAGTCAGGAGTCTTGAAGACAGCCAGGAGTCTTGAAGACAGTCAGGAGTCTTGAAGACAGCCAGAGATCTTGAAGACAGTCAGGAGTCTTGAAGACAGCCAGGAGTCTTGAAGACAACCAGGAGTCTTGAAGACAGCCAGGAGTCTTGAAGACAGTCAGGAGTCTTGAAGACAGCCAGGAGTCTTGAAGACAGTCAGGAGTCTTGAAGACAGCCAGGAGTCTTGAAGACAGTCAGGAGTCTTGAAGACAGTCAGGAGTCTTGAAGACAGCCAGGAGTCTTGAAGACAGCAGAGGTTTTTGAAGACAAACCAGGAGTCTTGAAGACAGCCAGGAGTCTTGAAGACAGTCAGGAGTCTTGAGAAAAGTCAGGAGTCTTGAAGACAGTCAGGAGTCTTGAAGACAGTCAGGAGTCTTGAAGACAGCCTGGAGTCTTGAAGACAGTCAGGAGTCTTGAAGACAGCCAGGAGTCTTGAAGACAGCCAGGAGTCTTGAAGACAGCCAGGAGTCTTGAAGACAGCCAGGAGTCTTGAAGACAGTCAGGAGTCTTGAAGACAACGGCTAGCGTAGAGTCTTGAAGACAGCCAGGAGTCTTGAAGACAGCCAGAAGTCTTGAAGACAACCAGGAGTCTTGAAGACAGCCAGGGGTCTTGAAGACAGTCAGGAGTCTTGAAGACAACCAGGAGTCTTGAAGACAGCCAGGGGTCTATTGGTAATCCCCCTTATGTATGCTGGGGGCAGTTGAACAGTCTTGGGTCCCTGACACTTATTGTATCTTCTCTTATCGTGCTAGTGGTTATGTTTTAGGTTCCAACTTTTATTTACTAGTTAAGAACTGTTATCCACTTCAGCTCATTTGAAAGCTTTTTCTTGTATTGTTATAAGACAAATATTGTTATAAGACAAATATTGTTATAAGACAAATATTGTTATAAGACAAAGAAATAGGAAATAGGATGAATTTGGAGCCATTTGTGGGAGATCAATTTTATTTGGTCAGTTCACTTTATTTCATCGATTTCATTATGCTGTATGAACATGTTTCAGACTGTAGGTTAGGTTAGGTAAGGCTCGTCAGGAGACAAGACAAGTGTTTCCTGACGCGGGTCTAGTCAGATGATGACCCGCCATTGGAGCTTTGGGTCATCTGACCGATGCTTTTCGCTGGCTTACCGGTCCACCTCTTTGAAAACTGTGGTCATTGTTATACTCATTTGAATATATCAGACTCGAATCATTCTAAGAATGAATGATCTCAGATGAAGTAATGTTCTTGAATAAAGTACAGCCAGAGTAGTTGCTGTTTGCTGTCCGTATTGTTGTATAGACGCTGTCTTCTCGCTGTCCGGGAAGTGGAGGCAAGTGTGGTTGGTACCTTGACAACGATGGTCCTGTACTTAACAGTAAGGATACCCACATCCCTCCAGGTTGGGTCCAGACGAGAGATGAACCGTCTTGCTCTGGTCTTCGTTCTGTCAAGAAGTCGCACATAATACAGGAGCCAGAAGATGTAATAAAATGGAGCTTACTCAAGGTGTGAGTTTACTTGTGCCTTAGGCAGTCTTGCAACCTCTGCTGTCAAGCAGATATGAGATATGTCTGAGTGCTATTAGCGTCCTGCCTGCCTTCTTTGCAAGACTGACTAAATGATTCTTCATAGTTTGGAATCAAATTTCGCCCAAGGGATATCAACGTCATCCCCAGGTGTCAATGCTCTCCCATTCATTTTTACCACTGCTCCAGCATTACCATCATGGTGCCTAGAGACCACCATCAACTGTGTTTTCTCGAGAGCAAATTTAACCTATCATCGTTTTTCCCAGGCTGATATGAATGCAGCTGTAAGCTAGTGATTGCATTTCCTTTCTCGGATAAGTAAATGTCAGAGTAGAATCGTATGCATAATCATGGGACTTTGGGACGAGTTAAAGGAAGTATTAAATGTAGACAATCCATAACAATAGCTGAAGAACACTTCTCTGAGCATTACTGACAAAGTATGAGTGTCTTATTAACACTCGCAATATGGCCAGCTTGTCACAGCCACGTATGTGCTCGCACCAGGAGTGACATTCCCAGTGTTACTTAGTACCTAATGTTTGAAGCACTGATGGGTGAGTTGATCAAAGGATCGTGGATATTGACTGACTTCCCAAGAGGCGGGCTAAAATATCGGGTTCGATATCTAGCTCGTCGCGGTATTGCTGAAAACCACTTGTATCGTGGATGCATTAATACATATTATACATACATGCATATATATATATATATTATATATATATATATATATATATATATATATATATATAATATATATATATATATATATATATATATATAAACACTGACCTCTGGCTGAAGGAGGCTCGAACCTACGAACCTTAGGACAAGGTACGCAGTGCTTTACCAATCTACCCACACTGGACAATACCTGGGGTCCAGCTTGCGCTACACGTTTGATCCAAGGCAGCCAGCTTTCAGGGAGAAGGCTTACAGCTTTTCATCTCATCCCCTGCATGCATCAGCCTTACTAGAGATTTGAACAATGCAAGGAATTCGCGGAGATGAAAAGCTGTAAGCCTTCTCCCTGAAAGCTGGCTGCCTTGGATCAAACGTGTAGCGCAAGCTACACCCCAAGGTATTGTCCAGTGTGGGTAGATTGGTAAAGCACTGCGTACCTTGTCCTAAGGTTCGTAGGTTCGAGCCTCCTTCAGCCAGAGATCAGTGTTTATATATATATATATATATATATATATATATATATATATATATATATATATATATATATATATATATATATATATATATATAAATATATTATATATATATATATATGTGTGTGTGTGTTGTGTGTATGTCTTCAGACACTACATACATATCTTCAGATACTACCCACGTGTCAATAAGCACTATCTACCCCGAGGTCTGGTCTCAGACCGGGGCGCAGGGGCGTTGACCCCCGAAATCCTCTCCAGCTATACTCCAGGTAAACGTATAATAAGGCAGTACCAACATACCAGCAACAGCACGTGGACCATGACATGTCTCATGCTTCATGAGGTACTCGTAACATATCATAAGGAGCTACTCACCTATCATTATGTATTAGCTGTAGGAAAAACCCTTTTTTCCGCACAAGTGTAATAATTGAAGAGTACACAAACTTATGACTATGTGTCAGTTCGACTTGGACCAGTAATTTGTCAATTAATTTCTCTCTTTTATATGAAGGTTACTTGTGTATTGTTCCAATCCCAGTATTGTTTTTTTTTTTATTCTTTATCGAGCCAACACGTAAGCGTCTAAATTCTTTCCAACTTCTTTGATGTTCTTCCTTCTTTTAAATCCGTCTTTAACTTCAATGATGCTGCTCTGTTTGCTTCCAGGAGTCGCAAGAAACAGCTTCACTTTCTATATTACTGTTTTGCTTAACGTGTTTTGCCATCTTCTTTCCCCTATTTTCTCAAATTCAGCACCTCGGGCACTCCCTTTCTTACTTCATCATTTCATATTTCTAGTAAGTCTTAAGTTTATGATGTTTTCTTCGCCCTCCGTGAACGTCAACTCTCTTTTATCTTATCTCCCACACTGATCACTGTAAGTCTCCCCCAACCATTGTTTTCAACACTGCTCGACTTAATTCAGAAATTCACTGAGGAGAAATTTCAACTATTCAGATATGGGAAACTTGAGAAAATTAAAAATGTATTAGGTTATTACGACAAATTCTAACCATACAATAGATACATGGGATCAACTTTGTCATCCTCCTCTGTACGTTTTCCAGAGCATTTATATCCATTCTGTAATACGGTGACCAGAACTGAGCAGCATAATCTAAATGAGGCCTAACCAAGGATATACAGAGCTGAAGAACAACCTGAGGTCTCCTGTTATTTATACTTCCTGATATGAAGCCAAGAATTCTGTTAGCTTTATTGCGAACACTTATCCACTGTTGTCTTGGCTTCATATTACTGCTAACCAGACCTGGAAGTGATAATCTCAGAGGATCTCGCCTTCAAAGACAATAACAATGGAAAATGATAGGATGGATAATGAGAACCTTCAAAACTAGGGAGGCCAAGCCCATGATGATTCTCTTCAAATCGATTGTGCTCTCTAGGCTGGAATGCTGCTGTACACTAGCGGCCTCCTTCAAGGCTGGCGACATTGCAGACCTGGAGAGTGTACAAAGAACTTTCACAGCACACATAAGTGCGATAAGGCACCTAAACTACTGGGAACAGTTGAAGATCCTTGATCTGTATTCCCCCGAACGCAGGCGAGAGAGATACATGATAATATACACTTGGAAGATCATGGAGGGATTGGTACCAAACTTGCACACGAAAATCACTCCATATGAAAGCAAAAGACTCGGCAGGAGATGCAACATCCCCTCGATGAAAAGCAGGGCCGCCACGAGTACACTGAGAGACAACACAATAAGTGTCTGGGGCCCAAGACTGTTCATTTGCCTCCCAGCATACATAAGGGGGATTACCATTAGACCCCTGACTGTCTTCAAGAAGGCACTGGACAGGCACCTAAAGTCAGTACCTGACCAACCGGGCTGTAGTTCGTACGTCAGTTTGCGTGCGGCCAGCAGTAACAGCCTGGTTGATTAGACCCTGATTCACCATGAGGTCTAGTCTCAGACCGGGCCGCGGGCGCGTTGACCCCAGAAACCCTCTCCAGGTAAACTCCAGGTAATTTTACTACATAACATAACTTAAGAAAAAAAAGAACACTGCAACAGGTCTACTGACCCATGCGAAGCAGGTCCATGCCACCCCCGACCTTGAACAATGACCACCTAGTCAGGTCACTTCCACTTAAGGAAGGAGCACAGCACCAGACCTGGTAGCCCAAGCTAGTCAGGCCCAACTCACACCCACCCACACCCACTCATGTATTTATCTAACCTATTTTTAAAACTACACAACGTTTTAGCCTGAATAACTGTACTCGGGAGTTTGTTCCACTCATCCACAACTCTATTACCAAACCAGTGCTTTCCTATATCCTTCCTGAATCTAAAACTTTTCCAACTTGAAACCATTGCTGCGAGTCCTGTCTGGGCTAGATATTTTCAGCACACTATTTACATCCCCTTTATTTATTCCTGTCTTCCATTTATACACCTCAATCATATCCCCCTAATTCTACGCCTTTCTAGAGAGTGCAGATTCAGGGCCCTCAGTCTATCCTCATAGGGAAGATTTCTGATACATGGGATCAACTTTGTCATCCTCCTCTGTACGTTTTCCAGAGCATTTATATCCATTCTGTAATACGGTGACCAGAACTGAGCAGCATAATCTAAATGAGGCCTAACCAAGGATATACAGAGCTGAAGAACAGCCTAAGGACTCCTGTTATTTATACTTCCTGATATGAAGGTAAGGATTCTGTTAGCTTTATTGCGAACACTTATGCACTGTTGTCTTGGTTTCAGATTACTGCTAACCAGAACTCCTAAATCCTTTTCGCAATCAGTAGTATTAAGATCTACATTATTTAATTTATATATGGCATGGTTATTGTCCTGTCCAACATTTAGCACTTTGCGTTTGTCTATGTTAAACTGCATCTGCCACTTCTCCGACCATTGCATCAGTCTATTCAAATCATCCTGGAGTGCACTAATGTCCTCAATAGAATGAATTGCATGGCCTATTTTGGTGTCATCAGCAAATTGCCTTACGTCGCTATTTATTCCCTCATCTATGTCGTTTATGTAAGTTGTGAACAACAACGGGCCCAACACTGACCCCTGTGGAACACCGCTTGTGACGTGTCCCCATTCTGATTTCTCCCAATTTATGTACTCTCTGCTGCCTATTTGTCAACCAAGCCTCTACCCAGTAAAAAAATTCTCCTCCTATTCCGTGTGCCTTAAGTTTCCTCAAAAGTCTCTGATGCGGAACTCTATCGAAAGCCTTACTGAAGTCCATATACACAATATCATAATCATTACCATGATCTACCTCCTCAAACACATTAGCGAGAAAGTTAGTAAATTTGTAAGACAGGAACGCCCCTTAGTAAAACCGTGTTGAGATTCACATATCAGTTTATGCCTATCATAATGGCTACGAATTGCCTCGGCAATTATTGATTCCATCAATTTTCCCACTATGTTTTATCTAGGACAGATCTTGGTCCAGAATCTCCCTTACTGACTGTTACTAATAAGTCGGCTGTCACACTCTCCCAACATCAGCTTTGACTTCTTGGTTTTCGTCTCTCCTCTGCAGTTTCACCCACCCCTCGTGCTGGCGTGACCTTATTAGCTCCTATGATTCCTTTCACCAGTCTCATTCTCGAGATCTTCCTGATCTGTCTTCTTTTCGTGTTGCTCTCATTCCTGTCCTTCGTATATTCTTATCCAAGAATTACCACCTTCCTAGTCACTATCAACTTGCTCTTCCTTCTGACAAAGGTAATTCGGCTGTTGTCCTTGATCGCGATGATTTTCTCAGAAAGGCTGAACCCTTGCTCTGTTGCTCACTCACTCTGTCCTTAAGTAGATTAAGCATTTTGTTCCTGTAATCGTCAGTGTTCATGATAACAACACCACCTCCTTTATCAGCGGTGGTGACCCTGATGGTCGTGTCTTCTGCTAAACCTTTGAGTGCATTGATGTAACGTCGAGGTATGACTGGGGAGCTGCGTGTTGAGATGGCTGCTGAGATGATGCCTTGAAGATAGCCTTTTTGGAAGTCGGAGTCATTGTGTCTGTAGTTTTTGGCGGTGAAATTGAGGTCTTGTTTTGGTTTCGTAATTCCTGTTGCGAATTTGAGGCCTAGCAGAAGACACGACCATCAGGGTCACCACCGCTGATAAAGGAGGTGGTGTTGTTATCATGAACACTGACGATTACAGGAACAAAATGCTTAATCTACTTAATGACCCAGATACCTACAAACCTCTCACAACTAACCAAGTGGACAACCTAACTAAAACTTTTCTTCAAAGGACTCGCCGCATTCTGAGGGGCTCAAAAACAAGGGAAGAAACTTCTGCACACCATGCCCAGCAACCCCAGACCTGCCAGAATGTACGGCCTGCCAAAGACTCACAAGCCTGGTATCCCACTGAGGCCCATATCCTCGGGAATAGGCAGTGCTCCCCACCAGCTCTCAGGAATTCTCGCCAAACACCTCTCTAAACTTTTGGGGCACTATCAGTCCACACATCTCAAACACTCAGGTGATCTTCTCAATCGCATTCGCAACATCAACATCGGGAACAAGAAACTTTCCAGCCTTGACGTGACTTCCCTATTCACTAAAGTACCTACTAAACAAGCCATCGATCTCTTGCGCAGGAAAATTGACGATTCACATGATCTTCCATTCCAGCCAGCGATTTCATCGACCTTGTTAAAACTATGTGTTTGGCTTTACGTGTTTCTCTTTCGAAAATCACCTCTTTCAGCAGACTTTTGGACAAACCCATGGGTTCGCCACTCAGTGCAGTCCTGGCGAACCTATACATGGAACATCTAGAAGCCGAACGTTTCTCCACCATTATTTCCTTCGTCTGTCACCTGGCTCCGTTATGTTGACGACATTCTCCTCATAACTCCTAAACGCTTCAACGTTCAAGCTCTCCAAGACAAGCTCAACCAGTCGAGCCTTCAATCCAATTCACACTTGAAGAAGAAGTCGACAACACTCTTCCTTTTCTTGATGTTCTACTCTGCAAAGCTGACCACGAACTTCGTTTTAAAGTCTATCGAAAACCCACCAACCAAAACGATCTTCTCCACTTCTACTCTCACCACGACACCAAAACCAAACGTGGTGTAATTATAGGCTTCTTCCTGCGTGCACTCAGAATCTGCAGCAACGAGTTCCTTGAGGAAGAATGCACTATAATTGAACAAGTATTTTCCAAACTCCACTATCCTCGTCACTTCATCAGAGACTGCAGACGGCGAGCATTAAACATCTTCAACACACCCAGAGAAGACACTGCCGAGAAGAGATACATAGTCCTTCCCACCAACTCCATTGCCAAACATGTTTCCAACATCTTTGCCAAAACATCATTCCAAGTATCTACCTCCACAACCACGACCATCAAGGACATCACCAGTAGTAGACAGGACAAGCCTCCATCCTCTGCAGGGGTATACATAATCCCTTGTAATGACTGCAACAAATTATACGTGGGCGAAACATCAAGAGACCTCCAAACACGTATTTCAGAACACCATATGCAAGCAGGACTGACGATACAAGGAATGCCTGTGTACAACATCGCAATTCACACAACCATTTAATTAACTACAGAAACTCAAGACTTATAGCCACAGAAGACAACACTCAATACAGAAGAATCCTGGAATCATCGTTTATCTCTATAACCAACAATTTCAACCAGAACAATGGCTTCTATAACATAGCTGAACCACTCGCCAAGAAACTTCTTCATCGCTATCCCACATAAGAACATAGAACACTGCAGAAGGTCTACTCACAACTTGTCCAATATCCCCGCCTAGCTACCCAAGACTCTATAAACCCACCCGGTAGATCATCTGATGCAGCAATCTTCACCTGACCTCAACGTTCTGAACTATAAATACTCCCGTACCTTCCAACCCCAGGTAGATCCGTGTGTGACTTGAAAAAGCCCACTGCGTGGGTGAAACGTTGTCAATAAAGGATCACATTATACTGCATTTGTGTTTATATTTCCATTGTGTCGGTATTTTATACCATTTATTTCCATCTGCTTCCCACTACTGGGATGCGCCTTCCTCTCTAGCGTCGCCATGTAGACGAAATCTTAGCTCTTTGGGACAATCAAATAATGGATCTCTACTAACGTCCGTTACCATCCTCAATGTTAAAGGATCGTGAAGGATGAGAGTGGACAAATTATCAGACAATGGGCATCACGCCGATCATGTAAAGATGGAATATTCGCCTAGGTTTATAGACTCTCTACAGAGGAGGAGCGAAAAGCACCCAGACACAAACGTAATCCCTGATGATGAATGGGATCAAGTTTAGATAGAACTGAGGGAGAGGCCTCAGAAAATATCTGGTCGCCAAAATATAGTTTCGAAAGATGAGCGAGGGTTTTTAGGAGGTTCATTTGGCTATGGCAAGTTTCAGGGAGGCAATGTAAGGTTTGCAGGATTGCCTGCATACCTGCTTTGGTCACCACCTCCCAAAACCGACGAGCAGCCTCCACAGACATACCCATCACCTGAAGAACACCCTAAGCCATGCCCCGGAACTCCGGAGACATCCCCCGGATGATCCAGAATCCACGGCACACACCACCAGCAAGGACCTCAATGGAATGGAACAGACAACGATATCCTTTCCCCAGTCTAGAAGCTATAATTTCAGAGGGGAAGACCCCAAAGGCCAAAAGCAGGAAAGGAAGGAGACGGGAGGGATGGAGAAAGGACAGGGATAGGAAAGGATGGATGCAATTGATAGGTAGAGAATAGAGAAATAGGAGATATTTAGGTTCGGGCGGAGGAAGAAAACCAAAACGTCCAATTCCTCAGACCAGAAGCCTCTTTGCCTCGTCAAGGAGCCTCTTTCGATCTGGTTCAATAGCTTCGAGAAACTGGCTCTCTTTCTGACAGATTTAAAGAACTCAAAAGAAGTGTTATACTTGCAGACGCTAATAATGTTTTTCTTCTGTCATGTTAGAGATCACGATCATTCTATTCATTGGTCCTCTGCAAAAACTGCCTCCCCTTCTAGCCTTCACAGACGCCGTCTTATTGCAGCATCCCTTACTAAACAAAACTTTATTAATAAAAATATAATGTAAATGACTATTTTAATCAGGAGCTTACTTATTCTTAACCTGAGGCGTTAATATAGGAATGAAACTTAGTAGTGTGGTAGAGTGGCTGTGCGAAGTAGCATTGGTGACAGATGGAAGTTTCCAGAAAGGAGTGAAGGTACGTGACTACAGTGACACATGGAGGAGTCACTGGTAGACGCTGTTTGACGCCCAGGTGGTTATAAGCAAAAGAGATGGTAGTAAGTCCATTCTAGTATCTTCCACACAAGAGTAATATAAGCTACACTAGCAGCAAAGCTGTGTTATGCGTGAGAAGAGTACAGACATAAGAACATATGAACATAAGAAAGAAGGAACACTGCAACATGCCTACTGACCCATGCGGAGCAGGTCTATGTTCATCCCCGATTAGACCAATGACCCCTCCCCGGATTAGTCCAATGATCCACCCAGTCTGGTCACCTCCACTCAAGGATGGAACACTGCACCAGACCAAGCAGCACAAGCTAGTCAGGTCCAACTCACACCCACCCACACCCACTCATGTATTTATCTAACCTATTTTTAAAACTACACAACGTTTTAGCCTGAATAACTGTACTCGGGAGTTTGTTCCACTCATCCACAACTCTATTACCAAACCAGTGCTTTCCTATATCCTTTCTGAATCTGAATTTTTCCAAATTGAAACCATTGCTGCGAGTCCTGTCTTGGCTGGAAATTTTCAGCACGCTATTTACATCCCCTTTATTTATTCCTGTTTTCCATTTATACACCTCGATCATATCCCCCCTAATTCCACGCCTTTCGAGAGAGTGCAGATTCAGGGCCCTCAGTCTATCCTCATAAGGAAGATTTCTGATACGTTGGATCATCTTTGTCATCCTGCTCTGTACGTTTTCCAAAGCATTTATATCCATTCTGTAATACGGTGACCAGAACTGAGCAGCATAGTCTAAATGAGGCCTAACCAAGGATATATAGAGTTGAAGAACAACCTGAGGACTTCTATTATTTATACTTCTAGATATGATGCCAAGAATTCTGTTAGCTGTTATTGCGAACACTAATGCACTGTTGTCTTGGTTTTAGATTACTGCTAACCAGAACTCCTAAATCCTTTTCGCAATTAGTAGTATTAAGATCTACATTATTTAGTTTATATGTGGCATGGTTATTTAACTGTCCAACATTTAGAACTTTGCATTTGTCAATATTAAACTGCATCTGCCACTTCTTTGACCATTGCATCAGTCTATTCAAATCATCCTGGAGTGCTCTAGTGTCCTCATTAGAATGAATTAGACGGCCTATTTTGGTGTCATCAGCAAATTTGCTTATGTCGCTATTTATTCCCTCATCTATGTCCGCACTTGCAGTTCAGACACTCTTGCTGTTGACCAGACAATGGTGGAAGACCTGATGAATATGAAAGTAAAACATTAAAATATGGACGGGAGGTAATTTCTGAGGACCACAACAGAAGCCGAAAATTAATTGTCACCCGTACGTATGGATATTACCATCACCAGTGAACAACAAAACATGTCTTACCAGAGCAAGTAAAAAAGTCAGTTCCAGCTTACAAAGTAAAGTATCCAGAGAACGTCAGAGGCGGGGAACTCCCATACTCTGGCACACACAAACTCTCTACCTTATTAATTATAATAATAATTATAAAATCTGTAATTGCTACAGGTATAAGTGCAAGGTATACAGACCATAGCTGACATCAACGACATACTACTTGTTATGCAGAGAATTTCGGGCAATTAAATCAGTTTTGTCCCAGGAAGCGACCCACACCAGTCAGCTAGCACCCAGGTACCCACTTACTGATGGGTGAACATGGACAGCCTGTGTAAGGAAACACGCACAAAGTTTATTCTCTTGGCTGGAATCGAACCCTCACTCCTCACCGTGTGAAACGAGAGCTTTCGCCACCAGGCCAGGGGCTGGGTGGCATCCCACAACTAAAATCGAAGCAGGAGTGAAAAATTAAACGGGAAAACGCAAAAACGAAAGTAAAAATTAACTCGCTGTTGCTGAGCCACTCAGAGAAGTGGTTCGAAGATCCACGGATATATGCAACGCTAAACTTAAATGACTGAACTGTCACAGTGCATGTTTACAATCTGCAGGTGGATACCTTGCAAGTTTCATGGTAAACTAAAGACGTCTAGTCAGTTTACAAACTGAAAACTTTACCATAGAGGTAATATTTCAATATCAACAATCTCCACACTAGACATTCTTACTCTCTTGTGGAAGAATTTAGTTCACTTGGAAGACGTTTTGCGAAGGAAACAAGGAGAGTCATCGTAGTAATGTAAGGAAAGTCATTGTAGTACTGTAAGGAGAGTCATCGTAGTACTGTAAGGAAAGTCATTGTAGTACTGTAAGGAGAGTCATCGTAGTAATGTAAGGAAAGTCATTGTAGTACTGTAAGGAGAGTCATCGTAGTACTGTAAGGAGAGTCATCGTAGTACCGACAGGAGAGACATCGTAGTACTGTAAGGAAACTCATCGTAGTACTGAAAGGAGAGTCATCGTAGTACTGAAAGGAGAGTTTTCGTAGTACTGTAAGGAGAGTCATCGTAGTACTGTAAGGAGAGTCTTCGTAGTTCTGAAAGGAGAGTCATCGTAGTACTGGCAGGAGAGTCATGGTAGTACTCTAAGGAGAGTCATCGTAGTACTGACAGAAGAGTCATCGTAGTACTGTAAGGCGAGTCATCGTAATACTGTAAGGAGAGTCATCGTAGTACCGACAGGAGAGTCATCGTAGTACTGAGTGAAGAGTCATCGTAGTACTGTAAGGAGAGTCATTGTAGTATTGTAAGGAGAGTCATCGTAGTCTGTAAGGAGAGTCTTCGTAGTACTGTAAGGAGAGTCATCGTAGTCTGTAAGGAGAGTCTTCGTACTACTGTAAGGAGAATCTTCGTAGTACTGTAAGGAGAGTCATCGTAGTACTGACAGGAGAGTCATGACAGTACAGACAGGAGAGTCATCGTAGTTCTGACAGAAGAGTCATCGTAGTACTGTAAGGAGAGTCTTCGTAGTCTGTAAGGAGAGTCCTCGTAGTACTGTAAGAAGAGTCATCGTAGTACTGGCAGGAGAGTCATGGGAGTACTGTAAGGAGAGTCATCGTAGTACAGTAAGGATAGTCATCGTAGTACTGAGAGGAGAGTCATGGCAGTACAGACAGGAGAGTCATCGTAGTACCGACAGGAGAGTCATCGTAGTACTGTCAGGAGAGTCATGACAGTACAGACAGGAGAGTCATCGTAGTACTGACAGAAGAGTCATCGAAGTACTGTAAGGAGAGTCATCGCAGTGCTGTAAGGAGAGTCTTCGTAGTCTGTAAGGAGAGTCTTCGTAGTACTGTAAGAAGAGTCATCGTAGTACTGACAGCAGAGTCATGGCAGTACAGACAGGAGAGTCATCGTAGTACTATGAGAAGAGTGACTCACGAAATCGAAATGACACGATTGCAAACAAACCATACTGTAAGGAGAGTCAACGTGGTACTGAGAAGAAAGTAATCGTAGTACTGTAAGAAGAGTCATCGTAGTACTTACTGGGAAGTCATCGTAGTACTGACAGGAGAGTCATCGTAGTATTGATAGGAGAGTCATCGTAGTACTGTAAGGAAAGTCATCGTAGTACTGTAAGGAGAGTCATCGTAGTACTGTAAGGAGAGTCATCGTAGTACTAGAAGTAGAGTCACCGTAGTACTGAAAGTACAGTCATCGTAGTACTGTAAGGAGAGTCTTCGTAGTACTGTAAGGAGAGTCATCGTAGTACTGACAGGAGAGTCATCGCAGCACAGACAGGAGAGTCATCGTAGTACTGAGAGGAGAGTCATCATAGTACTGCAAGGAGAATCATCGTAGTACTTACTGGGAAGTCATCGTAGTACTGACAGGAGAGTCATCGTAGTACTTACAGGAGAGTCATCGTAGTACTGTAAGGAAAGTCATTGTAGTACTGAAAGGAGAGTCTTTGTAGTACTGTAAGGAGAGTCACCGTAGTACTGTAAGGAGAGTCATAGTAGTACTGTAAAGAGAATCATCGTAGTACTGGAAGGAGAGTCATTGTAGTAGTGTAAGGAGAGTCATCGTGGTACTGAGAGGAGAGTTATCGTAGTACTGTAAGGAGAGTCATCGTAGTACTTACTGGGAAGTCATCGTAGTACTGACAGGAGAGTCATCGTAGTACTGAAAGGAGAGTCATCATAGTACTGTAAGGAAAGTCATTGTAGTACTGAAAGGAGAGTCTTCGTAGTACTGTAGGGAGAGTCATAGTAGTACTGAAAGGAGAGTCGTCGTAGTGCTGTAAGGAGAGTCATCGTAGTACTGTAAGGAGAGTCATCGTAGTACAGACAGGAGAGTCATCGCCGTACTGACAGGAGAGTCATCACAGTACAGATAGGAGAGTCATCGTAGTACTGAGAGTAGAGTCATCGTAATATCGAAAGTAGAGAGGAGAGTCATCACAGTACAGATAGGAAAGTCATCACAGAACAGACAGGAGAGTCATCACAGTACATACAGGAGAGTCATCGTAATATTGAAAGTAGACAGGAGAGTTAACGTAGTACTGTAAGGAGAGTCATCGGAGTACTCTAAGGAGAGTCATCGTAGTACTGACAGGAGAGTCATCGAAATACTGAGAGTAGACTCATCGTAATATTGAGAGTAGAGTCATCGTAGTACTGAAAGTAGAGTCATCGTAATAATGAAAGTAGAGTCATCGTAGTACTGAAAGGAGAATCATCGTGAGACACTTATGCAGCATATGGGAATCTTTATTCAGGAAACGTTTCGCCACACAGTGGCTTCATCAGTCCAATACAAAGAGGAAGGCGTAAGGAGAGGAGGAGTATGAGGTAATCAGTCCCTCAGCCTGGAGTCGATGTGTTCAGTCCATCAATCTTGTAGAATGTACAGCATAGGGCCGAAGACGTGGCTTATATACTGTAGTGAGGTGAGGTGAAGCAGGCGGAGGCGGGGTCAACCTCTGGACGAAGACCTACTTCGACTAGTGGATGGTACAACTATGACCCCTCCCCCGCCTGCTTCACCTCACCTCACTACAGTATATAAGCCACGTCTACGGCCCTATGCTGTACATTCTACAAGATTGATGGACTGAACACATCGACTCCAGGCTGAGGGACTGATTACCTCATACTCCTCCTCTCCTTACGCCTTCCTCTTTGTATTGGACTTATGAAGCCACTGTGTGGCGAAACGTTTCCTGAATAAAGATTCCCATATGCTGCATAAGTGTCTCAATCTTCAACTTGTTGGTTTTTCAAACCATTCATCACACGAGAATCATCGTAGTACTGACAGGAGAGTCGTCGTAGTACTGTAAGGAGAGTCATCGTAATACTGAGAAAAGTCATAGTAGTACTGTAAGGAGAGTCATAGTAGTACTGTAAGGAGAGTCATCGTAGTACTGAGAGGAGAGTCATAGTAGTAATGTAAGGAGAGTCGTCGTAGTTCTGTAAGGAGAGTCTTCGTAGTACTGTAAGGAGAGTCATCGTAATACTGAGAAAAGTCATAGTAGTACTGTAAGGAGAGTCATAGTAGTACTGTAAGGAGAGTCATCGTAGTACTCTAAGGAGAGTCATAGTAGCACTGTAAGGAGAGTCATCGTAGTACTGAGAAGAAAGTCATCGTAGAACTGACAGTAGAGTCATCGTAGTACTGTAAGGAGAGTCATCGTAGTACTGTAAGGAGAGTTTTCGAAGTATTGCAAGGAGAGTTTTTGTAGTACTGTAAGGAGAGTTTTTTAGTACTGTAAGGAGAGTGATCGTAGTACTGTAAGGAGAGTTATCCTAGTACTGTAAGGAGAGTGATCGTAGTACTGTAAGGAGAGTGATCGTAGTACTGTAAGGAGAGTGATCGTAGTACTGTAAGGAGAGTCATCATAGTACTGTAAGGAGAGTGATCGTAGTACTGAAAGTAAAATGATCGTATACTGTAAGGAGAGTGATCGTAACTGTAAGAGAGTTATCCTAGTACTGTAGGAGAGTGATCGTAGTTTCTGAAAGTAAGTGATCGTAGTACTGTAAGGGAAAATGATCGTAGTACTGTAAGGAGAGTGATCGTAGTACTGTAAGGAGAGTTATCGTAGTACTGTAAGGAGAGTGATCGTAGTACTGTAAGGAGAGTGATCGTAGTACTGTAAGGAGAGTGATCGTAGTACTGTAAGGAGAGTGATCGTAGTACTGTAAGGAGAGTCATCATAGTACTGTAAGGAGAGTGATCGTAGTACTGAAAGTAGAGTGATCGTAGTACTGTAAGGAGAGTGATCGTAGTACTGTAAGGAGAGTCCATAGTACTGTAAGGAGAGTGATCGTAGTACTGAAAGTAGAGTGATCGTAGTACTGTAAAGAAAGTGATCGTAGTACTGGGGCTCTGGTGGCCTGGTGGTTAACGCTCTCGCTTCTCACGGCGAGGGCCTGGGTTCGATTCCCAGCCAGAGTAGAAATATTGGACGTGTTTCTTTCCACCTGTTGTCTATGTTCCCCATCAGTAAAATGGGTACCTGGGTGTTAGTCGACTGGTGTGGGTCGCATCCTGGGACACTGACCTAAGGAGGCCTGGTCACAGACCGGGCCGCGGGGGCGTTGACCCCCGGAACTCTCTCCAGATAAACTCCAGTACTGTAAGGAGAGTTATCCGAGTACTGTAAGGAGAGTGATCGTAGTACTGTAAGGAGAGAGATCGTAGTACTGTAAGGAGAGTCATCATAGTACTGTAAGTAGAGTGATCGTAGTACTGTAAGGAGAGTGATCGTAGTACTGTAAGGAGAGTGATCGTAGTACTGTAAGGAGAGAGATCGTAGTACTGTAAGGAGAGTGATCGTAGTACTGTAAGGAGAGTGATCGTAGTACTGCAAGGAGAGTCATCATGTAAATGTAAGGAGAGTGATCGTGTAACTGTAAGGAGAGTGGGTCGTAGTACTGTAAGGAGAGTCATCATAGTACTGTAAGGAGAGTGATCGTAGTACTGTAAGGAGAGTTATCGTAGTACTGTAAGGAGAGAGATCGTAAATACTGTAAGGAGAGTGATCGTAGTACTGAAAGTAGAGTGATCGTAGTACTGTAAGGAAAGTGATCGTAGTACTGTAAGGAGAGTGATCGTAGTACTGTAAGTAGAGTGATCGTAGTACTGTAAGGAGAGTGATCGTAGTACTGAAAGTAGAGTGTCGTAGTACGTAAGGAAAGTGATCGTAGTACTGTAAGGAGAGTGATCGTAGTACTGAAAGTAGAGTGATCGTAGTACTGTAAGGAGAGTGATCGTAGTACTGTAAGGAGAGTGATCGTAGTACTGTAAGGAGAGTGATCGTAGTACTGTAAGGAATGTTATCCTAGTACTGTAAGGAGAGTGATCGTAGTACTGTAAGGAGAGTTATCGTAGTACTGTAAGGAGAGTGATCGTGGTTCTGTAAGGAGAGTGCTCGTAGTTCTGTAAGGAGAGTTATCGTAGTACTGTAAGGAGAGTGATCGTAGTTCTGTAAGGAGAGTGCTCGTAGTTCTGTAAGGAGAATCATCGTAGTACTGAGAAAAGAGTCATAGTAGTACTGTAAGGTGAGTCATCGTAGTACTGAGAGGAAAGTCATAGCAGTACTGTAAGGAGAGTCATTATAGTACTGTAAGGAGAGTCATCGTAGTATTGTAAGGAGAGTCATCGTAGTACTGAGAGGAGAGTCATAGTAGTACTGTAAGGAGAATCATCGTAGTACTGAGAGGAGAGTCATCGTAGTACTGAGAGGAGAGTCATCGTAGTACTGTAAGGAGAATCATCGAAGTACTGAGAGGAGAATCATCGTAGTACTGTAAGGAGAGTCATCGTAGTACTGTAAGGAGAGTCATCGTTGTATTGAAAGGAGATTCATCGTAGTACTGAAAGGAGAGTCATCGAAATATTGAAAGTAGAGTCATCGTAGTACTGAGAGGAGAGTCATAGTAGTACTGTAAGAATAGTCTTCGTAGTAGTGGCAGGAGAGTCATCGTAGCACTGTAAAGAGAGTCATCGTAGTACTGTAAGGAGAGTCATCGTTGTACTGTAAGGAGAGTCTTCGTAGTACTGACAAAAGAGTCATCGCATTACAGACAGGGGAGTCATCGTAGTACTGAGAGGAGAGTCATCGTAGCACTGTAAGGATAATCATCGTAATGTTGAAAGAAGAGTCATCGTAGTATCGATAGGAGAGTCATCGTAGTACTGTAAGGAGAGTCATCGTAGTACTGTAAGGAGAGTCATCCTAGTACTGTAAGGAGAGTCATCGTAGTACTGTAAGGAGACTCATCGTAGTACTGTAAGGAGAGTCATCGTAGTACTGTAAGGAGAGTCATCGTAGTACTGTAAGGAGAGTGATCGTAGTACTGTAAGGAGAGTGATCGTAGTACTGTAAGGAGAGTGATCGTAGTACTGTAAGGAGAGTGATCGTAGTACTGTAAGGAGAGTGATCGTAGTTCTGAAAGTAGAGTGATCGTAGTACTGTAAGGAGAGTGATCGAAGTAAATGTAAGAGAGTGATCGAAGTTCTGAAAGTAGAGTGAATCGTAGTACTGTAAGGGGAGTGATCGTAGTTCTGAAAGTAAGTGATCGTAAATACTGTAAGGAGAGTGATCGTAGTACTGTAAAAGGGGAGTGACGTAGTACGTTAAGGAGAGTGATCGTAGTTCTGAAAGTAGAGTGATCGTAGTACTGTAAGGAGAGTGATCGTAGTTCTGAAAGTAGAGTGATCGTAGTACTGTAAGGAGAGTGATCGTAGTACTGTAAGGAGAGTGATCGTAGTACTGTAAGGAGAGTGATCGTAGTTCTGAAAGTAGAGTGATCGTAGTACTGTAAGGAGAGTGATCGTAGTACTGTAATGAGAGTAATCGTAGTACTGTAAGGAGAGTGATCGTAGTTCTGAAAGTAGAGTGATCGTAGTACTGTAAGGAGAGTGATCGCAGTACTGCAAGGCGAGTGATCGTAGTTCTGAAAGTAGAGTTTTCGAAGTACTGTAAGGAGAGTGATCGTAGTACTGTAAGAAGAGTGATCGTAGTACTGTAAGGAGAGTGATTGTAGTACTGTAAGGAGAGTGATTGTAGTACTGTAAGGAGAGTGATCGTAGTACTGTAAGGAGAGTGATCATAGTCCTGTAAGGAGAGTTATCGTAGTACTGTAAGGAGAGTGATCGTAGTACTGTAAGGAGAGTGATCGTAGTACTGTAAGGAGAGTGATTGTAGTACTGTAAGGAGAGTTATCGTAGTACTGTAAGGAGAGTGATTGTAGTACTGTAAGGAGAGTTATCGTAGTACTGTAAGGAGAGTGATCGTAGTACTGTAAGGAGGGGATCGTATACTGTAAGGAGAGTGATCGTAGTACTGTAAGGAGAGTGATCGTAGTACTGTAAGGAGAGTGATCGTAGTACTGTAAGGAGAGTGATCGTAGTACTGTCAGGAGAGTGATCGTAGTACTGAAAGTAGAGTGATCGTAGTACTGTAAGGAGACTGATCGTAGTTCTGTAAGGAGAGTGATCGTAGTTCTGTAAGGAGAGTGATCGTAGTGCTGAAAGTAGAGTGATCGTAGTACTGTAAGGAGATGATCGTAAATACTGTAAGGAGAGTGATCGTAATACTGTAAGGAAGTGATCGTAGTTCTGTAAGGAGAGTGATCGTAGTACTGTAAGGAGAGTGATCGTAGTACTGTAAGGAGAGTGATCATAATACTGTAAGGAGAGTGATCGTAATACTGTAAGGAGAGTGATCGTAGCACTGAAAGTAGAGTGATCGTAGTACTGTAAGGAGAGTGATCGTAGTACTGTAAGGAGAGTGATCGTAGCATTGAAAGTAGAGTGATCGTAGCTCTGTAAGGAGAGTGATCGTAGTACTGTAAGTAGAGTGATCGTAGTACTGTAAGGAGAGTGATCGTAGTACTGTAAGGAGAGTGATCGTAGTTCTGTAAGGAGAGTGATCGTAGTACTGAAAGTAGAGATGAATCGTTAGTACTGTAAGGAGAGTGAACGTAGTTCTGTAAGGAGAGTGATCGAGTGCGAAATTGAGTGATCGTACTACTGTAAGAGAGTGATCGTAGTACTGTAAGGAGATGATCGTAGTTCTGTAAGGAGATGATCGAAGTACTGAAAGTAGAGTGATCGGTACTGTAAGAGAGTGATCGTAGTTCTGTAAGGAGAGTGATCGTAGTTCTGTAAGGAGAGTGATCGTAGTACTGAAAGTAGAGTGATCGTAGTTCTGTAAGGAGAGTGATCGTAGTACTGTAAGGAGAGTGATCGTAGTTCTGTAAGGAGAGTGATCGTAGTACTGAAAGTAGAGTGATCGTAGTACTGTAAGGAGAGTGATCGTAGTTCTGTAAGGAGAGTGATCGTAGTACTGTAAGGAGAGTGATCGTAGTTCTGTAAGGAGAGTGATCGTAGTACTGTAAGGGGAGTTTATCGTAGTACGTTTAAAGGGGAGTGATCGTAGTACTGTAAGGAGAGTGATCGTAGTACTGTAAGGAGAGTTATCCTAGTTCTGTAAGGAGGGTGATCGTAGTACTTTAAGGAGAGTTTTCGTAGTACTGTAAGGAGAGTGATCGTAGTACTGCAAGGAGAGTTATCGTAGTACTGTAAGGAGAGTTATCGTAGTACTGTAAGGAGAGTGATCGTAGTACTGTAAGGAGAGTGATCCTAGTACTGTAAGGAGAGTGATCGTAGTACTATAAGGAGAGTGATCGTAGTACTGTAAGGAGAGTGATCGTAGTACTGTAAGGAGAGTGATCGTAGTACTGTAAGGAGAGTGATCGTAGTACTATAAGGAGAGTGATCGTAGTACTGTAAGGAGAGTGATCGTAGTACTGTAAGGAGAGTGATCGTAGTACTGTACGGAGAGTGATCGTAAATACTAAAAAGGAGAGTGATCGAGTTTCTGTAAGGAGAGTGATCGTAGTACTGTAAGGAGAGTGATCGTAGTACTGAACGGAGAGTCGTCGTAGTGCTGTAAGGAGAATCATCGTAGTACTGGAAGGAGAGTCATCGTAGTACTGTAAGGAGAGTCATCGTAGAACAGACAGGAGAGTCATCGCAATACTGACAGGAGAGTCATCACAGTACAGATAGGAGAGTCATCGTAGTACTGAGAGAAGAGTCATCGTAATATTGAAAGTAGAGAGGAGAGTCATCACAGTACAGACAGGAGAATCATCGTAATATTGATAGTAGAGTCATCGTAATATTGATAGTAGAGTCATCGTAATGTTGAAAGTAGACAGGAGAGTCAACGTAGTACTGTAAAGAGAGTCATCGGAATACTATAAGGAGAGTCATCGTAGTACTGACAAGAGAGTAATCGTAGTACTGAGAGTAGAGTCATCGTAATATTGAGAGTAGAGTCATCGTAGTACTGAAAGTTGAGTCATCGTAATAATGAAAGTAGAGTCATCGTAGTATTGAAAGGAGAATCATCGTAGTACTGAGAGGAGAGTCATAGTAGTACTGTAAGGAGAGTCGTCGTAGTTCTGTAAGGAGAGTCATCGTAGTACTGAGAAAAGAGTCATAGTAATACTGTAAGGAGAGTCATCGTAGTACTCTAAGGAGAGTCATGTTAGCACTGTAAGGAGAGTCATAGTAGTACTGAGAGGAGAGTCATAGTAGTACTGTAAGGAGAGTCATAGTAGTACTGTAAGGAGAGTCATCGTAGTATTGTAAGGAGAGTTATAGTAGTACTGTAAGGAGAGTCATTGTAGAACTGACACGAGAGTCATCGTAGTACCGTAAGGAGAGTCATCGTAGTATTGTAAGTAGAGTTTTCCTAGTACTGAGAAAAGAGTCATAGTAATACTGTAAGGAGAGTCATCGTAGTACTGTAAGGAGAGTCATAGTAGTACTGTAAGGAGAGTCATCGTAGTATTGTAAGGAGAGTTATAGTAGTACTGTAAGGAGAGTCATCGTAGAAGTGACAGGAGAGTCATCGTAGTACCGTAAGGAGAGTCATCGTAGTATTGTAAGTAGAGTTTTCGTAGTATTGTAAGGAGAGTTTTTGTAGTACTGTAAGGAGAGTGATCGTAGTACTGTAAGGAGAGTGATCGTAGTACTGTAAGGAGAGTGATCGTAGTACTGTAAGGAGAGTGATCGTAGTACTGTAAGGAGAGTGATCGTAGTACTGTAAGGAGAGTGATCGTAGTACTGTAAGGAGAGTGATCGTAGTACTGAAAGTAGAGTGATCGTAGTACTGTAAGGAGAGTGATCGTAGTACTGTAAGGAGAGTGATCGTAGTACTGAAAGTAGAGTGATCGTAGTACTGTAAGGAGAGTGATCGTAGTTCTGTAAGGAGAGTGATCGTAGTACTGTAAGGAGAGTGATCGTAGTACTGAAAGTAGAGTGATCGTAGTACTGTAAGGAGAGTGATCGTAGCACTGTAAGGAGAGTGATCGTAGTACTGTAAGGAGAGTGATCGTAGTACTGTAAGGAGAGTGATCGTAGTACTGTAAGGAGAGTGATCGTAGTACTGTAAGGAGAGTGATCGTAGCACTGTAAGGAGAGTGATCGTAGTACTGTAAGGAGAGTGATCGTAGTACTGTAAGGAGAGTGATCGTAGTACTGTAAGGAGAGTGATCGTAGTACTGTAAGGAGAGTGATCGTAGCACTAACGTAGAAGAATAAACAAGAGAGTCAGTAGCATCAGTATGGAAGCATAAAAGTGGAGTTAGCAACAGGTGTTTAATTTTGTTAAAGGAATCTAAGAGTTCCTCTGAGCGTACAAGTGGATCTTTAATCTCTTTCTTTAGATACTCGGCAAGAATGTTAGACAGATCCGCTGGATCACCTATAAAGTTTGGGAAAAAAATTTATTGATCCAAAAAAAACTTCTCATTAATTTGTTATACTAACTTTTTAGTCATAAGTTTACCTGATATTCTGTAGTACAAGAACTTTAATAAGAAGTTTGTATCATGCCGAGACAAAACTATTCTTATTACTAAATTTACAAACTGTAATGCAGTTACCTAACTTTAATATCAATATGCTCCTTAACCTGTATCAGTGTAGAGTTAGAAGCAGTTACCTAACTTTAATATCAATATGCTCCTTAACCTGTATCAGTGTAGAGTTAGAAGCAGTTACCTAACTTTAATATCAATATGCTCCTTAACCTGTATCAGTGTAGATTAGAGCAGTTACCTAACTTTAATATCAATATGCTCCTTAACCTGTATCAGTGTAGAGTTAGAAGCAGTTACCTAACTTTAATGACAATATGCTCCTTAACCTGTATCAGTGTAGAGTTAGAAGCAGTTACCTAACTTTAATATCAATATGCTCCTTAACCTGTATCAGTGTAGAGTTAGAAGCAGTTACCTAACTTTAATATTCAATATGCTCCTTAACCTGTATCAGTTGTAGAGTTAGAAGCAGTACCTAACTTTAATATCAATATGCTCCTTAACCTGTATCAGTGTAGAGTTAGAAGCAGTTACCTAACTTTAATATCAATATGCTCCTTAACCTGTATCAGTGTAGAGTTAGAAGCAGTTACCTAACTTTAATATCAATATGCTCCTTAACCTGTATCAGTGTAGAGTTAGAAGCAGTTACCTAACTTTAATATCAATATGCTCCTTAACCTGTATCAGTGTAGAGTTAGAAGCAGTTACCTAACTTTAATATCAATATGCTCCTTAACCTGTATCAGTGTAGAGTTAGAAGCAGTTACCTAACTTTAATATCAATATGCTCCTTAACCTGTATCAGTGTAGAGTTAGAAGCAGTTACCTAACTTTAATATCAATATGCTCCTTAACCTGTATCAGTGTAGAGTTAGAACATAAGAACATAAGAAAGGAGGAACACTGCAGCAGGCCTGTTGGCCCATACTAGGCAGGTCCTTTACAATTCATCCCACTAACAAACATTTGACCAACCCAATTTTCATTGCCACCCAAGAAACAAGCTCCGATGTGCAAGTCCCTGTCAAATCCAACCCCTCCCACTCATGTACTTATCCAACCTAAATTTGAAACTACCCAAAGTCCTAGCCTCAATAACCCAACTAGGTAGACTGTTCCACTCATCTACTACCCTATTTCCAAACCAATACTTTCCTATGTCCTTTCTAAATCTAAACTTATCTAATTTAAATCCATTACTGCACGTTCTCTCTTGGAGAGATATCCTCAAGACCTTGTTAATATCCCCTTTATTAATACCTATCTTCCACTTATACGCTTCGATCAGGTCTCCCCTCATTCTTCGTCTAACAAGTGAATGTAACTTAAGAGTCTTCAATCTTTCTTCATAAGGAAGATTTCTAATGCTATGTATTAATTTAGTCATCCTACGCTGAATGTTTTCTAACGAATTTATGTCCATTCTGTAATATGGAGACCAGAATTGAGCTGCATAATCTAGGTGAGGCCTTACTAATGATGTATAAAGCTGCAGTATGACTCTGGACTTCTGTTGCTTACACTTCTTGATATAAATCCCAGTAATCTATTTGCCTTATTTCGTACGCTTAGGCATTGCTGTCTTGGTTTAAGGTTGCTGCTTACCATAACCCCCAAGTCCTTTTCGCAATCTGTATGGCTAAGTTCTACATTATTTAACTTATAAGTGCTAGGGTTATGGACACTCCCGAGCTTCAGAACCTTGCATTTATCTACATTGAACTGCATCTGCCACTTTCCTGACCAAGAGTAGAGTTTGTCTAAATCCTCCTGAAGTTCCCTAACATCTGCGTTTGAATCAATTATCCTACCTATCTTCGTGTAATCGGCGAATTTGCTCATATCACTAGTAATTCCTTCATCAAGATCATTGATATATATTATAAACAACAACGGGCCCAAGACTGATCCCTGTGGAACGCCACTTGTTACTGATCTCCACTCGGATTTAACCCCATTTATGGACACTCTCTGCTTCCTGTCTGTGAGCCATGATTTGATCCACGAGAGCACCCTTCCCCCAATGCCATGAGCTGCTACTTTCTTCAACAGTCTTTGGTGCGGAACTCTATCAGATGCCTTACTAAAATCTAAGTAAATAATATCAAATTCTTTATCGAGGTCAACAGCCTCAAAAGCTTTACTGACGAAAGTTAATAAATTAGTTAGACAAGACCGGCCTCTTGTGAATCCATGCTGAGTATCATTAATCAAGCTATGCTTATCGAGATGGCTTCTTGTAATCTCAGCTATAATTGACTCTAGTAATTTTCCTACAATTGAGGTCAGGCTTATTGGGCGGAAATTTGACGGTAACGACTTGTCCCCTGTTTTAAAAATAGGAATTACATTGGCCATCTTCCACATATCAGACACTACACCTGTTTGAAGAGATAAATTAAAAATATTAGTTAATGGTTCACAGACTTCCATTTTGCATTCCTTAAGAACCCTTGAAAAAACCTCATCAGGACCAGGTGACTTATTTTGCTTCAGTCTGTCTATTTGCTTCACAACCATTTCACTAGTGACTGTGATGTTACATAATTTATCTTCTTCTGGCCCACTATAAAAATTAATTACCGGAATATTATTAGTGTCTTCCTGTGTAAAAACCGAGAGAAAATAATTATTTAAAATGGAGCACATTTCATTCTCTTTGTCAGTAAGATTCCCATAGTTATTTTTAAGGGGACCTATCTTATCTCTAACTTTTGTTCTATATACCTGGAAAAAACTTTTTGGGTTAGTTTTAGAATCCCTAGCAACTTTAATTTCATAGTCCCTTTTAGCTTTTCTTATCCCCTTTTTAATGTCCCTCTTAATGTCAATATACTGATTCATAAGATGACCCTCGCCTCTTTTGATACGCCTATAAATTCCTTTCTTATGCCCTAGTAGATATTTCAGCCTATTATTCATCCATTTTGGGTCATTTTTATTTGATCTAATTTATTTATATGGGATAAACGTTCTTTGAGCAGCATGTATTGTGCTCAGAAAACTGTCATATTGATAGCTCTCTTCGTTACCCCAGTCAACAGATGATAAGTGTTCTCTAAGCCCATCGTAATCTGCTAAGCGAAAATCTGGGACTGTTACTGAGTTATCCCTACTATCATACTTCCATTCAATGCTAAATGTAATTGATTTGTGGTCGCTAGCACCCAGTTCCTCTGAAACTTCTAAATTATTAACAAGGGATTCGTTGTTTGCCAGAACTAAGTCAAGCAGGTTATTACCCCTTGTAGGTTCTGTCACAAACTGCTTCAAAAAAACAATCCTGAACTACTTCTAAGAAGTCGTGTGATTCTAAATTCCCAGTCAAGAAATTCCAATCAATATGACTAAAGTTAAAGTCTCCTAGAATTACTACATTATCGTGCCTTGTGGCCCTAACAATTTCCTCCCATAGTAGTCTCCCCTGGTCCCTATCTAAATTTGGGGGACGGTATATCACACCTAAAATTAATTTTTCATGCCCATCTGAAAATTCTATCCAAACAGACTCTGTATGTGTTACTTCAGACTTAATACCCGTTTTTATGCAACAGTTCAAGCGATCTCTGACATACAATGCCACCCCACCCCCCTTTCCGACACTTCTATCTACTTGGAACAATTTAAAACCCTGGATGTGACATTCTGCAGGCATGTCCCGACTTTTTGAATTAAACCACGTCTCAGTAATGGCAAATACATCTATGTTACCTGCACTAGCAACTAGTCTCAACTCGTCCATCTTATTCCTAGCACTGCGACTATTTGTGTAATAAATATTTAAAGACCCTCCTCTCTCTTTACCCTTCCTGCTCCTTTCTGTTATTCCACTAAACCTATTACTGTCCTTGTCAATTAGTGCCACTGGCTTTCCAATATCCACCTCATTTTGCCTATTACTAGTTCTCCTAGTACTCATATTACTACCCTGCGACTTCACAGTTTTCCCACAAAAACCCATACCACTAACTATTCCTAGATTAAAGACCTAACAGCTCCCTCCACTGCGTTGGCCAGTGCTCCCACCCCACACCTAGATAAGTGAACCCCGTCCCTGGCATACATGTCATTTCTGCCATAGAAGAGGTCCCAGTTGTCAATGAATGTTACCGCATTTTCCTTACAGTATTTGTCCAGCCAGCAATTGACACCAATTGCTCTGGACAACCATTCATTTCCAACTCCTCTCCTTGGCAAAATGCCACATATGACAGGTTTCCCACCCTTCCTCCTAATTATCTCTATTGCTGACCTATACCTGCTAATCAGGTCCTCACTCCTAAGTTGCCTCCAGCACTGAGACAGATAATAGGATTGCTCCCATTACCTCTCATGATGTCATCCAGACGGCTAACAATATCCTTCATCCCAGCCCCAGGAAAACACACTCTCTGCCTCCTACTCCTATCCTTCAAACAGAATGCCCTATCCATGTACCTAATCTGGCTATCCCCAACAACAACAATGTTTTTACCTTCCTTGGCGTCGTCCGTCGTGATGCTCCCAGTAGTCGACTCACATTCGTCAGGTAGCATTACACCACTTGTAGAATTCGTCAAGACGTTCTCGATGGTCTTCGTTGGGGTTTCTAGGGATGTCTCACTCACGTCTGCCAATGTTTCCTTGGTGCTCGTTGTGGCATTCCCAGTAGAACACTCACATTCGTCAGGTAGCACCGAGAATGAGTTGGAAGTTTCCACGGTAGTCTTCTGGTTTCTCGTTGTTTCTGCCTCTCCAACCGTTTTCTTGATCTTCAGCTTGGTTCCATGTTGCCCGGCCACTGACCAAGCTCCCCTCTTAACCTGGGGACTCACAACAGGAGGATTACTACGAATCCTCTTGTTCTCCTCCGTTAATCGCCGTATCTCCAGCTTAGCAACTCTGAGCTCTTCTCTCAGCTGCTGGTAAAGTTGCTCAAGAGAGGGCATCCTGGTTCAGATTCACAGAGAGCACACAAACAGGTCTTCACAGAGCTAAGTACACGTCACCACTGAGCTAAGTACACGTCACCACTGAGCAGTTAGAAGCAGTTACCTAACTTTAATATCAATATGCTCCTTAACCTGTATCAGTGTAGAGTTAGAAGCAGTTACCCAAGTTTAATATCTATATGCTCCTTAACCTGTATCAGTGTAGAGTTAGAATTATTATTAGTCTGCCCGAAATACCTAGTTATGCTACGCATGATAGTGGTCCTCTCTGTAATTAGTATCTCATAATATGTAGACTATTACAACCCAGGATTCCAAATGGCCTGTTACCCCGGGTGTAATGGGAGCAAATAAACACAGTAGAAAAAGTTTAGACTTATATTATCCTTCACCAATTTAGAACAGCAATATGTACACTATGTACAGTGATAAGTATAGTGCACTCCACGGTAAGCAAAGCAGAAATAGAAGCCACAAGATAGCAGACCGTGCTTCAACCAGCTCTAGAATGGGAATGACAAGGGCAGACAGGAGAGCGGTACCCACATAACCTCTGCGATTGCCAAAACCTTCTTATTGGCTAGAACCTGGTCACTAGTTGAACGACGGGGCCCCATCATCAACTCTTAGCAACCTGGTTCGCTGGTTGGGGGAGATAGCCTGTAAATGAGGGTGTGTACATGCGCCGAATAAAGGTTACGTACTCTTTGCATGCCACATAGACCCAACATTGTAACTAATATCTCATAATATGTAGACCCAACATTGTAACCAATATCTCATAATATGTAGACCCAACATTGTAACCAACCTCTCATAATATGTAGACCCAACATTGTAACCAACATCTCATAATATGTAGACCCAACATTGTAACCAACCTCTCATAATATGTAGACCCAACATTGTAACCAACATCTCATAATATGTAGACCCAACATTGTAACCAACATCTCATAATATGTAGACCCAACATTGTAACCAACATCTCATAATATGTAGACCCAACATTGTAACCAACATCTCATAATATGTAGACCCAACATTGTAATATTTACAGAGAAATTAACATTGTATTTGTTAAAACAAATACTTAAATTATTATTTAAATTAATGAATTCATGATATTTAATATAGAGTTAAGAAATATAACATTTGTGAGGCTTAGCCGGTGCTCCATCAGATTATCCCCTTTGATACAGAGTTTTACAATGTTTTACAATGTTTTACAATGTTTTACAATGTTTTACAATGGTTTACAATGTTTTACAATGTTTTACAATGTTTTACAATGTTTTACAATGTTTTACAATGTTTTACAATGTTTTACAATGTTTTTACAATGTTTTACAATGTTTTACAATGTTTTACAATGTTTTACAATGTTTTACAATGTTTTACAATGTTTTACAATGTTTTACAATGTTTTACAATGTTTTACAATGTTTTACAATGTTTTACAATGTTTTACAATGGTCTTCCCAACAGTGATTCATTATGAAAATATTATCAGAGTGTACAAAAACATTTTCACTGCCAACAAAAACAATGAGCGTTAATGTGAAGCCCAGGCAGTGACGAGGTCACATGACCTGAGGTGTGGAGGTGCTGGAAACATGCAGTGACGAGGTCACATGACCTGAGGTGTGGAGGTGCTGGAAACATGCAGTGACGAGGTCACATGACCTGAGGTGTGGAGGTGCTGGAAACATGCAGTGACGAGGTCACATGACCTGAGGTGTGGAGGTGCTGGAAACATGCAGTGACGAGGTCACATGACCTGAGGTGTGGAGGTGCTGGAAACATGCAGTGACGAGGTCACATGACCTGAGGTGTGGAGGTGCTGGAAACATGCAGTGACGAGGTCACATGACCTGAGGTGTGGAGGTGCTGGAAACATGCAGTGACGAGGTCACATGACCTGAGGTGTGGAGGTGCTGGAAACATGCAGTGACGAGGTCACGTGACCTGAGGTGTGGAGGTGCTGGAAACATGCAGTGACGAGGTCACGTGACCTGAGGTGTGGAGGTGCTGGAAACATGCAGTGACGAGGTCACATGACCTGAGGTGTGGAGGTGCTGGAAACATGCAGTGACGAGGTCACGATGACCTGAGGTGTGGAGGTGCTGGAAACATGCAGTGACGAGGTCACATGACCTGAGGTGTGGAGGTGCTGGAAACATGCAGTGACGAGGTCACATGACCTGAGGTGTGGAGGTGCTGGAAACATGCAGTGACGAGGTCACATGACCTGAGGTGTGGAGGTGCTGGAAACATGCAGTGACGAGGTCACATGACCTGAGGTGTGGAGGTGCTGGAAACATGCAGTGACGAAGTCACATGACCTGAGGTGTGGAGGTGCTGGAAACATGCAGTGACGAGGTCACATGACCTGAGGTGTGGAGGTGCTGGAAAACATACTGTGACGAGGTCAAAATGACCTGAGGTGTGGAGGTGCTGGAAACATGCAGTGACGAGGTCACATGACCTGAGGTGTGGAGGTGCTGGAAACATGCAGTGACGAGGTCACGTGACCTGAGGTGTGGAGGTGCTGGAAACATGCAGTGACGAGGTCACGTGACCTGAGGTGTGGAGGTGCTGGAAGCATGCAGTGACCAGGTCACATGACCTGAGGTGTGGAGGTGCTGGAAACATGCAGTGACGAGGTCACGTGACCTGAGGTGTGGAGGTGCTAGAAACATGCAGTGACGAGGTCACATGACCTGAGGTGTGGAGGTGCTGGAAACATGCAGTGACGAGGTCACGTGACCTGAGATGTGGAGGTGCTGGAAAACAGTGACGAGGTCACGTGACCTGAGGTGTGGAGGTGCTGGAAACATACAGTGACGAGGTCACGTGACCTGAGGTGTGGAGGTGCTGGAAACATGCAGTGACGAGGTCACATGACCTGAGGTGTGGAGGTGTTGGAAACATGCAGTGACGAGGTCACATGACCTGAGGTGTGGAGGTGCTGGAAACATGCAGTGACGAGGTCACGTGACCTGAGGTGTGGAGGTGCTGGAAACATGCAGTGACGAGGTCACGTGACCTGAGGTGTGGAGGTGCTGGAAAAAATGCAGTGACGAGGTCCGTGACCTGAGGTGTGGAGGTGCTGGAAACATGCAGTGACGAGGTCACGTGACCTGAGGTGTGGAGGTGCTGGAAACATGCAGTGACGAGGTCACGTGACCTGAGGTGTGGAGGTGCTGGAAACATGCAGTGACGAGGTCACATGACCTGAGGTGTGGAGGTGCTGGAAACATGCAGTGACGAGGTCACATGACCTGAGGTGTGGAGGTGCTGGAAACATGCAGTGACGAGGTCACATGACTGAGGTGTGGAGGTGCTGGAAACATGCAGTGACGAGGTCACATGACCTGAGGTGTGGAGGTGCTGGAAACATGCAGTGACGAGGTCACATGACCTGAGGTGTGGAGGTGCTGGAAACATGCAGTGACGAGGTCACATGACCTGAGGTGTGGAGGTGCTGGAAACATGCAGTGACGAGGTCACATGACCTGAGGTGTGGAGGTGCTGGAAACATGCAGTGACGAGGTCACGTGACCTGAGGTGTGGAGGTGCTGGAAACATGCAGTGACGAGGTCACATGACCTGAGGTGTGGAGGTGCTGGAAACATGCAGTGACGAGGTCACATGACCTGAGGTGTGGAGGTGCTGGAAACATGCAGTGACGAGGTCACATGACCTGAGGTGTGGAGGTGCTGGAAACATGCAGTGACGAGGTCACGTGACCTGAGGTGTGGAGGTGCTGGAAACATGCAGTGACGAGGTCACATGACCTGAGGTGTGGAGGTGCTGGAAACATGCAGTGACGAGGTCACGTGACCTGAGGTGTGGAGGTGCTGGAAACACAGTGACGAGGTCACGTGACCTGAGGTGTGGAGGTGCTGGAAACATGCAGTGACGAGGTCGCGTGACCTGAGGTGTGGAGGTGCTGGAAACATGCAGTGACGAGGTCACATGACGTGAGGTGTGGAGGTGCTGGAAACATGCAGTGACGAGGTCACGTGACCTGAGGTGTGGAGGTGCTGGAAACATGCAGTGACGAGGTCACATGACCTGAGGTGTGGAGGTGCTGGAAACATGCAGTGACGAGGTCACATGACCTGAGGTGTGGAGGTGCTGGAAACATGCAGTGACGAGGTCACATGACCTGAGGTGTGGAGGTGCTGGAAACATACAGTGACGAGGTCACATGACCTGAGGTGTGGAGGTGCTGGAAACATGCAGTGACGAGGTCACATGACCTGAGGTGTGGAGGTGCTGGAAACATGCAGTGACGAGGTCACATGACCTGAGGTGTGGAGGTGCTGGAAACATGCAGTGACGAGGTCACATGACCTGAGGTGTGGAGGTGCTGGAAACATGCAGTGACGAGGTCACATGACCTGAGGTGTGGAGGTGCTGGAAACATGCAGTGACGAGGTCACATGACCTGAGGTGTGGAGGTGCTGGAAACATGCAGTGACGAGGTCACATGACCTGAGGTGTGGAGGTGCTGGAAACATGCAGTGACGAGGTCACATGACCTGAGGTGTGGAGGTGCTGGAAACATACTGTGACGAGGTCACATGACCTGAGGTGTGGAGGTGCTGGAAACATACTGTGACGAGGTCACATGACCTGAGGTGTGGAGGTGCTGGAAACATACTGTGACGAGGTCACATGACCTGAGGTGTGGAGGTGCTGGAAACATTACTGTGACGAGGTCACATGACCTGAGGTGTGGAGGTGCTGGAAACATACTGTGACGAGGTCACATGACCTGAGGTGTGGAGGTGCTGGAAACATACTGTGACGAGGTCACATGACCTGAGGCGTGGAGGTGCTGGAAACATACTGTGACGAGGTCACATGACCTGAGGTGTGGAGGTGCTGGAAACATACTGTGACGAGGTCACGTGACCTGAGGTGTGGAGGTGCTGGAAACATACTGTGACGAGGTCACGTGACCTGAGGTGTGGAGGTGCTGGAAACATACTGTGACGAGGTCACGTGACCTGAGGTGTGGAGGTGCTGGAAACATACAGTGACGAGGTCACATGACCTGAGGTGTGGAGGTGCTGGAAACACAGGATCAGACTCAGAATAAAACTGTACTTGATGGTTTGCTTGTCTGATATCAACCTCAGAAAAATATTTGACCTTATGAAATATACGAAGATGTTCAATTAGGGACGTGGGTTCAGACTCCCATTTAATTATAGCATTAAGACATTTAAAGTCTTAAACTAATATATAAGTCTTGTGGAGGTTTCAGTCTACCTCTTTGTCAAGTGAATTTCGAAGATAAATATGAACTGGATAAAGTTTCTTTCTTAAATCGTTTACAACTAGTGAAATATAGAAGCTGTGACGCCTGGAATGTCTGAGAATGTATCAGAATACTTAACAACTATTTTCACAGCTTGTGGTCTCTGTTGAGAAGTTAATTCCTAGTTAATATTATCACTAGAAGCTGAAGATTCTAGAGTTACAATCTCTGGTTTGTCACTAACATTACCAGGTTACTATAATTAGGAATCTTTCATTCTATAATACTCCTTTAAAATGTGTATATTATACACTTTAAATTTACCATCAACATCAAACAAGTTATCAACTTTGTTAACTTTTACTACTCTGAGTGACCCAGGGTAAGTAATTAGTAACTCACAAGCAGTGGTTGATAATACAACATGAACTTCGACCCAGATTAAAAACTTTAGGTAATTACGAGTTTTCATATTAAAGTCTTTTAAGTATGCAGAGATATCTTCAAGTTAGCTGACACCATCTCACTCGTCTCCTCCAATCGATTTCTAAGGTCGAGAAGAAATTTATAAGCTGTTTGCACCTCTTGAGTACCTTCGGAAACAGTCCAAAATTCATTTAAAATATATAAAGAAACTCTGGACTGTCGTCCACAAGAGCTCAAAGGGTTTTTCTCTCACTGCAAACAGTGAACATGACAAATATCTATGTTACTCTTTAAAATGGAATGTTTCCTTTCAATTATCCCATTACAACTAGGATGTTAAGGGGTTGTAAAGAGTGGTTTAATAATACAGATTATCTGGTATACTTGACTAATAAGTTTCAAAGTGAACTGGGCTCCTTGATCTGTCAGAATTTCTCTTTTTATTCCTACCATTGACAAAAACGACGAAAGGACGTCAGCCACTTCAGTAGATGTTATGGACCCCATAGGTACAGCTTCAGAAAAGCTTATGGCATAGTCTAAGTTAATGAATATCTATGTCCTGCTGAAGAACAAGTAGACAGAGGACCTACAATAGCCACCGGGCCGCGGGGGCGTTGATCCCCGGAATGCTCTCCAGGTAGACACTCTCAAAATTTGCCGAGAAAATCAGAATATTTACCATTGGTATTTTCCTGGTTATGACTTTATATAAGAATATGAGAACATAAGAAAGAAGGAACATTGCAACAGGCCTACTGACCCATGCGGAGCAGGTCCATGTCCCCTCCCGGATTAGCCCAATGACCCCTCCCCCCCCCCCCGAATTAACCCAATGACCCACCCAGTCTGGTCCTTCATCTGCACGGAGTTGCTGAACACCAGAAATGAGGTAGTTAAAGTTCTATCAATAAAGATCGAGAACCAAAACCTAGTCATTGTGGTTGTATATAAGCCACCAGATGCAACCTCACAACAGTTCAAGGAACAGCTACTGAAAATTGATTACTGTTTGGAAAACCTTCCAGCTCCATCCCCAAACATCTTGCTGCTTGGTGATTTCAACCTAAGGCATACAAAATGGAAGAATGTAGCAAATAATGTTAGAGCTGAAACAATCCCCGGAGGTAGCGCAGATGAAAGGTCACACACACATGAGCTACTAAGTCTCTGCGAAAAACACACCTTAAGCCAGCAGATAGTGGAGCCAACAAGACTAGAAAACACACTTCACCTTATCTTCACAAATAATGAGGACCTGATAAGAGACATAAGAATATCAAAAACAACTAATTCTGATCACAACCTAATCAAAGTCCAGACGTACATGCATAGGGGTCCTGATCAGCAGAATGCATGTACCTGTGAAGGTGTCTTCACAAAATACAACTTCAACAACAAGAACATCAACTGGGACCAGGTAAACCATGTCCTAAATGAAACATGTTGGGAAGATATCTTAAATGACATGGATCCAAACTAGTGCCTTGAAAGGATCAACTTCCTGGCAGCCGAAGCATATTCTAGGCATATTCCTCTAAGAAAGAAGAAGAGCAGGAGTAAACTGGAGAGAGAAAGACGCTCCCTCTACAGAAGACGACAGAGAGTCACTGAGCTCCTCAGGAGTGCTAGAATATCTAATACACGAAAGGAGGCACTGACCAGGGAAGTGGAAACTATCGAACTTAAGTTAAATGACTCCTACAGGAACCAGGAGAGAGAGAGGAGGAGCTTAAAGCTATTAGTGAAATTGAAAGAAATTCGAAACATTTCTTTTCATATGCTAAAAACACGGCAAATACCACATCTAATATCGGGCCCTTACTCAGACAGGATGGGACTTACACAGATGACAACAAGGATATGAGTGAAATACTGAAATCCCAGTACAACTCTGTGTTTAGTGAGCCACTAATCAGTCTGAGGATCGACGACCCAAATGATTTCTTCATGAATGAGCCTCAAAACTCCATAAATGTATGCCAGATTTCCGACATTACCCTAACTCCGATAGACTTCGAAAAAGCCATTGACCACATGCCCATGCACTCAGCCCCGGGCCCAGACTCGTGGAACTCTGTATTTATTAAGAACTGCAAGAAACCCCTCTCACGTGCCCTAAGTACACTATGGAGGAGGAGCTTGGACATGGGTGAAATTCCACAGTCACTTAAAACAACGGATATAGCCAAACTCCATAAAGGTGGCAGCAAAGCATTAGCTAAGAACTATAGACCAATAGCTCTGACGTCCCACATCATAAAAATCTTTGAAAGAGTGCTAAGAAGCAGGATTGCAAATCACCTGGATTCCCAAAATCTGCATAATCCAGGGCAACATGGGTTCAGGGCAGGTCGCTCCTGCCTCTCACAACTACTGGATCACTATCATATGGCCTTGGATGCACTGGAAGAAAATTAGAATACAGACTTTGCAAAAGCGTTTAACAAATGCGATCACGGCGTAATAGCGCACAAAATACGTTCTAAAGGAATAACTGGGAAAGTGGGGAGATGGATTTTCAACTTCCTAACAAATCGAACACAAAGAGTAGTGGTCAACAGAGTTAAATCGGAGGCTGCCATAGTGAAGAGCTCTGTTCCACAAGGCACAGTACTCGCCCCCATCTTATTCCTCAAACTCATATCAGGCATAGACAGAGATATACACCACAGCACAGTATCATCCTTTGCGGATGATACTAGGATCTGCATGAGGCTGTCATCTGCTGAGGACGCGGTTAACCTCCAAGAAGATATAAACAAAGTTTTCCAGTGGGCAACGGTAAACAATATGATGTTCAATGAGGACAAATTCCAACTACTCCGTTATGGAGAACTGGAGGAAATAATAACTAGAACAGAGTATACTACAAACTCTGGCCATACAATAGAGTGGAAAAATAATGTAAGGGACCTGGGGATCTCACTTTCAAGGATCACAACAATGCCACGATCACAAGTGCAAAGAAAATGATAGGATGGATAATGAGAACGTTCAAAACGAGAGATGCCAACCCAATGATGATCCTTTTCAAAACACTTGTTCTCTCTAAGCTGGAATACTTCTGTACATTAACATCTCCATTCAAAGCAGGTGAAATTGCAGATCTGGGGAGTGTACAGAGATCCTTTACTGCACGTATAAGTTCTGTCAAGCACCTTAACTACTGGGAACGCTTGGAAGCACTTGACTAGTACTCGATGGAATGTAGAAGAGAGAGATATATCATAATTTACACTTGGAAAATCCTGGAAGGAATGGTCCCGAATCTGCACACAGAAATCACTCCATACGAAAGTGAAAGACTGGGCAGGCGATGCAAAATACCCCCAATTAAAAGTAGGGGAGCCACTAGTGCACTAAGAGAAAACACCATAAGTGTCCGGGGCCCAAGACTGTTCAACAGCCTCCCATCAAGCATTAGGGGAATTACCAATAAACCCCTGGCTGCCTTCAAGAGAGAGCTGGACAGATACCTAAAGTCAGTGACGGATCAGCCGGGCTGCGTGCGGCCAGCAGTAACAGCCTGGTTGATCAGGCCCTGATCCACCGGGAGGCCTGGTCATGGACCTGGCCGCGGGGGCGTTGATCCCCGGAATAATCTCCAGGTAACCTCTAGGTAACCTCCAGGTAACCTCCACTCCAGGAAGGAGCACGGCACCAGACCCAGCAGCACAAGCTATTCAGGTCCAACTCACACCCACCCACACCAACTCATGTAATTATCTAACCTATTTTTAAAACTACACAACGTTTTAGCCTCAATAACTGTACTCGGGAGTTTGTTCCACTCATCCACAACTCTATTACCAAACCAGTGCTTTCCTATATCCTTCTGAATCTGAATTTTTCCACCTTGAAACCATTGTTTCCTGTTTTCCATTTATACACCTCGATCATATCCCCCTAATTCTACGCCTTTCGAGAGAGTGCAGATTCAGGGCCCTCAGTCTATCCTCATAGGGAAGATTTCTGATACATGGGATCATCTTTGTCATCCTCCTCTGTACGTTTTCCAGAGCATTTATATCCATTCTGTAATACGGTGACCAGAACTGAGTAGCATAGTCTAAATGAGGCCTAACCAAGGATATATAGAGTTGAAGAACAACCTGAGGACTTCTATTATTTATACTTCTAGATAAGAAGCCAAGAATTCTGTTAGCTTTATTGCGAACACTAATGCACTGTTGTCTTGATTTTAGATTACTGCTAACCAGAACTCCTAAATCCTTTTCGCAATCAGTAGTATTAAGATCTACATTATTTAGTTTATATGTGGCATGGTTATTTACCTGTCCAACATTTAGAACTTTGCATTTGCCAATATTAAACTGCATCTGCCACTTCTCCGACCATTGCATCAGTCTATTCAAATCATCCTGGAGTGCTCTAGTGTCCTCATTAGAATGATTTGGACGGCCTATTTTGGTGTCATCAGCAAATTTGCTTATGTCGCTATTTATTCCCTCATCCGTGTCGTTTATGTAAATTGTGAACAACAAGGGGCCCAACACTGATCCCAGAGGAACACTGCTTGTGATATGCCCCCATTCTGATTTCTTCCCATTTATGCAAACTCTCTGCTGCCTATTTGTCAGACATCCCCTACCCAGGAAAAAAATTCCCCCTCCAACCGTGTCCTTAATTTTTCTCAACAGCCTCGGTTGGAATTAATCGAAAGCCAAACTGAATCCATATACACAATTTATATTATTCCCTGATTCCTCCCAACACCTTAGTGAAAAAAATTAGTAAATTCGTTAAGACAGGAACGCCCCTTTGTACAACCTTTGTTGAGATTCATTAACAATCTGTACCTGTCAAGATGGCTTACGAATTGCTTCGGAAATTATTGTTTCCCATAAATTTTCCCCTATGGAGGTAAGGCTTTGGGTCTTATAGTTCGAAGCCAAGGACTGTCCCCTCCCTTTGGGTAAATGGTATTACATTTGCTTTTTTCCACTTATCAGGCACTATGCCAGTTTGTAGTGATATTTTAAAAAAGTTTAGCCAAAGGTATGCTAAGTTCCTCTTACATTCCTTTAACACCTTGCAAACAGTTCATCGGGCCCTGGGATTTGTTAGGTTTTAGTTTCTCTATTTGTCTGAGGACCATGTCATTAATTACCACAATCGTGCATAGTTTATTATCGTCCTGTTCTACATAATCTATTATTTCAGGAATATCGCTAGTATTTTCCTGGGTGAAAACTGAGAGGAAGTAGGTATTGAGAATTTCACATATCCTTATCACTGTCAGTGATTTGATCACAGTTACTCTTAAGGGGGCCAATCTTGTCCCTAATCTTACTTCTGTTTACCTGAAAGAACCCTTTTGGGTTAGTCTTTAAATCCCTTGCGACCTTAGCCTCATATTCCTTTTTGCTTTTCTTATTCCTTTCTATATTTCTCTCTTTAACTGAATATACTGATTTCGTAACTGCCCATCCCCTCTTTTGATACTCCTGTATATGCCTCTCTTTTGGCCAATGAGATGTTTTAATCTATTGTTCATTCATTTGGGATCATTCATCATTTTTGTTAGATCTAATTTCCCTACTTGGAACAAAAGTTGTCTGGACAGCTAGAAGTATGCTCTGAAAAACGTCATGTTGGCAACGAAGATCACCTACCTGACTCATAGTCAGGACATCCCAATTTAGCCCACCCAGGTAATTTTTCAGTCCCATGAAGTCGGCCAAGCGAAAATCTGGGACGGGAGATTTGATTGCAGTTATCTGGGAAATTTCCCATGATATATTGAAACTAAGTGATTTGTGATCATTTTCCCCCAAGTCATCATTAACCTCAAGATTATTAATTAGTGAATCTTTGTTGGAAAGAACCAAGTCAAGCAGATTGTTTCCTCTAGTTGGTTCTGTCACAACCTGTTCTTAAAAGCAATCCTAAACTGTATCAAGAAAGTCACTAGACTCAAGATTTCCTGTCATATTGTTCCAATCAATTTGTCTAAAGTTAAAATTTCACATTATTACAACATTTTCATATCTAGATGCCTTATGAATTTCGTCCCATAACAGCTTACTGCACTCCCTACCAAGGTTTGGGGGCCTATAAATCACACCCAAAATTAATTTGTCAAGTCTCTCGAGAAACAGTAGCCAAACAGATTCTGTGTTCGATGTTTCTAATCTTATATCATATCTAAGACAACAATTTAAATTTTCTCTGACATACATCGCCACACCCCCACCTTCTGTTGGGCCCCATCAGTGTTGAATAGTTTATAACCCTGTATGCTGCATTCAGAAGGCATTTCTCTATCTTTCAGGTTGAACCAGGTCTCTGTTATACCAATAATATCTATATTACCCGCACTTGCAAGTAATCTTAGCTCATCTATCTTATTTCTTAGACTCCTACTATTCGTATAGTAAACCTTAAGGGAGCTAGTCACTTGTTGCCCTCTACTTATCACTTTGTTTGTTTTATCATTTGATTTGCCATTACTAGCACCCTTTTTTTTGAATATTGTCTTTTTAAACATATCCCCTTTGGTTTTCCTGGTAATAACTGCCGTTTTTAATCTTAATACTGCAGCCTGATTGTTTCCCACAAACACCCATACCTCTATAATCTATCAGTTTAATTTCCTACACAAGTCATCACTTACCCCTTTCAATCGAATTGGCTATTGCAACCACTCCATCCCCAGAGAGATGAACCCATCCCTTGATACATATCACTTTTGCCAAAGAATAGGTCCCAGAAAAAAGATTGGTTGCAATTTCCCTTACAGTACTGTCACCCCGCAAATTATCCCAAATTCCCCAGACATCCTTCATTCCCCCACTCCCTTTTTAGGCAAAATGTACATATGAGGGGATCCCTCCCTTGACCTAACACTTTTTGGGCTGACCTGTACTTACCCAGCAGCTCCTCTCTCCCTCCCCCTTCCCCAATGTCATTGCCCCCAGCATAAAACAAAAATGGGTTTTGTTCCATTACCTCCAAAATTTATCCAACCTGCGACTATGTCCCCAACCCAGTCCGGAAGGAAAACCCCTTGTCTGCCCTTTTCGTCTTTTTGCAAAATGCACGGTCTATATATCTTCCCCTGAGAATCCCTACTATTAAAATATTTTACCTTTTGTTAGCAGGGGAATCAGTGGCCCTTCACCTCACAAACCACGAAGTCCCCTCGTCTTGGAGAACAAGAATCGATTTCCTTTTTTCACACATCTCTTTTAACTCTCCCATCTTCCTTTCTTCCTGAACGGAACCACTTCCACTTAAAGCGGCTCCACTGTAAATGCTGGTGACCTTTTCCCCTCCTTACCGACTATATCCTTCTCACACCCTCCAAATCTCTATGCGAACTTCAGTTCCTTTTTCCCTTTCCTAAGAAGTAGAATTTCCCTTCTTCAAACTTGAACCTGAGATTCTAAAACACTACAAAAGCCATGGGTTGGTAACACCCCCGCTAACCCCCAAAGGGGCTTAGGCAGGTATGCCACACGTGACCACTGACCTCAGCGTACAAAGTTACCTCCCCATGTTTCATGACCAAAAATGATCTTAATATCGGTAAACACCCGGGCCAAAAAACTATATGTCCTTAAAACTTTAAAAAGTTTTCCGGTGAGAAAAAGCCCGACACAAGAGGTCATTGAATAACTTAAGAACTAAAAGCCCAAACATGTGTGTGAAATAACTAGACAAGGGGAACATTAGAGGTTCTTTTCTTTTTTGACTTTTAGATTCTTTTTTTTTTAATTTATAAGTCAATTTTCCTTTTGAATTAGGTTACCCCTTTTCAAGTTTATAACAGTATCAAGACGTGCATTTTTTTGTAATTATACAAAAACATTATTTGAAAGATCAAAGGGTTGAATTTTAGAAAAACAAGAGGGGCAATTCTTGACGTAGTTTGTGACCGATTTTCCCCATAAATTGAGGGTTGGGGCATTTCGATGTCTCGGTATATCTTCAGTGGGGTTGAGGTGTTGGAGATTCCCCAGCCGATACATCAGCCCCGGGTAAAGGGTTTCAAAAACAGCAAACCGTGTCTTTTGCAAACTGGTTGTAGAATAAAAGGCCCTTGTTATGGAATTTTTGTAAAAGATTGTAGTTTAGACAGATAAGATTGGCTAGGAAAAGAAGTGTAAGTACCCTTTTTAAAAATTTTAAACATTCTATATTATATCATTTAGCGAGCAAATAGAAAATCAAATGGGGTCACCGGCCGAGTTTAAACCAAATCAATTTGTTACATTAACATTTTAACACACATCAGTTAAACTGTTGCAACCCAAAAATCTTCTACATCAGAAATTCCCCCAAAAAAAATGTTGTTCAAATTGTTTAAAAGGGACCAAAAAAATTAAAAAAAATAAACAAATTCGTATTTAAATAGTTACATATTTTAAAATCGAAATTTTGGCAACTTGTATTTTTTAGAATTTATTATATATGTCACATGTTTGTCCCTTAATCCTGCCGAAGAAAAAAAGTCACTGTGTTGACTTTTTTTTTTGGGATCCCAGGTTTTCTACACATATGCGTATGTATGAAATTTATGTAACTGTATTTTTGTATCCTGAAAAAACTTACTTTTTTCGTGTTCTCCATAACAAGTTTTTTTTCTAACCCAATTTTTTATAGTTATTTTTTCCACTTCACTTTAAAAAAAAACAATTTTTTATCATGTTATGTTATTTTTTAATCTCATATTATTATTAAATATTAGAACAAAAACAAACCAACAAATATAAATATATAAACTTTCAGAAGAGCTTAAGCTTCGTCCATCATCACGAGAATTACACAACTATATATATTATTAAATGATTTCCAACACTAAGTGAGAAATAAAGACTCGTAATATTTCTGTATTTGTACCGTGAGGCACTTCCCACGTATCACTAGTCACTTCCCACGTATCACTAGTCACTTCCCACGTATCACTAGTCACTTCCCACGTATCACTAGTCACTTCCCACGTATTACTAGTCACTTCCCACGTATTCACTTCCCACGTATTACTAGTCACTTCCCACGTATTACTAGTCACTTCCCACGTATTACTAGTCACTTCCCACGTATTACTAGTCACTTACAACGTATTACTAGTCACTTCCCACGTATTATAGTCACTTCCCACGTATAACAGTCACTTCCCCCGAAATTACTATCACTTCCCGTATTCCATCACTCCCAGTACACATCACTTCCCAGTTTACTACACTCCCCACGATCACTATCACTTCCCACTATTTCTATCACTCCCCCGTATTTTAGTCACTTTCCCCCGTATTACTAGTCACTTCCCACGTATTACTATCACTTCCCACGTATTACTTCCCACGTATTACTAGTCACTTCCCACGTATCACTAGTCAAATTCCCCCGTATTTCTATCACTTCCCACGTTCATTTACCCCACGTATTACTAGTCACTTCCCACGTATTACTAGTCACTTCCCACGTATTACTAGTCACTTCCCACATACTAGTCACTTCCCACGTATTACTAGTCACTTCCCACGTATCACTAGTCACTTCCCACGTATTACTAGTCACTTCCCACGTATTACTAGTCACTTCCCACGTATTACTAGTCACTTCCCACGTATTACTAGTCACTTCCCACGTATCACTAGTCACTTCCCACGTATTAATAGTCACTTCCCATATTACAGTCACTCCCGATTACTAGTCACTTCCCACGTAACTAGTCATTCCCACGTATTACTAGTCACTTCCCAGTATTACTAGTCACTTCCCACGTAAATTTCTAGTCACTCCCCCACGTATTACTAGTCACTTCCACGTATTACTATCACTTCCCACGTATCACTAAATCCTTCCCACGTATTACTAGTCACTTCCCACGTATTACTAGTCACTTCCCACGTATTACTAGTCACTTCCCACGTATTACTAGTCACTTCCCACGTATTACTAGTCACTTCCACGTATTAACAGTCATTCCACTATTACTAGTCACTTTCACGTATTAAGTCACTTCCAAAGTTACTAGACTTTTCCACGTAACTATCACTTCCCACGATATAGTCACTCCCACGATTACTAGTCACTTACCCACGTATACTAGTCATTCCCCCCAATATTACTAGTCACTTCCCACGTATACTAGCACTTCCCACGATTACTAGTCATTCCCACGTATTACTATCACTTCCCCGTATACTAGTCACTTCCAAAGTATCACTAGTCACTTCCCACGTATAAATAGCCCAAAATTCCCACGTATCAATAGTCCCCTTCCCACGTATTACTAGTCATTCCACGTATCAATAGTACTCCAAAGTATTATAGTCACTTCCACGTATACTAGTCACTTCCCCCTATTACTATCACTTCCCCGTATACTAGACACCACGTAATTACTAGTATTCCACGTACACAGTCAAATTCCCAGTAATTACTAGCAATTCCCACGTATCATAGTACTCCCCATAAAGTACTTCCCACGTACAATAGTCATTCCACGTAATATACTAGTCATTTCAACGTATCACTAATACTTCCCACGTATACTAGTCATAACCACGTATACTAGTCACTCCCCCGTATCCTAGTCACTTCCCACGTATCACTAGTCGCTTCCCACGTAACACTAGTCACTTCCCACGTATTACTAGTCATTTTCCCACGAAATTACTAGTCACTTCCCACGTATTACTAGTCACTTCCCACGTATCACTAGTCACTTCCCACGTATTACTAGTCACTTCCCACGTATTACTAGTCACTTCCCACGTATTACTAGTCACTTCCCACGTATCACTAGTCACTTCCCACGTATTACTAGTCACTTCCCACGTTATTACTAGTTAACTTCCCAAACGTATTTACTATCACTTCCCACGTATCACTAGTCACTTCCCACGTATTACTAGTCACTTCCCACGTATTACTAGTCACTTCCCACGTATTACTAGTCAATTCCCCTTATCATAGTCACTTCCCACGTATTACTGTCACTTCCCACGATTACTAGAAAACTTCCCACGTATCACTAGTCACTTCCACGAAATTTACTAGTCACTTCCCACGTATTACTAGTCACTTCCCACGTATTACTAGTCACTTCCCACGTATCACTAGTCACTTCCCACGTATTACTAGTCACTTCCCACGTATTACTAGTCACTTCCCACGTATTACTAGTCACTTCCCACGTATTACTAGTCACTTCCCCCGTTTCACTAGTCACTTCCAAGTATTACTAGTCACTTCCACGTATCATTTAGTCACTTCCCACGTATTACTAGTCATTTCCCCACGAAATTACTTGTCACTTCCCACGTATTACTACTCATTTCCCACGTTCACTAGTCATTCCCACGTATTACTATCCTTCCTACGTATTCTCTGCACTTCCCACGTATTACAAGTCACTTCCCACGTATTACTAGTCACTTCCAGTTTTTACAGTCACTTCCCACGTATTACTAGTCATTTCCCCACGTTTTTACTAGTTACTTCCCACGTATCACTAGTCACTTCCCACGTATTACTAGTCACTTCCCACGTATTACTAGTCACTTCCCACGTATTACTAGTCACTTCCCACGTATCACTAGTCATTCCAACGTATTACTGTCATTTCCCCACGTACCCACTAGTCACTTCCCACGTATTACTAGTCACTTCCCACGTATTACTTGTCACTTCCCACGTATTACTACTCACTTCCCAAGTATCACTAGTCACTTCCCACGTATTACTAGTCACTTCCCACGTATTACTAGTCACTTCCCACGTATTACAAGTCACTTCCCACGTATTACTACTCACTTCCCACGTATTACTAGTCACTTCCCACGTATTACTAGTCACTTCCCACGTATTACTAGTTACTTCCCACGTATCACTAGTCACTTCCCACGTATCACTAGTCACTTCCCACGTATCACTAGTCACTTCCCACGTATCACTAGTCACTTCCCACGTATTACTAGTCACTTCCCACGTATCACTAGTCACTTCCCACGTATTACTAGTCACTTCCCACGTATCACTAGTCACTTCCCACTTATCACTAGTCACTTCCCACGTATCACTAGTCACTTCCCACGTATCACAAGTCACTTCCCACGTATTACTAGGCACTTCCCACGTATCACTAGTCACTTCCCACGTATTACTAGGCACTTTCTACGTATCACTAGTCACTTTCCACGTATCACTAGTCACTTCCCACGTATCACTAATCACTTTTCTCGTATCACTAGTCAATTCCCACGTATCACTAATCACTTTTCTCGTATCACTAGTCACTTCCCACGTATCACTAGTCACTTCCCACGTATTACTAGGCACTTCCCAAGTATTACTAGGCACTTCCCACTTATTACTAGGCACTTTCCACGTATCACTAGTCACTTTCCACGTATCACTAGTCACTTCCCACGCATCACTAATCACTTTTCTCGTATCACTAATCACTTCCCACGTATCACTAATCACTTTTCTCGTGCCCACTAGTCATTTCCCACGTATACACTAATCACTTTTCTCGTATCACTAGTCACTTCCCACTTATCACTAATCACTTTTCTCTTATCACTAGTCACTTCCCACGTATCACTTATCACTTTTCTCGTATCACTAGTCACTTCCTACGCATCACTAATCACTTTTCTCGTGTCACTAGTCACTTCCCACGTATCACTAATCACTTTTCTCGTATCACTAGTCACTTCACACGTATCACTAATCACTTTTCTCGTATCACTAGTCACTTCCCACGTGTCACTAATCACTTTTCTCGTATAACTAGTCACTTTCGCACGTTTCAACTAATCACTTTTCTCGTTTCACTAGTCACTTCCACGTATCACTAGTCGCTTCCCACGTATCACTAGTCACTTCCCACGTATCACTAGTCACTTCCCACGTATCACTATTCACTTCCCACGTATCACTAGTCACTTCCCACGCATCACTAGTCACTACCCACGTATCACTAGTCACTTCCCACTCATCAATAGTCACTACCCACGTATCACTAGTTACTTCCAGCGAATCACTAGCCACTTCCCACGCATCACTAATCACTCCCCAAGTATCACTAGTCACTTCCCTCATATCACTAGTCACTAACCACGTATCACTAGTCACTTCCCACGTATCACTAGTCACTTCCGACGTATCACTAGACACTTCCCACGTATCACTAGTCACTCCCCACGTATCACTAGTCACTCCCCAAGTATCACTAGTCACTTATAAAGTATCACTAGTCACTCCCCAATATCACAGGTCACTTATAAAGTATCACTAGTCACTTATAAAGTATCACTAGTCAATTATAAAGTATCACTAGTCACTTCCGACGTATCACTAGACACTTCCCACGTATCACTAGTCAATCCCCAAGTATCACTAGTCACTCCCCAAGTATCACTAGTCACTACCCACGTATCACCAGTCACTTCCGACGTATCACTAGTCACTTCCCACATACCACTAGTCACTTCCACGTATCACTAGTCATTTATAAAGTATCACTAGTCACTTTCCACGTATCAATAATCACTCCCCAAGTATCACTAGTTACTTCCCAAGTATCACTAGTCACTACCCACGTATCACTAGTCATTCCCACGTATCACTAGTCACTTCCGATGTATCACTAGTCACTTCCGACGTATCACTAGACACTTCCCACGTATCACTAGTCACTCCCCAATTATCACTAGTCACTACCCAAGTATCACTAGTCACTTCCGACGTATCACTAGTCACTTCCCACATATCACTAGTCACTTCCCACGTATCACTAGTCACTCCCCAAGTATCACTAGTCACTCGCCAAGTATCACTAGTCACTTCCGACGTATCACTAGTCACTTCCCACATATCACTAGTCACTTCTCACGTATCACTAGTCACTCCCCAAGTATCACTAGTCACTCCCCAAGTATCACTAGTTACTACCCACGTATCACTAGTCACTTCCGACGTATCACTAGACACTACCCACGTATCACTAGTCACTTCCCATGTATCACTAGTCACTTCCCACGTATCACTAGTCACTTCGCAAGTATCACTAGTCACTTCCCACATATCACTAGTCACTTCCGACGTATCACGAATCACTTCCCAAGAATCACTAGTCACTTTCCACGTATCACTAGTCACTACCCACGTATCACTAGTCACTACCCAGGTATCACCAGACGCTGCCCACGTATCTCAATTCACTACACACGTATCACGAGCCACTATCCAAGTATCTCTATTCACTACCCACGTATCACTAGTCACTACCCATGTATCGCCAGTCACTACCCACGTATTACTAGTCACAACCCAAATATCACCAGTCACTACCGGTAAACCCAGTCATCCCCAAAAAAAATCCACCATCCA
>NC_069434.1:2599479-2609030 GCF_026875155.1 Cherax quadricarinatus | reverse complement strand
AAGACACGTTGCAAACAAACCATACCACGGGGGGGATTTGAACCCGCTCTCAGAGAGTCTCAAAACTCCAAACGAATCTTATTGTGGCTAGCTGGTCCAGTGGCTAACGCGACGGTCTGGAGTTTTGAGACTCTCTGACCGCGGGTTCAAATCCCGCCCGTCGTATGGTTTGATTATTAGAGACAGTAGAACAAGTGAAAAGGTAAGTTTGAGTTCTCTCCCTCAACCTTGAAATGTTAACAAAGACGTTTAGTCCAGAGGTGAGGTGAAGCAGCTGCAGACAACCTCACATGTTGGTCATGTCAGTGTCTTAAGTTAGCCTTTAAACTAAGCTTAAGCTAATCCTTGAATTATTCTTGAGTTGCTTTCTCAATATTGAGAAGTTGATGATACATTCGTAACACCTATTTACCTTCATTGTTCTCAAGTCTAGGTTACTGAACACCTGTCACCCACTCAAGGTCAAGAAACTGAGCACCTGTCACCCACTCAGGTTCAAGAAACTGAACACCTGTCACCCACTCAAGGTCAAGAAACTGAGCACCTGTCACCCACTCAAGGTCAAGAAACTGAACACCTGTCAGCCACTCAAGGTCAAGAAACTGAGCACCTGTCAGCTACTCAGGTTCAAGAAACTGAACACCTGTCAGCCACTCAAGATCAAGAAACTGAGCACCTGTCAGCCACTCAAGATCAAGAAACTGAGCACCTGTCAGCCACTCAAGATCAAGAAACTGAGCACCTGTCAGCCACTCAAGGTCAAGAAACTGAACACCTGTCAGCCACTCAAGATCAAGAAACTGAGCACCTGTCAGCCACTCAGGTTCAAGAAACTGAACACCTGTCAGCCACTCAAGGTCAAGAAACTGAGCACCTGTCAGCCACTCAAGATCAAGAAACTGAGCACCTGTCAGCCACTCAGGTTCAAGAAACTGAACACCTGTCAGCCACTCAAGGTCAAGAAACTGAGCACCTGTCAGCCACTCAAGGTCAAGAAACTGAACACCTGTCAGCCACTCAAGGTCAAGAAACTGAGCACCTGTCAGCCACTCAAGGTCAAGAAACTGAGCACCTGTCAGCCACTCAGGTTCAAGAAACTGAACACCTGTCAGCCACTCAAGGTCAAGAAACTGAGCACCTGTCAGCCACTCAAGATCAAGAAACTGAGCACCTGTCAGCCACTCAGGTTCAAGAAACTGAACACCTGTCAGCCACTCAAGGTCAAGAAACTGAACACCTGTCAGCCACTCAAGGTCAAGAAACTGAGCACATGTCAGCCACTCAAGTTCAAGAAACTGAACACCTGTCAGCCACTCAAGGTCAAGAAACTGAACACCTGTCAGCCACTCAAGTTCAAGAAACTGAACACCTGTCAGCCACTCAAGGTCAAGAAACTGAACACCTGTCAGCCACTCAAGTTCAAGAAACTGAGCACCTGTCAGCCACTCAGGTTCAAGAAACTGAACACCTGTCAGCCACTCAAGGTCAAGAAACTGAGCACCTGTCAGCCACTCAAGGTCAAGAAACTGAACACCTGTCAGCCACTCAAGGTCAAGAAACTGAGCACCTGTCAGCCACTCAAGGTCAAGAAACTGAGCACCTGTCAGCCACTCAAGTTCAAGAAACTGAGCACCTGTCTGCCACTCAAAGTCAAGAAACTGAGCACCTGTCAGCCACTCAAGTTCAAGAAACTGAGCACCTGTCAGCCACTCAAGGTCAAGAAACTGAACACCTGTCAGCCACTCAAGGTCAAGAAACTGAGCACCTGTCAGCCACTCAAGTTCAAGAAACTGAGCACCTGTTAACCGCTCAAGGTCAAGAAACTGAGCACCTGTCAGCCACTCAAGTTCAAGAAACTGAGCACCTGTTAACCGCTCAAGGTCAAGAAACTGAGCACCTGTCAGCCACTCAAGTTCAAGAAACTGAGCACCTGTTAACCGCTCAAGGTCAAGAAACTGAGCACCTGTCAGCCACTCAAGGTCAAGAAACTGAACACCTGTCAGCCACTCAAGGTCAAGAAACTGAGCACCTGTTAACCGCTCAAGGTGAACAGACAGAACACTTGTCTATCACTCAAGGTGAACAGACAGAACACCTGTCTATCACTCAAGGTGAACAGACAGAACACTTGTCTATCACTCAAGGTGAACAGACAGAACACCTGTCTATCACTCAAGGTGAACAGACAGAACACTTGTCTATCACTCAAGGTGAACAGACAGAACACTTGTCTATCACTCAAGGTGAACAGACAGAAGACTTGTCTATCACTCAAGGTCAAGAGACTAACACCATCATTCAAGGTGAAGTATGAGCATCAATCACTGTCATACTTAGGAACTGAAAACTGTCTTATCACTAGGTGACTTAGCAGAACTTCTTCCAAGAGGTGGTCAGATGTTGATCATCAGTATAAAATTTCTATACTCAAACCACCTCCACACTAATAACTAACACACCTTTATCATCAGTACTACAACTACAAAGCTACCACTCAAATAATACAAACTATTCTATCACAATAACTACAAACTACGTTCTATCACTCAATCAACAACGTAAACTACCATCACTCAGTACAACTAAACTAACATTCTACACTCAGTAACTACAATACACTTGCTATTATCAATACAACTAACCATCACTGTAACACCAACAATTGCTATCAACTAATACACACAGACACTTCTACAACTACAACGTACAGACAACCACTCCTAACTACAAGTATCAAACAACACTTATCCATCAAGTACAACATAACCACCTACACTAAGAAACAACAACTACACTACCCCTAGTACAACTACATACTACACACACTCATCACTACAACTACCACCAACCACAACGTACAGTACTACCACACCACAAAACTAGCATTACGTACAATCTTACCTACTTTCACTCTTCTCACCACAACTACTATATCTCATCCTACAACCAACATCTTACAACTACCACCACCATCCAAACAAACTACAACTACCACACCACCACAACTACAACTACACATACCTACCACACCAGCAACTACAACTACCACCACCCCACAACTACATCTACCACCACCACCACCTACAACTTACACAACCTACCACTACAACCACCACCCCTCAACTACAACTACCACCACCACAACTACAACTACCACCACCCACCACTACACCACAACTACACTACCTACCACCACCACCACAACTCAATACCACACCACCACACAACTACAACTACCACCACCACCACCGACAACTAAACAAATCCACCACCACCACAACTCACTAAAACCACCACCACCACCACAAACTACAAACTACCACCACCACCACCACAACTACAACTACCATCCACCACCACACCACAACTACAACTACCACCAACCACCACCACAAACTAAACTACACTACCACCACCACCATCAACTAAAACTACCACCACCTACAACTACAAACATATACCACCACCTACCACACTAACTACACACACCACACACTACCACCACCCGTACAACTATCAACTCCACAACACCACAACAATACAACTACCACTCTATCCACCACCACATCACTACAACTAACTACCACCACCACCACACAACTAAAACTACCATCCACCACCACCACAACTACAACTTACCACCACCAACCACAACTACAACTACCACCACCTACCACCACACTACAACTACCACCACCACCAACCACAACTACAACTACCACCACCACCACAACTACAACTGACCACAACAACCACCACTCACAACTACAACTACCACCACCCCACCACAACTACAACTACCACCACACACACCACAACTACAACTACCACCACCCACCACCATCTACAACTACCACCACCACCACAACTACAACTACCACCACCACCACACACAACTACCACCAACTAACTCAACCACCACCACAACTACAACTAACCCCCCCGCACCCCACCACCACAACTACAACTACCACCACCACCACCACAACTACAACTACCACCACCACCACCACAACTACAACTACCACCACAACTAACAACTACCACCACAAACTACAACTACCACCACCACCACAACTACAACTACCACCACCACCCAACTACAACTACCCACCACCACCACAACTACAACTACCACCACCACCACAACTACAACTACCACCACCACCACAACTACAACTAACCACCACCTACCACCACAACTAACAACTACCACCACCACCACACAACTACACTACCACCACCACACCAACTACAACTACCACCACCACCACAACTACAACTACCACCACCACCACAACTACAACTACACCACCACCACCACAAACTACAACTACCACCACCACCACAACTACAACTACCACCACCACCACACAACTACAACTACCACCACACCACAACTACAACTACCACACCACCACAACTACAACTACCCACCACCACCACAACTACAACTACCACCACCACCACAACTACAACTACCACCACCACCACAACTACAACTACCACCACCACCACAAACTACAACTACACCACCACCACCACAACTACAACTACCACCACCAACCACAACTACAACTACACCACCACCACCACAACTACAACTACCACCACCACCACCACAACTACAACTACCACCACCACCACAACTACAACTACCACCACCACCACCACAACTACAACTACCACCACCAACCACAACTACAACTAAACCACACCACCAACACCACAACTACAACTACCACCACCACAACAACTACAACTACCACCACACACCACAACTACAACTACCACACACCACCACAACTACAAACTACCACCACCACCACAACTACAACTACCACCACCACCACACACTACAACTACCACCACCACACACTACAACTACCCCACCACCAACAACTACAACAACTACACTACCACCCACCACACACTACAACTACCACCACAACACCACAACTAACACAACTACCACCACAACCACCACAACTACAACTACCACCCACACAACCACAACTACAACTACCATACCACCACCACAACTACAACTACCACCACCACCACCACACTACAACTACCACCACACCACCACAACTACAACTACCACCACAACACAATACACAACCCCAACTACAACTAACCACCACCACCCACAACACCAACACCAAACCACAACTAACACCAACACTACAACCACAACTAACACCAACACTACAACCACAACTAACACCAACACCACAACCACAACTAACACCAACACCACAACCACAACTAACACCACACAACAACCACAACTACCACAACCAATACCAAACTCACAACTAACACCAACACAACAACACAACTAACACCAACACCACAACACAACTAACACCAAACACCAAACCACAACTAACACCTACACCACAACCACAACTAACACCAACACAAACCACAACTAACACCACCACACCACAACCACAACTAACACAACAAACACCCAACTAACCCACACACAACCAACTAACACCAACCAGCAACCACAACTAACACCAACACCACAACCACAACTAACACCACACCACAACCACAACTAACACCAACACCACAACCCAACTAACACCAACACACAACCACACTAACACCAACACCAACACCACAACTACACCAACACAACACAACTAACACCAACACCACAACCACAACTAACCCACCCAGAACACAACTAAACCAACACACAACCACACACAACACCAACCACAACCCACAAACAACACCAACACACTACACCAACACCACAACAACTAACACCAACACCAAACCACAACTAACACCAACACCACAACCAATCAACACAACACCACAACCACAACTAACACCAACACAAACCTAACACACCAACACCACAACCACAACTAACACCAACACCACAACCACAACTAACACCAACACCAGAACCACAACTAACACAACACACAACCACAACTAACACCAACACCAAACCACAACTAACACCAACACCACAACCACAACACCAACACCAACACAACAAACCACAACTAACACCCAACACAACAGAACCACAACTAACACCAACACACACAACCACAACACTAACACCAACACCAGACAACCACAACTAATCACCAACACCACAAGCACAAAACTAACACCAACACCACAACCACAACTAACACCAACAACCAGAACACAACTACACCAACAGCACAACCACAACTACACACCAACACCACAACCACACTAACACCACAACACAACTACAACAACACAACTAACCACACAACACCACAACCACAACTAACACCAACCCACAACCACAACTAACACCAACACCACAACACAATAACACCAACACCACAACCACAACTAACACCAACACCACAACCTAACTACACCAAACCACAACCACCAGCTAACACCACAACCAAACACCAACTAACACCAACACCAGAACCACAACTAACGCCACACCAAACAACAACTAAAACCAACACCAAACCCCAACAACACTAACCACACCACAACCACTACACAAACACCAACACCAGAACCACAACTAACACCAACACCAGAACTACAACTAACACAACACCACAACCACAACTAACACCAACACCAGAACCACAACTAACACCCAACACCACAAGCACAACTAACACCAACACCACACCAACAACTAACACCAACACCAGAACCACAACAACACCAACACCACAGCACAACTAACACCAACACCACAACCACAACTAACACCAACACCAGAACCACAACTAACAACAACACCACAAGCACAACCACAGCAACACCAGAACCACAACTAACACCAAACACCAACACAGAACAACAGCTAACACCAACACCACAACTACAACTAACACCAACACCACAACCTCAACTAACATCAACATCAGAAACTATAACTACCACCAACACCAAACCACAACTAACGCTAACACCACAACCACAGCTACCAACACTACAACCAGAATTAGTAACTCCACAACCACAACTTCCATCAGCACAAATACTACTACCAAACCACAACCACTACTACCACCACCACAACCATTACTGCAACTACCACCAACGCAACCACGACTACCACTACCACGCCTACAACTACTACCAACACCACAACTACAACTACCACCACAACAACTAGTACTACCCTCACCACAACCACAACTACCACCACCACAAACACAAGTGCCGACACCACAACCACAACTATCAACAGCAGCCGAGCAACAACTACCACCAACACCACAACCACAACAACCACCAACACAACAACCACATCTACCATCACCACAACCACAAACTACCAACACCACAACCACAACTACCAAGAGCAGCACAACCAAATCTACCACCAACACAATAACCACAACAACTACCAACACCACAACCACATCTACCACCACCACAACCACATCTACCACCACCACAACTAACAACACCAAAACCACAGCTGCCACCACCATAATCGCAACTACCAACTGCACAATCAAAACTACACACCACAACTACAATACTACCGCCACTACAATTACAACTACCAAACACAACAACCACAACTATCGCCACCACAAAACCCCCACTACCAGCACCACAATCACAACTCCCACCAACATCACAATCACAACTACCTCAACTACAACTAAAGGCTTCCATCACCACCACAACCACAACTGCAACTCCAACACCACAACCACAACTGCCACCACCACAACTACACCTTCCACCACCACAAGTACAACTACCACCCCAAAACTACAAGTACAACTAACACTACCCCTACAACTTCCACCAATTCAACTACAACTACCACTAGGACAACTACCACCAATACAATGAGAACTACCACCCCACAACTACAACTACCAGCACCACAACAACTTCAACTACAACTGCCACCGCTATAGCTACAATTACCACCATCAGAACTACAACTACCACTACCACAAATACCACTAATACAACCGCAACTACGACCGCCACAACTTCACCTACCAACACAACAACTACCCCAATGCAACCACAAATACCTCTAACACCACCACAACCACAACTACCACTAACACAACAACCACAAATACCACCATCATAACCACAGCTACCACAACATCCACAACAACTACTAATACAACCACCAGAACCACAACTACCAACACCACAACCACAACTACCACCATCACCACAACAATAAATAACACCAACACCACAACCACATCTTTTACCACCACAACCACAACTACGAACACCACAACCACTGCTACAACCACTACCACTGACAGGGTTGGTTACATCATGATCGAGAAAAACCTTCCTAGCTGAAAGTTGCTTTCGTGAATATTAACAGATTATAACATAAACTTATATTTCACCAGAACTGATAACTCAGGTTGATATTTTCCTTGATAATTCTGGTTGATTAACCTGAATAGTTGAAAATACTGGTTGATTAACCTGAAGAGTTGAAAATACTGGTTGATTAACCTGAAGAGTTGAAAATACTGGTTGATTAACCTGAATAGTTGAAAATGCTGGTTGATTAACCTGAATAGTTGAAAATGCTGGTTGATTAACCTGAATATTGAAAATGCAGGTTGATTAACCTGAATGTAAAATACTGGTTGATTAACCTGAATAGTTGAAAATGCTGGTTGATTAACCTGAATAGTTGAAAATACTGGTTGATTAACCTGAATAGTTGAAAATGCTGGTTGATTAACCTGAATAGTTGAAAATACTGGTTGATTAACCTGAATAGTTGAAAATGCTGGTTGATTAACCTGAATAGTTGACAATACTGGTTGATTAACCTGAAGAGTTGAAAATACTTGTTGATTAACCTGAATAGTTGAAAATGCTGGTTGATTAACCTGAATAGTTGAAAATACTGGTTGATTAACCTGAAAAGTTGAAAATACTGGTTGATTAACCTGAATAGTTTGAAAATACTGTTGATTAACCTGAATAGTTTGAAAATACTGGTTGATTAACCTGAATAGTTGAAAATACTGGTTGATTAACCTGAATAGTTGAAAATACTGGTTGATTAACCTGAATAGTTGAAAATACTGGTTGATTAACCTGAATAGTTGAAAATACTGGTTGATTAACCTGAAGAGTTGAAAGTACTGGTTGATTAACCTGAATAGTTGAAAATACTGGTTGATTAACCTGAATAGTTGAAAATACTGGTTGATTAACCTGAATAGTTGAAAATACTGGTTGATTAACCTGAATAGTTGAAAATGCTGGTTGATTAACCTGAATAGTTGAAAATACTGGTTGATTAACCTGAATAGTTGAAAATGCTGGTTGATTAACCTGAATAGTTGAAAATACTGGTTGAAAATTCTCATAACTCTCAGAATTTTTATTATCAACTTGAAAATGAGATTTAATGTAGCACCGAGTGAGAGATCAATGTGTAGGACTGAGTGAGAGATGAATGTGTAGGACTGAGTGAGAGATGAATGTGTAGGACTGAGTGAGAGATGAATGTGTAGGACTGAGTGAGAGATGAATGTGTAGGACTGAGT
>NC_069434.1:2391979-2596979 GCF_026875155.1 Cherax quadricarinatus | reverse complement strand
AGGTGGACAGAGACAGAATGTTCCAGAGATGGGACACAGCAACAAGGGGACACAGTTGGAAATTGAAGACACAGATGAATCACAGGCATGTTTGGAAGTATTTCTTCAGTCACAGAGTAGTTAGGAAGTGGAACAGCTTGGGAAGCGATGTAGCGGAGGCAGGATCCATACATAGCTTTAAGCAGAGGTGTGATAAAGCTCACGGTGCAGGGAGAGTGACCCAGTAGCGGCAATTGAAGAGGCATGGCCATGAGCTATGACTTGACCCCTGCAACCACAACTAGGCGAGTACAACTAGGTGAATACACACACAGAAACAAACACACACACACACACTCACACACACACAAACACATGCACATGCACACACAAACACACACACATGCACACACAACACACACATATACACACACACACACACACACACACACACACACACACACACACACACACACACACACACACACACACACACACACACACACCATCATGCACCAACATGTTAAGGACACTACCAGAGTGAGAGGGGAGGATGAACCAGCAAGATGGACCTTGTGTTCACCCTGGGCAGCTCAGACATTGAGGACATCAAGTATGAAGTCCCCTAGGAGCTAGCGACCACGTGGTTCTGTGTCTTTGAATACATAGTAGAGCTGCAAGGTGAGAATAACAGGAGTAGAATGGGAAAAACCTGACTATAAAAGAGGGGACTACATAGGGTTGAAGAACTTCCTGCGGGAGGTCCAGTGGACAGAGAACTGGCAGGAAAGCCAGTAAATGAAATGATGGAATATGTAGCAACAAAATGCAAGGAGGCAGTGGAAAGGTTCATTCCCAAGGGCAACAGTAACAACGGAAGACCAGAACAAGCCCCTGGTTCACCCGACGGTGTAAGGAGGCAAAAACAAAGTGCAATAGAGAATGGAAAAAGTACAGAAGGCAGAGAACACATGAAAATAGGGAGATCAGTCCGCAGAGCCAGGAATGAGTACGCACAGGTAAGGAGGAGGCCCAGCGACAGTATGAAAATGACATAGCATCGAGAATCAAGACTGACCCGAAACTGTTGTAAAGCCACATCAGGAGGAAGACAACAGTCAAAGACCAGGTGATCAATTAAGGACAGAAGGTGGAGAACTCACAAGAAATGATCAGGAGGTATGTGAGGAGCTGAACAGGAGATTTAAGGAAGTTTTTACAGTAGAGACAGGAAGGGCTGTGGGAAGACAGAACAGAAGGAACATCAAGAGGGAATATACCAACAAGTGTTGGATGACATACGAACAACTGAGGAGGAGGTGAAGAAGCTCTTAAGTGACCTTGACACCTCAAAGGCGATGGGACCGGACAACATCTCCCCATGGGTCCTTAGAGAAGGAGCAGAGATGCTGTGTGTGCCTCTAACCACAATCTTCAACACATCCCTTGAAACTGGGCAACTACCTGAGAAATGGAAGACAGCTAATGTAGTCCCCATATTTAAGAAAGGAAACAGAAACGAGGCACTAAACTACAGACTTGTGTCTCTGACATGTATCGTGTGCAAAGTCATGGAGAAGATTATCAGGAGGAGAGTGGTCGAACACCTGGAAAGGAACAAGATTATAAATGAAAACCAGCATGGGTTCATGGAAGGCAAATCTTGTATCACAAACCTCCTGGAGTTTTATGACAAGGTAACAGAAGTAAGACACGAGAGAGAGGGTTGGGTAGATTGCGTTTTCCTAGACTGCAGGAAGGCCTTTGACACAGTTCCCCACAAGAGATTAGTGCAGAAGCTGGAGGATCAGGCACACGTAAAAGGAAGGGCACTGCAATGGATAAGGGAATACCTGACAGGGAGGCAGCAACGAGTCATGGTACGTGAAGAGGTATCACAGTGGGCGCCTGTTACGAGCGGGGTCCCACAGGGGTCAGTTCTAGGACCAGTGCTATTTTTGATATATGTGAACGACATGATGGAAGGAATAGACTCTGAAGTGTCCCTGTTCGCAGATGACGTGAAGTTGATGAGAAAAATTAAATCGGACGAGGATGAGGCAGGACTGCAAAGAGACCTGGAGAGGCTGGACATGTGGTCCAGTAACTGGCTTCTCGAATTCAATCCAGCCAAATGCAAAGTCATGAAGATTGGGGAGGGGCAAAGAAGACCGCAGACAGAGTATAGGCTAGGTGGACTACAGACCTCACTCAGGGAGAAAGACCTTGGGGTGACCATAACACCGAGCACATCACCGGAGGCACACATCAACCAAATAACCGCTGCAGCATACGGGCGCCTGGCAAACCTGAGATTAGCGTTCCGATACCTTAATAAGGAATCGTTCAAGACACTGTACACTGTGTATGTTAGGCCCATACTGGAGTATGCAGCACCAGTCTGGAACCCACACCTGGTCAAGCACGTCAAGAAGTTAGAGAAAGTACAAAGGTTTGCAACAAGGCTAGTCCCAGAGCTCAAGTGAATGTCGTACGAGGAAAGGTTAAGGGAAATCGGACTGACGACACTGGAGGACAGAAGGGTCAGGGGAGACATGATAACGACATACAAGATACTGCAGGGAATAGACAAGGTGGACAGAGATAGGATGTTCCAGAGAGGGGACACAGGGACAAGGGGTCACAACTGGAAGCTGAAGACTCAGACGAGTCACAGGGACGTTAGGAAGTATTTCTTCAGTCATAGAGTTGTCAGCAAGTGGAATAGCCTAGCAAGTGAAGTAGTGGAGGCAGGAACCATACATAGTTTTAAGAAGAGGTATGACAAAGCTCAGGAAGCAGAGAGAGAGAGGATCCAGTAGCGATCAGTGAAGAGGCGGGGCCAGGAGCTGAGTCTCGACCCCTGCAACCACAATTAGGTGAGTACAATTAGGTGAGTACACACACACACACACACACACACAGGACTCGCAGGACCCAGGGATCAGATGAGAATGGTTCTGGTAGGGAGTAGTGGATGGAGCAGTGGAAAAGGATGGAACAAGAGTGCGAGAGAAAACTGGGACAGCTTTCTGAAAAAATGGAGAAAGAGTTTTCTGTGAAATTGGAAAAGAGGTTGGAGAAAGAGAAGAATTGGGAGGCATATGTCGAAACTGCAGTAGCCAGGATAAAGGTCCTAGAAGGTGAGGTAAACAGGCTCAGGCAAGTTACAGGGGCAGTGACCAGAGAAGACACAGCATATGAAGCTGAGAGGCCGAACAGGAAGGAGATATGAATTATGCTAAGGTCATATCAACCTGCCAAGAAGGGCCAAGGAGTGAAAGGGAGGAGCAGCTGGGAGCAGGTAGAGAGGGTGATAGGTCGAATGCAGAGGCACACCCATGCTACCAAGAGCCACTGGAAAAATCAATTGAGAAAATGACCACGTACAGACAGGAACAAGAGTCACAGAGGGAGAGGCAATGGGATGAGGAAATGGCAAAATCAGTATTTATCCATGGGCTTCAGGAGAGAGAGGAAAGGACACACTGAAAGGCGGCATGCAGAAAGAAAGGAGCTTGAGAAAATCATCATGGAAATAGGTGGAGTAGACGTGGACGAGATTGTAAATTTTCAGAGAATAGGGGGGTACTTGAAGTGAAGAAAACGACCGATGAAGCTGATTCTCAGGACAGAAACAGTGCTGAACAGGATCCTCCAAGAGAAACCACGGTTGAAATACTCGGAAGAGTACAAGAGGGTGTTCCTAGACAGATACAGACCACAAACAGAACGACAGCCGCTGAGGGAGAGGAGAAAAAAGCGAAAGGAGTGAGGAAAGGAGACAAGGATGGAATCAGCAGAGGTCAATCAGAGCAGACCAGAGCAGCAAGGGCAAGCACTCACACAACTATCCTCAGAACCCCACAACCTATCACACCATCCCAACACAAACTACAATCCATACCCACAGCTTCCACCCAACACCCAGTTATAGAATCCCACAGTATGCTACCAGGCCTCCCACCCTCACAGGCCTCCTAAACCACAGGAAACTGAAGGTATGGTTCACAAACGCTGATGGAATAAATAAGTGTGAGGAGTGGCACGAAAGAGTAAAACAGGCATCACCGGACATCATAGCTCTCACAGAAACCAAGCTTACAGGTATGATAACAGATGCCATCTTTCCAACGGGATACCAGATCCTGAGGGGAGACAGAGGGAACAGGGAGGGTGGAGGAGTGGTACTGCTGATCAAAAACCGATTGAATTTTGATGAGCTGGAGAGAGGAGACAAGGGAGAACCAAGTGATTATATAGTGGGAACACTTCACTCTGGAGGTCCCAAGGTGGTAATTGCAATGATGTATAACCCACCACAGAACAGCAGGAGGCCAAGGCAAGAGTATGAAGAGAGCAATAGAGCGATGGTTGACATACTGGTTGCAGTGGCCAGAAGAGCTCATGCATGCATTCCAAAGCTCCTGATCGAGTGTGACTTTAACCACAAGGAGATTGATTGGGAGAACTTGGAGCCACATGGGGGCCAAGACACATGGAGGGCTAAGATGATGGAGGTGGTACTGGAAAACTTCATGTACCAACACATAAGAGACACTACAAGAGAGACAGGAGAGGATGAACCAGCAAGACTGGACTTAGTATTCCCCTTGAGTAGTCCAGATATTGAGGACATCACATATGAAAGAGCCCTTGGGGCCAGCGATCATGTGGTTTTAAGCTTCGAATACACAGTAGAGCTACAAGTGGAAGTGGAAGCAGGAAGGCCAGGATGAATGAAGCCAAACTACAAGAAAGGGGACTACACGGGAATGAGGAACTTCCTGAACGGGGTTCAGTGGGACAGAGAACTGGCAGGGAAGCCAGTTAATGAGATGATGGAATACGTAGCAACAATGTGTAAGGAAGCTGAGGAGAGGTTTGTTCCCAAGGGTAACAGGAATAATGAAAAAGCCAGGACGAGCCCATGGTTCACCCAAAGGTGCAGGGAGGCAAAAACCAAGTGTGCTAGGGAATGGAAAAAAATATAGAAGGCAAAGGACCCAGGAGAATAAGGAGAGCAGTCGTAGAGCCAGACATGAATATGCACAGATAAGAAGGGAGGCCCAACGACAATATGAAAACAACATAGCAGCGAAAGCCAAATCTGACCCGAAACTGTTATACAGCTACATCAGGAGGAAAACAGCAGTCAAGGACCAGGTAATCAGGCTATGGAAGGAAGGAGGAGAGACAACAAGAAATGACCATGAAGTATGTGAGGAACTCAACAAAAGATTCAAAGAAGTGTTCACAGAGGAGACAGAAGGGGCTCCAGAAAGACGGAGAGGTGGGGCACACCACCATATGCTGGACACAGTACACACAACCGAGGAAGAAGTGAAGAGGCTTCTGGGCGAGCTAGATACCTCAAAGGCAACGGGGCCGGATAACATCTCTCCATGGGTCCTTAGAAAGGGAGCAGAGGCTCTGTGTGTGCCCCTAACAACAATATTCAATACATCTATCGAAACATGGAGATTGCCTGAGGCATGGAAGACAGCAAATGTAGTCCCAATCTTTAAAAAAGGAGACAGACATGAAGCACTAAACTACAGACCAGTGTCATTGACATGTATAGTAAGCAAAGTCATGGAGAAGATTATCAGGAGAAGTGTTGGAACACCTAGAAAGGAATGATCTCATCAACAGCAGCCAACATTGATTCAGGGACGGGAAATCCTGTGTCACAAACCTGCTGGAGTTCTATGACATGGTGACAGCAGTAAGACAAGAGAGAGAAGGATGGGTGGATTGCATTTTCTTGGACTGCAAGATGGCGTTTGACACAGTTCCACACCAGAGATTAGTGCAAAAACTGGAGGACAAAGCAGGGATAACAGGGAAGGCACTACAATGGATCAGGGAATATTTGTCAGGAAGACAGCAACGAGTCATGGTACGTGGCGAGGTGTCAGAGTTGGCACCTGTGAGCACCGGGGTGCCACAGGGGTCAGTCCTAGGACCAGTGCTGTTTCTAGTATTTGTGAACGACATGACGGAAGGAATAGACTCCAAAGGGTCCTTGTTTGCAGATGACGTGAAGTTGATGAGAAGAATTCATTTGATCGAAGGCCAGGCAGAACTACATAGGGATCTGAACAGGCTGCAGACCTGGTCCAGCAATTGGCTCCTGGAGTTTAAACCCACCAAGTGCAAAGTCATGATGATTGGGGAAGGGAAAAGAAGACTACAGACGGAGTGCAGTCTAAGGGGGCCAGAGACTACAAACCTCACTCATGGAAAAAGATCTTGGGGTGAGTATAACACCAGGCACATCTCCTGAAGCAGACATCAACCAAATAACTGCTGCAGCATATGCGTGCCTAGCAAACCATAGAACAGCATTCCGACATCTTAATAAGGAATTGTTCAGGACCCTGTACACCGTGTACGTTAGGCCTATTTTGGAGTATGCGGCACCAGTTTGGAACCCACGCCTGGCCAAGCACTTAAAGAAACTAGAGAAAGTGAAAAAGTTTGCAACAAGACTAGTCCCAGAGCTAAGAGGTATGTCCTACGAGGAGAGGTTAAGGGAAATCAACCTGACGACACTGGATGACTGGAGAGATAGAGGGGACATGATAACGACTTACAAGATACTGAGAGGATTTGACAAGGTGGACAAAGACAAGATGTTCCAGAGGTGGGACAGAGCAACAAGGGGACACAGTTGGAAGCTGAAGACACAGATGAATCAAAGGGATGTTAGGAAGCATTTCTTCAGCCACAGAGTAGTCAGGAAGTGGAATAGTTTGGGAAGCGATGTAGTGGAGGCAGGATCCATACATAGCTTTAAGCAGAGGTATGATAAAACTCACAGTTCAGGGAGAGTGACCTAGTATCGACCAGTGAAGAGGCGGGGCTGGAAGCTAGGACTCGACCCCTGGAACCTCAACTAGGTGAGTACAACTAGGTGAGTACACACATACACACACACACACACACACACACACACACACACTCATGCACACACATACACTCACACACACACACACACACATGCACACACACAGTGAAATCGCGAGAGGAACATGGGAAGTATGAGCATATATGGTTATAAACATCATGGGTGAAGGATCTCCAAAATAGGGATTTAAGGCCTACGTACGACGACTTCGTCATCAGCATCTGGCAATTTGTCGCCGCACCGTTGCCAGCGTAAGTATCACTCACCTATTTGTGGTTTGCATGTTGCAGGCTCTGGCTTCTGGCCTTACATCACTGTTAGATACTGGTCACTCACTTTTGCAAGCTATTACCAGAATTAGAGTAGAAATAGCTTAGATAAAGTAAGATAGTGTTGACGAGTTTGGGGAGGACAGCAGTCTAGCGAGGGGTAACGTAGGGGTAAGGTAGTATTACTACCAGTAGTTATTAGCAGTAAGAATACTTAGGAAGCTAGAAAGTCCTCTCTCAATGTGAACAAGGAATAGGATAATAACCAGCATTAATTGATACTTAAATCCAGAAAGGGCAATAAGTGGAGAGAGTAGCATTACTAGGAAAGACAGCTGGGACTAAATTCTGAGCCTACACGACAGAGAGGTATAACGGATCTTCAAACCACACCACCTCCCCCCCCCCAACCATCCCTCCCTTACACACACGCACACACAAGGGCAGGCACTCATAGAAGCTTTAGACCCTAGTAGCAATTTCCGCTTTTTATAACCCAGAATTACTGGTATGTATTAACAGTATCTCCCCCTCATACCTCCCCCATACACACGAACACACACACACACACACTCACACACACACACACACACACACACACACACACACACACACAAACACACACACAAACACACACACACACATGCACACACATGCACACATACACACACACACACACACACACACACACACACCACACTCACACACACACACACACACACACATGCACACACATGCACACACACACACACACACACACACACACACACACACACACACACACACACACACACACACACAACACTGTAAGTAGGTGCAGGTCAAGTCCCAGGAGGGTGGGGGTAAGGTCACAAGAAGTTGTGGTCAGTCAAGGACCACTGAAACTCCACATTACACCGCACAAACCTACCTTTCAGACACACAATAAACCCACACATAATTTCACACATAATTACACACACACACACACACACACACACACACTCACATACACACACACACACACATATCCAGACTCACACATACACTCCCCCCCTCCGAACCGACATCTCACTCCTTCCCCTGATTCCTCCCTTCCCTCTTTCACCCTCCCCCTCCCCACCTCTCCCTCCTTCCCCCTCTCCTTCTCCCACTCACCCACTTGCTTCTCCCTCCTTCCCACTCCCCATATTCTCCCCTAAATCCCCTCCCCACTCCTTTCCCACATAGCCACAGTTCCTCTTCTACCTCCCCCCCCCCCACACTCTGACATACACACTACTAACCTAACACACAGAATTACATAGGTTTCCCACTCTGAGGCAATCAGGATAAAACAAAAATGGGTTGCCAGAGAGCAGGAAGAAAAACCAAGGGATAGGAGGAGGAAGCTGCAAAGGAAGATTGGGCAGCAGAGCTCATGAAAAGGGAACATGAATGGGAAAAGAAACTAGAACTTGGCATGAGAATGTAAGAGAGGATAGATATGGAAAGCAGGAAGTGGGAGGTGCAAGTAAAAGCAGCAGAGGCTAGGATACAGAGTTTAGAAGAGGAACTGAAAAATCTGAAACAGCCTAAAGAACTAAAGAACATTTTGGGATTGCCATCAGAGACTGCTACCTCAGTCACAAATAAGGGGACTGTAGGGAAAGAAGGAGCAAAACTGCATGTAGAAGCTCTATTGCAGGAGACTGTAGTAAATGAAAGAGCTAAGCTATATGTGGAGGCCCTAACAGACCACAGCAGAGCCCAGGGAAAGCCGAGAAGGGAAAATGACAGGCCACTGAGCCCAAGTACATTAGCTAGTGAAACTGAAGAAAGGAAAGCTGCAATGGAGGAAATCAAATTGAATGAGGGGATACACTGGGATATGCAGTGGGAGAATGAAAGGGTGAGGTCAGTCTTTGTGTATGGACTCCAGGAAGTTGAAGGGGAAACATATGAAGCAAGAAAACAAGGAGAAAAAAGCAATTGAAAGCATCATGAAAGCAATAGGAGAAGACGACATGACCCAGCTGGAAAATTTTCGGAGAATTTTGTGGAGAACATGGGGGCTTGTAAAAAAAAGAACTGGCCAGGGAAAGTGAACGTCAAGACAGAATCGACTCGTAACAGGATCCTGCAGGAGAAAGCACGGTTAAGGGACATGCAGGCATACAGGAAGGTGTATCTCGACCGCGACAGAACACAAGAAGAAAGGCAGAAACTGAGAGAGATGGTACAAAGGCGAAAGGAGGAAAGAGAAGGGATGGGGAAGACAGACAGGAGATCCCAGACCCAGGAAGATCAAATACAGCCTCCCTCACAATTTCCTATAGAAGCCTCCCAACCAGGTCAACCCCAGTGCAACCAAACACTCTAAACCAAAACACCCATGCCACATCCAATGCCCCCACCCACTGCATTACAAACTCCACCCCCACATAGTTCCTTATCAGGTCTCCCACTTCCAAAACCCCAATACACCTCCCAGACCACAGTCTTAGAAAAGAAGTTGAAGGTGTGGTATACAAATGCAGATGGAATAACAAATAAGTATGAGGATTGGCACGAAAGAATCAAGGAGACATCCCCAGACATAATAGCACTCACAGAAACAAAACTCACCAGAATAATAACAGAATCAATCTTTCCATCCGGATATCAAATCCTCAGGAAACACAGAGGGGTTTTGAGAAAATGGAAGGAATGGATGGCACGGGCGAAAGGGACTACTTAGTAGGAACAATCCAGTCTGAGGGACATAAGGTGATAATTGCAATAATGTACAACCTACCACAGAACTGCAGGAGGCCAAGAGAAGAATACGATGAGAGCAACAGAGCAATGGTCGACACACTAGCCTAGGTGGCCAGGAGAGCACACATGGGGGGAGCAAAGTTACTATTTATCGGCGATTTCAATCACAAGGAGATTGACTGGGAAAACCTGGAGCCCCATGGGGGTCCCGAAACATGGAGAGCCAAGATGATGGATGTGGTACTGGAAAACCTCATGCATCAACATGTTAGAGACACTACCAGAGAGAGAGGAGAGGATGAACCAGCAAGACTGGACCTTGTATTCACCTTGAGTAGTTCGGACATCGAGGATCATGTATGAAAGGCCCCTGGGAGCTAGTGATCATGTGGTTCTGTGCTTCGACTACATAGTTGAGCTCCAAGTGGAGAGAGTAGCAGGAATAGGTTGGGAAAAACCAAACTACAAAAGGGGGAACTACTCAGGCATGAGGAACTTCCTTGAAGACATTCAGTGGGAGAGGGAACTGACAGAAACACCAGTACAAGAAATGATGGACTATGTGGCAACAAAATGCAAGGAGGCAGAGGATAAGTTTGTTCCCAAGGGAAACAGAAATAATGGGAAGAACAGAACGAGTCCTTGGTTCACCCAAAGGTGTAGGGAGGCAAAAACTAGGTGTACTAGAGAATGGAAAAGGTACAGAAGACAGAGAACTCAGGAAAATAAAGAGATTAGCCGAAGAGCCAGAAATGAATATGCACAGATAAGAAGGGAGGCTCAGCGACAATATGAAAATGACATAGCATCGAAAGTCAAGACTGACCCGAAGCTGTTGTACAGCCACATCAGGAGGAAAACAACAGTCAAGGACCAGGTAATCAGACTGAGGAAGGGTGATGGGGAATTCACAAGAAACGACCGAGAGGTATGTCAGGAGCTCAACACGAGATTTAAAGAAGTATTTACAGTGGAAACCAGTAGGACTCCAGGAAATCAGAACAGGGGGGTACACCAGCAAGTGCTGGATGAGGTACATATAACCAAGGAGGAAGTGAAGAAGCTGCTATGCGAACTTGACACCTCAAAGGCGGTGGGACCAGACAACATCTCTCCGTGGGTCCTTAAAGAGGGAGCAGAGATATTGTGTGTGCCATTAACAAAGATCTTCAACACATCATTTGAAACTGGGCAACTCCCTGAGGTATGGAAGATGGCAAATGTAGTCCCAATTTTTAAAAAGGGAGACAGACATGAGGCACTAAACTACAGACCTGTATCACTAACGTGTATAGTATGCAAGGTCATGGAGAAGATCATCAGGAGGAGAGTGGTGGAGCACCTGGAAAGAAACAAGTGTATAATTGACAACCAGCATGGTTTCAGGGAAGGAAAATCCTGTGTCACAAACCTACTAGAGTTTTATGACAAGGTGACAGAAGTAAGACAAGAGAGAGAGGGGTGGATCGACTGCATTTTTTTGGACTGCAAAAAGGCCTTCGACACAGTTCCTCACAAGAGGTTACTGAAAAAGCTAGAAGATCAGGCACACATAACAGGAAAGGCACTGCAATGGATCAGAGAATACCTGACAGGGAGGCAACAACGAGTCATGGTACGTGACGAGGTGTCAGAATGGGCGCTTGTGACAAGCGGGTTCCACAGGGGGCAGTCCCAGGACCTGTGCTGTTCTTGGTATATGTGAACGACATAACGGAAGGGATAGACTCAGAAGTGTCCTTGTTTGCAGATGATGTGAAGTTAATGAGAAGAATCAAATCGGATGAGGATCAGGCAGGACTACAAAGAGACCTGGACAGGCTACAAGCCTGGTCCAGAAACTGGCTCCTTGAGTTTAACCCCTGCCAAATGCAAAGTCATGAAGATTGGGGAAGGGCAAAGAAGACCGCAGACACAATATAGTTTAGATGGCCAAAGACTGCAAACCTCACTCAAGGAAAAAGATCTGGGGGTGAGTATAACACCGAGCATATCTCCTGAGGCGCACATAAATCAGATAACTGCTGCAGCATACGGGCGCCTGGAAACCTACGGATAGCGTTCCGATACCTCAATAAGGAGTCGTTCAAGACACTGTATACCATTTACGTCAGGCCCATACTGGAGTATGCAGCACCAGTTTGGAATCCACACCTAGTCAAGCACGTCAAGAAATTAGAGAAAGTGCAAAGGTTTGCAACAAGACTAGTCCCAGAGCTACGGGGATTGTCGTAAAGAAGAAAGGTTGAGGAAATCGGCCTGACGACACTGGAGGCCAGGAGGGTCAGGGGAGACATGATAACGACATATTTAAAAAACTGCGCAGAATAGACACGGTGGACAAAGACAGGATGTTCCAGAGATGGACACATACACAAGAGGTCACAATTGGAAGTTGAAGACTCAGATGAATCAAAGGGATGTTAGGAAGTATTTCTTCAGTCATAGAGTAGTCAAGTCGTGGAATAGTCTAGAAAGTGAAGTAGTGGAGGCGGGAACCATACATAGTTTTAAGGCGAGGTATGATAAAGCTCATGGAGCAGGGAGAGAGAGGACCTAGTAGCAATCAGTGAAGAGGCGGGGCCAGGAGCTATGACTCGACCCCTGCAAGCACAAATAGGTGAGTACAAATAGGTGAGTACACACTCGAATGACCCAGTGATCGGGGACAATGGTTCTGATGGGATGGAGTGGATGGAAGAGCAGTGCAAAAGGATGGAACAAGAGTGGGAAATAAAAGTTGGACAGCTTTCTACATAATTGGAGACAGCTTCCAGTGAAAATGGAAAAGAGGCTGGAGGAGAAGAAGAAATGGGAGTCTCAAGTCGAAACTGCTGTAGCCAGGATAAAGGTCCTAGAAGCTGAAGTAAGCAGGCTGAAGCGAGTTACAGGGGTACTGACCAGAGACGACACAGCATACGAAGCTGGGAGGCCCAATGGGAAGGAAAGAGGAATGACGTATGCTAAGGCCACATCAGCCTACCAAGCAGGGCCATGGAGTGCAGGGGGAGAGCAGCTGGGTGCAGATGCAGAGGGGGATAGGTCAAATGCAGTAGTACAAACATACCACCAATAGAAACTGGAAAAACAAGGGAGAAAATGTTCCAATCACACCTTCCCAACACAAACCACAATCCACACCCACAGCTCCCACCCAACACTCAGTTATAGAATCCCACAGTACACTGCAAGGTACCCCACCTTCACAGACCCCCAAAACACAGTATTGGAGAGGAAACTGAAGGAATGGTAAACAAACGCTGATGGAATAACAAATAAGTGGGAGGAGTGGCACGAAAGAGTCAAAGAGGAGTCACCAGACATCATAGCTCTTACAGAAACAAAGCTCACAGGTATGATAACAGATGCCATCTTTCCAGCAGGATATCAGATCCAGTGGAGGAGTGGCACTGCTGATCAAAAACCGATGGGATTTTGATGAGCTGAAGAGAGGAGACAGTGGAGAAGTAAGGGATTATGTAGTAGGAATGCTCCAGTCTGGAGGTCCCAAGGCGGTAATTGCAGTGATGTATAACCCACAACAAAACAAGGAGGCCAAGGCAAAAGTATGATGAGAGTAATGGAGCAATGGTTGACAAACTGGCTGAAGTGGCAATAAGGGCTCATGTAAGCAGCACAAAGCTACTGATCATGGGGGACTTCAACAACAAGGAAACTGATTGGTAGAACTTGGAGCAACACTGGGGCCAAGAAACATGGAGGGCTAAGATAATGGAGGTGGTCATGGGAAACTTCATGTACCAACATGCAAGGGACGCTATGAGAGATAGAGGAGAGGATGAACCAGCGATACTGGACCTAGTAGTCACCTTGAGTAGTGTAGATATTGAGGACATCACATATGAAAGACCGCTTGGGGCCAGCAATCATGTGGTTTTAAGATTAGAATTCACAATAGACTTGCAAGTGGCGGGGGAAGCAGGGAAAGCCGGACGAATGAAGCCAAACTACAAGAAGGGGGACTACACGGGAATGAGGAACTTCCTGAACGGGGTTCAGTGGGACATAGAACCGGCAGGGAAGTCGGTAAACGAGATGATTGAATACATGACAACAATATGCAAAGAAGCTGAGGAGAGGTTTATACCCAAGGGTAATAGTAATAATGAAAAAGCAGAAGCTGTTGTACAGCCACATCAGGAGGAAAACAACAGTCAAGGACCAGGTAATCAAGCTAAGGAAGGAAGGAAGGAGGAGAGATCACAAGAAACGACTGAGATGTGAGGAACTCAACATGAGATTCAAGGAAGTGTTCAAAGAGGAGACAGAAGGGACTCAAGAAAGACGTAGAGGTGGGGTACACCATCAAGTGCTGGACACAATACGTGCAACCGAGGACTAAGTCAAGAGGTACCTGAGTGAGGTAGACACCTCAAAGGCAATGGGGCCGGATAACATCTCTCCATGGGTCCTGAGAGAGGGCGCAGAGGCACCATGTGTACCCCTAACAACAATATTCAACACATCTGTCGAGACAGGGAGATTACCTGAAGTATGGACAGCAAATGTAGTCCCAATTTATAAAAAAAGAGACACACAAGAAGCACTAAACTATAGACCAGTGTCACTGACATGTATAGTATGCAAAGTCATGAAGAAGGTTGTCAAGAGAAGAGTAGTGGAACACCTAGAAAGAAATGAGCTTAACAACAGCCAACATGGTTTCAGGGATGGGAAATCCTGTGTCACAAACCTACTGAGTTCTATGTCATGGTGACAGCAGTAAGACAAGAAAGAGAGGGATGGGTAGATTCCATTTTCTTTGTGTGTAAGAAAGCGTTTGACACAGTTCCACACAGGAGATTAGTACAAATACTGGAGGACCAGGCATGGATGGCAGGGAAGGCATTACAATGGATCAGGGAATATCTGTCAGGAAGATAGCAACGAGTCTTGGCACGAGGCGAGGTGTCAGAGTGGGCGCCTGTGATGAGTGGGGTTCCACAGGGTACAGTCCTAGGACCGGTGCTGTTGATTCTGGTATGTGTGAACGACATAATGGAAAGAAAAGACTCCGAAGTGTCCCTGTTTGCAGATGACGTGAAGTGGATGAGAAGAATTCAATCTAAGGGGTACCAGGCAGAACTACAAAGGGATCTGGATAGGCTGCAGGCCTGATCCAGCAATAGGCTCCTGGAGTTCAACCCCACCAAGTGCAAAGTCATGAAGACTGGGGAAGGACAAATAAGACCACAGAAGGAATACAGACTATGGGGCCAGAGACTACAAACCTCACTCACCTTTTGGGTTAAGTATAACACCAAGCACATCTCCTGAGGTGCACATCAACCAAATAATTACTCCTGGAGGACAAAAGAGATAAGGACTACATGATAACGGCATACAAAATACTGAGAGGAATTGACAAGGTGGACAAAGACAGGATGTTCCAGAGATGGGACACAGCAACTAGGGGACACAGTTGGAAGTTGAAGACACAGATGAATCACAGGGATGTTAGGAAGTATTTCTTTCAGCCACAGAGCAGTCAGGAAGTATAATAGTTTGGGAAGCGATGTAGTGGAGGCAGGATCCATACATAGCTTTAAGCAGAGGTATGATAAATCTCACGGTTCAGGGTGAGTGACCTAGTAAGGACCAGTGAAGAGGCGGGGCCAGGAGCTTGGACTCGACTCCTGCAGCCTCAACTAGGTGAGAACTAGGTGAGTACACACACACACACACACACACACACACACACATGCACTCACACAGGACTGGACCCCTGCAACCTCAGCTAGGTGAGTACATACACACACACACACACACACACACACACACACACACAAACACACACACACACACACACACACACACACACACACACACACACACACACACACACACACACACACACACACACAGACACACACACACAGACACACACGCTCACACACACACACACCAGAGAATAGGCGGGGCCGGGAGCTATGAATCGACCCCTGCAACCACTACTAGGTGAGTACAACTAGGTGAGTACACACACAAACACACACACACATCCCCAATGCAACCAAACAATCTAAACCAAAACCCGCACACTGTTCGCTCCTTCCACCCCACCCTCCACATCGCAAACCCCACAAACCCTACCCAGACAACCCCAGTGCAGCTAAACAATCTTAACCAAAACCCACACAGTTCCCTCTGTCCCCACCCCCATATCGCAAACCCCACCCCTACAGCACCCCCCATAGGCACTCTTCCCCCACCCCTCATCACAAACTCTACCCCCACTGCTACCCCTCATGGGCCCCCACCAGGGCTCCTGCTCCCCCAGCCCCAATATTCTCCCTGGAACAAAGTTTTAGAAAAGAAGTTGAAGGTTTGGTATAAGAATGCGGATGGAATAACAAATAAATGTGAGGAGTAGCATAAAAGAATAAATGAAACGTCCCCAGACATTATAGCAGTCACAGAAACGAAACTCACTGAAACAATAACAGATGCAGTCTTCCCACCCAGATATCAGATAATGAAGAAAGATAGAAGAAGCAGAGGGGGAGGAGGGGTTACACTGTTCATTAATAACCGATGAGGAATTTGAGGAAGGGATTACATAGTTGGTACAATTTAGTCTGGGGGGAACGTAAGGTAGTCATTACAATGATATATAACCCACAACAGAATTGCAGGAGGCCAAGAGAGAAATATGAAGAGAGCAACAGAGCAACGGTGGACAGACTAGTTGATGTGGCCTGAAGGGCTCACTCGAGCAAAGCAAAGGTACTGGTTATGGGCGATTTCTACCATTGAGAGATTGAGTGGGAAAACCTGGAGCCACATGGGGGTCCTGAAACATGGAGAGCCAAAATGATGGATGTGGTTCTGGAAAACCTCATGCACCAACATGTTAGAGACACTACCAGAGAGAGAGAGGAGGATGAACCAGGGAGATTGGACCTTGTATTCACCCTGAGCAGCTCGGACATTGAGAACATCACATATGAGAGGCCCTTTGAGAGATAATGATCACGTAGTTCTAAGCTTTGAATATATACTAGAGTTACAAGTGGAGAGGGTGACAGGAGTTGAATGGGAAAAAACAAACTATAAAAGGGGAGACTACACAGGTATGAGGAATTTCCTGCAGGACGTTCAGTGGAACAGAATATTGGTAGGAAAGTCAGTAAACGAAATGATGGAATACATAACAACAAAATGCAAGGAGGCAGGGGAAAGGTTTGTTTCCAAGGGCAACAGAAATAATGGAAAGACCAGAATGAGCCCTTGGTTTACTCGAAGGTCTAGGGGAAGTAAAAACTATGCGAAGTAGAGAATGGAAAAAGTACAGAAAGCAAAGGACCCAGGAAAATAAAGAGAATAGTCGAAAAACCAGAAACGAGTATGCACAGGGAGGCCCAGCGACAGTACGAAAACAGCATAGCATCAAAAGTCAAGTATGATCCGAAACTGCTGTATAACCACATTAGGAGGAAGACAACAGTCAAAGACCAGGTAATCAGGCTGGGGAGCTCACAAGAAACGATCAAGAGTTATGTGAGGATCTGAACAAGAGATTTAAGGCAGTATTTACAGAAAAGACAGGAAGGACTATGGAAAGACAGAACAGAGGGTGACACCAACAAGGGTTATACCAACAATTGTTGGATGAAATACACACAACTGGGGAGGAGGTGAAGAAGCTATGTAGCCTTGGTACCTCAAAGGCAGTGGGACTGGACAACATCTCTCCACAGGTCCTTCGAGAGGGAGCAGAGATGCTGTGTGTGCCACTAACCACAATTTTTAACACATCCCTTGAAAATGGGCAACTACATGAGGTATGGAAGATGGAAAATGTAGTTCCCATTTTTAAGAAAGGAGACAGAAATGAGGCACTAAACTATAGATCAGTGCCACTGACGTGTATAGTATGCAAAGTTATGGAGAAGACTATCAGTCCTAGGACCAGTGCTATTTTTAGTATATATGGATGACATAATGAAGGGATGGACTCAGAAGTGTCTCTGTTCACAGATGATGTGAAGTTAATTAGAGGAATTAAATCAGATGAGGATCAGGCAGGACTACAAAGAGACCTGAACAGGCTGGACACGTGGTCCAGCAACTGGCTCCTCTAATTTAACCCAGTCAAATGCAAAGTCATGAAGATTGGAGAAGGACAAAGAAGACAGCAGACATAATATAGGCTACGTGGCCAAAGACTGTAAACCTCACTCATAGAGAAATATCATGAGGTGAGTATAACACCGAGCATGTCTCCGGATTCATACGTCAATCAGATAACTGCTGCAGCATACGGGCGCCTGGCAAACCTGAGCATAGCGTTCCGATACCTTAGTAAGGAATCGTTCAAGACACTGTACACCGTGTACGTTAGGCCCATATTGGAGTATGCAGCACCAGCTTGGAACCCACACCTGGTCAAGCACGTCAAGAAATTAGAGAAAGTGCATAGGTTTGAAACAAGGCTATTTTCAGAGCTAAGGGGAATGTCCTACGAAGAGAGGTTAAGGGAAAGCGGCCTGACGACACTGGAGGACAGGAGGATTAGGGAAGACATGGTAATGACATACAAAATACTAAATACTGGGTGAAATAGATTAGGTGATCAGATACAGGATGTTCCACAGAGAGGACGCAGAAACAAGGGGTCAGCTTCCTTGTTTCTTTGTCAGAAGACACAGAAACAGGGAATTTGAAGACTCAGATGAGTCAAAGGGATGTTATTTCTTCAGTCATAGAGTTGTCAGGAAGTGGAATAATCTAGCAAGTGATGAAGTGGAGGCATGAACCATACATAGCTTTAAGACGAGGTATGATAAAGCTCATGGAGAAGGGAGAGAACGAACCTAGTAGCGATCAGTGAAAAGGCTAGGCCAGGAGCTGAGTCTCGACTCCTGCAACCACAATTGGGTGAGTACAATTAGGTGAGTACACACACACACACACACACAAACACACACACCCACCCACCCACACACACACACACACACACACACACACACACACACACACACACAAACACACACACCCACCCACCCACACACACACACACACACACACACACACACACACACACACACACACACACACACACACACACACACACACACACACACACACACACACACCCACCCACACACACACACACACACACACACACACACACACACACACACACACACACACACACACACACACACACACACACACCCACCCACACACACACACACACACACACACACACACACACACACACACACACACACACACACACACACACACACACACACACACACACACACACACACACACACACACACACACAAACACAGACACACACAGAGGTACGATAAAGCTCATGGTTCAGGGAGAGTGACCTAGTAGCGACCAGTGAAGAGGCGGGGCCAGGAGCTTGGACTCGACCCCTGCAACTTCAACTAGGTGAGTACAACTAGGTGAGTACAACTAGGTGAGTACAACTAGGTGAGTACACACACAAGGGAAAGAACAAGGTACAAAATATAATGAAATAAAGAAATAAAAGGGGAAATAAGCAGAAGTTATCCTAGGTATTTCTGATGTTTTCCTGAAGCAAGTGTGTCCATAATAAATGAACGAAGTATTCAAGTGGTGAGTCAAGTGTATGTCTTGGTAGTATAGTGCCAGACGATAGTGTATTACATAACAAAATGAAAATTGAGTATAGAGGTTAGTGCAGTACGACATGTGAGTCTTTACCCAGGACTCATGTAGCCAGACATCGCTGCCAGTCATCATAAGTGATAAGGTGTGACCCCAAGACAAATAATAATAATAATAATAATAATAATAATAATAATGATGAAATGACATACTGCTCGATAGAAAGCTCCTTCTTATGCAGAACATTTCTGGCAAATTAGGCCAATTTTATCCCAGGATGCGACCCACACCAGTTGACTAACTCTCAGGTACCCATTTTACTGATGGATGAACATAGACAACCGGTGTATGGAAACAAACCCATTGTTTCTACCCTTGCCAGGAATCAAATCTGGACCCTCACTGTGTGAAGCGAGAGCTTTTGCCACCAGGCCATGGCCACCATGGCCACCATAAAGTTTAATTCTAGTGCTGTGATTGAAACACTGTAAATGGTGGGAAAAGTTCTCGCTTCACATGGTAAGTGTCTGAGTTCAGTCCCCGACAAAGGGGTGGAAACATTGGACGTGTTTCCTTACCTGGTTTCTATGTTCAGTCATCAGTAAAATAGGTACCTGTTAGTAGATTGGTGTGGGTCGCATCCTGAGACAAAGCTGATCTAATTTGCCCGAAATGACATACATAAAAAGTGGCTTTCTATATAGTAATTTGTCATTGATATCAACTAGGCTTGTATACTTTGTGTATGTACTTGTAGTAAATCAAGATATTATAATTCTGAAGTAGAACCAGGACGTCAGGAGTGCCACCACAAACAGTGCCACCACAAAGAGTGCAACCACAAAGAGTATCGTCGGTGCCGGCAGCAGGTACTCGCCTAAGCGTTGTGGTTGGGGTCAGTTTTAGGGTCTTGGTTCTGCCAACTGTAACGTGAAGGACTCCATTCTCAGTGTCAGCAAGGAAGAGACTAATAGGTGCTCAATAACAAGCAGTAACTGGTACTTAAAACCAGAAGTCAGGGCGGGTAGCATGGTGTGTCTAGTATACTAGTTGGTATAAACCTTGGTAATAAATACCGACAAGTTGGTTTAGAAAGACACGTAAGCAAACACTATAACATATTTATTAGAAAACGTTTCGGTCCCAGGACCGAAACGTTTTCTAATAAATATGTTATAGTGTTTGCTTACGTGTCTTTCTAAACCAGTATACTAGTACCCACTAGCAAGTACAATAAATAGAGTAGGTAACATTCTACTACAAAACAGTGTTCTCTAGTTAATGTAAATTAGGATTACAATAATTCGAGTCTATGGTGTAGTCTACAAGGTCACACTAACACGACATACACACAAAAACGTGAGTAAACACGAGTGTGCGTAAACTCATGTATATGAACCGTCGACACCCATTGTAAACACTGACCACTCACACCCACCCTCTACCACACACTCTCCCTCACACTATCCCACACTCACACTCTCCCTCACACTATCCCACACTCACACTCTCCCTCACACTATCCCACACTCACACTCTCCCTCACACTCTCCCTCACACTATCCCACATTCACACTCTCCCTCACACTATCCCACACTCACACTCTCCCTCACACTCTCCCTCACACTATCCCACACTCACACTCTCATTCACACTATCCCACACTCACACTCTCCCTCACACTATCCCACACTCACACTCTCCCTCACACTATCCCACACTCACACTCTCCTCACACTATCCCACACTCACACTCTCCCTCACACTATCCCACACTCCCCACTCTCCCTCACACTATCCCCACACTCACCTCTCCCTCCCCCACTATCCCACACTCAACACTCTCCCTCACACTATCCCACACTCACACACACCCTCACACTATCCCACACTCACACTCTCCCTCACACTATCCCACACTCAACACTCTCCCTCACACTATCCCACACTTCACACTCTCCCCTCACACTATCCCACACTCACACTCTCCCTCACACTATCCCACACTCACACTCTCCCTCACACTATCCAACACTCACACTCTCCCACACATATCCCACACTCACACTCTCCCTCACACTATCCCACACTCACACACCCTCACACTATCCCACACTCACACACTCCCTCACACATCCCCCACCACACTCACACTCTCCCTCACACTATCCCACACTCCCCACTCACTCTCCCTCACACTATCCCACACTCACACTCTCCCTCACACTATCCCACACTCACACACCCTCACACTATCCCACACTCACACTCTCCCTCACACTATCCCACACTCACACTCTTTCCCCTCACAACTATCCCACACTCACACTCTCCCTCACACTATCCCACACTCACACTCTCCCTCACACTATCCCACACTCACACTCTCCTCACACTATCCACACTCACACTCTCTCTCCCTCACACTATCCACACTCACACTCTCCCTCACAATATCCCACACTCACACACCCCACACTATCCCACACTCACACTCTCCCTCACACATCCCACACTCACACTCTCCCTCACACTATCCCACACTCACAACTCTCCCTCACACTATCCCACACTCACACTCTCCCCCCACACTATCCCACACTCACACTATCCCACACTCACACTCTCCCTCACACTATCCCACACTCACACTCTCCCTCACACTATCCCACACATCACACTATCCCACACTCACACTCTCCCTCACACTAATCCCACACTCACACTCTCCCTCACACTATCCCCACACTCACACTATCCCACACTCACACTCTCCCTCACACTACCCACACTCACACTCTCCCTCACACTATCCCACACTCACACTCTCCTCACACTATCCCACACTCACACTCTCCCTCACACTTCCCACACATCACACACTCTCCCTCACACTATCCCATACTCACACTCTCCCTCACACTATCCCACACTCACACTCTCCCTCACACTATCCCACACTCACACTCTCCCCCACACTATCCCACACTCACTCTCTCTCTCACACTATCCCACCCCTCACACTCTCCCTCACACTATCCCACACTCACACTCTCCCTCACACTATCCCACACTCACACTCTCACATACCCCCTCACACTATCCAACACTCACACTCTCCCTCACACTATCCCACACTCACACCTCCCTCACACTATCCCAACTCACACTCTCCCTCACACTATCCCACACTCACACTCTCCCTCACACTATCCCACACTCACACTCTTCCCTCACACTATCCCACACTCACACTCTCCCTCACACTATCCCACACTCACACTCTCCCTCACACTATCCCACACTCACACTCTCCCTCACACTATCCCACACTCACACTCTCCCTCACACTATCCCACACTCACACTCTCCCTCACACTATCCCACACTCACACTCTCCCTCACACTATCCCACACTCACACTCTCCCTCACACTATCCCACACTCACACTCTCCCTCACACTATCCCACACTCACACTCTCCCTCACACTATCCCACAATCACACTCTCCCTCACACTATCCCACACTCAAAACTCTTCCCTCACACTATCCCACACTCACACTCTTCCTCACACTATCCTTCACTCACATGCTCCCTCTCACTATCCTACAATCACATTCACCCTCACACTATCCTATACTCACACTCTCCCTCACACTATCCCACACTCACACTCTTCCTCACACTATCCTACATTCACACTCTCCCTCGCACTATCCCACACTCACACTCTCCCTTACACTATCCTATACTCACACTCAGCCAATCTCACACCTACACCCAAACACACACACACACACACACACCCAAACATGCAACCACACTCAAACACACATCAACACCCCACACACAAACAAACACCAACACCCTCACGCAAGCACACCTATACACACACCCAAAACACACTCCCACACCAAACACACACACCCACAACCAAACACCCGCCCACCCACACACACACACCAAAAACACACACACTCACCTATACACACATTAGGTGAGTACACCTAAACACACACACACACATCTCTCCAACTCCCCTCCCTCCCATCCTCTCTCCCTCTACCTCTCTCTTTCCATCACGCACACCCCATTTTACTCTTCCTTCTCTCTCTCCCTATCTCTCTCTCCCACCCACGTTAACACACACAACACACACACACACACACACACACACACACACACACACACACACACACACACACACACATACACACACACATACACACACACACACATACACACACACACATACACACACACACACACACACACACACACACACACACACACACACACACACACACACACACACACACACACACACATACACATACACACACATACACACACACACACACACACACACATACACACACACACACATACACACACACACACACACACACACACACACACACACACACATACACACACACACGTACACACACACACACAAACATACACCCACACACACACACACACACACACACACACACACACACACACACACACACACACACACACACACACACACACACACAAGGAAGTATTTCTTCAGCCACAGAGTAGTCAGTAAGTGGAATAGTTTGGGAAGCGATGTAGTGGAGGCAGGATCCATACATAGCTTTAAGCAGAGGTATGATAAAGCTCACGGCTCAGGGAGAGTGACTTAGTAGCGATCAGTGAAGAGGCGGGGCCAGGAGCTCGGACTCGACCCCCGCAACCTCAACTAGGTGAGTACACACAGGAACAAGCACTTGTAAGCTGTAGTACACACGCAAACACACACACAGGATTTCACACCGTCCTGTGAACTGACCATCTGAACCTCGCTCCTTCTCTCTCCCTCTCTTCCTATCCTAGCTAGAGACCTATCTCTACCTTTCTCACTCTTTACCTATATCTCTCTCTACCTATCACTCTCTACCTATCTCTCTCTCTCTCTTCCCTCTCCCATTTCTTCCCTCTAACATCTCTTACCTCTTACACCTCCCCCCTCTAACATCTCTCCCCCTCTAACATCTCTCCCCTCCCATTATCTCTCCCCTCTCCCTTTCCCCATCTCTCCCCTCCTCCCCTTCCTCTCCCCCTAGCCTCTCCCCTCTCGCTCTTCCATCCCCCCTCCTCTTTCCCCTTCTCCCCCTCTCTCCCCCTCTCTCTCCCTCCCTCTCTCCCTCCCTCCCTCTCTCCCTCTCTCCCTCTCTCCTTTCTCTCTCTCTCTCTCCCTCTCTCTCTCTCTCTCTCTCTCTCTTCTCTTCTCTCTCTCTCTCTCTCTCTCTCTCTCTCTCTCTCTCTCTCTCTCTCTCTCTCACTCTTGCTCTCTCTTCCCCATTTTCCCTTCTAACTCTCCCCCTCTCCTACCCTTCCCTTCACTCTCTCTCCCCTCTCTCTCTCACTCGCTCCCCCTCTCTCCCTCCTCTCCCTCTCTCCCTCTCTCTCTCTCTCTCTTGCTCTCTCTCTTCCCCATTTTCCCTTCTAACTCTCCCCCTCTCCTACCCTTCCCTACACTCTCTCTCCCCCCCTCTCTCTCTCACTCTCACTCTCACTCTCTCTTCCCCTTTTTCCTTCTCACTATCCCCCTCTCTCTACCTTCCCTTCTCTCTCTCTCTCTCTCTCTCTCTCTCTCTCTCTCTCTCTCTCTCTCTCTCTCTCTCCATCTCTTCTCCATTTTTCCCTTCTCACTCTCCCCCTCTCCTTCCCTTCCCTCCTCTCTCTTTCCCCCTCTCACACTCTCTCTCCCCCTTTCCCTTCTCACTCTTCCCCTCTCTCTCTCTCCTTCTACCTTTCCCTTCTCTCTTCTCTCACAAAAAAAAATGGTGGGGGCTCGCAGGAACCAAGGATCAGATGAGAATGGTTCTGGTAGGGAGGAGTGGATGGAGAAGCAGTGGAAAAGGATGGAACAAGAGTGGGAGAGAAAATTAGGAGAGCTTTCTGAAAATATGGAGAAAGAGCTCTCTGTGAAATTGGAAAAGAGGTTGGAGAAGGAGACTAAGAATTGGGAGGCACAAGTCGAAACTGCAGTAGCCAAGATAAGGGTAATAGAAGTTGAGATAAATAGGCTGAAGCTAGTTACAGGGGCAGTGACCAGAGAAGACACAGCATATGAAGCTGTGAGGCCAAACAGGAAGGAAGGAATTATGAATTATGCTAAGGTCATATCAGCCTGCCAAGGAGGACCAAGGAGTGAAAGGGAAGAACAGCTGGTTGCAGATGGAGAAGGCGATAGGTCGAATGCTGAGGCACAACCATGCTATCAAGAGCCACTGGAAAAATCAAGGGAGAAACTGACCACATACAGGCAGGATCCAGAGTCACAGAGGGTGAGCAATGGAGGAGGAAAGGGCAAAATCAGTGTTTATCCATGGGCTTCAGGAGAGAGAGGAAAGGACACACACTGAAAGGCAGCAGGAAGAAAGAAAGGAGATTGAGAAAATCATCACAGAAATAGGTGAAGAGATGGACGAGATTGTAAATTTTCAGAGAATAGGGGGGTACTCGAAGGGAAAGAAACCGACCAATCAAGCTGATTCTCAGGATGGAAACAGTGCGGAACAGGATCCTCCAAGAAAAACCACGGGTTGAAAAACTCGGAAGATACAAGAGGGTGTTCCTAGACAGAGACAGAACAAAATCAAACAACAGCAGCTGAGGGAGAGGACAAAAAAGCGAAAGGAGCTAGAAAAGAGACAAGGATGGAACCAGCAGAGGTCAGTCAGACAAAACAGAAAAGCAAGGGCAAGGACACACCACAACTATTCTCAGAACCATACAACCTATCACATCATCCCAACACACACTACAATCCATACCCCCAGCCTCCACCCAACACCCAGCTATGAATCCCACAGTATGCACCAGGGCTCCCACCCTCACAGGCCCCCCCAAACCACAGGGGGCTGGAAAGGAAACTGAATGTATGGTACACAAACGCTGATGGAATAACAAATAAGTGGGAGGAGTGGCATGAAAGAGTCAAAGAAGCATCACAGGACATCATAGCTTCACAGAAACCAAGCTTACAGGTATGATAAACAGATGCCATCTTTCCCAACAGGATACCAAATCCTGAGGAAAGACAGAGGAACAGGGGGGGTGGAGGATGGCATTGCTGATCAAAAATCGCTGGAATTTTGATGAGGGTGGAGAGAGGAGACAGCGAAGAAGAAAGTGATTACATAGCGGGAATGCTTCACTCTGGAGGTCCCAAGGTGGTAATAGCAGTGATGTATAACCCACCACAGAACAGCAGGAGGCCAAGGCAAGAGTACGACGAGTGCAATAGAGCGATGGTTGACACACTGGCTAGAGTGGCCAGAAGAGCTCATGCATGCAGGGCAAAGCTCCTGATCATGGGTGACTTTAACCACAAGGAGATCGATTGGGAGAACTTGGACCCACATGGGGGCCAAGATACATGGAGGACTAAGATGATGGAGGTGGTACTGGAAAACTTCATCTGCCAACACGTAAGGGACACTACAAGAGAGAGATGAGACGATGAACCAGCAAGGCTGGACTTAGTATTCACCCTGAGTAGCGCAGATATCGAGGACATCACATATGAAAGACCCCTTGGGGCCAGTGACCATGTGGTTTTAAGCTTCGAATGCACAGTAGAGTTACAAGTGGAGGGAGAAGCAGGAAGGCCAGGACAATGAAGCCAAACTACAAGAAAGGGGACTACACAGGAATGAGGAACTTCCTGAACGGGGTTCAGTGGGACAGAGAACTGGCAGGGAAGCCAGTTAATGAGATGATGGAATATGTAGCAACAAAATGCAAGGAGGCTGAGGAGAGGTTTGTACCCAAGGGTAACAGGAATAATGAAAAAGCCAGGATGAGCCCATGGTTTACTCAAAGGTGCAGGGAGGCAAAAACCAAGTGTGCTAGAAGGCAAAGGATCCAGGAGAATAAGGAGAGCAGTCATAGAGCCAGAACGAATATGCACAGATAAGAAGGGAGGCCCAAAGACAATATGAAAACGACATAGCAGCAAAAGCCAAATCTGACCCGAAACTGTTGTACAGCCACATCAGGAGGAAAACAACAGTCAAGGACCAGGTAATCAGCTAAGGAAGGAAGGAGGAGAGACAACAAGAAATGACCGTGAAGTATGTGAGGAACTCAACAAGAGATTCAAAGAAGTGTTCACAGAGGAGACAGAAGGGGCTCCAGAAAGACGGAGAGGTGGGGCACACCACCATGTGCTGGACACAGTGCACACAACCGAGGAAGAAGTGAAGAGGCTTCTGAGTGAGCTAGATACCTCAAAGGCAATGGGGCCAGATAACATCTCCCCATGGGTATTGAGAGAGGGAGCAGAGGCGCTATGTGTACCCCTAACAACAATATTAAATACATCTATCGAAACAAGGAGATTGCCTGAGGCATGGAAGACAGCAAATGTAGTCCCAATCTTTAAAAAAGGATACAGACATGAAGCATTAAACTACAGACCAGTGTCACTGACATGTATAGTATGCAAAATCAAGGAGAAGATTATCAGGAGAAGAGTGGTGGAACACCTAGAAAGGAACGATGTCATCAACAGCAGCCAACATGGTTTCAGAGACGGGAAATCCTGTGTCACAAACCTACTGGAGTTCTATGACATGGTGACAGCAGTAAGACAAGAGAGAAAGGGGTGGGTGGATTGCATTTTCTTGGACTGCAAGAAGGCGTTTGACACGGTTCCACACAAGAGATTGGTGCAAAAACTGGAGGACCAAGCAGGGATAACAGGGAAGGCACTACAATGGATCAGGGAATACTTGTCAGGAACACAGCAGCGAGTCATGGTACGTGACGAGGTGTCAGAGTGGGCACCTGTGACAAGCGGGGTCCCGCAGGGGTCAGTCCTAGGACCAGTGCTGTTTCTGGTATTTGTGAACGACATGACGGAAGGAATAGACTCTGAGGTGTCCATGTTTGCAGATGACGTGAAGTTGATGAGAAGAATTCACTCGATCGAAGACAAGGCAGAGCTACAAAGGGATCTGGACAGGCTGCTGACCTGGTCCAGCAATTGGCTCCGGAAGTTCAATCCCACCAAGTGCAAAGTCATGAAGATTGGGGAAGGGCAAAGAAGACCGCAGACGGCGTACAGTCTAGGGGGCCAGAGACTACAAACCTCACTCAAGGAAAAAGATCTTGGGGTGAGTATAACACCAGGCACATCTCCTGAAGTGCACTTCAACCAAATAACTGCTGCAGCATATGGGCGCCTAGCAAACCTCAGAACAGCATTCCGACATCTTAATAAGGAATTGTTCAGGACCCTGTACACCGTGTACGTTAGGCCCATATTGGAGTATGCGGCACCAGTTTGGAACCCACACCTAGCCAAGCACGTAAAGAAACTAGAGAAAGTGCAAAGGTTTGCAACAAGACTAGTCCCAGATCTAAGAGGTATGTCCTAAGAGGAGAGGTTAAGGGAAATCAACCTGACGACACTGGAGGACAGGAGAGATGGGGGGGATATGATAACGACATACAAAATACGAAAGAATTGACAAGGGGGACAATGAAGGATGTTCCAGAGATTGGACAAAGAACAAGGGGACACAGGGGAAGCTAAACACAATGAACACAGGGATTTAGGAAGTATTTTTTTTCAGCCAAAGAGTTCATAAGTGGAAATTTTGGGCAGCGAGTACAGCGGGACCATACTAGTTTTAAGAAAGGGGGAGATAAAGCTCACGGCTCAGGAGAGTGACCTAGTAGGACATAAAGGGGCTGGGCCAGGAGCTCGGACACGACCCCCGAAAACTCAACTAGGTATACAACTGGTGAGTACACACACACACACACACACACACTCACACACATCACACCCCCAACATACACACACCACCCCAAAAACTCACAACCCCACACACACCACACCCACACACACACACCAACACAACCACAACACACACACAAAACACAAAACGCACACACACCACAAACACAACCAACAACACACACACACACACACACACCCAGACTCATAGCATCACGAAACAAAACTCGCTGGAAAATAACAGACCAATTTTCCCCCCAGGAATCAGATCCTGAGAAAGATAAAGGGATAAGGGGGGGAGGGGTTGCACTGCTCATAAAACACCGATGGGGTTTTGGGGAAAGGGAAGGCAGGACATGATTGGGAGAAAAAGACACATTGTAGGTACAATTCAGCCCCCGGAAAACATAAAGTATCTTTGGGAGTGATTAAAACCCCACCACAAATGCGGGGGCCAAAGAGAGGAGTACGAAGAAAAAAACAGGGTGAGGGTGGACACACTGGCGAGGTGGCAAGAAGAGCTCACTCGAGCAAGCAAATTTACTGGTAATGGCGATTTCAACCACGGGGAGATCAATTTGGAAAACCGGACCACATGGGGGTCCCAAACATGGAAGCCAAATGATGGATGTGACTTGAAAACCTCAGCTCAACAATCAGGGACACAACCAAGAGAGAGGGGAATGACCACAAGACGGGACTTGTGTCACCCGAGCAGTTCAACATCGGGGCATCCTTACGAGGGCCCCTTTTTTGGGCAGCGATCATGTGGTTCGATTTTTGACTTAAGTAATTTTACAAGTGGAAAGGAAAAGGGAACTCTAGGGACGGCCAAACTATAAAAGGGGGACACACAGGTATGAAAAACTCCTGCAGGGGTTCAGTGGGACAGAGAAATGGAGGAAAATCTAAACAGATGATGGAAAGGGGCAACAAGTGCAAGGGGGCAGGGGAAAGTTTTTTTTCCCAAGGGAAAAAATAATGGGAAGCCAAAACGAGTCCTTGGTTTACCCGAAGGTGTAGGGAGGAAAAAACTAAGTGCAACAGAGAATGGAAAAGGACAGGGGGCTAGACCCGGGAAAACAAGGAGATTAGTAAAGACCAAAACGAGTAGCACAGATAAGGAGGGAGGCCCAGCGACAGATGAAAACGACATAGCATCAAATCAAACTGACCCAAAACTGCTGTATAGCCACATTGGGAGAAGACAACAGTAAAGGACCGGGTGAAAAAGGGAGGAAAGGAAGGGGGAGAACTCACAAAGAAACATAAAGGGGTATGTGGGGAGCTCAAAAAACGAGATTTAAGGAAGTTTTACAGTAGAGACAGGAAGGACCGGGGGGGACAGACCGAGGGGACACCACAAGGAATACAAAAAAAACAATTTTGGGAAACGACATACAACAGATGAGGAGGGGGTGAAGAAACGCAAGGGACATCGTACCCAAAGGCAAGGGGGCCCAGACAAATCCCCGTGGGCCCTTTTAGAGAGGGAGAAAGATATGTTTGCGTGCCACTTACCACAATTTTAAACACATCCCTGGAAACTGGGCAACTACCTGAGGTATGGAAGACGGCAAATGTATTCCTTTTTTTAAAAAAAGGAGACAGAAAAGGGGCATAAACTAAGCCCTGTGTCATTGACGTTTTTGTATGAAAAAATTAGGGAGAAGATTATCAGGAGGAAGTGGGGGCACCGGGAACGGAACGGAGTAAAAATGCCAACCACACGGATTCAGGGAAAGGGCAAATCCTTGTACAAACCTTCTGGAGTTTTATGAAAAAATAACAAAGTAAAGACAAGAAAGAGGGGGGGGTTGTTTGATCTTTTTGGGACTGCAAAAAGGGCCTTTGACACATTTCCCTCACAAGAGATTAGTCAGAAGCTAGAGCATCAGGTGCATATAACGGGAAGGGCACGCAATGGATCAGAAAATACCTGACAGGGAGGCAACAACGAGTCAGGGGTAGTAATGATTACACAGTGGCACTGTGATGAGGGGGGTCCCCAGGGTCGGTCCTAGGACAGTGCTATTTTTGGTATATGTAACGACATACGGAAGGGTTAGACTCAAAGTGCCCTTTTTGCAGATGATGTGAATAATGGGGAGAATTAAATCGATGGGGACCGGGCGGATTTCAAAGAACCTGGACAATGGAAACCGGGTCCAGCAAAGGGGGGCTTCTCGAATTTAATCCTCCAAATGCAAAGTCATGAAGTGGGGGGGGGGCAAGAAACCACAACAGAGTATGGGCTGGGTGGCCAAAAAACTAAAACCCTCATAAAGGAGAAAGTTTTGGGGGGTGAGTAAACACCAGCATTCTCCGGAAGCAACATCAATCAGAAACGCTGCGCATATGGGCGCCTGGCAAACCTGAGAAAACTTTCCCGATCCCAGAAGGAATCATTCAAGACACGTACACCGGTATGTCAGGCCCATACTGGAGTATCAGCACCTTTTTTGGAACCCCACTTGATAAAGCACGTCAAAAAACTAGAGAAATAAAAAGGGGTTTGCGACAAGGTTAGTTCCAGAGCGGGGGGAATGTCCTATGAAGAAAGTTTAAAACAAAATCGGCCTACCACACTGGAGGACAGGGGGGTCAGGGAGACATGATAACGACAAAAAAACTGCGGGAATAACAAGGGGGACAAAAAAAGGAGTTTCAGGAAGGGGACACAGAAACAAAGGCCACAATTGGAATTAAAGACACAAATGAGTCAAGAGATAGTAGGAAGTATTTTTTAGTCAAAAGTTGTAAGGCAGTGGAATACTAGAAAATGACGTAGTGGGGGCGGGGAAACCATACACAGTTTTAAACGGTTGAAAAGCCAGGGAGCGGGGAGGAGGGGGCCCTAGTACAACCGGGTGAAGAGGGGGGGCCAGAGCTAGGACTCGCCCCCGCAACCCCCAAATGGGTGAGACAAATGGTGAGTAACACACCCCACACACACACATCACATACACACAACCACCAGACACACACACCCCACACACAAACACCACACACACACACACACACACACAAAACCCCAACACACACACACACAAGGGGAAACTTATAAGAAAAAAGCAGGAGGAAAAAACGCGATTGAAGATATCAGAAGGGATAGGCGGGGGACAACCCGGGTGGCAAATTTTCGGAGAATTGGGTGGTTCCCCAAAGAAAAGGAATGGGCCTCCAAGTAATTTTCAAGGGCAAAAACAACCCCGAACCATACCCTGCGGAGAAAGCACGGCGAGAGGCGCAGGGTTTTTCCGGAGGTGTACCCGATCGAGACAGAACACAGGACCAAAGGGGCAATGAAAGAGATAGTTCAAAAAGAAAGGGGAAATGGGAGGGTTAAAAAGGAGAGCAAAAAAACCCAGGACAAAAGGAAGGCAAGCACACCCCCCAAAACACCTGCAGAAGGCTCCCCCACGACACCCCAAGCAATGAACAATCCAACCAACCATCACAACCGATCCCTCTGTTTCCACCCCCCCCCCACCACAGTTTTCAGATTAGAACAGAAGTTGAAGGTTTTTACCAAATCAGATGGATTAACGAATAACATAGAATGGGAAGAAAAATCAATGAAAGTCCCCAGACTAAGCATTAAGAAACAAAACTCACAGAGACAGTAACAGATGCAAACTTCCCACCGGATTCAAGATTGGGGAAAATAGAAGGGGGGGGCGGGAGGTGGGTTGCTGTGTTCGTAAAAAACATGGGAAAACGAGAAAAGGAAGGGTAGATAACGGAGAAAAAGACTACATAGCGGTACACTTCCCTCTGGGGAACACAAAGTGGTCATTGCATGAGCTAATCCACCACAGAAATGCAGGAGGCCAAGGAGGGAAAATGAAGGAGCAACAGACAATGGGGGACACACTTTCTTAGGGCAAGAAGACTCATTCCAGAAAGCAAAGTTTCGGTTATGGGGGGTTTTAACCCAAAAGGGGGATCGATGGGAAAAAACCCGGAGCCCTGGGGTCCCGAAACAAGGGGGAGCCGGTGTTGGGGCAGGGGCTGGAAAACTTCACGCACCCCAAAAGTTAAGGGGACTACCCCGAGTGAGAGGGGAGGATGAACCAGCAAGATTGGACCTTTTGTTCACCCCGGCAGCTCAAACATTGAAAGGGCATCAATATGAGGCCCCCCAAAGGGGCAGCAAACCACGTGGGTTTTGTGCTTTGAAAAACATAGTAGAGCTGCAAGTGGAAAAATAAAAGGGGAAAGGAAAAGCCCCGACATAAAAAAAGGGGAACATAGGGGGGAAAAGAACTTCCGCGGGAAGGTCCATTGGACAGGAAAGGCGGGAAAACCCGTAAAAGAAAAAGAGAAAATTTAAAAACAAATGCGGAGGCTGGAAATTAAAACCCCAAGGGAAAAAATCAAGGGAAACCGCGGCCCCTTTTACCCGACTTAAACCAAATCAATAAAAACAAAAGTCGGGGGAAAAAAAAAAAAATGGGGTCATCGCAGGCCGGAAGATAGCACAGGGAGGGGGCCCCGACAATGAAAGACAAGCATCGAGAACAGCGACCCAAAAGTTGTATAGCCACACTGGAGGGAAAAACAACTTCCAAAAACCAGGGGATCAAAAGGGCAAAGGGGAGAACTCACAAGAAAACAGGAGGAAGTTAGGGGGCGAACGGGGATTTTAAAAAGGGAATTTTTTAAAGTAAGACAGGAGGGCTTGGGAAAACAGCACAAAGGGAAAAAAAAAAGAGGGAAAAAACCAACAAGTTTGGATACCAGAACAACCGAGGAGGTGCAAAAGCGCTAAGTGACCTTGAATACCTCAAAGCGAGGGACAAGACAACATCTCCCCATGGTCCTTAAGAAGGAGAGAGATGCTGGCGTCCCTCTAACCACAATCTTTAACACATCCCTTGAAACTGGCAACCCTGAGAAATGGAAGACACTAATTTATCCTCAATTTTTAAAAAGGAAACGAAACGGGCACTAAACACAGACCTGAGCTCGACATGATTGTGTCAAATCATGGAGACGATTTTCAGGGGGAGAGTGGGCGAACACCGAAAGGAAAAAAGATTATAAATGAAAACCAATGGGGGGCATGGGAAAGGGAAAAACCCATATCCAAACCCCTGGAGTTTTATGCAAGTAACAGAAAAGACGGAGAGGGGGGGGTAATTGCTTTTCCAACTGAGGGAAGGCCTTTTACACAGTTCCCCCCCAAGAAAATTTGTGCAAAGCTGGAGCCAGGGGCAAGAAAAGGGATGGCCGCATGGATAAGGAATACCTGACAGGGGGCCAACGACAGGGACATGAAAGGATAACAGTGGGGGGCCTGTTTCGAGCGGGGGTTTCCCAGGGGGGCATTCTAGGGCCAGTGCGTTTTTTCATATAGAAACGCATGAGGAAGGAATAGACTCTGAAGTGTCTCTTTCGCAGATGATTTGGAATTGATGAGAAGAATTAAATCGGACGAGGGTAGGGAGGACTGGGCAGGCGACTTTTTCCAGTAACTGGGTTCTCGAATTTTAATCCAGCCAAATTTCAAATCATGAAAATTGGGGAGGGGAAAGAAACCGCAGACAGATATAGGCAGGGGCACAAAGACACAACCCATCAGGAGAAAACCTTGAGGACCATAACACCGAGCACATACCGAGGCACACGTCACCCAAATAAATCGCGCATACGGGGGGCCCAGCAAACCTGAGAATATAGCGTTCCCCATACCTTTAATAGGGGTTCAAGACACTGTACATGTGTATTTGGCCCATACTGGGTATCAGCACCACGGAACCCACACCTGGTCAAGCACGCAAGAAGTTAGAGAAATACAAAAGGTTTGCAACAAAGGCTATCCCAAGCTCAAGGGAAATTTGTACAGGGAAAGGGTTTAAAGGGGAAACGGACTGACGACACGGAGGACAGAAGGGCAGGGGGGACATAAACGACATACAAAAACGCAGGAAAAGACAAGGGGAAGAGATAGGAAGTTCCAGAGAGGGACACGGGCAAAGGGGGCCAACGGAAGCGAAGACCAACGAGTCCGGAGTAGGGTATTCTTCAGCATAGAGCGTCAGAAGGAAACTAGAAAATAGGGAGGCAGGAATATACAAGTTTTGAAGGGAGACAAACTAAACAAGAAGAGAGGATCAAAAATCAGGAAGAGGGGGAACTATTCCCACCCCTGAACCCAATTAGGTGAACAATTAATGAGTACAAAAAAACACACACAACACACACAAACACACACACACACACACACACAAACACACACACCAAAAAACCAAATAACACACCCACCCCCGAACACCAACCCAAAAACCAACCACATCCCACCACACACACATCAACACACACACCACACACACCACACCCGGGGGATTTCTTGAGTCATAGAGTAGTCAGGCCGTGGAATAGCCTAAAAGTGACGTAGTGGAGGCGAGAACCTATGTAGTTTTAAGGGCGGTATATAAAGCTCATGGGGCAGGGAGAGAGAGACCTAGTAGCAATCACGAAGAGGTGGGCGGACTAGACTCTAACCCTGCAACACAAATATTGATACACCCATCCACACTCATACAATCAGACACACACACACACACCTCCCCCCCTTCTAAGGTCCCCCTCATCCTTCTCTCAACCCCCCCCCCCCCCCCCCCCCTCCCCCCTCCCCCCCCCCCTTTTAAATTTTTAAAATGAAAAAAAAGAAATAAAAAAGAATAAATTGAAAAAGTTTTTTTTTTTAAATTCCCCCTTCTGGACCTATCCCCTAAAACCTAACCCCCTCCCCCAACCACCCCTCCCTCTCCATTTACCCTCCAACCCCTCCCCCCTATCCCTCATCCCCCCCTCCCCCTAAACCCTATTCCCCTCCCCCTAACCACTCTCCCCCCTTTCCTTTTGTGTGCAAAAGGGGGAACCAGAACCAAATGAGAACAAAGGGGATGAAAGGGCGAATCTGGGAGGGAGGACTGGAGGCAGAGCTCAAAAAAGGGAGGAAGACGGGATCAACTTTCCCGAACCATGACCTGCAGGAGAAAAAAGGGCTAGGGGCAAACAGGAGTTTGATTGGTACCCGATTGAACAGGCACAGGAGGAAAGGAGATACTGAAAGAGAGAGTGAAAAAACAAAAGGAGGAAGGGGAGGAAATAAAAAAAGGAGGCAAAAAACCCCGGAACAGGTGGAAGGACAAGACCCCCCCCAGAAACACCTGCAGAAGGATCAGCCACAACCCCCAAGGCAATTTAAACAACCAAAACCCAAAATCACCACCCGATCCCTCTGTTCCCACCCCCGACCCGAACCCTACCCGTCAGCAACCCCAAGGGGAGCTCCCCTCCACCTCCACGTAACCCCCCACGGGCCCCCCACCGGGGCTCCTGCTCTCCCAACCCCAATATTCCCCAAGGCCTACAGTTACAGTATTAGAACAGAAGTTAAAGGGTTTTTTGGTACACAAATGCAGAGGATAAACGAATAATTATGAGGAAGGGTAAAAAAGAATCAATGAGAATCCCCAACATCATAGCATTACAAAACAAAACTCACGGAGTCAAAACAATGAAATTTTCCCACCAGGATAAAAGTTTCATGGGGAAAATAGGGGGGGAGGAGGGGTTTGCCTCTCGAAAAAAAAATAGGAAATTCGAGAAAATGGGGGGCATAAACGAGACAGGAAAAGGGCTACATAGAGGTCACTTCAGTCTGGGGAACACAAAGTGGTCATTGCAGTGTTGTATAATCCACCACAGAACTGCAGGAAGCCAAGAGAGGAATATGAAGAGAGCAACAGAGCAATGGTGGACACACTTGCTGAGGTGGCAAGAAGAGCTCACTCCAGGAGAGCAAAGTTACTGGTTATGGGCGATTTCAACCACAGGGAGACTGACTGGGAAAACTTGGAGCCACATGGGGGTCCTGAAACATGGAGAGCCAAGATGTTGGATGTGGTGCTGGAAAACCTCAGGCACCAACATGTTAAGGACACTACCAGAGTGAGAGGGGAGGATGAACCAGCAAGATAGGACCTTGTGTTCACCCTGGGCAGTTCAGACATTGAAGACATCACATATGAGAGTCCCCTAGGAGCTAGTGACAACGCGGTTCTGTGCTTTGAATACATAGTAGAGTTGCAAGTGGAGTGAGTAACAGGAGTTGAATGGGAAAAGCCAGACTATCAAAGAGGGGACTACATAGGTTTGAGGAACTTCCTGCAAGAGGTTCCGTGGGACAGAGAACTGGCAGGAAAGCCAGTAAATGAAATGATGGAATATGTAACAACAAAATGCAAGGAGGCTGTGGAAAGGTTTATTCCCAAGGGCAACAGAAACAATGGGAAGACCAGAACGAGCCCCTGGTTTACCCGACGGTGTAAGGAGGCAAAAACAAAGTGCAATAGAGAATGGAAAAAGTAGAGAAGGCAGAGAACACATGAAAGTAGGGAGATTTGTAGCAGAGCAAGGGACGAGTATGCACAGGTAAGGAGGGAGGCCCAGCGACAGTATGAAAATAACATGGCATCAAAAATCAAAACTGACCCGAAACTGTTGAATAGCCACATCAGGAGGAAGACAACAGTCAAAGACCAGGTGATCAGACTGAGGACAGAAGGTGGAGAGCTCACAAGAAATGATCAGTAGGTATGTGAGGAGATAAACAGGAGATTTAAGGAAGTTTTTACAGTAGAGACAGGAAGGGCTGTGGGAAGACAGCACAGAAGGGAACATCAAGAGGGAATATACCAACAAGTGTTGGATGACACACGAACAACCGAGGAGGAGGTGCAGAAGCTGCTAAGTGACCTTGATACCTCAAAGGCGATGGGACAAGACAACATCTCCCCATGGGTCCTTAGAGAAGGAGCAGAGATGCTGTGCGTGCCTCTAACCACAATCTTCAACACATCCCTTGAAACTGGGCAACTACCTGAGAAATGGAAGACAGCAAATGTAGTCCCCATATTTAAGAAAGGAAACAGAAATGAGGCACTAAACTACAGACCTGTCTTTGACATGTATTGAGTGCAAAGTCATGGAGAAGATTATTAGGAGGAGAGTGGTGGAACAACTGGAAAGGAACAAGATTATAATTGAAAACCAGCATGGGTTCATGGAAGGCAAATCCTGTGTCACATACCTTCTGGAGTTTTATGACAAGGTAACAGAAGTAAGACAGGAGAGAGAGGGGTGGGTTGATTGCATTTTCCTAGACTGCAGGAAGGCCTTTGACACAGTTCCCGACAAGAGATTAGTGCAGAAGCTGGAGGATCAGGCACATATAAAGGGAGGGCACTGCAATGGATCAGGGAATACCTGGCAGGGAGGCAACAACGAGTCATGGTACGTGAAGAGATATCACAGTGGGTGCCTGTGACGAGCAGGGTCCCATAGGGGTTAGTTCTAGGACCAATGCTATTTTTTATATATGCGAACGACATGATGGAAGGAATAGACTCTGAAGTGTCCCTATTCGCAGATGATGTGAAGCTGATGAGAAGAGTTAAATCGGATGAGGATGAGGCAGGACTGCAAAGAGACCTGGACAGGCTGGACATGTGGTGCAGAAACTGGCTTCTCGAATTCAACCCTGCCAAATGCAAAGTAATGAAGATTGGGGAGGGGCAAAGAAAACCGCAGACAGAGTATAGGCTAGGTGGACAAAGACTACAGGCCTCACTCAGGGAGAAAGACCTTGGGGTGACCATAACACCGAGCACGTCACCTGAGGCACACATCAAACAAATAACCGCTGCAGCATACGGGCGCCTGGCAAACCTGAGAATAGCGTTCCGACACCTTAATAAGGAATCGTTCAAGGCACTGTACACTGTGTATGTTAGGTCCATACTGGAGTATGCAGCACCAGTCTGGAACCCACACCTGGTCAAGCACGCCAAGAAGTTAGAGAAAGTACAAAGGTTTGCAACAAGGCTAGTCCCAGAGCTGAGGGGAATGTCGTACGAGGAAAGGTTGAGGGAAATCGGATGACGACACTGGAGGACAGAAGGGTCAAGGGAGACATGATAACGACATACAAGATACTGTGGGGAATAGAAAAGGTGGACAGAGAAAGGATGTTGCAGAGAGGGGACACAGAAACAAGGGGTCACACCTGGAAGCTTGAGACTCAGACGAGTCACAGGGACGTTAGGAAGTATTTCTTCAGTCATAGAGTCATCAGGAAGTGGAATAGCCTAGCAAATGAAGTAGCGGAGGCAGGAACCATACATAGTTTTAAGAAGAGGTATGACAAAGCTCAGGAAGCAGTGAGGGAGAGGGCCTAGTAGCGCTCAGTGAAGAGGCGTGGCCAGGAGCTGAGTTTCGACCCCTGCAACCACAATTAGGTGAGTACAATTAGGTGAGTACACAAACACACACACACACACACACACACACACGGGGCAAACATGAGAATAGCGTTCCGGTACCTCAGTAAGGAATCGTTGAAGACTTTATACACTGTGTACGTCAGGCCCATACTGGAGTACGCAGCAGCACCAGTTTGGAACCCACACCTGGTCAAACACGTCAAGAAATTAGAGAAAGTGCAAAGGTTTGCAAAAAGGCTAGTTCCAGAGCTAAGGGGAATGTCCTATGAAGAAAGGTTAAGGGAAATCGGTCTGACGTCACTGGAGAACAGGAGGGTCAGGGGAGACATGATAATAACATACAAAATACTACGTTGTATAGACAAGCTGGACAGAGACAGGATGTTCCAGAGATGGGACACAGAAACAAAGGGTCACAATTGGAAGCTGAAGACTCAGATGAGTCAAAGGGATGTTAGTAAGTATTTCTTCAGTCATAGAGTAGTTAGGAAGTGGAATAGTCTGACAAGCGATGTAGTGGAGGCAGGAACTATACACAGTTTTAAGACGAGGTATGATAAAGCTCATAGAGCAGGAGGAGAGAGGACCTAGTAGCGGTCGGTGAAGAGGCGGGGCCAGGAGCTGAGTCTCGACCCCTGCAACCACAATTAGGTGAGTACACAAACACACCCACACACAAACACACCCACACACACACACACACACACACACACACACACACACACACACACACGCACACACACACACATACATACACACTCACAAACACACGTAGTGTAGTGGGTCACAAGAGCCAGGCTCCGAGAATCTTGGTGTTTTTAGTGCGTGCTTTAGGAGCTAGAAGCAACCAGTGTTGAACATTAAAATGGTATAAAATACCGACAGGTTGTTAGGTAAGACACATATGCAACAGTTAGGTATCTTTATTATGAAACGTTTCGCCTACACAGTAGGCTTCTTCAGTCGAGTACAGAAAAGTTGATAGAAGCAGAAGATACTCGAAGACGATGTAATCAGTCCATCACCCTTAAAGTTTTGAGGTGGTCAGTCCCTCAGTCTGGAGAAGAGCATTGTTCCATAGTATGAAACAATATGGAGATGAAGTGACAGGATGGAGCCTTATATATTGCCAAGAGGTGAGACGTAGGTCACTAGAAGAGGTAAGAACTCAGATGTTGAGAGGTCAGGTCCCTCTTAAATCCAGCCGCTCTCACTAGTGGAGTTTGTCGAAGTTGAATGCAGGTCTGTACCAAGATACCCTTGTGTTGCAGTGTCTGACAGATTGAACATTAAAATGGTATAAAATACCGACAGGTTGTTAGGTAAGACACATATGCAACAGTTAGGTATCTTTATTATGAAACGTTTCGCCTACACAGTAGGCTTCTTCAGTCGAGTACAGAAAAGTTGATAGTAGCAGAAGATACTCGAAGACGATGTAATCAGTCCATCACCCTTATCTTCTGCTTCTATCAACTTTTCTGTACTCGACTGAAGAAGCCTACTGTGTAGGCGAAACGTTTCATAATAAAGATACGTAACTGTTGCATATGTGTCTTACCTAACAACCAGTGTTAGTGACAACGTCAGTGAACAACCCTACAAGTGATAACCAAAGTATTAGCAAAAAAATAAATAAAGTAAAGGCGAGAGAAAGCCTGAAATTATACAACAAAATTTCAAAGTGCCAGTTCGTTGAGGCCTAGTTGGCACTTGTTGCCACATTGTTACAAATATACAAAGTACAAAGCGAGTGACTAAAGAGAAAAGATCAAATAGAATTAAGAGAGATTGGCTAATGAGAAACAGTTTCGAGAGATAATGTTTTAGGACACAAAAACAGTACAATCTGAGAAGCAAGTATTGGGTACACATGTAGTAAAAGGTAGGGCCTAACTGGGTGAAAGAGTGACTTGTTAACACACGCTAGTATTATAATTATTAGAATTATTCTCAGTGTTAATTGTATCTTATTAGTATTACGGATACACAGATGTGAAATGTATTTCTGGGACATATAAACAACTGACGTGCTCACACACACACGCACGCACACACATACACACTCGGGGCCAGGAGCTGAGTCTCGACCCCTGAAAAAACAACTAGGTGAGTACACACACCCACTCATTCACACAGCTGATCCTTGGAATTTGACCGCGTTCCCCCCCCCCTCCAACACCTTTCCCTCCCCCACAGACCTTTCCTCTCCCCCGCTCTTGCCTTCACTCCCTCCTCCCTCCTATCTTTCTCTCTCCCCCTCCCTCGCGTTTCTCTCTCTCATAGCCTTTTTCCCTCCCCTTCCCCCTACTCTCTCTCTCTCTCACTCCCATAACCCTATCCCTCACCCTCCTCTCTCTCTATAGGCTTCTCTCTCCATCTCCCTTTTTCTATATTTCTACCTCTCCCTCGCATTTCTCTCTCTCATAGCCTTTTCCCTCACCCTCCTTTCTCCCTCTCTCTCTCTCTCCCTCTCTTTCTCCCTCTCTCCCTCTCTTTCTCCCTCTCTCAACCCTTTCTCTCCCCCCTCACGTTTCTCTCTCTCTCCCCCTTGGTCTTATCCCTCACTCCCATACTCTCTCCTCTCTCTCCCTCTTTCTACCCTTTCTCTCCTCCCCTCTCACCCTCTCCCTCCTCTAGCCTTCTGTCTGTGGTAAAAAGAAAAAAAGAAAAAAAAAATGGGTGGCCCTAGAGGACGGAAAACCAGAGATCTGGTGGACGAACCAGGAAGGAAAGACTGGGAGTTAGAGCTCTAAAAAAGGGAGGAAGAGTGGGGAAGGAAGATAGTAGAGCTTGGTAAGAAAATGGAGGAGTGGATAGCTGAAGAGTGCAGGAAGTGAGAAGTACAGGTCTTAGCAGCAGAAGCTAGGATACAGTGCTTAGAAGAGAAACTGCAAAGCCTGAAACAGATTAGAGAGACAAATGGCAATTCAGATGTGACATCAGGAAATTCAATGTCAGGCACAGACAATTGGATGGTAAGCAACAAAGGAGACATGTCATACGCAAATGCCCTATCAGACCCACGTGGGGCCAGGGAAAAGACGAGGAGCACACTAAGATCAAATGACAGGTCCGAAGACAATGAAGGTATGCTATATGCAGAGACTCTAACAGCCAACTGCAGTAGCAAGGGACAGCTGGTCATGAAAGACAGTTCACTGAGAATAAAAGTTTCAGATATGACAGGCACTGAAGGCAAGAACATGTCAATGGAAGGAAATAAAATGCCTCAGAGGAAGCAGATGGAGACTCAGTGGGAGGAGGAATGGGCAAGGTCAGTTTTTGTGTACGGGCTCCAAGAAGCCAAGGGGGACAACTTCGAAGAAATAAAAAAGGAGAAAAAAATGATTGAAGGCATCATGAAAACAATAGGTGAGGGCGATATGACCCAGGTGACAAATGTTCAGAGAATTGGGTGGTTTGCGAGTGAAAGGATATGGCCTATCAAAGTAATTTTCAAGGAAGAATCAGTTCGAACCAGGATTCTGCAAGAGAAAGCAAGACTGAGGGACAAACAGGGGTACCAGAGAGTATACCTCGACCGCGACAGAACACAAGAAGAAAGGACTACACTGAAAGAGAGGATACAGAGACGCAAGGAGGAACGAGAGGCAATGACGAAGATGAGCAGGACCCAGACACAGGAGGAAGGGCAAACACACCCCACAGAATCTCCCACCAAAAGACTCCAACCACGACATTCCCAATGCAACTGTGCGACCTATACTACAACCCACTCACTGTTCCCTCTGCCACCAACCCCCATATCACAAACCTCACCCCAACAGCTGTCCCTTATGGGCATTCTGACCCCACCCCCATCATCACAAACCCCACCTACACCACAGCCCCATATAGGCAACCAACAAGGCTCTCGCTCCCCCAACCCCAATATTCTTGCATGACCACAATGATAGAAAAGAAACTGAAAGTTTGGTACACAAACGTGGATGGAATAACGAATAAACATGAGGAGTGGAACGAAAGAATCATTGAGAAATCCCCAGACACAAAACAAAACTCGCTGAGACAATAACAGACACAATCTTCCCAATGGGATATCAGATCCTGAGGAAAGATAGAAGGAGTAGAGGGGGAGGAGGGGTTGCACTGCTCATAAAACACCGATGGGGCTTTGAGGAAATGGAACGCATGGACATGATTGGAGAAAGAGACTACATTGTATGTACAATTAAGTCTGGAGAACATAGTCATTTGAGTGATGCATAACCCACCACAGAACTGCAGGAGGCCAACAGAGGAGTACAAAGAAAACAACAGGGTGATGGTGGACACAATGGCTTAGGTGGCAAGAAGAGCTCACTCGAGCAGAGCAAAGTTACTCGTAATGGGCGATTTCAACCACAGGGAGATCGACTGGGAAAACCTGGAGCCACATGGGGGTCCCGAAACATGGAGAGCCAAGATGATGGATGTGGTACTTGAAAACCTTATGCATCAACATGTCAGGGACACTACCAGAGAGAGAGGGGAGGATGAGCCAGCAAGACTGGATCTTGTGTTCACCCTGAGCAGTTCAGACATTGAGGACATCACTTACAAGAGGCCCCTTGGAGCTAGCGATCACGTGGTTCTGAGTTTTGATTATATAGTAGAGTTACAAGTGGAGAAGGTAACAGAAACTGAAGGGGACAGGCCAAACTATAAAATGGGGGACTACACAGGTATGAGAAACTTCCTGCAGGTTCAGTGGGACAGAGAAATGGTAGGAAAATCAGTAAACGAGATGATGGAATATGTGGCAACAAAGTGCAAGGAGGCAGAGGAAAGGTTTGTTCCCAAGGGAAACAGAAATAACTGGAAGACCAAAAAAGAGTCCTTGGTTTACCCGAAGGTGTAGGGAGGCAAAAACTAAGTGCAACAGAGAATGGAAAAGGTACAGGAGGCATAGGACCCAGGAAAACAAGATTAGTAGAAGAGCCAGAAACGAGTATGCACAGATAAGGAGGGAGGTCCAGCGACAGTATGAAAACGACATAGCATCGAAAGTCAAATCTGACCGAAAACTGCTGTATAGCCACATTCGGAGGAAGACAACAGTCAAGGACCAGGCTGAGGAAAGAAGGTGGAGAACTCACAAGAAACGATCAAGAGGTATGTGAGGAGCTCAACACGAGATTTAAGGAAGTATTTACAGTAGAGACAGGAAGGACTCTGGGGGGACAGACCAGATGGGGACACCAGCAAGGAATACACCAACAAGTGTTGGACGACATACATACAGATGAGGAGGAGGTGAAGAAACTGCTAAGGGACATCGATACCTCAAAGGCAATGGGACCAGACAACATCTCCCCGTGGGTCCTTAGAGAGGGAGCAGATATGTTGTGCGTGCCACTTACCACAATCTTCAACACGTCCCTGGAAACTGGGCAACTACCTGAGGTATGGAAGACGGCAAATGTAGTTCCAATTTTTAAAAAAAGGAGACAGAAAAGAGGCACTAAACTATAGACCTGTGTCATTGACGTGTATAGTATGCAAAGTTATGGAGAAGATTATCAGGAGGAGAGTGGTGGAGCACCTGGAACGAAACAAGAGTATAAATGCCAACCAGCACGGATTCATAGAAGGCAAATCCTGTGTCACAAACCTTCTGGAGTTTTATGATAAAATAACAGAAGTAAGACATGAGAGAGAGGGGTGGGTTGATTGCATCTTCTTGGACTGCAAGAAGGCCTTTGACACAGTTCCTCACAAGAGATTAGTGCAGAAGCTAGAGCATCAGGCGCATGTAACAGGAAGGGCACTGCAATGGATCAGAGAATACCTGTCAGGGAGGCAACAACTAGTCATGGTACGTAATGATGTATCACAGTGGGCACCTGTGACGAGCGGGGTCCCACAGGGGTCGGTCCTAGGACCAGTGCTATTTTTGGTATATGTGAACGACATGATGGAACGGTTAGACTCAGAAGTGTCCCTGTTTGCAGATGATGTGAAGTTAATGAAGAGAATTAAATCAGATGAGGACCAGGCAGGACTTCAAAGAGACCTGGACAGACTGGACACCTGGTCCAGCAAATGGCTTCTCGAATTTAATCCTGCCAAATGCAAAGTCATGAAGATAGGGGAAGGGCACAGAAGACCACAGACAGAATATAGGCTAGGTAGTCAAAGACTGCAAACCTCACTCAAGGAGAAAGATCTTGGGGTGAGTATAACACTGAGCATGTCTCCGGAAGCACACATCAACCAGATAACTGCTGCAGCATATGGGCGCCTGGCAAACCTGAGAACAGCATTCCGATACCTTAGTAAGGAATCGTTCAAGACACTGTACACCGTGTATGTCAGGCCCATACTGGAGTATGCAGCACCTGTTTGGAACCGGCACTTGATAAAGCACGTCAAGAAACTAGAGAAAGTACAAAGGTTTGCGACAAGGTTAGTTCCAGAGCTAAGGGGAATGTCCTATGAAGAAAGATTAAGGGAAATTGGCCTGACGACACTGGAGGACAGGAGGGTCAGGGGAGACATGATAACGACATATAAAATAATGCATGGAGTAGACAAGGTGGGCAAAGACAGGATGTTTAAGGGAGGGGACACAGAAACAAGAGGCCACAATTGGATGTTGAAGACACAAATGAGTCAGAGAAATATTAGGAAGTATTTCTTCAGTCATAGAGTTGTCAGGCAGTGGAATAGCCTAGAAAATGACGTAGTGGAGGCAGGAACCATACACAGTTTTAAGACGAGGGTTGATAAAGCTCATGGAGCGGGGAGAGAGAGAGGGTCCAGTAGCAACCGGTGAAGAGGCGGGGCCAGGAGCTAAGACTCGACCCCTGCAACCACAAATAGGTGAGTACAAATATGTGAGTACTCTAACCCCTCTTGTTTTCCCCATGTTTCCTCTCAGTCCTAGGGTTCCCCTCACTTCCCTCTCTTCCCTAGCCTTTTCCCCATCATTCTCTCTCTCTCTCTCTCTCTCTCTCTCTCCTCTCTCTCTCTCTCTCTCTCTCTCTGTCTGTCTGTCTGTCTGTCTGTCTCTCTCCCTCTCTCTCTCTCTCTCTCTCTCTCTCTCTCTCTCTCTCTCTCTCTCTCTCTCTCTCTCTCTCTCTCTCTCTCTCTCTCTCTCTCTCTATCTATCTTTCTTCTCTCTCACTCCATGTTTCTTCTATCTCTCTCTCTGTTTACCCACTACACTCTATCTTCCTCTCCACCTTCCATCCATCTTCCTTTCCTCCTACTCCTCTCCCTGGCTTCTCCCTCTTCTGTGTCACCCCTAGTCTTCCCTTCACTTTCCCCTCTTCTCTCTCATCCCTAGCCTCTTCCCTCAACCCCCCCCCCACACGCGCTCACTCTGAAAATACATAAGTTTGATTCTGGAGTAAAAAAAAAAAAAGGAGGTTACCCAAGGGGGGTGGAGACCCAGGGGTCTGTTGGACGAATCTGAGAAGGAACATTGGGAGTTAGAGCTCAAAAAAAGGCAGGAAGAGTGGGAAAGGAAGCTAGAAGAGCTTAACAAGAAAATTGAGGAGAGGATAGCTAAAGAGAGCAGGAAGTGGGTGCTACAAGTCTTAGTAGCAGAAGATAAGATACATTGCTTAGAAGGGGAACTAAAAAGCCTGAAACAGATTAGAGAGACAAATGACAGTATAGACATGACATCAGGAACTTCTATATCAGTCACAGACAAGGGGACTGTAGGGACCCAGTAAAAGACGAGTGTGGCATGCGAAGAGTACGTAACCTTTATTCAGCATATGTACGCACCCTCATTGAAAGGACATCTCCCCAACCAGCGAGCCAGGTGCTAAGGGTTAACGATGGGGCCCCATCGTTCAATCAGTACCCAGGTTTCAGACAATGAGAAGATGGTTTTGACAATTGCAGAGGTGTTGTGAGTACCACACACATGTCTGCCCTTGTCATTCCCATTCTAGAGCTGGTTGAAGTACAGTCTGCTCTCTAGTAGCTTCTATTCTGCCTTGCTTACCGTGGAGTGCACTAATACCTATTGTTGTACATAGTGTATATAGTGTACATAATCCTGTTCTCTTCCTTGGTGAAGGATAATACAAGTCAAAAGTTTTTCTGCTGTGTTTATTTTGCTCCCTTAACACCCAGGATAGCAGGCCTTTGGGACTCCTGGGTTGTAATATGGGGGCCTGTCTGAGAGTAGGAGCTGGACTTAGAGCATGGGTTGAGCCTAGGGTGATGCTGGAAGCAGGAACATTGTGTAGCTTGCTGTCTGGCATTGCATTAGCTTAGCCAAAGCTTCACAAACTTTGCATGTCAATTGCCATGCTATGGTCAGCCTTGCTGTTGTATGATCGTTCAACAAGCTTGTTCAGTGTGCTTGCTTTGCTATGGTCAATCTAGTTGTGTGAAGAGTTTGTAGTCAGTTTTGCTATTGTGTATCTGCCTTGCAAGTGTATGTGCATATTCTGCAGTCGTACTGTGCAAAGCTAAGTGTGTCCTGCAAATAACGTGTTACATTTGGGTACAAGTATTCTGTAGTCTTACTGTGGATAGCTAAGTGTGTCCTGCAAATAACGTGTTACATTTGGGTACAAGTATTCTGTAGTCTTACTGTGGATAGCTAAGTGTGTCCTGCAAATAACGTGTTACATTTGGGTACAAGTATTCTGTAGTCTTACTGTGGATAGCTAAGTGTGTTCTGCAAATAACGTGTTATGTTGGGGTACGGGAATACTGCAATCGTACTGTGCATAGAAAATAACTTATACGTTGGGGTATGCCACCTAGACGAGTCAGACATCTGGTGTCGGCATATGTTTTATTTAACTTGCCTAAATTGTCCCTACAGCATTGTTGGCAAATTGCTCATTCCATTGGCATTGATTATGAATGCATTCTCACAGCTGCACAACTTCGTACACTTATAACCGGCAAACTTCGGGAAGAGGAGATGGCACATCAGACTTCTCCCTCTACAGGAGCCAGGAATAAAACTGTGATGTTCTCGCAGGAGGAAAATGATACATCAACGGAGCAAATTCGTCAGTCTCGTGCAACAGGGTTGTCTGAAAGCGAATCAGCTGCATTGGCACTTGAGTTGGCGAAAATCAATTTTGAGCAGACTAGGGAACAGATGGCATTTGCCAAGGAAGAGTTTGATAGGGAATAAGAAAGAAGGCAGTTTTTGCAAGTTGTAAATGACTAACTTACAGAAAGCAGTACAGTTTGTTCCCCACTTCAGTGATGCAGAACCAGAAAAATTTTTCGAAACTTTCGAAAATCAGGCTCGAGCCTTGAGGTGGCTGGAAGAACACTGGGCGTCGTTGGTTCACACAGTATTGTTTGGTAAGGCACAAGAATTTACTTCAGTGTTAAATGACACTGATTTTTCCGATTATAAAGTGGTGAAGACCACAGTTTTGGGAGCATATACATGTATCCCAGCTAAGTATAGAAAGTCACTTAAATTAGACAGACGACAGCTTGGTCAATCCCTGGTTGATTTTGTGCAACAGCAGACCAAAGCTTTTACCAGCTGGTACAAAGCAATGGTGTTGCTTCCTTCGATGATCTCATGCAGCTTATTCTGGTTGACAACCTGCTTGAGTCTGTGGGACCACAGGCTAGAGTCTTTCTGCAGGATCATGACTTAATCACTGCATTGGAGGCAGCCAGGTTGGCTGATACCTTTGAAACTAACTGCTCCTTGTCCGAGCAGTCCCATCTCTCTTTTCAACAGCCTGGCATGAGCAGAGATCGTCAACCTTGGAGGATGAAGTGCCAGCCGGAGGGAGAACATCTATGTCAGCCAACTAAGTCACCTGGTGAACCACGCTACTCAGCTTATGGTTCACCTGGTGAGAGACAAACCAATCAACATGGTGCAACTCGACAGCAGTATCCAGAGCGACACCAGCCAGAGCAACATCAGTTGTAATATCAGCAGGGAGTTAAGGGCAAGCCTATCATCTGCTTTCTCTGTAATAAAGTAGGTTCCATCCGTCCCAACTGCCCCCACAAACCCCAACCCATAGAAGACTCAAAAACAACTGAAGTCAGAACCTTTAGAGATACTGGAGCATATTTCTCACTTATAAGAGAGGGAGTACTTCCCCTCTCTGAAAAAAAAACTTCATCACAATCCTCTATTTTGCTGGAAGCATTTGGAGGAGCTGTATTTTCTGTCCCCTTGCATAGAATTTATGGACAGTGCAAATATTACACTGGATACTTGACTGTGGGTGTATCTGATGGATTCCCTATGAAAGATGCAATGTTATTACTGGGTAATAATATTACCACTGCTAGTGTATGTCCTGAACCCATAATGATTAATTATTCTTTGGTGTTGGCCATAACTCAGGCAACATCCCAAGGGTTGTCTGGCAAAAATGCTGACCTACCCTTGGACGACTCTGATCTTGGAATAGCCAATTTGTTTTAAGAGGAAAACTGGCCAGGGCCTTGTAAATTAAGTGAACAGACCCAGATCAAGCCTTCCTATTCCAGGGGTCCAGCGCCGGTAACTGTCAGACAGGTTAGTGGTTCCAACAAAGTTTAGACCTCAAATATTGAATATAACTCATAATACTTCATTTGGAGGTCACTTAGGAATTACTAAAACATTATATAGAATCACAAAAGAATTTTATTGGCCAAAATTAAGGCCTGATGTGAAGAATCATATCCGATGCTGCCGAGAATGTCAGCAAGTAGGGAAACCTGGGCATTTCATTAAACCTGCACCTCTCCAGCCTATACCTGCTGATGGAGAACCTTTTGCAGGATTAATTATAGATTGTGTAGGTCCACTACCTAAGTCAAAGTCTGGAAATCAGTACGTATTTACCATTATGGATAGAGTAACTAGATACCCAGAAGCAATTCCCATGCGCAGTATTAATACTAAAGCCATTCTCAAGGCTTTAACCAGATTTATTTCTTGTTTTGGCATTCCTAAAACTATTCAAAGTGATTAAGGTACTAATTTCACTGCCAAAGCATTCAGGGAAGCATTAACTAGGTTAGGGATAATCCACAACTAATCCACTACCTATCATCCTCAGTCCCAAGGCTCCTTGGAAAGATTCCATCAGACGTTAAAAACCATAAGAACAACTTTTTGTATGCATTTTCCTACAGACTGCGATGAATCACTACCATTGTTGCTGTTTTCAATAAGAGAAACTGTGCAGGAGTCTACTGGGTACAGTCCGTTTGAGTTGATCTTTGGGCACAATGTACGAGGTCCTCTTCGGGTGCTCAAAGAAGGATGGATGGGAGAAGACGTTAGCTTAACACTCTACAACCCGTCTTCAAGGTTGCAAGTGGCACGTCAGTTAGCCAAGGCTAACCTAAAGGCAGCTCAAAATAAGGTGAAACAGAGGTATGACAGAAATGCACAATTCCGCTCCTTCCATCCAGGAGACAAGGTGTTGGTACGGGAACCTATACCTGGCCACACCTTGAAAGCTAGATTTATGGGACCTATGCAAATTGTAAGTAAATTATCTGATGTAAATTATGTGGTATCTCCCCTTGATATAACCTCAAAAACTAAAACTTACCTCATTAACCAATTAAAATCTTTTCATACACCAGACAAAGTTCCAGTAATGACTCTGTCCTCTACCTCTGAGGACGACTCTGACTCTTTGCACTCTATTTCTGAAATTAATGTTAAACTTCCAAACTCTGTCCTACTCAGGGACCCTAGCCCTTTAATGGTGGGATATCTGAAACTCAAGCAACAAGTTTAACTGCGTTTCTACAGTTGTACCCTGATAATTTTTTGGATGTGCCGAAAAAATGAACGTTAGGTTATCATGACGTAGATGTGGGAAACTCTAAACCTATTAAACTCTACCCCTACAGAGCAAATCCTGAAAAACAGAAGCTACTTCAGCAGGAGGTAGAATTTCTGTTAGAGCATGGTTTAGTGGAGGAGTCGTCTAGTCCATGGGCTTCACCGTGCATCCTTGTTAAAAAAGCTGATGGAGGTTTTCGAATGTGTACAGACTACCGTAAGGTGAATAAGGTCACAGTCACAGATGCTTACCCTCTTCCTCGTCTGGATGACGTAATCGACTTTGTGGGTAAGGCTACTTTTGTATCCAAGTTAGATCTCCTTAAAGGCTACTATCAGGTACCTTTGACGTAATTCCAGGAGGTCATTATCAATGTACAGTTACCCTCTTTGGAATGAAAAACTCCCCCTTTTCATTCCAGAAACTTATCCATCAGACTATTAATTTTAAAGGATTTGAAAGCACAGCAGCTTTCCTGGATGATATCCTAGTGGTGTCTGATACTTGGGATCAACACCTATTTAGGCTTAAGGCTCAATTTGAGACCTTTCAGAGTTCCCATTTAACTGTTAATTTATCTAAGTCTTCCTTTGGCCATGATGTAGGTAGTGGCAAAGTTGCTTCTAAATTTGCTAAAGTTCTTGCCATTAAAGATTACCCAATTCCCCATGATAGGAAATCTCTTCAACATTTCCTAGGCATGATAGGGTTTTACAAAAAATTCTGTAAAAATTTTCAGATATTGTAGTGCCTCTTACCTCTCTTACCAGTCACAAAGTTCCCTTTAATTGGAGCCCAGAATGTCAAAATGCTTTTACGAAAGCAAAAAGATTATTGTGTACTGCACCCATTCTTTTGTCACCAGATTTCTCCAAACCTTTCTCATTACAGGTTGATGCTTGTGAGTCTGGGGTTGGGGCAGTGCTGTTGCAAAACGGGGATGAGGAGTTGCAGCCTGTAGCCTTCTCACTAAAGTTCCAGCTGCACCAGAGGGCTTACTCTGCTATTGAAAAAGAAGCCCACGTGCTGGTATTGGCTTTGGAGCACTTTGATGTTTACATGGGCTAGACTTTGCAGGTGGTCACTGTCTATAGTGACCACAACCCTCTAGTATATCTCCAAGCCATGAAGAACCACAATACGAGGCTCATGAGATAGAGTCTACGACTACAACCCTATTCTCTCAGAATATTACACATTGCCGGCAAAGAAAATAAGTAGGCAGATGCGTTATCGAGAATTTATTAGGTTAGGATGTGTTAGGGACCTATGGTAACCGCTTTCAAGCTCTTTTTTTTTTGTCCCCTTGTGTGGATTTTTTTTTTAGTGAGGGAGAGAGGGATACCATCCTCCCGCACTTTGGACCTACGTTAGCCCGACTGTCTGCTGTCTCGCTCTAAGTTTAGGTGGCACGGTTACCAGTGGGAGGCTAGAGCCTAATTCCGAGCCCTCTCAGGGTGGGGATGTGGCATGCAAAGAGCATGTAACCTTTATTCGGCGCATGTACACACTTTCATTGAAAGGCTATCTCCCCCAACCAGCAAACCAGGTGCTAATGGTTAACGATGGGGCCCCGTCGTTCAATCAGTAACCAGGTTCCAGCCAATGTGAAGATGGTTTTGGCAATCGCAGAGGTGTTGTGGGTACTGCACACCTGTTTGCCCTTGTCATTCCCATTCTAGAGCTGGTTGAAGCCCGGTGGCCTGGTGGCTAAAGCTCCCGCTTCACACACGGAGGGCCCGGGTTCGATTCCCGGCGGGTGGAAACATTTCGACACGTTTCCTTACACCTATTGTCCTGTTCACCTAGCAGCAAATAGGTACATGGGTGTTAGACGACTGGTGTGGGTCGCATCCTGGGGGACAAGATTGAGGACCCCAATGGAAATAAGTTAGACAGTCCTCGATGACGCACTGACTTTCTTGGGTTATCCTGGGTGGCTAACCCTCCGGGGTTAAAAATCCGAACGAAATCTTATCTTATCTTATCTTATCTTGCTCTCTAGTGGCTTCTATTCTGCCTTGCTTGCCGTAGTGTGCACTAATGCCTATTGTTGTACATAGTGTATATAGTGTACATAATTTTGTTCTTACTTGGTGAAGGAAAATACAAGTCAAAAGTTTTTCTGCTGTGTTTATTTTGCTCCCTTTACACCCTGGGCTGTAATAAAAAGGAACACACTAAGATCAAATGACAGGCCTGAAAACATTGAAGAAGCTAAGCCATATGCAGACACTTTAACAACTGCAGTGGTGAGGAACAGCTGAGCAAGAAAGACAGTCCACTTAGCATAGGGGCTTCAGCAGGAAGGAATGTTTCAATGTAAGGAACTAAAACACCTCAGAGGATGCAAAGGGAGACACAGTGGTAGGAGGAAAGGGAGAGGTCAGTGTTTGTCTACGGGCTCCAAGATGTCGAAGGGGAAACTTATGATGAAAGAAAACAGGGGGAGATAAAAGTGATTTAAGTATTTTGAGAGTGACGTGACCCAGGTGACAAATTTTCATAGAATTGGGTAGTTTGTGAGTGGAAGGAAACGTCTTATCAAACTTATTTACAAGGTAGAATCAGCTCAAACCAGGATTCTGCAGGAAAAAGCACGGCTGGGGGACAAACCGGAGTACTGGAGAGTGTACCTTGATCACGACAGAACACAAGAAAAAAGGATGATACTGAGAGAGAGGGTACAAAGACGAAAGGAGGAACAAGATGCAATGATGAAAATGAGAATAACCCAGACTCAGGTGGAAGGGCAAACACACCCTACAGAACACCCACAGAAGGAATTCAACCACGAAAAACCCAAAGCAACTGAACAATCTAAACCAAAACCCACAGACTGTTCTGCCCCAACACCCCAAATCACAAACCCCGCCCCTAGAGCAGCCCACTATTGGCACTCTGCCCTCACCCCCCATCACAAACCCCAACCACACCACAAAACCTTAGACCCCCTCCAGGGTTCCCACTCCCCCAACCCCAATATTCTCCCAGGACCACTGTGATAGATAAGAGGCTGAAGGTTTGGTACACAAACGAGGGTGGAATAATGAATAAATATGAGGAGTAGCATGAAAGAATCAGTGAGAAGTCCCCAGACATCATAGCAGTCACAGAATTGCAACCCACTGAGGCAATAACAGGCGCAATCTTCCCACCAGGATATCAGATCCTGAGGAAAGATAGAAGGAGCAGAGGGGGAGGAATGGGTTGCACTGCTCATAGAAAACCGATGGGGCTTTGAGGAAATGGAAGGCATGGACGAGACTGGAGAAAGGGACTACATAGTAGGTACAATTCAGTCTGGGGAACATAAGGTAGTCATTGCAGTGATGTATAACCCACCACAGAACTGCAGGATGCCAAGAGAGGAATATGAAGAGAGCAACAGAGCTATGGTGGACACACTGGCGGAGGTGGCAAGAAGAACTCACTTGAGCAGAGCAAAGTTACTGGTTATGGGCGATTTCAACCACAGAGAGATCGAATGGAGAAAGCTAGAACCTCATGGGGGTCCCGAAACATGGAGAACCAAGATGATGGATGTGGTACTAGAAACCCTCATACATCAACACGTCAGGGACACTACCAGAGAGAGGGGGAGAGGATGAACCAGCAAGACTGGACCTTGTGCTCACCCTGAGCAGTTCAGACATTGAGGACATCACATATGAGAGGCCCCTTGGAGCTAGTGATCACATGGTTCTGAGTTGTGATTACATAGCAGAGTTACAAGTGGAGAAGGTAACAGGAGTCGAATGGGAAAAGCCAAACTATAAAACAGGGGACTACAAAGGTATGAGGAACTTCCTGCAGGAGGTTTAGTGGGACAGAGAATTGGTAGGAAAGTCAGTAAACGAAATGATGGAATTTGTAACAACAGAATGCAAAGAGGCAGAGGAAAAATTTGTTCCCAAGGGCAGCAGAACTAATGGGAAGACCAAAGCTAGTCCTTGGTTTATCCGAAAGTGTAGGGAGGCGAAAACTAAGTGCACTAGAGAATGGAAAAGGAAAAGAAGGCAAAGGACCCAGGAAAATAAGGAGATCAGTCGAAGAGCCAGAAACGAGTATGCACATATAAGGAGGGTGGTCCAACGACAGTACGAAAACGAGTTAGCATCGAAAGTCAAGACTGACCCGAAACTGCTGTATAGCCACATTAGGAGAAAGACAACAGGAAAGAAGGTGGAGAACTCACAAGAAATGATCAAGAGGTATGCGAGGAGCTCAACACGAGGTTTAAGGAAGTATTTACAGTGGAGACAGGAAGGACTCTGGGGAGACTGGACAAAGAGGGACACGAACGAGGAATACACCAACAAGTGTTGGATGACATACACACAATTGAGGAGGAGGTGAAGAAGCTGCTAAGTCACTTTGATACCTCAAATCAAATCAAATCAAATCAAATCAAGTTTATTCTCTATAAGGGTTACAATGTGGGGTTTACTGGATTTGGATATTGTGTGGTTTACCTAGCATGGCTAGGCATTTCGGGCAGACTTAGATTAATTCTTAACATTAAATCCTTACAGATTATGGTATTAAGGCTAGGTGACTACATTATAATTTGTGAGTTCAGCAAGGTGAATACTTTTGTTTTAGCACAATACAAAGTGTCTATATTGGAGTATCATAGGCAAACTTATGACTAGTTAGGATTCATTATTTTAAGATTAAGATTAGTATTTCTGTGTTTATAGTCAGTGGGTGAGTGAGTGTAATTGTTATCACATAGTTAGTTGTCGGGGTGTATCAGGGAGATAAGATGTTTTCTAACTGTAGTTTTGAAAGTGATGAATGTGTCTGCAGTTCTAGAGTTTTCAGGTAGGGTGTTCCAGATTTTAGGTTCTTTGAAATACATTGAATTTTTGTAAAGGTTTAGTCGGACATGGGGAATGTCATAGAGATGTTTGTGTCTGGTGTTATGCCTGTGGATCCTGTCACAACTATCAAGAAAGCATTTTAGGTCAAGGTTAATATTGGAATTTAAGGTCCTGTAGATATAGACTGCACAGTAGTAAGTGTGGATGTTCTGAACAGGGAGTAAGTTTAGATCTATGAAGAGTGGGGGGGGGGGTGTTGGCAGGGATGGAATTTAGTGATTATTCTTACTGCAGCTTTTTGTTGGGTTATTATTGGCTTTAGATGTGTTGCTGCAGTTGAACCCCAAGCACAGATAGCATAGGTGAGGTATGGATATATAAGTGAATGGTATAGTGTGAGAAGGGCAGTTTGCAACACGTAGTATCGTATCTTGGAGAGGATCCACACCGTTTTGGATACTTTTTTTGTTATGTGTTGGATATGGGCGCTGAAATTTAGGTTGTTGTCGAGGTATAGGCCAAGGAATTTGCCCTCATTATGTTTGGCAATTAGAGTGTTGTCGATCTTAATGTTAAGTTGCGCAACACCTGCTCTGCTACCAAACATAATATAGTAGGTTTTGTCAGTGTTAAGTGTAAGTTTATTGGCTGTCATCCAAGTCGATATTTTGAGCAGCTCATCGTTAACAATGGTGTTGAGGGTGGCAAGAATAGGGTGGGAGATGACATAAGGCATGTCGTCAGCAAAAAGAATGGGTTTCAGGTGTTGGGATACGTTTGGAAGATCATTGATATAAATGAGGAAGAGCAGGGGTCCAAGGACACTTCCCTGCGGTACTCCAGTATCAAATGGCAGCACTGATGAGGCTGTGTCTTTAATGGTGACATACTGATACCTATTAGAAAGGTAGGATTTGAAATATGCAAGCGCATGGCCTCTTATACTGTAATGATCAAGTTTGTGGAGTAGGATGCCGTGGTCAACTGTGTCAAACGCTTTTCTTAGGTCAATAAAAATTCCTAGTGGATATTCCTTATGTTCCAATGCTGTGTAAAGCAGGTCTAGCATTTTTATAATTGCATCATTAGTGCTTTTATTTTTCCTGAATCCAAATTGGCAAGGGTGGAGTATGTTTTGTGCTGTTATAAATGAATACAGTCTCCTGTGCACGAGTTTCTCGAATATTTTGGATAGCAATGGTAAGTTTGATATTGGCCTATAGTTGTTTACATCTGTAGGGTCACCACCTTTATGTATTGGTGTAACCTTTGCTGTCTTGAGTAGTGTCGGGAAAGTGCTAGTTTCTAGTGACTTGTTAAAAAGTAATGTAATAGCATGCAAAAGGACATGGGCCGCTCTCTTGTACAATAATGGTGGGACGTGAGACAGATTCCCCGAGTTATTTTTAAGTGACTTTATGATCGCGGTGACTTCCGTGGGCTCAGTTGGTAAAAGACAGAAGGAATTTGAGAAATTCCCATCTAGGTAGTCCCCGGCACGGGCATTGGTACGTGGGATTTTACTGGCTAGATTAGATCCAATGTTTGAGAAGAAGTCGTTTATCTTGTTAGCTGTATCAGTGGGATGCAGTGGTGTTTCATGAGGTTTAGTTAGGACAATATTCTTGGTTTTTATCAGTTTGTGGGTCCCCAGAATCTGGGAAAGTGTTTTCCAGGTCGTTTTTATATCTCCTCTTGCGTCTGTGAATCTGCTGGAGTAGTAAAGTTGTTTGGCTTTCTTTATTACTTTGGTGAGAACTGATGAATAGTGTTTAAGAATATCTTTGTGTATTAAGCCCTGTCTATATTGCTTTTCATATTGGTGTTTCTTATCAATGGATTTCAGAATGCTGCTGGTTAGCCATGGGCAACTGAGCCGTTTATTCGTGATCTGTTTCGTTTTTATTGGACAGTGTTTGTTGTATAGTCTAAGTATTTTGTTAAGAAAAATGTCTGTCCAATCGTCAATACCATTGGCATTGGAGAATTCTGTAGGCCAGTCAACAGTCTCTAGGTCTGCTGTGAAATTCCTTTTTGAGGCCTTGTCATGGAGTCTAAATGAAACTTTGTTGAATTCGAGTGGTGGCTTACTAATGTTTGTTAAGAGGAAAGTTGGGTAGTGGTCTGTAGTGCTGTCTGTGATTATCCCTGATTTAAGGGGGGCTAGTATATTGGTCCATATGTGGTCCATTATGGTTGCACTTGTCTCAGTCAGCCTGGTTGGTTTAGTTATTGTTGGTATGAGAAGTGTGTTGTTCATATTGTTGATGAAATCAGTTACAGTCTGATCATCTGGTAGGCCAAGGTTGATATTGAAGTCTCCAGCTAAGAGAAGGTGGTGCCTTTTCATTTGTCTGTTTGTTATTAGTGCCTTGAGATTCTCACTGAAGTTTTGGATGTTTGTGTGGGGTATCCGGTAAATGGTACCGATTGTTATAGGCGTCTTGAGGTTTTTACAGTAAAATTAGCAAGAATGTATTCCCCATATTCATCACTAAAGCAGTTGGTGCTAATACAAGATAGTTGGTTAGAGTAATAGATTGCAGTACCACCCCCAACTTGGTATGGTCTGCAGTTGTGGATTGCTGTGTATCCTGGTAATGGGTACATATCCATTGTGTCCTGCTTAAGCCAGGTCTCAGTAAGAATAAGGCAGGAGAAGGGTGTCTTTAGTGACTCAAGGAGAAAGGCAATGTGACCGGACATCTCCCTATGGATCCTTAGAGAGGGAGCAGAAATGCTGTGTGTGCTACTACTGCAATCTTCAACACATCCCTCGAAACTGGGCAACTACCTGAGGTATGGAAGATGGCAAATGTAGTTCCCATTTTTAAGAAAGGAGACAGAATCGAGGCACTAAACGGGTGGAAATTTATTAGGTAAGGATGTGTTAGTGACCTATGGTAACCGCTTTCAAGCTCTTTTTTTTGTCCCTTGTGTGGATTTTTTTTTTTAGTGAGGGAGAGAGGGATACCATCCTCCCCGCACTTTGGACCTACGTTAGCCCGACTGTCTGCTTGTCTCGCTCTAAGTTTAGGTGCACGGTTACCAGTGGGGAGGCTAGAGCCTAATTCCGAGCCCTCTCAGGGTGGGGGGATGTGGCATGCAAAGAGCATGTAACCTTTTTTTCGGCGCCCGCATTGTACACACTTTCATGGAAAGGTATCTTCCCCAACCAGCAAACCAGGTGCTAATGGTTTAACGATGGGGCCCCGTTCGTTCAAATCCAGTAACAGGTTCCTAGGCATTGGAAGGGATGGTTTTGGCAATCGCAAAGGTGTTGTGGGTACTGCACACCTGTCTGCCCTTGTCATTCCCATTCTAGAGCTGGTTGAAGCACGGTCTGCTCTCTAGTGGCTTCTATTCTGCCTTGCTTGCCGTGGTGTGCACTAATGCCTATTGTTGTACATAGTGTTTACAGTGGTACATAATTCTGTTTTACTTGGTGAAGGAAAATACAAGTCAAAAGTTTTTCTGCTGTGTTTATTTTGCTCCCTTTACACCCTGGGCTGTAATAACGAGGAGCACACTAAGATCAAATGACAGGCCTGAAAACATTGAAGAAGCTTAAGACATATGCAGACACTTTAACCAACTGCAGTGGTGAGGAAACAGCAGAGCAAGGAAAGACAGTCCATTGCATAAGGGGCTTCAGCAGGAAGGAATGTTTCAATGGAAGGAAACTAAATACACCTCAGTGGATGCAAAAGGGAGACACAGTGGTAGGAGAAAGGGAGAGGTCAGTGTTTGTCCCGGGGCTCCAAGTTGTCGAAGGGGAGGGAAACTTATGATGAATGAAAACTGGGGAGGGAGATAAAAGTGATTTGAAGTATTTGTGAGGGGACGTGACCCAGGTGACAATATTTCATAGAATTGGGTGGTTTTGTGAGTGGAAGGAAACGTCTTCTTGGAAACTTATTTACAAGGCAGAATCGGCTCTAACAGGACCCTGCAGGGGAAAAAGCACGGCTGGGGTCAAACCGGAGTTACTGGAGAGTGTACCTTGATCACGGACAGAACACAAGAAGAAGGATGATATGAGAGAGTGGGTACAAAGACGAAATGAGGAACAAAGATTGCAATGATAAATATGAGAATAACCCAACTCGGTTGGAAGGGCAAACACACCCACATAAACACCCACAGAAGGACTCCAACCTCGACAAAACCCAAAGGCAACTGAAATAATCTAAACCAAAACCCACAGGACTGTTTCCATCTGCCCCACACCCAAATCACAAAACCCCGCCCCTTGAGCAGCCCACCACTATTGGCACTCTTGCCCTCACCCCCATCACAAACCCAACCACACCACAAAACCTTAGGACCCCTCCAGGGTTCCCACTCCCCCAACACAATATTCTCCCTGGACCACTTGTGTAAGATAAGAGGGCTGAAGGTTTGGTACACAATACGAGGGTGGAATAATGAATAAATATGAGGAGTGCACTGAGAGTAGCATGAAAGAATCAATGAGAAGGGTCCCCGGACAGTCATAGCAGTCACAGAAATGCAACCCAATGTGGCAATAACATAGACGCAATTTCACAACAGGTATCAGATCTGAGGAAAGATAGAAGGGCAGAGGGGGAAGGAGTGGGTGCACTGCTCATAGAAAACCGATGGGGCTTTTGAGGAAATGGAAGGCATGGACGAGACTGGAGAAAAGGGACCACATAGTAGTACAGTTCAGTCTTGGGGAACATAAGGTAGTCATTGCAGAGTGTATAACCCACCACAGAACTGCAGGATGCCAAGAGAGGAATATGAAGAGAGCAACAGAGCTATGGTGGACACACTGGCGGAGGTGGCAAGAAGAACTCACTTGAGCAGAGCAAAGTTACTGGTTATGGGCGATTTCAACCACAGAGAGATCGAATGGAGAAAGCTAGTGGCTCATGGGGGTCCGAAAACATGGAGAGAACCAAGATGATGGATGTGGTACCCTACCTGCGGCCGCAGCCGCAGCAAGCAGCAACAAGGCTGCTCCTACATCTTGCCGTCCCCTGGGCCTATCCGAACTCCAGTGATGGCCAAGTTGGCAAGTACTGCTGCAACAACATACAAGGAACCTATAGTGACATAAAAAACTGACAGTGACGACAAACGAAATGGGACTAAATATGACAAAAGGAGGGACCGGCATTAGTACCAGACCTGCTGCAGACGTTGAAACCAAGGACATGAGACGTTTCGACAACAATGAAATAACTGACCTCCATATCAACTGCCACCAGGTTTAATGGGAAGACAACATGGCAGAAAACCTGATTCAACTATATCTCAAGGAAATGACAGGTCTGTAGGACTTTTTTCTTCAGTGCAAACGAGGGAAAGAATTGAGGCATCCTAACATGGCTGACCGGCATCAAACAAGCCGCTACTGCCAGTCGTACAACTAAGCGAAAGTGGAATTCTCATCTTTTAATGACGTTCAGTCTGTTGGACAGTAGAACATCATATCTGTACCACCATATATACTGTCCAGTGCTAACGGAGGGAAAACACAGGAGACATCGTCAAATCAACAGTACAAAACTCAAGGTATAGGACGTGTTATCCCTCAGTGCCAGTTCGTGAGAAAGAAGTGAATGTTTAAACAGTCAAGGTTATGTTTTCGTTAGCTGACCTATATTCAGCTGGACAGTGGACAGTGAGAGAATCATAGCGCAATAAAAAACGCCAAATATATCTATAAACTCAGGAAATCAGGTTGTAGGTGGCGTTACTCCCCTCTGTGGTTTAAAAATTGGCCTAGTCGCAATACAGGTCAGGAGACAACATCACCACAAAAACACCGAGAGCTAAATGGAACTGAGGGGGAATCTGGAAAGATAAAACCAGGGAAAAGTGAGCAGTGAATGAGGGTTTTGAAGAGGAAAATTTTACTAGTAATCAGTAGGTGATTGCTAACTGCAGATACTAAGTGTACTAGGGACTGGGAAAAGAGAAAATTAATATTATTGTATATGAGTTTAAAAGAGCGAAGAGTGAAAATGGCAGGCATTAGAGGGGTTCAGGCTGCCATAATTATATTTATATTTCTTCTTCAATTCGATGGAAGAAAGAAATCAGTCATGGGGGTTGGAAAAGGTGAATGGAGTAACAGCGCCCTGACAGTTAATAGCCCAAACAGTTGCCCATCCTACAGAAAAGAAACCTCACTATCGCCGCAAGGTATGGCACACCGCTTACCCAAACAAAAACAATGGCACCAGCTCTTATGTAGCGCTCTTAAGTGGTGATATCCAAATTAATCCAGGACCTCAAACTAATGTGCAGATGGCCAAATAACAGACAGATAAATGACTGCAATAATGACGGTCTAAGTAGCTTGGGAATGATAACCTTTACTCCAATGTAATGCATTCATAGGTCAATGTGAGACAAATACAGCCTTATTATCTCATACACTACCAAACAGGTGCATACACTGTACTAAAGTAGGCATGAAAAAAACATCAGAAAGGCACCTTATGTAAAATATGTAAGGGGTGGGTGTGCAGATGGATGTATTACAATTATTGCAACGGTTAGCCAGAATTCATTTTGTGTGTAACAAATGCACTTTGGGCCACAGTTACCTTTAGCAGTGATGACATTGATTTACCTAATTTTAATACAAATGACCCATTGCATATATTGATGATTATGAATGTTTTATGTAAAACAGGCTTCACTTTATTAAGGTCAATGCAGATCACTTTTCCAAAATTGGCAGAGAGTAGGATTCTAGCTAACAAAATTTAGGGCGGCAGTTTATAAACCATCTCTGGATCTTGGTTGGATGTTACGGTGACTGACGAGAGGTCAAAATAGGATGGGTTACAATATAAAACGCTTAGATTAGGAAACAGAAAGGGTGGTGGAAAGTATGTGCCCTACATTATAGAAATGATTAGCTTACAACCCAAAAGAACCTGATTTAAATTACAATAACAGGAGATTCTTGGTTTGAAGTGCTGCTTCCTAAGACCAAACCCATCTTTAGTAGGAATAGTTCACCGCCCTCCTACCCGGACCAGTTCTTAGAAGGCTTTTTCCAGTATTCTTGTCCCGGGGGAGTTGGAAAAACAATTGCGAGACATAATACTGGCGACGTTAATATCTGTTTGTCAAGCAGCCAAATAACGGGCTATGCAAAGTGTTATAGCAATTATAGGATCTTAAATAGTTAAACCTTCATTAAATTAATACTCCAACCCGATCACCACAGTTCTCAGCCACCCTAATTGACCAACATACTTTGTTAACGCTCTGAGAACATAGTCAGTCAGGCGTCATTACACAGTCTTAGTGATCATTTCATTTCATTTACTGCACCTGTGAAAATAAACATAAGAACTTAAGAAAATAAGAAAAGGAGGAACACTGCAGGAGGCCTTGCTGGCCATACTAGGCAGGACCTTTACAAATTCATCTCATAACAAAACATTTGCCCTACCAATTTTCAATGCCACCCAAGAAATTAGCTATGATGGAAAGTCCCACTCAAATCCAAAACCTTCCCACTATTGTACTTATAACCTAGATTTGAAACTACCCAAAGTCCCAGCCTCATTAACCCAACTAGGTTAGATGTTCCACTCATCAAACTACCCTATGTCCAAACCATTACTTTCCGATTGTCCTTTCTAAATCTAAACTCATCTAATTTAATCCCTTACTGCGCGTTCTCTCTTGAAGAGGACATCCTCAAGACTTATTAATATCCCCTTTATTAATTTTACCTTCTTCCCACTTATACACTTCGATCAGGTCTCCTCTCATTCTTCGTCTAACAAGGAATGTAACTTAAGAGTCTTCATCTTTCTTCATAAGGAAGATTTCAGATGCTATGTCATTAATTTAGTCAATCCTACGCTGAATTGTTTTTCTAACCGAATTTATGTCCTTTTTTTATTACGGAGGCCAGAACTGAGCTGATAATCAAGGTGAGGCCTTACTAATGATGTATAAAAGCTGCAGTCTGACTCGGACTCTGTTGCTCCTACACTTCTTGATATAAATCCAGTAATCTTATTTGCCTTATTACGTACTCTTAGCATTGCTGTTCTTGGTTTAAGGTTGCTGCTAACATAACCCCAAGTCCTTTTTCGTAATCTGTATGGCTAAGTTCCTACATCATTTAATTTATAAGTACTAGGGTTATTGGGCACTCCCCAAGCTCAGAACCTTGCATTTTCTACCATTGAACTGCTCTGGCACTTTTCTGACCAAAGAATTAGGAGTTTGTTTAATCCTCCTGAAGTTCCTAAACATCTACGTTTGAATCAATTATCCTACCTATCTTTGTTGTCATCGGCGGAATTTGCCATATTTTTCACTTGTAATTCCCTCATCAAGATCATTGATATATATTAAAATAACAACGGCCGGGCCCAAGACTGATCCCTGTGGACGCCACTTGTTACAGATCCCCACTCGGATTTAACCCATTTATGGACACTTCTCTGCTTCTGTCAGTGAGCCATGACTCGATCCACGAGAGCACTTTTCCCCCAATGCCTTGAGCTGCCACTTTCTTTAAACGTTCTGGTGCGGAACTCTATCAAAAGCCTTACTAAAATCTAAGTAAATAATATCAAATTCTTTATTGTGGACAACAGCCTCAAAAGCTTTAAGAAGAAAGTTAATAAATTAGTTAGACAAGACCGGCCTTTGTGAATCCATGCTGAGTATCATTAAATCAAGCTATGCTTATCGAGATGGCTTCTTATAATCTCAGCTATAATTGACTCTAGTAATTTGCCTACAATTGTTGTCAGGCTTATTGGGCGGTTAAATTTGACGGTAAACGACTTGTCCCCTGTTTTAAAAATAGGATTTACATTTGCCATTTCCACATATCAGAACCACTACACCTGTTTTGAAGAGATATAAATTAAAAATATTAGTTAATGGTTCCACAGAGTTTCCATTTGTCCCCCCCCCCCCCCCCCCACATTCTCCCCCTTTCCCCCCCCCCCCCCCACCCCCCCCCCCCCCCCACCCCCCCGAACCCTTGAAAAAACCTCCATCAGGACCCGGCGACTTTATTTTGCTTCAGTCTGTCTATCTGGCCTCACAACCATCTCACTATGACTGTGATGTTACATATTTATCTTCTTCTAGCCCACTGTAAAAATAATTACTGGGAATATTGTTAGTGTCTTCCTGTGTAAAACTGAGAGAAAATAATTATTTAAAATCAGCACATTTCATTCTCATAGTCAGTAAGGTGGCCCATAGTTATTTTTAGGGACCTTATCTTTATCTATAACTTTTGTTCTATAGACCTGGAAAAAAACTTTTTGGGTTGTTTTAGAATCCCTTAGCAACTTTAATTTCATTAGTCCCTTTTGCGGTTCTTATCCCTTTTTAATGTCCCTCTTAATGTCCAATATATGATTCTAAGATACCCTCACCTCTTTTGATACGCCTATAAATTCCTTTCTTATGCCCTAGTGATATTTGTGCCTATTATTCATCCATTTTGGGTCATTTCTATTTGATCTAATTTCTTTATATGGGAATAACGTCTTTGGAGCAGCATGTATACGTGTTCTGAAAACTGTTCATATTGATAGCTCGCTTCGTTACCCCAGTCAACAGTTGATAAGTTTTCTCTAATGCCCATCGTAATTGCTAAGCGAAAATCTGAAGATGAGTTACTGAGTTCTCGCCACTATCGTACTTCCATTCAATGCTAAATGTAATTGACTTTCTTGTTGGTCGCTAGCACCAAGTTCCTCTGAAATTTCTAAATTTATTAACAGGGATTCATTGTTTGCCATAAACTAAGTCAAGCGGTTATTTCCCCTTGTAGGTTCTGTCACAAATGCTTCAAAAATAAATCCTGAAATACTTCTAAGAAGTCGTACGATTCAAATTCCCAGTCAAGAAATTCCAATCAACCTGACTAAAGTTAAAGTCTCCCTAGAATTTACTACATTATCGTTGTTCGCCTTGTGGCCTTAAAATTTCCTCCCATAGTAGTTTCCCTTGGTCCCTATCTAAGTTAGGGGGACGGTATATCACTCCTAAAATCATTTTTTCATGCCCCTCGAAAATTCTATCCAACAGACTCTGTATGTGTTACTTCAGACGTAAACCCGTTTTTATGCAACAGTTCAAGCATCTCGGACATACAATGCCCCCACCCCCCCTCCCAATTACTTCTATCTTCTTGAACAATTTAAAACCCTGAATATGACATTCCGCAGGCATGTTTTCCCCCCACCGGGACTTTTTGAATTAAACCACGTCTCAGTTAAGGCAAATACTTCAATGTACATACACTAGCTAAATAATCTCAACTCGTCCATCTTTTCCTAGCACTACGGCAATTAGCATAATAAACATGAAAGACTCTCCTTTCTCTTTACCCTTCCTGATCATTTCTATTTTCCTACTAAACCTATTAAGGTCCTTATCACCCAAGGTTCCTGGCTTATTAATATGTATTCTCGTTCTTATTTTTACTAGTTTCTCTTGAACTCGTAATATTTACTACACTGGGACTTCCACTGTTTTCCTGCCAAAACCCATACCACTAATATTCTAGTTTAAGTCCTAACTGCTCCCTCACTGCAGTTGCCAGTGCTTCCACCCCACACCTAGATAAGTGGAACCCCTTCCCTAGATCATGTCATTTCTGCCATAGAGTGGTCCCAGTTGTCAATGAATGTTACCGCTTTCCTTACAGTATTGTCCAGCCTGCAATTTAGACTCCAATTGCCTGGCAACCATTCACTTCCAACTCCCTCCTTGGAAAATACCAACTTATGAGAGGGTTCCCACCCTTACTTCTATTATTTCTATTGCTGACCTATACCTGCTAATCAGGTCCTCACTCCTACGTCTGCCAACATCGTTGGGATAGGATAGGCCTACACAGGACAATAAAAATGAGGTCAACTAGAAACTACAGTAAAGAAACACTGGTAAATAGGCTACACAATTGTGACTGAGACAGAGATAACAAGTTGCACGGACGTAAACGTTGCCTGGGAAAAGAAAAATTCAAAACAATGTTCACTACCATCCTGATAATATTGCACCAGTTAAAGAGGTTAGGATTGAACGAAGAACTGAACCCTGGATGATACTGAGATATTAGATCATATGAATTTCAGAGACAGCTGCTAAAAAAGATTTAAAGCAAACAGACAGGATATTGCGCATAAATGACTTCCAAAGGGGAGGAACAGGGGAGTACAGAGAATTATAAATAGGAGCAAAGGCAAAGCACTACTGACTCAAAAATTGAAGAGTATAAGCATAACCCCAGGAAAGCCTGGCAACAACTAAAAACAGTTGGGGGGTTATAGCCAAGAAGCCAGTTGATTGGTCTAACATTAGTTACTTCATATCGATTAATGAGGTATGCACGAAACATCTAAGGTGGGCAAATTGCTTTAATTCCTACTTCTCTCTGTTGCATCAACACTAGTAAGTAAACTACCTGCTGCATCAAATTACCTTTAACACAGACTTGATATGTTTCAAAATTACTATAACAATAAAGGGGTAACCCAACAGTTGTCAACTAGTATGTGTTTATCTCATGACTTTATTCAAAAAGAACTAAGCAGTTTTAAACCCACTAAGAGCACAGGGGCCTGATAACATCCGTCTTCTAAGTTCTAAAAGATGGTGCTTCTGAACTGTCAATCCCTATTGCTCCATATATAAATCTACAATCCACCACTAATACAGTTACCGGAGGGGTTCAAGGAGGCCAGGAGTCACTCTATCTTCAAGAAAAATAGTAGGTCTGATGTAAGAACTATAGGTGTTAGTATACTCAGTTATACATATCTAAAAATTCTAGAGAGGGGCGGTGTATTCTCAAGTAGTTAAGTACCTTAATGACAACAACATTTCTCCCTAGCTATCAATCGGGCTTTGAAGATCTACTCAACCGACAACCTCCCTTATTAATTGATGGATTACCTAGAGAAACGGAAAATGTCAAAGGGGCACCTCATATGGCATGGTACCTTAGAACCTGCAAAAAGGCTCGATACTGTCAACCACAATATATTATGTAATAAACTTCAAAGCTATCGGTTATAGGTTCGTAGACTGGTTTTAATCCTACTTAGCAACAGGAGACAAATAGTCAAAATTCAAACAAAACAGAATCAGAACCCCTGCCGATAACATGTGGAGTTCCCCAAGGTAGTATTCTGGGGGTCCCTTATTATTCTTATGTTTTTTCAATGATATGGCCTATCAGTGTCAAGTGCAAACTCCTACTGTATGAGATGACAGTGCTCTGTTAGTGTAAGGTAAAGGACCCACAAGATATTGCTAATGTTTTAACACTGGAACTGGAGTCCTGCAGCAAATGGTTAGTAGACAAACAAACTATCATTACACCTAGGGAAAAACTGAAGCCATTATCTTTGGCACGAAAAATAAAACTGAGAAGGGTAAATAATTTTAATGTTCAATGTAATGGGAGCCCATAACTTTTGGTTTCATCAGTAAAATATTTGAGGAATCCCCCTTTGACCCATGCATGTCAGGAGAATTGATAGGGAACAGTGTAGTAAGAAAAGCGAATCCAAACTGAAGTTCCTGTTATAGGACAAGACAGTGTCTCTACCCTCTGAGGCTAGCAGGACCCTATGTCTAGCCCATATACAATGCCTATGGATTACGCTTGCTCTTCTTGTACTCTGCTTGACAAATAAAACTGAATGATAGACTGCAAATCTCCCAGAACAAAATCGTAAGAATCTTCCTGGGTGGGACCAGGAGAACATGTAGGCCAAGTATGAATTACAGCAGCTGGATATGATGAATGTTGGAAGACCAAAGTAAAACAACTGAAAGCGAAATCTTGTTTATAAAATTGCTCACGAACAGTTGTCAGAATATCTTGCTGTCAATTTTTTGTCAAGGTTGGGAACCAAAAGCAATCATAGTACTAGGGGGAGAGAGCACAACTTTGTAGTACCCACAGTCGTGGCCAGGCTTCAAACACCTTTTATTGTACAGCAATAAAGGAATGGAACAGACTACCAAACATGTCAAAAACCAGTCATAGCATGAACCAGTTCAAGAAGAGTGCCAAAAGGTGTAGTGAATGTAGTACTGAAAGGGAGGGAATGATGTTCTATTTTTTAGATAACATTACGTGTATATTTTACCTTATTCCTTGTAATGACCTCGTATTGTAGATAGTCTTAATGACCTTGGTGTTAGCAATAGTCTTTTTAGTGGATAAAAGATGTTTATCTTCATTGTAGAATAATAAGAAAATATTATAACCTTTATACTATAATAATAAGGTAAAAGGACCCCAATGGAAATAAGTCACTCTGTCTGACTTTTTTGGGTTATCCTAGGTTCTCTACACATATGCTGCTATGTATGATAATTCTATGTAACTGTATTTGTGTATACCTGAATAAACTTACTTACTTACTTACTTACTTATACATCAACACGTCAGGGACACTACCAGAGAGAGGGGGAGAGGATGAACCAGCAAGACTGGACCTTGTGCTCACACTGAGCAGTTCAGACATTGAGGACATCACATATGAGAGGCCCCTTGGAGCTAGTGATCACATGGTTCTGAGTTGTGATTACATAGCAGAGTTACAAGTGGAGAGGGTAACAGGAGTCGAATGGGAAAAGCCAAACTATAAAACAGGGGACTACACAGGTATGAGGAACTTCCTGCAGGAGGTTTAGTGGGACAGAGAATTGGTAGGAAAGTCAGTAAACGAAATAATGGAATTTGTAGCAACAGAATGCAAGGAGGCAGAGGAAAAATTTGTTCCCAAGGGCAGCAGAACAAATGGGAAGACCAAAGCTAGTCCTTGGTTTATCCGAAAGTGTAGGGAGGCGAAAACTAAGTGCACTAGAGAATGGAAAAGGAACAGAAGGCAAAGGACCCAGGAAAATAATGAGATCAGTCGAAGAGCCAGAAACGAGTATGCACATATTAGGAGGGTGGTCCAACGACAGTACGAAAACGAGTTAGCATCGAAAGTCAAGACTGACCCGAAACTGCTGTATAGCCACATTAGGAGAAAGACAACAGGAAAGAAGGTGGAGAACTCACAAGAAATGATCAAGAGGTATGCGAGGAGCTCAACACGAGGTTTAAGGAAGTATTTACAGTGGAGACAGGAAGGACTCTGGGGAGACCGGACAGAGGGACACCAACGAGGAATACACCAACAAGTGTTGGATGACATACAATTGAGGAGGAGGTGAAGAAGCTGCTAAGTCACTTTGATACCTCAAATCAAATCAAATCAAGTTTATTCTCTATAAGGGTTACAATGTGGGGTTTACAGGATTTGGATATTGTGTGGTTTACATGTTATAATATACTAATTACAGAGGGGGCCACTAGGACACCTAGCATGGCTAGGCATTTCGGGCAGACTTAGATTAATTCTTAACATTAAATCCTTACAGATTATAGTATTAAGGCTAGGTGACTACATTATAATTTGTGAGTTCAGCAATGTGAATACTTTTGTTTTAGCACAATACAAAGTGTCTATATTGGAGTATCATAGGTAAACTTATGACTAGTTAGGATTCATTATTTTAAGATTAAGATTAGTATTTCTGTTTATAGTCAGTGGGTGAGTGTAATTGTGAACCACCAGGTGGTTATCATGTAGTTAGTTGTCAGGGTGTATCAGGGAGATAAGATGTTTTCTAACTGTAGTTTTGAAAGTGATGAGTGTGTCTGCAGTTCTAGAGTTCTCAGGTAGGGTGTTCCAGATTTTAGGTCCTTTGAAATACATTGAATTTTTGTAAAGGTTTAGTCGGACATGGGGAATGTCATAGAGATGTTTGTGTCTGGTGTTATGCCTGTGGATCCTGTCACAACTATCAAGAAAGCATTTTAGGTCGAGGTTAATATTGGAATTTAAGGTCCTGTAGATATAGATTGCACAGTAGTAAGTGTGGATGTTCTGAACAGGGAGTAAGTTTAAATCTATGAAGAGTGGGTGGGGGTGTTGCCAGGAATGGGATTTAGTGATTATTCTTAATGCAGCTTTTTGTTGGGTTATTATTGGCTTTAGGTGTGTTGCTGCAGTTGAACCCCAAGCACAGATAGCATAGGTGAGGCATGGATATATAAGTGAATGGTATAGTGTGAGAAGGGCAGTTTGCAACACGTAGTATCGTATCTTGGAAAGGATCCACACCGTTTTGGATACTTTTTTTGTTATGTGTTGGATATGGGCGCTGAAATTTAGGTTGTTGTCGAGGTATAGGCCAAGGAATTTGCCCTCATTATGTTTGGCAATTAGAGTGTTGTCGATCTTAATGTTAAGTTGCGCAACACCTGCTCTGCTACCAAACATAATATAGTAGGTTTTGTCAGTGTTAAGTGTAAGTTTATTGGCTGTCATCCAAGTCGATATTTTGAGCAGCTCATCGTTAACAATGGTGTTGAGGGTGGCAAGAATACGGTGGGAGATGAAATAAGGCATGTCGTCAGCAAAAAGAATGGGTTTCAGGTGTTGGGATATGTTTGGAAAATCATTGATGTAAATGAGGAAGAGCAGGGGTCCTAGGACACTTCCCTGCGGTACTCCAGTATCAAGTGGCAGTACTGATGAGGCTGTGTCTTTAATGGTGACATACTGATACCTATTAGAAAGGTAGGATTTGAAATATGCAAGCGCATGGCCTCTTATACCATAGTGGTCGAGTTTGTGGAGTAGGATGCCGTGGTCTACTCTGTCGAACGCTTTTCTTAGGTCAATAAAAATTCCTAGTGGATATTCCTTATGTTCCAATGCTGTGTAAAGCAGGTCTAGCATTTTTATAATTGCATCATTAGTGCTTTTATTTTTCCTGAATCCAAATTGGCAGGGGTTCAGTATGTTTTGTGCCGTTATAAATGAATACAGTCTCCTGTGCACGAGTTTCTCGAATATTTTGGATAGCAATGGTAAGTTTGATATTTGCCTATAGTTGTTTACATCTGTAGGGTCACCACCTTTATGTCTTGAGTAGTGTCGGGAAAGTGCTAGTTTCTAGTGACTTGTTAAAAAGTAATGTAATAGCATGCAAAAGGACATGGGCCGCTCGCTTGTACAATAATGGTGGGACGTGAGACAGATCCCCCGAGTTATTTTTAAGTGACTTTATGATCGCGGTGACTTCCGTGGGCTCAGTTGGTACAAGATAGAAGGAATCTGGGAAATTCCCATCTAGGTAGTCCCCGGCACGGGCATTGGTACGTGGGATTTTACTGGCGAGATTAGATCCAATTTTGAGAAGAAGTCGTTTATCTTGTTAGCTGTGTCAGTGGGATGCAGAGGTGTTTCATGAGGTTTAGTTAGGACAATATTCTTGGTTTTTATCAGTTTGTGGGTCCCCAGAATCTGGGAAAGTGTTTTCCAGGTCTTTTTTATATCTCCTCTTGTGTCAGTGAATCTACTGGAGCAGTACAGTTGTTTGGCTTTCTTTATTACTTTGGTGAGAATTGATGAATATTGTTTAAGAATATCTTTGTGTGTATTAAGCCCTGTCTATATTGCTTTTCATATTGGTGTTTCTTATCAATGGATTTCAGAATGCTGCTGGTTAGCCATGGGCAACCGAGCCGTTTATTCGTGATCTGTTTCGTTTTTATAGGGCAATGTTTGTTGTATAGTCTAAGTATTTTGTTAAGAAAAATGTCTGTCCAATCGTCAATACCATTGGCATTGGAGAATTCTGTAGGCCAGTCAACAGTCTCTAGGTCTGCTGTGAAATTCCTTTTTGAGGCCTTGTCATGGAGTCTAAATGAAACTTTGTTGAATTCGAGTGGTGGCTTACTAATGTTTGTTAAGAGGAAGGTTGGGTAGTGGTCTGTAGTGCTGTCTGTGATTATCCATGATTTAAGGGGGGCTAGTATAATTGGTCCATATGTGGTCCATTATGGTTGCACTTGTCTCAGTCAGCCTGGTTGGTTTAGTTATTGTTGGTATGAGAAGTGTGTTGTTCATATTGTTGATGAAATCAGTTACAGTCTGATCATCCGGTAGGCCAAGGTTGATATTGAAGTCTCCAGCTAAGAGAAGGTGGTGCCTTTTCATTTGTCTGTTTGTTATTGTGCTTGAGTTTTCTACTGAAGTTTGGATGTTTGTGTGGGGTATCAAGAAAATGGTACCGATTGATGGCGCTTGAGGTTTTTACAAAAAAATTAGCAAGAATGTATTCCCCTTTATATAAAGCAGTTGGTGTAATAAAAGATATTTGGTTAGGTTAGATTGCATACCACCCGAACTTGGTAGGGTCTGCAGTTGGGGTTGCTGGTACCCTGGTAAGGGGTTTTGAATCTATTGTGTCCTGCTTAACCCAGGTTCACTAAAATTTAAGGCAGGAGAAAGGGTGCTTTAGTGACTAAAGGAGAAAGGCAATGTGACGGACAAATCCCCTTTGGATCCATAGAGGGGAGCAGAATGTGTGTGTGCTACTACCGCAATTTTCAACACACCCCTCGAAATGGCAACTCCCGAGTATGGAGATGGCAAATGTATTTCCCCTTTTTTTAGAAAGGAGACAAAAATCGAGGCACTAAACATAGAGCGTTCATGAGTGTATGTTTTGAAAGTCATGGGAAGATTATCAGGAGGAGAGTGGTAGAGCAGGGAAATGACAAGATTAAAAACTACAGCCAGCGGGGATTCATGGAAGGGCAATCTGTGTAGAAACCTACTGGGTTTATAAACAAGGAAATGAAAGAAAGACATGTGAGGGAGGGGTGGGTTGCTTGCTTTTTCTTGGACTACAAGAAGGCCCTTCGACACGCCCCTCAAAAAGATTAGTGCAGAAGCTAGAGGTAGGCATGTATAACCTGAAGGGGGCACTGCAATAAATCAGAGAATCCTAAAGGGAGGCAACGTGGTCATGGTACGTGATGGTTCACAGGGGGCGCCTAGTTGAAAGGGGCCCACGGGGTCAATCCTGGCCCAGTGCTTCTTGGTATATGTGAATAAATGTTTGAAGGGATAGCTCGAAGTGTCCCTGTTTGCAGATGATGTAAAGTTATGAGGGGAATTAAATCGTTGAGGATAAAGCAGGACTACAAAGAGACCTGGACAGGCTGGATGTGTGGCCCGGAAAACTGGACCCTGAATTAAACCCGCCAATTGCAAGTTTGAAATGGGGAAAAGGGCAAAAAAAAATGCAGAATGTATATGCTGGTGGCCAAAACTGCAAACCCTCATTAAAGGAGAAAGATTTGTGGGAGTTAATCCCGAGCAGTCCCAGAAAACACATTACCCAGAAACCCCTGCAGCAAAGGGGTAGGGCAAACCTGAAAATGGGTTTCCCGATACCTCAGTAAGGAATCGTCGGAATCGTAATTGTGTTCGTCGGGCCCTATCTGGAGTGACAGCACGAGTTTGGAACCTACACCTGGTCAACCATGTCAAAATTAGAGAAATTGCATAGGTTTGCAAAAAGGGCGGTTCTAGAACAAAAGGGGAAGTTTTATGAAGGAGGTGAAGAGAAATGACCTGACGCCTTTTTGGGACAGAGGGAAAAGGGGAAACATGATAAGATTACAAAATACTGAGGGAAATAGATAAGGGGGACAGGGGACAGGTGTTCCAGAGATGCGCGGGGAAAAAAAGGGGGGTCACTTTAGAATTGAGACTCAGAGAGTCAAAGAGTGTTAGGAAGTTTTCTTCAGCCACGGGGTTGTTGGGAAAGGGGAATGTTGGCACGTGATGAGTGGAGGTGGGAAAACCATACTAGTTTTAAAAAGGGGGTAGAAAAAGCTCATGGAGCAGGGAGAGGGAGGACCAGTGTGGTAGGAAGGGGAGGGGCCATGGCTGAGTTCAACCCCTGCAACACAAAAAAGTGAGTACAAAAGGTGGTCACACACCAAAAATCAATGAGGACCAGAAAGGACTACAAAGGACCTAGACAGGTGGAAGCTTGGTCGAAACCCGGGCCCCCTCGAATTTACCCCCACCAAAGTATTTTCATAAAACGGGGGAAGGGCAAAGAATCCCGAAGAGTTAGGAAATGTGGCCAGAAACTGCAAAATTACTAGTAAAAGGATCTTTGGGTGAGTATAATACGAGCACTTCATGAAGACACACAACTAGAAAACTGCTGCAATATGGAACCCAGGCAAACCTAAAATGATTCCGTAACTTCAGTAAGGAACGTTTTGTCTCTATGCACCATTTTCGTGAGGCCCCATATGGAGTAGCAGCAACCCATTTTGGAAACCCTATTGTAAAAAAGTCAAAAAATTAGAGAAAGTGCAAAGGTTTGTAACAAGGCTAGTTTCCGAGATCAGGAGAATATCCTACGAAGAAAGGTTAAGGAAAATCGGCCTGATGACACTAGATGACAGGGGGTTTGGGGAAAATTATAACTATTTAAAAATTTTCTGCGGGAATTGACAAAGTAAGAGCAGGTGTTCGAAATGGGAAAACAAAACCAAAGGGGTTTTAAGTTGGAAGTTGAAACCTCAGATGTGTCATAGAGATTTTAGGAAATATTTCTTTAGTCACAGAGTTTCAGGAAGGGGAAGAGTCTGGAAAGTGAGTAGGGGAGACAGGAACCATTCATAGTTTTAAGATGAGGTTCGAAAAAGTTGGAGAAGGGAGAGAGGGACCTAGTATTTGTGACCGAAAAAGAGGTGACCCAGGGCTTGTTTTACCCCTGCAACACAAGTAAGTGGTACAAATAGTAGTAAAACAAAATCACACACACATACACACCACACACAAAATAAACAAACAAAAATAAATACAAACAAAATACACCAATACAAACCATAAAACCCACACAATGTTGCACACAAGTGAATTGGTCAAAAGGGCTCATGCGAGCTTGCTATATCATGGGTGATTCAACTAAAAAGGAAAAATCGATTGGGAGAATTGAGAAACATGGGGGCTAAGAAACGGGAGGGCAAGATGATGGAGGTGGTATGGAAAAACTTATGTATCAACATGTAAGGGACATATAGAGAGAGGAGAGAGAGAGGAGAGAGGGAGGGAGGATGAACTAGCGGACTTGACGTATTCCCCTTGGTAGTGCAGCATTAAATCAATATGAAAGGCCCCTTGGGGAGACGATCTGTGGTTTTAAGATTCGAATAACAGTGGTACAGAGCAGATTCAGCAAATACAGCCCAGTCAATCGTGACAAGACCCTTGGGGGACAATAATTGAAGAAAAAGACAGTCTTTGCTCCATCACTACTTTGTTCCCGTCAATATGGCTTCGGAAGGTGTTTTTCCTGCTGATCTGTTTTTTAACCTCTCCATAAATGGCTCCTTCATGGATGAATCAGTAGCTGTGTGGTAGCATGGACATTGCGGCGCTTTCGACCGAGTGTGGCACCAGGTTTAGAAAAACTTCAAGCAGGGGAATTGCAGGTCCCCTCATTGTTTTACCTTCGGTAGATTCAAGGGGTGTTTCAATGGAAGGAATCAGAAAGCATCTATAGGGCATTGTTCCACAAGGAATTTGGCTGGGCCCATTGAAATGGAATGCACTTAAATGCCTTCATCTCATCCCAAACCCCTTTGATAGCAGAGGGGCCCGCACATGCATTTCTTATCAAGAGAAAAAATTCCCAGCTGTTTAAAAGCAAATCAATCCAGCTAAGAGCTTATCGCTTGGGGAAATGTGGAAAGTAAAAAATTGGCCTGAGAAAAACAAATGAGCCCAGGACTATGATGGGAATGCTTTGGGGCAGTAGTAATTTTGAATGGGAGGGTGTTGGCACCTGGGAAGAAGTTGATATCCTTGGGGGGAAATTTAATTCAAACTGACCCTAAAGAACCACGGGCAAGGAAAGGAGCCCGGAAACTTTTCAGCACTTCGAGTATCTGCCCCTCTGCTTGACAGTAGGGGTTGCAAAATTCTGTATGGGCCCCGTCGTCATCCTTGAGTAGCTTCTTTTTTTTGGTTTCCCCGCCCCACCCCCTAATCCAACTGCTTGACAGATAGAGAACCGACAAGACGTCTAATCTCTCGCCCGGACCAACTGGATAGATCTGTCATTTTAGCGAGCCCTTAAACAGGGGGATGTGGGGGGCCTTACTGTTAATACAAGGCCAACTCTCAAGTACCCCACTTGGTCCCCTTCCGGGAAAAAGAGAGCAAAAGGGGGCAGAAAACAGCAAACTTCACTCTGGCTGCCCTTCTCCAAAACAACACTTCGCTGGATCATTTTCCAGGTTTATCGAGTCTGGAAAACATTGTACGCATCTTTATGTCAAGAGTAAAGCAGTTGATCAAAGAAAAAGCTGGCCCAAAAGATGGCTCCCAATTTAATTGTTCCCTACTTGTCTCTTTAAAATTAAAAAGCTTTGTCAATAAAGTCAGGATCCTTACCTTAGATATAGTTGTCAAAAAAGCAAGGGTAATTAACCTAACCCTTTCAAACCCTGTATTAAAGTAAAAGAGGTGGAGGGAGAAAGATGGGGAAGGAAAAGGGGGGTTGTAAGAGGGGGAGGAAGGGGGGCGGGGGGTAATGGGGAGGGGGGGAAAAAGAGGGGAAGGAGGGGAGGAGGGAAAGGAGAGGGGAAATGGGGGAGGGACTGAGAGGAAAAAATGGGGGAAGAGGAAAGGGGAGTGGCTTCCGGGCAGGGGATTCCAAGTACAGTGAGTGTAAAAGGGTGTGTCATGTGTGTGTGAGTGGTGTTTTTTTTGTGAAAAGTTTTTTTGGGGTTTTAAGCTGCGTGCATTAGTTGGTGTTATATATATTTTATTATATATTTTTATAATTATTTATATATTTATAATATATAATATATTATTTTATATTTATATATATAGTTTTCTCTTTCTTTTTTAGTAATTTGGGGAAAAAGGGAAAAAATATATATATATATATATATATATTATATATATTTGAGTGTGGGGGAAGTTCGTGAGGCAGAGGTTTAAAAAGAAAGGGGGTTTAAGGGAGCCGGGATTGATGGGATAAGATAGAAAAGTTAAAAGCAGGGGGGATTGTTTTGGAGTGGTTGGTGCAATTATTTAATAAATGGGATGGAAGAGGGTAAGGTACCCAGGATTGGCAGAAGCATGCTAGTTCCTTTTTAAAAGGCAAAAGGGGATAAAAGAGGTGCAAAAATTATAGGGGATAAGTCTGTTGAGGTACCTGGTAAAGTGTTGGTAAGTTATAAATTTAAAGAATTAAGAGTAAGACGGGAATAGGATAGAGATGAACAAAAGGGGCTTTAGGAAAGGTAGGGGGGGGTGTGGACCCGGGGGTTTACAGTGAAAATTAAGTGAACAGTATTTAGATAAAGGGTAAAGAGGCTTTGTGGCATTTTTGGATTTGGAAAAGGCGTTGACAGGGGGATAGGGGGGCAATGTGGGAGATGTTGCAAGTGTTGGGTTTTTAGGAGGTGGTTACGAAGGTGAAAATTTTTTTCGAGGATAGTAGGCTCAAGTTAGAGTATGTAGGAAAGAGGGAAATTTTTTCCCAGTAAAAATAGGCCTTGACAAGGATGTTTGATGTCACCCCGGTTGTTTATAATTTTTGATGGGGTGAAGAGAAGTAAATGCGGGGTTTTGGGAAGGGGCGTGGGGTTAAAAGATAAAAATCACACCCCCAAAATGGGAGTTGTCCAGCGTTTTGCTGTGCACTGTGCTCTTGGGAGGGGTTTTAAGGAAGTTGCAGAGTTGGTGGATGAATTTTGGGAGGGTGTGCAAAAAAAAGAAAATTAAAAGGGGAATACAGGAAAGAGTAAGGTTATGAGGATAACAAAAAAGTTTTGGTGATGAAAGATTGAATTAGTTGGAGGGGAGGTATGGAGGAGGTGAACGTATTCAGTATTTGGGAGGGACGTGTCAGCGGATGGGTTATGAAAGATGAGGTGAATATAGAATTGATGAGGGAAAAAAAGTGAGTGGTGCACTTAGGAGTCTGTGGGACAGAAACTTTTTCTTGGAGGGAAAAGGGGAATGTATGAGAGTATAGTTTTCCACGCTCTTTATGGGGGTGAAGCGTGGGTGTGAAAGTTGCAGCGAGGAGAAAGGGTGGAGGCAGGGGGTCAGTCTGAGGGCATGTGTGGTGTGAATATAATGCAGAGAATTCTAGTTTGGAAGTTGGAGGAGGGGCGGGGGTTTCCAAAACTGTTGTCCAGAGGGCTGAGGAAGGGTTGTTGAGGTGGTTCGGACATGTGAGGAAGGGGCGAAAAAGAATGACTTCAAGAGTGTATCAGTCTTAGTGGAAGGAAAGGGGGGGTAGGGGGGGCCTGGGGGGTTGGAGGGAGGGGGTTAAAAGGGGGTTTTGTGGGAGGGGCTTGGCTTCCAGCAGGATGTGTGAGCGTGTTTGATAGGGGTGAATGGAGACAAAGGTTTTTAATACTTTTACGTGCTGTTGGAGTGTGAGCAAAGAACATTTATGAAGGGGTTCGGGAAAACCCGGAGGCCGGATTGAGTCCTTTTGGGGATGGGGAAATACAGTGCCTGCCTTGAAGGAGGGGTGTTAATTTGAGTTTTTAAAAAATGTTGTTAAAGCACCCTTTTTGCAAGCGGATGGGGTGAATGATGGTGAAAGTTTTTCCCTTTTTGGGCCACCCCGCCTGGTGGGAATCGGCCGGGGTGATAATAAAAAAATAAAATAATATATATTTTATATTATATATATATATATATTTAATATATATATATATATATATATTGCAATAAGATACAGTAAACAGGTGATTTCAGAATTGCAAAACAACCACTCTGAAAAAAATGGAAATTCCCAAACGTTGTGACACCCCAAATTTTCAAGGAACTTGAAAGTAAAGATCCGGAAGCTATATAAGGGGTTGGCCAGCACCTCACTATCAGATCCCAAACGGTTAAAACCCGACGCGCGCCCCAAACCCAAATTGGTGGTCCTTTGCACAAATCCCCACAAATATTCAACCCCAAAAAAATTTAAAAATTTTTATTTGTCCAGGTTTATTAAATTTTTCCAAATTCTATTAATTATAAATGGATCTAAATTTTTATAAACCAAAGGAAATATTCATATTATTGTCAAAAATGCCCCTTTTTTTGAAACAAAATTAATTATATTCCTGTCGACCAGGGGCTTTCTTGATATTCTTTCTCAACTTTTTTAAATCAATTGGATGGTTAAAATCTCTTTCATGAATATATTTTTGGATTGGAATCTTGTCCCGTTTAATGCTATATTTTTTTTGTTTTAATCTTAGTTCGAGATTTTTACCAGTTTGACCGTAATAAACTTTATCGCAAATTTTACAAGGAATCTTATAGACACATCCATCAGCATTTTGGGGGGAATTCTTTATCAAAAGTTTTTATACTGTATCTAGACTTTTGAATACAACTTTAATATTAAAAGTCTTAAGAAGAGAAGGCATATCAACCAAGTTTTCATGGTAAGGGGAAACCAACATATTTTTACTAAAAATATGTTGGTTCTCCCTTACCATGAAAACTTGGTTGATATGCCTTCTCTTCTTAAGACTTTTAATATTATGTCTGAGCTGCCCAGGGTGAACACAAGGTCCAATCTTTCTGGTTCATCCTCCCCTCTCACTCTGGTAGTGTCCTTAACATGTTGGTGCATGAGGTTTTCCAGCACCACGTCCAACATCCTGGCTCTCCATATTTCGGGACCCCCATGTGGCTCCAGGTTTTCACAGTCGATCTCCCTGTGGTTGAAATCCCCCATAACCAGCAACTTTGCTCTGCTGGAGTGAGCTCTTCTTGCCACCTCAGCAAGTGTGTCCACCATTGCTCTGTTGCTCTCTTCATATTCCTCTCTTGGCCTCCTGTGTGTGTGTGTGTGTGTGTGTGTGTGTGTGTGTGTGTGTGTGTGTGTGCGTGTGTTTGTACTCACCTAGTTGAGGTTGCAGGGGTCGAGGTATGTACTCACCTATTTGTGGTTGCAGGGGTCGAGTCATAGCTCCTGTCCCCGCCTCTTCGCTGATTGCTACTAGGTCCTCTCTCTCCCTGCCCCATGAGCTTTATCACACCTCGCCTTAACTATGTATGGTTCCCGCCTCCACTACGTCAATTTCTAGGCTATTCCACTGCCTGACTTCTCTATGACTGAAGAAATACTTCCTAACATCCCTTTGATTCATCTGAGTCTTCAACTTCCAACTGTGACCTCTTGTGTCTGAGTCCCTTCTCTGAACTCGAAAATGATGGCAAACTTCCTTTCCTCGACGTTCTACTGTGCAGATCTCCCGACAGTGACAAACTTCTCTTCAAAGTGTATAGAAAACCTACCAACAAGGACGATCTTATACACTTTTATTCACACCAAGACACCCGCACTAAGAGAGGAGTCCTCATTGGCTTCTTCTTGAGAGCTCTTCGCATCTCCAGCCCTTGTTTTCTAGAAGAAGAATGCACTTACATAACACAAGCCTTTACACGTCTTCAGTTCCCATCTTTTTTCATCCGAGATTGCCAGACTTAAGGCACAAGCTATCCTCAACAAACTGCCCATGTGAACAGCCCCTAAGCAGTTCATAGTACTCCCATGTGGTGATTGTTGCCACGAATACTCGCCGGGCACTTGCTATGAGTAACATCAACGTTTCCACCATAAAACTATCATCTATCAAAGACCTCACTACGAAACGCAGCCCCACACCTCTAACTTCTTCAGCAGGCGTCTACACTATCCCCTGTGGGTTCTGTCCCAAGAAATATGTAGGCGAGACAGGCAGAGATCTTGCAGTCCGCCTGAATGAGCTTCGAAATGCCTCTAACAGAAACGATGTAAGGTACGCCTGTGTCCTCCACAGAGACTCCACGGGGCATTTAATGAACTGGAATGAGGCACAACTCGTTCTCACCGAACCAGACCTCAGACGCCGACGGTGCCTAGAAGCCTCACTAATCGCCGTCACCGACACTATAGAACGCAACACTGGAAACTACAAAATTTCAAAAACATTGGCATACATGATACTTAAGCACCAACAACCCAACAACACAAGAATAACATGATTTCATCGTCTACCCGTCCTCATCCCAACATGACATTCCTCAGGTCACCATGCGTCACTCACACCTCACTCTCCGCCTATATATATATAATGTCTTTCTACCTCTGTATGTTAGAAGTGATCAAGGTCCCAGGACCGAAACGTTTTCTAATAAATATGTCATAGTGTTTGCTTACGTGTCTTTCTAAACCAACTTGTCGGTATTTATTACCAAGGTTTATACCAAATACTTCTTTAAATCTCGTATTAAGTTCCTGACATACCTCTCGGTCGTTTCTTGTGAACTCCCCATCACCCTTCCTCAGTCTGATTACCTGGTCCTTGACTGTTGTTTTCCTCCTGATGTGGCTGTACAACAGCTTCGGGTCAGACTTGACTTTCGATGCTATGTCATTTTCATATTGTCGATGAGCCTCCCTTCTTATCTGTGCATATTCATTTCTGGCTCTTCGGCTAATCTCTTTATTTTCCTGAGTTCTCTGTCTTCTGTACCTTTTCCATTCTCTAGTACACCTAGTTTTTGCCTCCCTACACCTTTGGGTGAACCAAGGACTCGTTCTGTTCTTCCCATTATTTCTGTTTCCCTTGGGAACAAACCTCTCCTCTGCCTCCTTGTGTTTTGTTGCCACATAGTCCATCATTTCTTTTACTGGTTTTCCTGTCAGTTCCCTCTCCCACTGAATGTCTTGCAGGAAGTTCCTCATGCCTGAGTAGTTCCCCCTTTTCTAGTTTGGTTTCTCCCAACCTATTCCTGCTACTCTGTCCACCTTGTCAATTCCTCTCCGTATCTTGTATGTCGTTATCATATCCCCCCTATCTCTCCTGTCCTCCAGTTTCGTCAGGTTGATTTCCCTTAACCTCTCCTCGTAGGACATACCTCTGAGCTCTGGGACTAGTCTTGTTGCAAACCTTTGCACTTTCTCTAGTTTCTTTACGTGTTTGGCTAGGTGTGCATTCCAAACTGGTGCCGCATACTCCAATATGGGCCTAACGTACACGGTGTACAAGGTCCTGAACGATTCCTTATTAAGATGTCGGAATGCTGTTCTGAGGTTTGCTAGGCGTCCATATACTGCAGCAGTTATTTGGTTGATGTGCGCTTCAGGAGATGTGCCTGGTGTTATACTCACCCCAAGATCTTTTTCCATGAGTGAGGTTTGTAGTCTCTGGCCCCCTAGACTGTACTCCGTCTGCGGTCTTCTTTGAACTTCCCCAATCATCATGACTTTGCACTTGGTGGGATTGAACTCCAGGAGCCAATTGCTGGACCAGGTCTGCAGCCTGTCCAGATCCCTTTGTAGTTCTGCCTGGTCTTTGATCGAGTGAATTCTTCTCATCAACTTCACGTCATCTGCAAACAGGGACACCTCAGAGTCTATTCCATCCGTCATGTCGTTCACAAATACTAGAAACAGCACTGGTCCTAGGACTGACCCCTGTGGGACCCCGCTGGTCTCAGGTGCCCACTCAGACACCTCGCCACGTACCATGACTCGCTGCTGTCTTCCTGACAAGTATTCCCTGACCCATTTTGTGCCTTCCCTGTTATCCCTGCTTGGTTCTCCAGTTTTTGCGCTAATCTCTTATGTGGAACTGTGTCAAACGCCTTCTTGCAGTCCAAGAATATGCAATCCACCCACCCCTCTCTCTCTTGTCTTACTGCTGTCACCATGTCATAGAACTCCAGTAGGTTTGTGACACAGGATTTCCCGTCCTTGAAACCATGTTGGCTGCTGTTGATTAGATCATTCTTTTCTAGGTGTTCCACCACTCTTCTGATAATCTTCTCCATGATTTTGCATACTATACATGTCAGTGACACTGGTCTGTAGTTTAGTGTTTCATGTCTGTCTCCTTTTTTAAAGATTGGGACTACATTTGCTGTCTTCCATGCCTCAGGCAATCTCTCTGTTTCGATAGATGTATTGAATATTGTTGTTAGGGGTACACATAGCGCCTCTGCTCCCTCTCTCAGGACCCATGGGGAGATGTTATCTGACCCCATTGCCTTTGAGGTATCTAGCTCACTCAGAAGCCTCTTCACTTCTTCCTCGTTTGTGTGCACTGTGTCCAGCATTTGGTTGTGTGCCCCACCTCTCTGTCTTTCTGGAGCCTCTTCTGTCTCCTTTGTGAACACTTCTTTGAATCTCTTGTTGAGTTCCTCACATACTTCACTGTCATTTCTTGATGTCTCTCCTCCTTCCTTCCTTAGCCTGATTACCTGGTCCTTGACTGGTTTCTTTCCCTCCTGATTTTGGCTGTTTTAACATTTGGGGTCAGATTTGGTTTTTTTCGCCGCTTTTGTCGTTTTCATTTTGGGTTTTTTGGGCCTCCCTTTTTTTCTTTTCTTTTTCTTTCGGGGTTCTACGATTTGCTCCCCTTATTCTCCGGGGCCCCTTTTCCCCTTCTAAAATTTTTTCCTCCCTGCCCCTTTTGGGGTTTTAACCCAAAGGGCCATCCCTTTTTATTTTTCCCTGTTTTTGGCTTGGGTTTCAAACCTCTCCTCAGTTTCCCTTTTGAAAATTGTTCCCTTACATATTTTTATCAATCTCTTTAATGGTTTCCCCTTTTTCCCCATTTTTCTCTGTCCCACTGCCCCCGCCCGGGAAGGGTTCAAAAAATTTCCCCGTGCAGTCCCCTTTCTTTTTAGTTTGGCTTCATTCGTCCGGGCCTTTTCCTGTTTTCTCCCCCCCAAATTGTAGCTTACGTGTATTGGAATTTAAAAACCCCAATGATCGCTGGCCCAAGGGGTCTTTTTTGTGTTTGCCTCGAAACTGCACTACTAAAATTTAAATTACAAGTCCAGTCTTGCTGGTCCTTCCTCCCTCCCCCCTTTTGTAGTTTTCCCTTTTTGTGTTGGTACATGAATTTTTCCATACCACCCCATCATCTTACCCCTCCATGTATTTTGGCCCCCTTTGTGGCCCCCAAAGTTCTCTCAACCGATCTCCTTGTGGTTAAAGTCCCCAAATAAAAAGGGAGCTTTCCCGGTATGCATAAACTCTTCTGGCCCCGCGGGCCATGGTGTAAACCATCGTTTCTATTCCCCTTTGTCGAACTCCCCTTGGTTTCCCCTGCTTTTTTGTGGGGGGTTTTTATACTCACTGTATTCCCAAACCTTGGGACCTCCAGATGAAGTTTTCCCAAAAAGAAATCACTTTCTTCTCCCTGCTCCTCTCCCACCATTAAATTCCATCGGTTTTTGTCAAAATCCCAAACCCCTTTCCACCCCCATGTTCCGTCTGTCTTTCTTCGGGAATTTGGGTACCCCTTTGGGAAAAGAGGGAAATTTGTTTCATACCTGTAAGCTTGGTTTTGTGAGGCTATTAAATGCCCGGTGGCCTCTTTGACTTTTTTTTTGCCACCCCCCCCACTTTTTTTGTTTTTCCCCATCAGCTTTTTGTTTACCTTCCCTTTTCAGTTTCCCTTTTTCCAAAAATTTTGGGGTTTTGGGGGGGGGCCCTGCGAGGGGGGAAGCCCTGGGGTTTCTGTGGGATTTTTTTGCTGGGTTTGTTGGGTGGGGGCTGTGGTGTGGATTGAGTGTGTGTTGGGTTTGGTGGGGATGGGGTTGGGGGGTTTCTGAGGAAAATTGTGTGTGTGCTTCCCCTTGGCGCTGCTCTGCTCTGATTTGCCCTTCTGCTTTTTCCATCCTTGTTTCCTTTTCCCCTAGCCCTTTTCGTTTTTTTGTCCTCCCCTCAGCTGCTTTTAAATTCTTTTTGTTTTGCCCTTCTGTCTAGGAACACCCTTTTGTATTTTTCCAAAGTATTTAACCGGGGTTTCTCTTGGGAGACCCTTTTCCCGAACTTTTTTCCCTTCCTGGGGAAATTCAGTTTGTCGGTCTTTTTCCCTCCCCTTCGGTCCCCCCCATTCTCTAAAAATTTTCCCATCTCGTCCCCCTTTTTCTTCACCTATTTCCGTTGATTTTTTTCAATCTCCTTTCTTTTTCCTTCAGGGCTCCCTTTCATTTGTGTGTCCTTTCCTCCGTCCTGAACCCCCATGGATAAACACTGATTTTGCCCTTTCCTCCTCCCATTCCCTCACCCTCTTGATTCGGGAAATCCTGCCGTGTTTGTGTGTGTGTGTACTCACCTCCCCTTTATTTGTACTCACCTATTTGTGGTTGCAGGGGTCGAGCCCTAGCTCCTGGCCCCCCCCCCCTTCACCGGTTGCTACTGGGCCCTCTCTCCCCCGCTCCATGAGCTTTATCAAACCTCGTCTTTAAAAATGTTTTGGGTTCCTCCCTCCACTACGTCTTTTTTCTGGGTTTTCCCCTCCCTTACAACCTATGCCCCGAAGAAATACTTCCATTTATCTCCCCCTAAAACTCTTTTGTGTTTTAATTTCCCCTTAGTGGCCTCTTTTTTTTCTGGGGTCCCCCCCCTGAAACATCCTGTTTTGGTCCCCTTGTCAAATTCCACGAAATATTTTATAGGGCGTTATCATGTCTCCCCTACCCTCCTGTCCCAGTGTCGTCGGCCTTTTTTCCCTTAATCTTTTTCATGGGGACTTTCCCCCTTTTCTCGGGAACTAACCTTGTCGAAAACCCTTTTACTTTCTCTAGTTTCTTGACGTGTTTTTATCTTGGGGCGGGTTCAAAAGGTGCTGGGCCCTACTCCAGTATGGGCCTGACATACACGGGGTACGGGGCTTGAATGATTCCTTTTCTAAGGGATCGGAATGCTGTTTTTCAGGTTTGCCAGGGGGGCCCATATGCTGAACAGTTTTTCTGATTGATGTGTTTCTTCCGGAGACAAGGGTCGGGTTTTTATACTCACCCCCAAAATCTTTTTTCCTTTATTAGGTTTGCAGGGCTTTGGGGCCCCCAAACCAAAACTCTGTCTGTGGGTTTTTTGTTGCCCTTTTCCCCCATCTTCATGACTTTGCATTTGGGCAGGATTAAATTCGGGGAAAAAGGGCCCTTTGCTGGACCAGGGGGCCAGTCCGTCCAGGTCTTTTTTGAAGTCCGCCTGGCCTCTTCAGAATTTTAAATTTTCCCCATTAAAAACACATCATCCCGCAAACGGGACCCCTTTGAGTCTAAGAGTCCCAACCCTTCCGCATGTCGTTACATATACCAAAAATAGCCCCTGGGCCAGGACCCAACCCCGTGGGACCCCCGCTCGTCACAAATGCCCCCCGGATAACTCATTACGACCATGACTTCCCTTTTTGCCCCCCTTGTCAGGGGATTCTCTGTTTCCCTTGCGTGCCCTTCCTGTTATATGCGCCTGATGCCTAAACTTTTCACTAATCCTTTTGGGAACTGTGTCAAAAGGGCCCCTTTTTCAGTCCCCAAAAAGATGCAATCAACCCACCCCTCTCTTCTTGTCTTACTTTTTTTTATTTTTATCTTTAAAAACCCCGAAGTTTGTTTTTCAAGGGTTTTCCTTCCGTGAATCCTGCTGGTGGCATTTAAAACACCGTTCCCTTTCCCGGTGTCCACCCTCTCCCCCTGAAATCTTTCCCCCATAATTTTGCCCTATTGCACGTCAATGGGCACGGCAAAAGTTTTTGTGCCCTTTTTCTGTCTCCTTTTTTTTAAAAAAAGGGAATAATTTGCCGTTTCCATACCCCAGGTAGTTGCCCAGTTTCCAGGGATTTTGTTTGAAAGAATTTTTGTGGTGGTTTTTTGTGTGTGTGGTTTTGTGTGTGTGTGTGTGGGGTGTGTGTGTGGTGTTTTTGTGTGTGTTGTGTTTGTTGTGTGTGTATGTTAATTTGGGGGGTTTTTGAGGGGCAAGGGTTTGGGTTTCCCGTTTTATTTTGGCCACTAACATTTTTAGGGATCTGTGTGTGCATATGGATTTTTTTTGGGGCTCCATTTCCCAAAGTTCACACTGTTTTTATTTAAGTTACTGTCAGTTTTCCAAAAACCCTCTTGTGCTTCTCTTTCCCTTATTAGCACTATGTTTTGTGTAATTTTTTTTGACTTTAGCACCTGCAAAACGATTTCACAAAAGTTGTCGTCCCCAGCATGTGGTTTCCATTTAATTTTTCCCTTTCCCGCTTTCCCTTTTTTACTAAAAAAATTTAAATGTGTTTGTATAATTTTAGTTCTCCAAGCAAGGTTGATGACCCCCCGCTGTCAGGGATGGGAAGGGCCAAATGCCCAAACTCACATGCAATCACAAAAAAGGGGTTTTTTTTAATCTTTTCGGCAGGGGGTGTCATCTGGGGTCCCCGGGTAAATTGCAGCTGCACGACCCAATTTTTTTTGTGGCCGGGACTCCCGGCCCCCCTTTCTTCCCCTTCCATTTTTTTCTTTACTGTATTGATTATATTCACATGAACCTTTTTCAAAAACCACTCGAGCATTTCACTTGCTATCAGGGGAACAACCGAACCTCTTATTGAACACACTTAAATTTTAGGAAGAATACCAGGGGCCCGAGATTTCCGGGTATTTTTCCCTTTGATTTTTTTTTTCCCCTTCCAAATCTATGAATTTTTTTTTATTTTTCATAATATCTATCCTTATCTCGTATCTTCTGGATTGGTATACACTTATTCTAGTTGAAAATTTTCTGACACTGGCGGGGGCAGCACCTAACCCTCCACACTAGGCCTCGGCCTTTCCCTCCTTTCACTGGGTTCCCCTTTCAAAAATTTTTTTGTCCTTTTCTTTTCTGTTTTTTGGGCAGATTTTCATTTCCCCTTCTCGGTTTGTTTTACTGACACTGACACTTTTGGTGTTACTTGTAAAGACCTTGGTGGGCCCCAAAACCCACTAAAGTTTTACGAGCCTATATTATTTCTGTTAAATCCTTTCCAGTTTTGTGTGTGTGTGTGTTTCTACCTAGTTGACTTACCTTGTTTTAGGTGAAAATACAACAAAGGGGAGTATCTCCCGGGCCCCCCCTCTTTACTGGTCGCTACTAGGTCACTCTCCCCGAAGGTGGGGCTTTTTCATACTCTGCTTAAAGCTATGTATGGATCCTGCCTCCCTACATCGCTTCCAAAACTATTTCCATTCCTGACACTCTGTGGCTGAAGAAATACTTCCTAACATCCCTGTGATTCATCTGTGTCTTCAGCTTCCAACTGTCCCCTTGTTGCGTTTTCCCATTTCTGGAACATCCTGTTTTTCGTCCACATTGTCAATTCCTCTCAGTATTTTGTATGTCATTATCATGTTACCCTATCTCTCCTGTCCTCCAGTGTCGTCAGGTCGATTTCCCTTAACCTCTCCTAGTAGGACATACCCCTTAACTCTGGGACTAGTCTTGTTGCAAACCTTTGCACTTTCTCTAGTTTCTTTACATGCTTGGCTAGGTGTGGGTTCCAAACTGGTGCCGCATACTCCAATATGAGCCTAACGTACACGGTTTTACAGGGTCCTGAACGATTCCTTATTAAGATGTCGGAATGCTGTTCTGAGGTTTGCTAGGCGCCCATATGTTGCAGCAGCTATTTGGTTGATGTGCGCTTCAGGAGAAGTGCCTGGTGTTATACTCACCCCAAGATCTTTTTCCTTGAGTGAGGTTTGTAGTCTCTGGCCCCCTAGACTGTGCTCCGTCTCCCGGTCTTCTTTGCCCTTTCACAATCTTCATGACTTTGCACTTGGTGGGGTTGAACTCCAGAAGCCAATTGCTGTACCAGGTCTGCAGCCTGTCCACATTCCTTTGAAGTTTTGGCTGGTCTTTGATCAAATGAATTCTTCTCATCAACTTCACGTCATCTGCAAACAGGGACACTTCGGAGTCTATTCCTTCCGTCATATTGTTTACAAATACCAGAAACAGCACTGGTCCTAGGACTGACCCCTGTGGGACCCCGCTGGTCACAGGCACCCACTCTGACACCCCGCCACGTACCATGACTCGCTGCTGTCTTCCTGACAAGTATTCCCTAATCCATTGTAGTGCCTTCCCTGTTATCCCTGCTTTGTCCTCCAGATTTTGCACTAATCTCTTGTGTGGAACTGTGTCAAACGCATTCTTGCAGTCCAAGAAAATCCAATCCACCCACCCCTCTTTCTCTTGTCTTACTGTTGTCATCATGTCATAGAACTCCAGTAGGTTTGTAACACAGGATTTTTCGTCCTGAAACCAGTTAGCTGCTGTTGATGGATCAATTCCTTTCTAGGTGTTCCACCACTTTTCTCCTGATAATCTTCTCCATGATTTTGCATACTATACATGTCAGTGACACTGGTCTGTAGTTTAGTGCTTCATGTCTGTCTCCTTTTTTAAAGATTGGGACTACATTTGCTGTCTTCCATGCCTCAGGCAATCTCCCTGTTTCGATAGATGTATTGAATATTGTTGTTAGGGGTACACATAGCGCCTCTGCTTCCTCTCTCAGGACCCCCTTCTGTCTCCTCTGTGAACACTTCTTTGAATCTCTTGTTGAGTTCCTCACATACTTCACGGTCATTTCTTGTGTGTGTGTGTGTGTGTGTGTGTGTGTCTGTGTGTGTGTGTGTGTGTGTGTGTGTGTGTGTGTGTGTGTGTGTGTGTGCGGGTGTGCATGATTGCACCCGTATGTATTTCTTTGTGTCTAAGCTCTGTTTTTAGGTAGGGAAATACGATACATTTGCAGTAAACTGCTACTTTATTCAGTATGACAGTTACACAGTGGGAATTAGAGTTAATTGTGTTACTCTTAATTACCCATCACTCACAATGAGATTCATTCACAGTGTTGAAATCTATCACTAGAGTCATGTCAGTGTGTGTGGTGAGGGGCGATGTATACGTGCTGTACAGAATTACCATACTGCTTGTTTTGTGATAATAATATTAAATATTCAATTCATCTTATGTTGGTAAGTTTTATAGTTCCAAGGAAAAACTAAATTCATCAATGAGATATAATAAAAGGTTTGAAAAAAATATTGAAATGAACCTACACGTGATATTCATAACACTCCACATCAAAGGGAGAGATTTTTTATAACAGTAGCGAGGAGGGAACCATTGGTCAGGAATGTTGTGAAATAATTGTATCAAAAGCAGTGGAATGCCTCCTTCCCTCTCTGATCAACCTTCCCTCTCTGATCAACCTTCCCTCTCTGATCAACCTTCTCTCTCTGATCAACCTTCCCTCTCTGATCAACCTTCCCTCTCTGATCAACCTTCCCTCTCTGATCAACCTTCCCTCTCTGATCAACCTTCCCTCTCTGATCAACCTTCCCTCTCTGATCAACCTTCCCTCTCTGATCAACCTTCCCTCTCTGATCAACCTTCCCTCTCTGATCAACCTTCCCTCTCTATCAAAACCCTTTCCCCCTCTGATCAACCTTTCCCTCTCTGATCAACCTTTTCCCCCTCTGATCAACCTTCCCTCTCTGATCAACCTTCACCTCTCTGATCAACCTTCCCTCTCTGTCAACCTTCTCTCTCTGATCAACCTTCCCTCTCTGATCAACCTTCCCTCTCTGATCAACCTTCCCTCTCTGATCAACCTTCTCTCTCTGATTTAACCTTCCCTCTCTGATCAACCTTCCCTCTTTATCAACCTTCCTCTCTGATTTAATCTTCCCTCTCTAATCAACCTTCCCTCTCTGATCAACCTTCCCTTCTGATTTAACCTTCCCTCTCTGATCAACCTTCCCTCTCTGATCAACCTTCCCTCTCTGATCAATCTTCCCTCTCTAATCAACCTTCCCTCTCTGATCAACCTTCCCTCTCTGATCAACCTTCCCTCTCTGATCAACCTTCCCTCTCTGATCAACCCTTTCCCCCTCTGAAACAACCTTCCCTCTTGATCAACCCTTCCTCTCTGATCAACCTTCCCTCTCTGATCAACCTTCCCTCTCTGATCAACCTTCCCTCTCTGATCAACCTTCCCTCTCTGATCAACCTTCCCTCTCTGATCAACCTTCCCTCTCTGATCAATCTTCCCTCTCTAATCAACCTTCCCTCTCTGATCAACCTTCCCTCTCTGATCAACCCTTCCCCCTCTGATCAACCTTCCCTCTCTGATCAAACCCTTTCCCTCTCTGATCAACCTTCCCTCTCTGATCACCCTTCCCTTTTCTGTTTAATCTTCCCTCTCTAATCAACCTTCCCTCTTGATCAACCTTCCCTCTCTGATCAACCTTCCCTCTCTGATCAACCTTCCCTCTCTGATCAACCTTCCCTCTCTGATCAACCTTCCCTCTCTGATCAACCTTCCCTCTCTGATCAAACTTCCTCTCTAAATCAACCTTCCCTCTCTGATCAACCTTCCCTCTCTGATCAACCCCTTTCCCCCTCTGATTTAACCTTCCTCTCTGATCAACCTTCCCTCTCGGGTCAACCTACCTCTCTGATCAACATTTCCCTCCCTGATCAATCTTCCCACTTAATCAACCTTCCCTCTCTGATCAACCTTCCCTCTCTGATCAACCTTCCCTTCTTTTGATAACCTTCCTCTCTGATCAACCTTCCCTCTCTGATCAACCTTCCCTCTCTGATCAAACCCTTTCCCCCTCTGATCAATCTTCCCCCTCTAATCAACCTTCCCTCTCTGATCAACCTTCCCTCTCTGATCAAACCCTTCCCTCTTGATCAACCTCCCTCTCTGATCAACTTTCCCTCTCTGATCAACCTTCCCTCTCTGATCAACCCTTCCCTCTCTGATCAACCTTCCCTCTCTGATCAACCTTCCCTCTCTGGATCAACCTTCTCTCTCTGATCAACCTTCCCTCTCTGATCAACCTTTTCCCCCTCTGCTCAATTTTCCCCTCTATCAACCTTCCCTCTCTGATCAACCTTCCCTCTCTGATAACCTTCCTCTTGATCAACCTTCCCTCTCTGATAACCTTCTCTCTCTGATCAAACCTTCCCTCTTGATTAATCTTCCCTCTCTATCAACCTTCCCTCTTATCAACCTTCCCTCTCTGATCAACCTTCCCTCTCGATCAACCTTCCCTCTCTGATCAACCTTTCCCTCTCTGATCAACCTTTCCCCCTCTGATCAACTTCCCTCTCTGATCAACCTTCCCTCTCTGATAACCTTCCCTCTCTGATCAATTCCCTCTTAATCAACTTCCCTCTCTGACAACTTCCCTCTCTGATAACCTTCCCTCTCTGATCAACCTTCCCTCCTGATTCAACCTTCCCTCTCTGATCAAACCTTCCTCTTTTGATAACCTTCCCTCTCTGAACAATTTCCCCTTTCAACCTTCCCTCTCTGATCAACCTTCCCTCCCCTGATCAACCTTCCCCTCTGATCAACCTTCCCTCTCTGATCAACTTCCCTCTCTGATCAAACCTTCCCTCTCTGATCAACCTTCCCTCACTGATCAATCTTCCCTCTCTAATCAACCTTCCCTCTCTGATCAACCTTCCCTCTCTGATCAAACTTCCCTCTCTGATCAAACCCCCCTCTCTAATCAACCTTCCCTCTCTGATCAAAACCCTTTCCTCTCTGATCAACCTTCCCCTCTGATATCTTCCCTCTCTATTTAACCTTCCCTCTTGATCAACCTTCCCTCTCTGATCAACCTTCCCTCTCTGATCAACCTTCCCTCTCTGATCAACCTTCCTCTCTGACAACCTTCCCTCTCTGATCAACCTTCCCTCTGATCAATCTTCCCTCTCTAATCAACCTTCCTCTTGATCAACCTTCCCTCTTGATCAACCTTCCCTCTCTGATTTTAACCTTCCCTCTCTGATCAAACCTTCCCCTCTCTGATCAACCTTCCCTCTCTGATTTAACCCCTTCCCTCTCTGATCAATCTTCCCTCTCTAATCAACCTTCCCCTCTGATCAACCTTCCCTCTGGATCAACCTTCCCTCTCTGATCAACCTTCCCTCTCTGATCAACCTTCCCTCTCTGATCAACCTTCCTCTCTGATCAACCTTCCCTCTCTGATCAACCCTTTCCCCCTCTGATCAACCTTCCCTCTCTAATCAACCTTCCCTCTCTGATCAAACCTTCCCTCTCTGATCAACCTTCCTCTCTGTCAACCTTCCTCTCTCGATCAACCTTCCTCTCTGATCAACCTTCCCTCTTGATCAACCTTCCCTCTCTGATCAACCTTCCCTCTCTGATCAACCTTCCCTCTTAAACAAACCCTTTCCCCCTCTGATCAACCTTCCCTCTCTGATCAACCTTCCCTCTCTGATCAACCTTCCCTCTCTGATCAAACCTTCCCTCTGATCACCTTCCCTCTCTGATCAACCTTCCCTCTCTTTATCAACCTTCCCTCTCTAAACAAAACCCTTCCCTCTCTGATCAACCCTTCCTTCTATAACCTTCCCTCTCTGATCAAACCTTCCCTCTTGATCAACCTTCCCTCTTTATCAACCTTCCCTAATTAAATAACCTTCCTCTCTTTATTCACCTTCCTCTCTGATCAACATTCCCTCTCCTATCAAACCTTCCCTTCACTAAAAGTCAAATCTTGGTCCTACAGTGCGACAATTTAATTTTTTCTCCTAATTAAAATTCTACGTTTATTTTTTGGAGTGGTTGTAGGGTCACTATTACACCGCACCACCAAACATGCTCTGGCTACACATATATCTCTGTACACATACATGCTTGCTACATACATGTCTGTTTCACTACATGTCTGCTTACACATACAGCTCTGCTGTACACAAAGGTTCTGTGTTCCTTACATGCTCGCTTGTCCATACATGCTCTGCACTAAACATTCTGCTCTGTACTACCATATATGCCCCTGCACTACAAAACGCTCCCTCCTATACTCTGCCTCAAAAACAGTTCCTTGCTCTCCATAACTTCTTCTGTCACAAAACATGTTCCCGTTACTAATCCTAGCTTACCCCTACATCTCCGAACACCCTCCATACTATTACATCACTGACTTCACAACCCCCAGGCCTACCTGAGTCCTCCAACACGCTACAACGTTCCATGACCCTCCACCTGAGTTCTCCCACACGCTACAACGCTCCCAGACTTTCCCTTCGAGTCGTCCAACACGCTACAATACTTCACGACCCTCCACCTCATTCCTCCATCACGCTACAACGCTTCCAGACACTCAGCCTGAGTCCTCCAGTTCGCTACAACGCTCAAAGTCCCTCTGCCTGAGTCCTCCAACACGCTTCAACGCTCCCAGAACTCTCTCTCCGTCCTCCAACACTCTACAGCACTCCCAGACTGTCTGCCTGAGACCTTCGACACGCCACAACGCTCCAAGACTTTCTGCCTGAGTCCAGCATCAAGCTACAAGGCTCCCAGACTCCCTGTCTGAGTCCTCCAACACGCTAGAATGCTAAAAGACTCTGCTTGAGTCCTTTAACAAGCTACAATTCTCCCAAACTCTCAGTCTGACTCCAAAAACACGCTACAACGCTCTCACTCTCTCCAGCTGAGTCTTGCAACACGCTACAACGCTCTCAGAATCCCCAGGTGAGACCTCCAACTCTCTACAACACTCCCAGATTCTCCATCTGAGTCGTCCAACAAGCTACAACGCTCCTAGACACTCCACCTGAGTCTTCTAACATGCTACAACTCTCCCAGACTCTCGTCCTGAGTTCTCCAACACGCTACAACGCTAGCAGACCCTTCATCTGAGTACTCTCTCACGCTACAACGCTCCCAGAGAAACCCTCCGAGTCCTCCAACACGCTTCAGTGCTTCCATACTCCACAAGTGAGTCCTCCAACACACAACAACGCTCCGAGACTCTCCACCTGAGTCCTTCAAAACGCTGCAACGCTCCCAGTCTCTCCAGCTTAGTCCTCCAACACGCTGCAACGCTCTCAGACTCTCCACCCTGAGCGCTCCCACAAGCTACAACTCTCCCAGACTTTCCATCCGAGTCGACCAACACGCTACAATGCTTCACGACCCTCCATCTGAATCCTCGATCACGCTGCAATACTCCAAGACTCTGTCTGAGTCCTTCAACAAACTACAACGTTCCCAGACTCTCCCCCTGAGTTCTCCTACTCGCTACAACGCTCATAAACTTTCCCTCTGTGTAGTCCAACACGAAACAATGCCTAAGTCCCTCCACCTGAGTCTTCCAACATGCTACAACGCTCCCAGACTCTCTGCCTGAGTCCTTCAACACGATACAACGCTCTCAGACTTTCCGCCAGAGTCCACCAACACGCTGCAATGCTCCCAGCCTCTCTGTCTGATTCTTCCAACACGATACAACGCTCCAAGACTCTCAGTCTGAATCCTCCAACATGTTACAACGGTCCCACAATCTCCACCTGAGACCTTCAACACGCTACAACACTCCAAGACTCTCCGTCTCAGTCTTGCAACACGCTACAAGACTCCCAGAGTATGGACATGAGTCATCCAACATTCTACAACACTGCCAGACTCTCAGCCTGAGTCCTCCAACGCGCAACAACGCTCCCAGACTTTTCCTCCGAGTCGTCCAACACACTGCAAAGATCCCCGACCCTCTACCTGAGTCCTCCAACACGCTACAACGCTCCCAGATTCTCCGTTTGAGTCCTCCAACACACTGGAACCCTCCCAGACACTCCACGTGAGTCATTCAGCACACTACAACACTGCCAGTCTCTCCGCCTGAGTCCTCCAACGCGCTACAACGTTTCCAGACTCTCCACCTGAGTTCTCCCACACGCTACAACGCTCCCAGACTTTCTCTCCGAGTCGTCCAACACACTGCAAAGATCCCCGACCCTCCACCTGAGTTCTCCGACATGCTACAACACTAGCAGACATTCCTTCCGAGTAGTCCAACACGCTACAATACTTCACGGCCCTCCACCAGAGTGCTCCAACACGCTTCAACGCTCCCAGACTCTCCAACTAAGTTCTCCGACATGCTACAACGCTCGCAGACATTCCCTCCGAGTCGTCCAACACGCTACAGTGCTTCACGACCCTCCATCTGAGTCCTCCAACACGCTACAAAGTTCCCAGACTCTCCACCTGAATTCTCCGACATGCTACAACACTCGCAGACATTCCTTCCGAGTAGTCCAACACGCTACAATACTTCACGGCCCTCCACCAGAGTGCTCCAACACGCTTCAACGCTCCCAGACTCTTTGAGTCCTCCAACACGCTACAACGTTCCCATACTCTCCAACTAAGTTCTCCGACATGCTACAACGCTCACAGACATTCCCTCCGAGTCGTCCAACACACTGCAAAAATCCCCGACCCTCCACCTGAGTCCTCCAACATGCTACAACGCTCCCAGACTCTCCGTCTGAGTCCTCCAACACGCTACAAAGTTCCCAGACTCTCCACCTGAGTTCTCCGACATGCTACAACACTCGCAGACATTCCCTCCGAGTCGTCCAACACGCTACAATGGTTCACGACCCTCCATCTGAGTCCTCCAACACGATACAACGCTCCCAGGCCCTCCACCTGAGTAATACAACACACTACAACGCTTTAAGACTTTTCGATTGAGTCCACCAACATGCTACAGTGCTTTCAGTCTCTCTGTCTGACTTCTCCAACACGCTTCAATGCTCCAAGACTCTCTGTCTGAGTACTCCAACACGCTACAACAGTCCCAGGCTCTCCACCTGAGTCCTCCAACACGCTACAATACTCTCAGATTCTGTGTCTGAGTCCTCCAACACGCTACAACATTCACAGACTCTCCACCTCAGTCCTCAAACAGGATATGATGCTCCCAGACTCTCCAACTGAGTCCTCCAACACGCTACAATGATCACAGACTCTATATCTGAGTCCACAAACACGCTACAGCGCTCCCAGACACTCTCTCTGAGTCCACCAACACCTACAACACACTCAGATTCTCTGTCTGGGTACACCAACAAACTACAATGCTTCCAGACTCAATTCCTGAGTCTTCAAGCACGCTGCTCCGCTCCCAAACTCTCCGTCTGAGTAGTGCACTACGCTACAACACATCCAGACTCTCCTCCTGAGCTTCCAGTACACTGCAACTCTCCCAGACTCTCCACCTGAGTCCTCCATGATGCAAAAACGCTCTCAGACTCTCCGCCTGAGTCCTCTAACACACAGCAACGCTCCCAGATTCTACAAAGGAGTCCTCCAACAGGCTAGAAAGCTCCCAGACTCTCCGTCTGAGTCCTCCAAAACGCTGCAATGCTGTCAGTCTCTGCAGCTGAGTCTTGTAACACGCTACAACCCTCTCAGACTCTAATGCTGAGACCTTCAACATTCTACAACACTCCCAGATTCTCCGTATGAGTCCTCGAACACGCTACAACGGTTCCGGACACTACACCTGAGTCCTCCAACACGCTACAACGCTGCCAGACTCTCCGTCTGAGTCCCCCAACACTCTACAACATTCCCAGACTCTCCACCTGAGTTCTCCCAAACGTTACAAAGCTCCCAGATGCTTAACCTGAGTCATCCAATATGCTACACCGTTCCCAGACTCTCTGTCTGAGTCATCCAACACGATTCAATGCTCTCAGACTCTCCACCTGATTCCTCCAACAGGCTACAACGCTCCTAGACTCTACACCTGAGTCCTTCAACACGAACAGCGCTCCCAGGCACTCCACCTGAGTCCTCCAACACTCTACAACGCTCTGAGGCTCTCCACCTGAGCCTCCAACACGTTACAACGCTCCAAGACTCTACATGTGAGTCCTCCAACACGCTAAAGCGCTACCAAGCTGTCCACCTTAGTCCTCGAACACGCTATAGCGCTCGCAGACTCTCTGCCTGAGTCCTCCAACGCGCTCCAACGCTCCCAGACTATACATTTGAGTCCTGCAACACGCTATAATGCTCCCATGGGGTCTCCACCTGAATCCTCCAAAATGTTACAACGCTCCCAGACTCTCCGTCTGAGTCCTCCAACATGCTTTAATGCTCCAAGACTCTCCGTCTGAGTCCTTCAACATGCTAGAATGCTCCAAGACTCTCTGTCTGAGTCCTCCAACACGCTTCAACGCTGCCAGACTCTACGTGTGAGTTTCCAACTTCCTATAACTGTCCCAGACTCTCTGAGTCCCCCAACACCTACAACACACTCAGATTCTCTGTCTGGGTCCACTAACAAGCTTCAATGCTTCCAGACTCTCCGTCTGAGTCTTCAAGCATGCTATTCCGCTCCCAAACATGTCCTGCAACATGGTACAAAGCATTCTGACACTCCTCCTGAGTCTTCCAGTACACTGCAACTCTCCCAGACTTTCCACCTGAGTCCTCCATTACGCAAAAACGCTTCCAGACTCTCCGCCTGAGTGCTCTAACTCACTGCAACGCTCCCAGATTCTACGCAGGAGTCGTCCACCACACTAGAACGCTCCCAGACTCTCCGTCTGAGTATTCCAACACGCTACACCGCTATCAATCTCTGCAGCTGAGTTTTGTAACACGCTAGAATCCTCTCAGACTCTCCACCTGAGACCTTCAACATTCTACAACACTCCCAGATTCCCCGTATGAGTCCTCCAACACGTTACAACGCTCCCAGACACTACACCTGAGTCCTGCAACACGCTACAACGCTGCCAGACTCTCCGCCTGAGTCCTCCAACACGCTAGAACGCTCGCAAACTCTTTTCCTGAGTCATCCAACACTCTACAGCGCTCCCAGACTCTCCACCTGAGTTCTTCCACACGCTACAACGCTCCCAGACTTTCCCTCCGAGTCCTCCAACATGCTACAGCGCTCCCAGACTCTCCGTCTGAGTCATACACCACGATTCAATGCTCTCAGAATCTCCACCTGAGTCCTCTAACACGCTGCAACGCTCTTGAACTCTTCACCTGAGTCCTTCAACACGCTACAACGCTCCCAGGCACTCCACTTGAGTCACCCAACACTTTACAACGCTCTCAGGCTCTCTGCCTGAGTCCTACAACACGTTACAACGCTTCAAGACTCTCCATCTGAGTCCTCCAACACGCTGACAGGCTACCAGGCTCTCCACCTGAGTCCTCCAACACGCTTCAACGCTCCCAGACTGTCCGTTTGAGCCCTGCAACATGCTACAATGCTGAAATTGAGACACATGTGCAACATCTGGGTATCTTTATTGTAGACGTTTCGCCATCCAGTGGCTTTAACAATACAAATTCCAGGACATAACTTTCAACAGGAGAACTATGTACAGAAGATGAGGTAATCAGTCCCTCAACCTAGCAGTAGGTGCGAAGAGCACCGCAGTCGTGGAGATTCTGAAGCAGAAGCAAGTCGCCTGACGCTTATATAGTAACGTCCCGGTGGAAATGGGACGGGTAGCAGACGAGGGCATAGTCAATGGTAGGCGGGATTCCCCAGTGGAAGTAGGTCCTACCCAAAGAGATGGGTTAGTGTAGTAGTAGTAGTAGTAGTTGTCGTAGTGCCCTTGTCTGCTACCCGTCCCATTTCCACCTGACGTTACTATATAAGCGTCAGGCGACTTGCTTCTGCTTCAGAATCTCCACGACTGCGGTGCTCTTCGCACCTCATCTTCTGTACCTAGTTCTCCTGTCTTCAAGTTATGTCCTGGAATTTGTATTGTTAAAGCCACTGGATGGCGAAACGTCTTCAATAAAGTTACCCAGATGTTGCACATGTGTCTCAATTTCATCTTGTCGGTATTGTATACCATTCTTGTACAACCTGTCAGACACTGCAACATCATGGAATCTTGATTCTGAGGACATGCACATAACATTCACGACTACGACAACTACTACTATTACTACACTAACCCATCTCTTTGGGTAGGACCTGCTTCCACTGGGGAATCCCGCCTACCAGTGACTATGCCCTCGTCTGCTACCCGTCCCATTTCCACCTGATGTTACTATATAAGCGTTAGGCGACTTGCTTCTGCTTCAGAATCTCCACGACTGCGCTGCTCTTCGCACCTACTGCTAGGTTGAGGGACTGATTACCTCATCTTCTGTACATAGTTCTCCTGCCTTCAAGTTATGTCCTGGAATTTGTATTGTTAAAGCCACTGGATGGCGAAACGTCTACAATAAAGATACCCAGATGTTGCACATGTGTCTCAATTTCCTCTTGTCGGTATTGTATACCATTCTTGTACATGCTACAATGCTCCCAGGCTCTCCAACTGAATCCTTCAACAAGTTACTACGCTCCCAGACTTTCCACATGAGTTCTCTCACACGCTGCAACTCTCCCAGACTTTCCCTCCGAGTCCTCCAACACACTACAGGGCTCCCAGACTCTCTGTATGAGTCATACACCACGATTCAATGCTCTCAGAATCTCCACCTGAGTCCTCAAACATGCTAAACGCACCTGGACACTACACCTGAGTCCTTCAACACGCTACAACGCTCCCAGGCATTCCACCTGAGTCCCCCAACACTCTACAATGCACTCAGGCTCTCTGCCTGAGTCCTACAACACGTTATAGCGCTTCAAGACTCTCCATCTGAGTCCTCCAACACGCTGACACGCTATCAGGCTTTCCACCTGAGTCCTCCAACACGCTTCAACGCTCCCAGACTCTCTGTTGGAGTCCTCCAACATGCTTCAATGCTCCTAGACTCTCCATCTGAGTCCTTCAACAAGCTAGAACGCTCCCAGACTCTGCATCTGAGTCCTCCAACACTCTTCAGCGCTCGCAGACTCTACGTGTGACTTTCCAACTTTCTGCAACGCTCTTAGACTCTCCGTCTGAGACCTACTACATGCTACAACACTCACAGACTCTCCACCTGAGTCTTCCAACATGCTACAACACTCCCAGACTTTTCACCTGAGTCCTACAACACTCTACAACGCTCCAAGACCCTTCACCTGAGTCCTCTAACATGTTACAACGCTCCCAGACTCTCCAACTGAATAAGCTACAACGCTCCTATGCTCTCCACATAAGTCCTCTAACACGCGGCAATGTTCCCAGACTCTCCCCCTGAGTTCACCAACACGCTACAAATCTCCCATGCTCTACACCTGAGTTCTCCAACACACTACAAAGCTCCCAGACTCTCTGCTTGAGTCCTCCAACACGCTGCAACGCACCCATACACTCCTTCTGAGTTTGCAAAAAGGCTATAATGCTACCAGACTGTCCACCTGAGCCCTCCAATATGCTACAACACTCCCAGAATCTCTGCATGAGTCCTTTAACACGCTACAATGCTCCCAAACTCTCAGTCTGACTCCAAAAACACGCTACAGCACTATCAGTCTCTCCAGCTGAGTCTTGCAACACGCTACAACGCTCCCACACACTCCACTTGAGTACTACAAATCGCTACAACGCTCCCAGACTCTCTACGTGAGTTCTCCATCATGCTACAATGCCAGCAAACTATCCACCTGAGTTTTCCCACACGCTACAACACTCCCAAATTTTCCCTCTGAGTCCCCCAACACACTTCATTGCTCACAGACTCTGAAACTGAGCCCTCCAACACGCTACAATGCTCCCAGACTCTCCACCTAAGTCCTTCCACAAGCTACAACGCTTCCATACTCTCCGTCTGTGTCCTGCAACACGCTACAACGTTCCCAGTCTGTCAATTTGAGTCCTGCAATATGCTACAATGAACTAAGACTTTCCACCTGAGTCTTGCAACACGCTACAACACTCCCAGACTCTACACCTGAGTCCTTCAACACGCTAAAACTCTCCCAGGCTCTCTACCTGAGTCCTCCAACACGCTACAACGTTCCCAGACTCTCCACCTGATTTCTCCCACACGCTACAACGCTCCCAGACTTTCCCTCCGAGTCGTCCAACACGCTACAATGCTTCACGACCCTCCGTCTCAATCCTCCATCACGCTACAATGCTCCCAGACTCTCCGTCTCTGTTATCCAACACGCTACAACGTTCTATAATTCTTCACCTGAGTTCTCCTACACGCTACAGCGCTCCCAGACTCTCTACCTTATTTCTCCAACAAGCAACAACGCTCCCAGACACTCAGCCTGAGTCCTCCAACTCGCTACAACGCTCAAAGTCCCTCTGTCTGAGTCCTCCAACACGCTGTAACGCTCCCAGACCTCTCTCTCCGTCCTCCAACACTCTACAGCACTGTTAGGTAAGACACATATGCAACTGCTGCATATGTGTCTTACCTAACAACCTGTCGGTATTTTATACCATTTTATTGTTCACTCTACAGCACTCCCAGACTGTCTGCCTGAGACCTTCGACACTCCACAACGCTCCAAGACTCTCCATCTGAGTCCTGCAACACGCTAGAATGCTAAAAGACTCTCTTCCTGAGTCCCAAACTCTCAGTCTGACTACAAAAACTCGCTACAACGCTCTCAGTCTCTCCAGCTGAGTCTTGCAACACGCTACAACGCTCTCAGACTCCCCACGTGAGCCCTCCAACTCTCTACAACACTCCCAGATTCTCCATCTGAGTCGACCAACATGCTACAACGCTCCCAGACACTCCACCTGAGTTTTCTAACATGCTACAACTCTCCCATACTCTCTACCTGAGTTCTCCAACGCGCTACAACGCTAGCAGACTCTCCATCTGAGTTCTCCCTCACGCTACAGTGCTCCAAGAGTATCCCTCCGAGTCTTCCAACGCACTTCAGTGCTCCCAGACTCCACAACTGAGTCCTCCAACACACTACAACGCTCCCAGACTCTCCACCTGAATCCTTCAAAACACTTCAATGGTCCCAGGCTCTACACCTGTGTCCTCCAACATCCTACATCGCTCCCAGATTCTCCGCCTGAGTCCTCCAACACGCTGCAACGCTCCGAGACTCCCCACCTGAGTCCTTCAGCACGATGCAACGCTCCCAGTCTCTCCAGCTTAGTCCTCCAACACGCTACAACGCTCTCAGACTCCAACTGAGACTTCCAGCACTCTACAATGCTCCCAGATTCTCCGTCCGAGTCCTACAACGCGCTGCAAAGCTCTCAGACTCTCCACCCTGAGCGTTCCCACACGCTATAACTCTCCCAGACTTTCCATCCGAGTCGACCAACACGCTACAATGTCTCACGACCCTCCATCTAAATCCTCAATCACGCTGCAATACTCCAAGACTCAGTCTGAGTCCTTCAACACTCTACAACGTTCCCAGACTCTCCATGTGAGTTCTCCTACTCGCTACAACGCTCATAAACTTACCCTCCGTGTAGTCCAACACGCAACAATGCCTAAGTCCCTCCACCTGAGTCCTTCAACATGCTACAACGCTCCCAGACTCTCTGTCCGAGTCCTACAACACGATACAATGCTCCCAGGCCCTCCACCAGAGTAATGCAACACGCTATAACGCTATCAGAATTTCCGCTGGAGTCCACCAACACGCTACAATGCTCCCAGTCTCTCTGTCTGAATCTTCCAACACGATACAACGCTCCAAGACTCTCAGTATGAGTCCTCCAATACGCTACAACACTCCCAGAATCTCCATCTGAGTCCTACAACACAATACAATGCTCTCAGTCTCCACATGAGACCTCCAGCACTCTACAACGCTCCCAGATTCTCCGTTTGAGTCCTCCAACACGCTGGAACCCTCCCAGACACTCCACGTGAGTCATCCAGCACACTACAACACTGCCAGTCTCTCCGCCTGAGTCCTCCAACGCGCTACAACGTTTCCAGACTCTCCACCTGAGTTCTCCCACATGCTACAACGCTCCCAGACTTTCCCTCCGAGTCGTTCAACACACTGCAAAGATCCCCGACCCTCCACCTGAGTTCTCCGACATGCTACAACACTAGCAGACATTCCTTCCTAGTAGTCCAACACGCTACAATGCTTCACGGCCCTCCACCAGAGTGCTCCAACACGCTTCAACGCTCCCAGACTCTCTGTCTGAGTCCTCCAACACGCTACAACGTTCCCAGACTCTCCAACTAAGTTCTCCGACATGCTACAACGCTCCAGACATTCCCTCTGAGTCGTTCAACACGCTACAGTGCTTCACGACCCTACACCTGAGTCCTCCAACACAATACAACGCTCCGAAGCCCTCCACATGAGTAATACAACACACTACAACGCTCTCAGACTTTCCACCTGAGTCCACCAACATGCTACAGTGTTCCCAGTTTCTCTGTCTGATTCCTCCAACACGCTACAACAATCCCAGGCTCTCCACTTGAGTCCTCCAACACGCTACAACACTCACAGACTCTCCACCTCAGTCCTCAAACAGGATATGTTGCTCCCAGACTCTCCAACTGAGACCTCCAACACACTACAATGATCACAAACTCTATGTCTGAGTCCACAATCACGCTACAGCGCTCCCAGACACTCTCTCTGAGTGCACCAACACCAACAACACACTCAGATTCTCTGTCTGTGTACACCATCAAACTATAATGCTTCCAGACTCTATACCTGAGTCTTCAAGCACGCTACTCCGCTCCCAAACTCTCCGTTTGTGTAGTGCACCACGCTACATCGCATCCAGACTCTCCTCCTGAGTCTTCCAGTACACTGCAACTCTCCCAGACTCTCCACCTGAGTCCTCTATCATGCAAAAACGCTCCCAGACTCTCCGCCTGAGTCCTCTAACACACAGCAACGCTCCCAGATTCTACGCAGGAGTCCTCCAACAGACTAGAATGCTCCAAGACTCTCCATCTGAGTCCTCCAAAACGCTACAATGCTGTCAGTCTCTGCAGCTGAGTCTTGTAACACGCTACAACTCTCTCAGACTCTCAGACTGAGACCTTCAACATTCTACAACACTCCCAGATTCTCCGTATGAGTCCTTCAACACACTACAAAGCTTCTGGACACTACACCTGAGTCCTCCAACACGCTACAACGATGCCAGACTCTCCGTCTGAGTCCTCCAACTCTCTACAACACTCCCAGACTATCCAACTGAGTTCTCCCACTCGCTACAAAGCTCCCATACGCTTAACCTGAGTCATCCAATACGCTACACTGTTCTCAGACTCTCTCTCTGAGTCATCCAACACGATTCAGTGCTCTCAGACTCTCCACCTGATTCCTCCAACAGGCTACAACGCTCCTAGACTTTACACTTGAGTCCTTCAACATGCTACTGCGCTCCCAGGCACTCCACCTGAGTCCTCCAACACTCTACAACGCTCTGAGGCTCTCCACCTGAGCCCTCCAACACGTTACAACGCTCCAAGACTCTACATGTGAGTCCTTCAACACACTAAAACACTCCCGGACTCTCCGTCTGAGTCCTCCAACATGCTTCAATGCTCCAAGACTTTCCGTCTGAGTCCTTTAACATGCTAGAACAGTTCTAGACTCTCCGTCTGAGTCCTCCAACACGCTTCAACGCTGCCAGACTCTATGTGTGAGTTTCCAACTTCCTACAACTGTCCCAGACTCTCTGTTTGAGACCTACTACATGCTACAACACTCACACACTCTCTACCTGAGGTCTCCCACACGCTACAAAGCTCCCAGACACTTAACCTGAGTCATCCAATACGCTACACCATTCCCAGACTCTCTGCCTGAATCATCCAACACGATTCAGTGCTCTCAGACTCTCAACCTGAATCATCCAACACGATTCAGTGCTCTCAGACTCTCAACCTGAGTCCTCCAACACTCTACAGCGCTCCAAGGCTCTCCACCTGAGTTCTCCAACACACTACAACGCTCCCTGACTCTCTGCCTGAGTCCTCCAACACGCTGCAACACTCACAGACTATGTGCCTTAGTCCTACAGCACGCTATAACACTCCGAGCCTCTGCCTGAATTCTGTAACACGCTACAATTCTTCCAGACTCTCTTCCTGAGTCCTTTCAACATGCTACAACACTCCCAGACTTTCTGCCTGGGTACTACAACATGTTACAACGCTCCCAGGCTCTGTGCCTGAGTCTTCCAGCACGCTACAATCCTCCCAACCTCTCTGAATTATTTCTCCAACACGCCACAACGCTCCCAGACACTCAGCCTTAGTCCTCCAACACGCTACAACGCTCCAAGTCCCATTCCTGAGTCCTCCAACACACTTCAACTCTCCCAAACCCTCTCACTCCAGTCCTCCAACAAGTCACAACGCTCCAAGACTCTCTGTCCGAGTCCTCCACCACGTTACAACGCTCCCAGACTCTCTGTCCGAGTCCGCCAACACGCTAGAATGCTCCAAGACTCTCTGCATGAGTCTTTTAACACCTACAATGTTCCCAAACTCTCAGTCTGACTCCAAAAACACGCTACAACGCTATCACTCTCTCCAGCTGAGTCTTGAAACACGCTACAATGCTCTCAGACTCCCACCTGAGACCTCCAACTCTCTACAACACTCCCAGATTTTCCATCTGAGTCCTCCAACACGCTACAATGCTGCCAGACTCTGCCTGAGTACTACAACGCGCTACAACGCTCGCAGACTCTCTTCCTGATTTCTCCAACACGCTACAACACTACCAGACTTTCCACCTGAGTTCTCCCACAAGCTACAACGCTCCCAGACTTTCCCTCCGACTCCTCCAACACGCTACAGCGCTCCCAGACTCTCCGTTTGAGTCATACACAACGATTCAATGCTCTCAGAATCTCCAGCTGAGTCCTCTAACACGCTACAACGCTCCTGGACTCTACACCTTAGTCCTTCAACACGCTACAACGCTCACAGACACTCCATCTGAGTCCCCCAACACTCTACAACGCTCTCAGGCTCACTGCCTGAGTCCTACAACACATTACAACACTCCAAGACTCTCCGTCTGAGTCCTCCAACACGCTGCAACGCTCCCAGACTGTCTGTTTGAGTCCTTCAACATGCTACAATGCTCCCAGGCTCTCCACGTGAATCCTCCAACACGTTACTACGCTCCCAGACTCTCCACCTGAGTTCTCCCACACGCTACAACGCTCCCAGGCTTTCCCTCTGAGTCCTCCATAACGCTACAGGGCTCCCAGGCTCTCCGTCTGAGTCATACACCACGATTCAATGCTCTCACACTCTCTACCTGAGTCCTCTAACACGCTACAACACTCCTGGACTCTACACCGGAGTCCTTCAGCTCGCTACAACGCTCCAGGCACTCCACCTGAGTCCCACAACACTTTACAATGCTCTCAGGCTCTCTGCCTGAGTCCTACAACACGTTACAACGCTCGAAGACTCTCCATCTGAGTCCTCGAAGACGCTGACACGCTACCACGCTCTCCACCTGAGTCCTCAAACACGCTTCAACGCTCTCAGACTATCCGTATGAGTCCTGCAACATGCTACAATGCTCACAAGCTCTCCACCTGAATCCTCCAACACGTTACTCTGCTTCCCGACTCTCTGTTTGAGTACTCCAACACGCTTCAATGCTCCTAGACTCTCCGTCTGAGTCCTTCACCAAGCTAGAACGCTCCCATACTCTCCATCTGAGTCCTCCAAAACTCTTCAACGCTCCCAGACTCTACGTGTGACTTTCCAACTTCCTGCAACGCTCTTAGACTCTCCGTCTGAGACTTACTACACGCTACAACACTCACAGACTCTCCACCTGAGTCTTCCAACATGCTACAACACTCTCAGACTTTCCACCTGAGTCCTACAACACTCTACAACGCTCCAAGACTCTTCACCTGAGTCCTCTAACATGTTACAACGCTCCCAGACTCTCCACCTGAATCCTCCAACGAGCTACAACGCTCCTATGCTCTCCACATAAGTTCTCTAACACGCTACAACGCTCCCCGACTCTCTGCCGAATCCTCCAACAAGCTGGAGCGCACCCATATACTCCTCCTGAGTTCGCTAAAAGGCTATAATGCTCCCAGACTGTCCACCTGAGCCCTCCAATATGCTACAACACTCACAGACTCTCTGTTTGAGTCCTACAGCAGGCTACAACACTCCCAGCTTCTCTGTTTGAATTCTCTAACATGCTACAACTCTCCCAGACTACCTTCCTGAGTCTTTCAACATGCTACAACACTCCGAGACTTTCTGCCTGAGAACTGCAACATGTTACAACGCTCCAAGACTCTCTGTCTGAGTCTTCCAGCGCGCTACAGCACTCCCAGACTCTCTGCCGTATTTCCCCAATACGCCACAACGCACCTAGACACTCAGCCTGAGTCCTCCAACACGTGTCAACTCTCCCAAACCTTCTCTCTCCGTCCTCCAACACGCTATAACAATCCCGGACTCTCTGCCTGAGTAGACACTCCATCTCAGTCCTCCAACACACTACAATGCTGCCACACTCTCCACCTGAGTCCTCCAACACGCTAAAACGCTCCCAGGCTCTCTACCTGAGTCCTCCAACACGCTACAACGTTCTAAGACTCTCCACCTGAGTTCTCCGACATGCTACAACGCTCTCAGACTTTCCCTCCGAGTCGTCCTACATGCTACAATGCTTCACGACCCTCCACCTCAATCCTCCATCACGCTACAACGCTCCCGGACTCTCCGTCTCTGTTATCCAACACGCTACAACGTTCTAGATTTCTTCACCTGAGTTCTCCCAAAAGCTACAACGGTCCCAGACTCTCTCCTTATTTCTCCAACAAGCTACAACGCTCCCAGACACTCAGCCTGAGTCCTCCAACTCGCTACAATGCTCAAAGTCCCTCTGCCTGAGTCCTCCAACACGCTTCAACGCTCCCATACCTCTCTCTCCGTCCTCCAACACTCTTCAGCACTCCCAGACTGTCTGCCTGAGACCTTCGACACGCCAAAACGCTCCAAGACTTTTTGCATGAGTCCTCCATCAAGCTACAAGGCTCCCAGACTCTCCATCTGAGTCCTCTGACACGCTAGAATGCTAAAAGACTCTCTGCCTGAGTCCTTTAACACGCTACAGTGCTCCCAAACACTCAGTCTGAGTCCTTTAACACGCTACAGTGCTCCCAAACACTCAGTCTGACTCCAAAAACACACTACAACGCTCTCAGTCTCTCCAGCTCAGTCTTGAAACATGCTACAACGCTCTCAGACTACCCACGTGATACCTCCAACTCTCTGCAACACTCCCAGATTCTCCATCTGAGTCCACCAACATGCTACAACGCTCCCAGACACTCCACCTGAGTCTTCTAACATGCTACAACTCTCCCAGACTCTCTACCTGAGTCCTCCAACACACTACAACGCTCCCAGACTCTCCACCTGAATCCTTCAACACGCTTCAATGGTTCCAGGCTCTACACCTGTGTCCTCCAACATCCTACATCGCTCCCAGATTCTCCGCCTGAGTCCTCCAACACGCTGCAACGGTCCGAGACTCTCCTCCTGAGTCCTTCGACACGCTGCAACGCTCCCAGTCTCTCCTGCTTAGTCCATACTCTACAATGCTCCCAGATTCTCCGTTGGAGTCCTACAACACGCTGCAACGCTCTCAAACTCTCCACCCTGAGTGCTCCCACACTCTACAATGCTCTCAGACTTTCCATCCCAGTCGACCAACACGCTACAATGCTTCACGACTCTCCATCTGAATCCTCCATCGCTCTGCAATACTCCAAGACTCTCTCTGAGTCCTTCAACATGCTACAACGTTCCTAGACTCTCTGCCTGAGTCCTACAACACGATACAACGCTCCTAGACCCTCCACCAGAGTAATGCAACACGCTACAACGCTCTCAGACTTTCTGCCGGAGTCCACCAACACGCTACAATGCTCCCAGACTCTCTGTCTGATTCTTCCAACACGATACAACGCTCCGAGACTCTCAATCTGAGTCATCCAACATGCTACAACGGACCCACACTCTCCACTGAGACCTCCAACATGCTACAACTCTCCCATACTCTCAACCTGAATTCTCCAACACGATACAACACTCCAAGACTCTCCGTCTCAGTCCTCCAACACGCTACAAGACTCAGAGAGTATGTACCTGAGTCCTCCAACACCCTACAACACTCCCAGTCTCTCCTGCTTAGTCCTCCAACACGCTACAATGCTCTGAGACTCTCCACCTGAGTTCCTTCAACACGCTGCAACGCTCCCAGTCTCCGTACTTAGTCCTCCAACACGCTACAACGCTTTCAGACTCCACATGAGACCTCCAGCTCTCTACAACGCTCCCAGATTCTCCGTTTGAGTTCCCCAACACCCTGGAACCCTCCCAGACACTCCACCTGAGTCATCCAACACACTACAACACTGCCAGGCTCTCCGCCTGAGTTCTCCCACACGCTACAACGCTCCCAGACTTTCCATCCGAGTCGTCCAACACACTGCAAAGATCCCCGACCCTCCATCTGAGTCCTCCAATACGCTTCAAAGTTCCTAGACTCTCAGTCTGAGTCCTCCAATACGCTACAAAGTTATCAGACTCTCCACCTGAGTTCTCCGACAAGCTACAACACTTGCAGACATTCCTTCCGAGTAGTCCAACACGCTGCAATGCTTCACGATCCTCCACCAGAGTCCTCCAACACGCTTTAACACTCGCAGACTCTCTGTCTGAGTCCTCCAACACGCTACAACATTCCCAGACTCTCCAACTAAGTTCTCAGACATGCTACAATGCTCGCAGACATTCCCTCCGAGTCTTCCAACACGCTACAATGCTTCACGACCCTCCACCTGAATCCTCCAACACGATACAACGCTCGAAGGCCCTCCACCTGAGTAATACAACACACTACAACGCTCTCAGACTTTCTGCCTGAGTTCACCAACATGCTACATTGCTCCCAGTCTCTCTGTCAGATTCCTCCAACACGCTTCAATGCTCCAAGACTCTCTGTCTGAGTACTCCAACACGCTACAACAGTCCCAGGCTCTCCACCTCAGTCCTCCAACACGCTACAATACTCTCAGACTCTGTTTCTGAGTCCTCCAACACGCTACAACGATGACAGACTCTATGTCTGAGTCCACAAACACGCTACATCGCTCCCAGACACTCTCTCTGACTCCACCAACACCTACAACACACTCAGATTCTCTGTCTGGGTACACCAACAAACTACAATGCTTCCAGACTCTTAGCCTGAGTGTTCAAGCACGCTACTCCGCTCCCAAACTCTCCGTCTGAGTAGTGCAACACGCTACAACGCATCCAGACTCTCCTCCTTAGTCTTCCAGTACACTGCAACTCTCCCAGACTCCCCACCTGAGTCCTCCATCACGCAAAAACGCTCCCAGACTCTCTGCCTGAGTCCTCTAACACACTGCAACGCTCCAAGGTTCTACGCAGGAGTCCTCCAACAGCCTAGAACGCTACCAGACTCTCCGTCTGAGTCCTCCAAAATGCTACAATGCTGTCAGTCTCTGCAGCTGAGTCTTGTAACACGCTACAACTCTCTCAGACTCTCAGACTGAGACCTTCAACATTCTACAACACTCCCAGATTCTCCGTATGAGTCCTCGAACACGCTACAACGCTTCCGGACACTACACCTGAGTCCTCCAACACGCAACAACGCTGCCAGACTCTCTTTCTCAGTCCTCCAACACTCTACAACACTCCCAGACTGTCCACATGAGATCTCCAACACGCTATAAAGCTCCCAGACGCTTAACCTGAGTTATCCAATATGCTACACCGTTCCCAGACTCTCCGTCTGAGTCATCCAACACGATTCAACGCTTTCAGACTCCCCACCTGATTCCTACAACAGGCTACAATGCACCTAGACTCTACACATGAGTCCTTCAACACGCTACAACGCTCCCAGGCACTCCACCTGAATCCTCCAACACTCTCCAACGCTCTGAGGCTCTCCACCTGAGCCCTCCAACACGTTACAATGCTCCAAGACTACATGTTAGTCCTCCAGCACTCTATAACGCTACCAGTCTCTCCGTCTGATTACTCCAACACGATACAACGCTCCAAAACTCTCCGTCTGATTCCTTCAACATGCTACAACGCTACCACACTCTCCACCTGAGACCTCCAACACACAACAACGCTCCCATACTCCTCACCTGATTCCTCCAACAGGCTACAATGCTCCTAGACTTTACACCCGAGTACTTCAACACGCTACAACGCTCCCAGGCACTCCACCTGAATCCTTCAGCACTCCCCAACGCTCTGAGGCTCTCCACCTGAGCCCTCCAACACGTTACAACGCTCCAAGACTCTACATGTGAGTCCTCCAAGACTCTAAAACGCTACCAGGCTCTCCACCTTAGTCCTTGAACACGCTTCAGCGCTCGGAGACTCTCTGCCTGAGTCCTCCAACACGCTCCAACGCTCCCAGACTATGCATTTGAGTCCTGCAACACGCTACAATGCTCCCAGGTGGTCTCCACCTGAATCCTCCAAAATGTTACAACGCTCACAGACTCTCTGTCTGAGTCCTCCAACATGCTTCAATGCTCCAAGACTCTCTGTCTGAGTCCTTCAACATGCTAGACTGCTCCTAGGCACTGCGTCTGAATCCTCCATCACGCTTCAACGCTGCCAGACTCTACATGTGAGTTTCCAACTTCCTAAAACTATCCCAGGCTCTCTGTCTGAGACCTACTACACGCTACAACACTCACTCTCCACCTGAGTTCTCCCACACGCTACAAAGCTCCCAGACTCTTAACCTGAGTCATCCAATACGCTACACCGTTCCAAGACTCAATGTCTGAGTCATCCAACACGATTCAATGCTCTCAGACTCTCCACCAGAATCCTCCAACAAGCTACATCGATCCCATGCTCTACAGACGAGTCCTCTGACACGCTGCAATGCTTCCAAAACTCTCCACCTGAGTCCTCTAACACGCTACAACATTTCCAGGCTCTCCACCTGAGTTCTCCAACAAGCTACAACTCTCCCAGACTCTTTCTGAGTCCTTCAACATGCTACAACACTCCAAGACTTTCTGCCTGGGTACTACAACATGTTACAATGCTCCCAGGCTCTGTGCCTGAGTCTTCCAGCACGCTACAATCCTCCCAACCTCTCTGAATTATTTCTCCAACACGCCACAACTCTCCCAGACACTCAGTCTGAGTCCTCCAACACGCTACAACGCTCCAAGTCCCATTCCTGAGTCCTCCAACACGCTTCAACGCTCCCAAACCTGCTCACTCCGTCCTCCAACACGCCACAACGCTCCAAGACTCTCTGTCTGAGTCCTCCACCACGTTACAACGTTTCTAGACTCTCTGTCCGAGTCCTCCAACACGCTAGAATGCTCCAAGACTCTCTGCCTGAGTCCTTTAACACGCTACAATGTTCCCAAACTCTCAGTCTGACTCCAAAAATGCGCTACAACGCTATCACTATCTCCAGCTGAGTCTTGAAACACGCTACAACGCTCTCGGACTCTCCACCTTAGACCTCCAACTCTCTACACCACTCCCAGATTCTCTGAGTCCTCCAACTCACTACAACGCTGCCAGACTCTGCCTGAGTACTCCAACACGCTTCAACGCTCCCAGACTCTCTACCTGAGTTCTCCAACACTCTACAACGCTAGCAGACTTTCCACCTGAGTTCTCCCACATGCTACAATGCTCCCAAACTTTTCTTTTGAGAACTCCAACACGCTTCAGTGCTCCCAGACTCTACAACTGAGTCCTTCAACATGCTACAACGATCTCAGACTCTCCACCTGAATCCTTTAACACGCTACAACGCTCCCACGCTCTCAACATGTGTCCTCCAACACCATACAACGCTCCGAGACTCTCCATCTGAGTTCTCCAACATGCTACAATGTTCCCAGACTCTCCATCTGAGTTCTCCCACAAGCTACAACGCTCCCAGACTTTAACTCCGAGTCGTCCAGCACGCTACAATGCGTCAAGACCCTCCACCTGAGTCCACCAACACGCTACAACGCTCCCAGTCTCTCCGTCTGATTACTCCAACACGATACAACGTTCCAAGACTCTCCGTCTGTGTCCTCCAACATGCTACATCGCTACCATACTCTCCACCTGAGACCTCCAACACGCTACAACGCTCCCATACTCTCCACCTGAGTCCTCCAACACGATACAACACTTTAAGACTCTCCGTCTCAGTCCTCCAACTCACTACAGGACTCCCAGAGTATAGACCTGAGTCCTCGAACACGCTACAACACTCCCAGACTCTCCACCTGAGTCCTCCAACACAATACAACGCTCCCAGACTCTCCACCTGAGTTCTCCCACGCGCTACAACGCTCGCAGACTTTCCCTCCGTGTCGTCAAACATGCTGCAATACTTCACTACCCTCCTCCTGAGTCCTCCAACACGCTACAACTCTCCCAGACTCTCGTCAGAATCCTACAACACGATACAACGCTCCCACTCCATCCACCTGAGTAATAGAACAAACAAGAACGCTCCAAGACTCTCCGTCTTAGTCCTCCGCAATGCTACAACGCTCCCATACACTCCATCTGACTCTTCAAACACAATACAACATTCCAAGACTCTCCATCTCAATACTCAAACACGCTATAAAACTCCCAGAGTATCGACCTGAGTCCGACAACACACTACAACACTCCCAGACTCTCCACCTGAGTCCTCCAAGACGCTACAATACTCTCAGACTCTGTGTCTGAATCCCCCAACACCTACAACGCTCTCTAGCTCTCTGCGTGAGTCCTACAACACGTTACAACGCTCCAAGACTCTCCACCTGAGTCCTCCAACACGCTTCAACGCTCCCAGACTGTGCGTTTGAGTCCTGCAACGTGCTACAATGCTCCCAGGCTCTCCACCTGAATCCTCCAACACGTTACTACGCTCCCAGACTCTCCACCTGAGTTCTCCCACACGCTGCAACGCTCCCAGACTTTCCCTCCGACTCCTCCAACACGCTACAACGCTCCCAGGCACTCCACCTGAGTCCCCCAACACTCTACAACGCTCTCAGGCTCTCTGCCTGAGTCCTACAACACGTTACAACGCTCCAAGACTCTCCATCTGAGTTCTCAAACACGCTGACACGCTACTAGGTTCTCCAGCTGAGTCCTCCAACACGCTTCAACGCTCCCAGACTATCCATTTGAGTCCTGCAGCATGCTACAATGCTCTCAGGCTCTCCACCTGGATCTGTGTTATCCAACACGCTACAACGTTCTAGAATTCTTCATCTGAGTTCTCCCACACGCTACAACTCTCCCAGACTTTCCCTCCGAGTCGTCTAACACAGTACAATGCTTCAAGACGGAGTCCTCCAGCACGCTACAACGCTCCCAGACTCTCCGTCTGATTCCTACAACACGATGCAACGCTCCAAGGCCCTCCAACTGAGTAATACAACAGGCTACAATGCTCTCAGACTTTCCGCATGAGTCCACCAACACGCTAAAACGCTCCCAGTCTCTCAGTCTGATTCCTCCAACACGATACAGCGCTCCAAGACTGTCAGTCTTAGTCCTCCAACATGCTTCAACGCTTCCGCACTCTCCACCTGAGTTCTCCAACATGCTAAAACGCTCCCAGGCTCTCTACTTGAGTCCTCCAACTCTCTACAACGTTCCCAGACTCTCCACCTGAGTTCTCCCACACGCTACAACGCTCCCAGACTTTCCCTCGGAGTCGTCCAACAGGCTACAATGCTTCACGACCCTCCACCTCAATCCTCCATCACGCTGCAACGCTCCCATACTCTCCTCCTGAGTCCTCCAACACGATACAACTCTCCAAGACTCTCCTTCTCAGTCCTCCAACACGCTACAAGACTCCCAAAGTATGGACCTAAGTCCTCCAACACGCTACAACACTCCCAGACACTCCACCCGAGTCCTCCAACACACTTCAACACTGCCAGACTCATCGCCTGAGTCCTCCAACATGCTTCAGTGCTCCAAGACTCTCCGTCTGAGTCCTTCAACAAGCTAGAACGCTCCCAGACTTTCCATCTGAGTCCTCCAACACTCTTCAACGCTCCCAGACTCTACGTGTGACTTTCCAACAACCTGCAACGCTCTTAGACTCTCCGTCTGAGACCTACTACACGCTACAACACTCACAGACTCTCCACTTGAGTAACATGCTGGAAGACTCAGGCAGAGAGTCTGGGAGCATTGCAACATTTTTAGTGACCCAGGAATAGAGTCTGAGAGTGTTGTAGCGTGTTAGAGAATTCAGGCACAGAGGCTGAGAGTGTTGTAGCGTGCTGTAGGACTCAGGCAGAGAGTCTGCGAGTATTGTAGCGTATTGGAGGACTCAGATGGAGAGTCTGGGAGCATTATAACCATTTTGCGAACTCATTACGAGTGTATGGGTGCCTTGCAGCGTGTTGGAGGACTCAGGTGGATAGTCTGGGAGCGTTGTAGCGTTTTGGAGAATTCAGGCGGAGAGTCTGGAAGTGTTGTAGCGAGTTGGAAGATTCAGATGGAGAGTGTGTGAGTGGATTAGCGAGTTGGACGACTCAAATGGAGAGTCTGTGAGTGTTGCTGTGTGTAGTAGGACACAGTCGGAGAGTTTGGGAGCGTTGTAGCATGTTGAAGGACTCAGACAGAGAGTCTTTGAGCGTTGCAGCGTGTTGGAGGACTCAGGTGGAGAGTCAAGGAGCATTGTAGCGCGTTGGACGACTCAGAGGGAAAGTCTGGGAGCGTTGTACCGTGTGAGAGGACTCATGTGGAGAGTCTGGGAGCGTTGTAGCTTGTTGAAGGACTCAGACAGAGTCTTTGAGCATTGCGGCATGTTGGAGGACTCAGTCAGAGAGTCTTGGAGCATTCTAGCGTGTTGGAGGAATCAGACGGAGAATCTGGGAGTGTTGTAGATTGTTGGAGGTCTCAGGTGGAGAGTCAGGGAGAGTTGTAACGTGTTGGAGAACTCAGTTGGAGAGTCTGGGAGAGTTGAAGCGTGTTGGAGGGCTCAGGCAGAGAGTTTGGGAGCATTGAAGCATGTTGGAGGATTCAGCTGGAAAGTCCTGGAGGTTGTATCGTGCTGAAGGGCACAGCTGGAGAGTCTGTGAGCGTTACAGCGTGTTTCAGGACTCAGGTGGAGAACCTGGGAGCATTGTAGCATGTTCGAGAACGCAGGGGAAGAGTCTGTGAGCATTGTAGCATTTTGGAGAACGTAGGAGGAGTGTCTTGGAGCATTGTAGCTTGAAGGAGGACTCAGATCGATAGTCTGAGAGCCTTGTAGCATGTTGGAGCACTCAGACGTAGAGTTTTGGAGAGTTGCAGCGTGTTGGAGGAGTCAGGTGGAGAGTATGGGACCGTTGAAGCGTGTTGAAGGCCTCAGGAGGATAGACTGCGAGTGTTGTAGCGTGTTGGAGGAATCAGGTCGATTGTCTGGGTGTCTTTTTGCGTGTCGGAGGACTCAGATGGAGATTCTTGGAGTGTTGTAGCGTGGTGAAGGATTCAGGTGGAGAGTATTGGAGCGTTGTAGCGTGTTTGAGGACTCAGACGAAGAGTCTGGAAGCCTTGTAGCGTGTTGGAGTACACAGGCAGAGAGTCCTGTAGCGTTGTGGAGTGTTGGAGGACTCAGGCAAAGAGTCTGGGAGTGTTTTAGCGTGTTGGAGGACGGAGAGAGAGAGTCTATGAGCGTTGAAGCATGTTGGAGGACTCAGGCAGAGAGCCTTGGAGCATTGTAGCGTGTTGGAGGACTCAGGCTGAGAGTCTGAGAGCATTGTAGCGTGTTGGACAAATCAGGCAGAGAGTCTGGGAGCGTTGTAGCCTGCTGGAAGACTCAGGCAGAAAGTCTGTGAGCATTGTAACATGTTGCAGGACTCAGCCAGAGACTCTGGGAGTGTTGTAGCATGTTGGAGGACTCAGGAGGAGAGTCTAGGAGTGTTGTAGCATGTTAGAGAATTCAATCACAGAAGCTATGAGTATTGTAGCGTTCTGTAGGACTCACGCAGAGAGTCTGGGAGTGTTTTAGCGTGTTGGAGGACTCATGTGGAGAGTTTCGGAGCATTATAGACTGTTAGGGAACTCAGGAGGAATGTATGGGTGCATTGCAACGTGTTGTGGGACTCAGGTGAATAGACTGGTAGCATTGTAGCATGTTGGAGGAGTCAGGCAGAGAGTCTGGGAGTGTTGTAGCGAGTTGGAGGACTCATGTGAAGAGTCTGGATGTGTTGTAGTGTGTAGTAGGACACAGTCGGTGAGTTTGGGAGCGTTGTAGCATGTTGGAGGATTCAGACGGAGAGTCTCGGAGTGTTCTTGCGCTTTGAAGGACTGAGGCAGAGTCTCTGGGAGCATTACAGCGTGTTGGAGGACTCAGTCAGAGAGTCTGGGAGCGTTTTAGATGTTGGAGGACTCAGATGGAGAGTCTTGGAGCGTTGAAGCGGGTTGCAGGAGACAGAAGGAGGGGATGGGAGAGTTGTAGCGTGCGACAGGACACAGGTTGAGAATCTGAGAGAGGTGTAGCGTGTTGGAGGACTCATATGGAGAGTCTGGGAACGTTGTAGCGTGTTGGAGGACTCAGACAGAGAGTCTGGGAGCATTGTAGCATATTGGATTACTCAGGTGGAGAACCTACGAGCGTTGTAGCATGTTGAAGGACTCAGGTGGAGAGTCTGGGAACGTTGTAGCGTGCTGGAGACTCAGGGGTAGAGTCTGAGAGCACTGAAGCGTGTTGCAGGACTCAGACATAGAGTCTGGGAGCGTTGCAGCGTGTTGGAGGACTCATGTGGAGAGTTGTGGACTATTGTACCGCGTTGAACGACTCTGAGGGAAAGTCTGGGAGCGTTATAGCGAGTGGAAGAACTCAGGTGGAGAGTCTGGGAGCATTGAAGAGAGTTGGAGCACTCAGGTAGAGAGTCTGGGAGCGTTTTAGCGTGTTAGAGGACTCAGGTGGAGTGTCTGGGAGTGTTGCAGCATGTTGGAGGACTCAGGCGAAGAATTTGGGAGTGCTGTATTGTGTAAGAGGTCTTACAAAGAGTCTAAGAACGTTGTAGCATGTTGGAGGACTCATCTGGAGAGTCCAGGACCTTTGCATGATGTTAAAGGGCACAGGTGGAGACTCTGGGATCGTTGTACCATGCTGCAGGACTCAGATGGAGAGTCTGGGAGCGTTGTAGTGTGGTACAGTTCACAGACTCAGAGTCTGGGAGCATTGTAGCGTGTGGGAGGAATCAAGTGGAGAGACTGGAAGCGCTGTAGCGTGTTTGTGAACTACGTTGGAGAGTCTAGGAGCACTGCAGCATGTTGGAGGACTAGGACGGAAAGTCTGTGAGCGTTGCAGAGTGTGGGAGAATTCATGAGATGAGTCTGGGAGCGTCGTATTGAGTTGTAGGACTCAGGTGGAGAGTGTGGGAGCGTTATAGCGTGTTAGAGGACTCAGGTGGAGTGTCTGGGAGCGTTGTAGCATGTTGGAGGACTCAGACGGAGTATCTGGGAGTGTTCTAGATTGTTGGAGGACTCAGGTGGAGAGTCTGGCAGAGTTGTAGCGTGTTGGAGGACACAGGCAAAAAATCTGGGTGCGTTGTAGCGTGTTGGAGGACTCAGGTGGAGAGTCTGGGACAGTTGTAGCATGTTGGAGGACTCAGGTGGAGAGTTTCTGAGTGTTGTAGCGTGTTGGAGGGCTGAGGCAGAGTGTGTTGGAGCGTTGTAGCTTGTTGGAGGACTCAGCTTGAGAATCCTGGAGCGTTGTAGCGTGTTGAAGGGCACAGGTGGGAAGTCTGTGAACGTTGTAGCATGTTGATGGAGTCAGACGGAGAGCCTGGAAGCGTTGAAGTGTGTTGAAGGATTCAGGCAGAGAGTCTAGGAGCGTTGTAGCGTGTTGCAGGACTCAGGTGGAAAGTCTTGAAGCGTTGTATCGTGTTGGAGGACTCAGATGTAGAGTCTGGGAGCACTGTAGCGTGTTGGATTACTCAAGCACAGAGTCTTGGAGTGTTATGGCGTGTTGGAGGACTCAGGCTGAGAGTCTGGGAGCGTTGTAAAATGTTGCAGGATTCAGGTAGAGAATATGGGAGTGTTGTATGGTGTTGGAGGACTCAGGAAGAGAGTCTGGGAGGGTTGTAGCATGTTAAAGAATTCAGGCAGACAAGCTGGGACTGTTGTAGCGTGCTCTAGGACTCAGACAGAGAGTCTGGGAGTGTTGTAGCGAGTTGGAGGACTCATGTGAAGAGTCTGGGTGTGTGGTAGAGTGTTGGAGAACTCAGGTGGAGAGTCTGTGAGTGTTGTAGTGTGTAGTAGGACAGTCTGGGAGTTTGGGAGCATTGTAGCATGTTGGAGGACTCAGACAGAGAGTCTCGGAGTGTTCTTGAGCTTTGGATGACTGAGACAGAGTCTCTGGGAGCATTGTAGAGTGTTGGAGGATTCAGTCAGAGGGTCTGGGAGCATTTTAGATGTTGGAGGACTCAGATGGAGAGTCTTGGAGCGTTGTAGCGGGTTGCAGGAGACAGAAGGAGAGGGTGGGAGAGTTGTAGTGCGCGACACGACACAGATTGAGAATCTGGGAGCTGTGTAGCGTGTTTGAGGACTCATATGGAGAGTCTGGGAACGTTTTAGCGTGTTGGATGACTCAGATGGAAAGTCTTGTAGTGTTGTAGCGTCTTGGAGGACTCAGGTGGGGAGCATGGGAGCATTGTAGCGTGTTGCAGGACTCAGACAGAGAGTCTGGGAGCATTGTAGCATATTGGATTACTCAGTTGGAGAACCTACGAGCGTTGTAGCGTGTTGAAGGACACAGGTGGAGAGTCTGGGAACGTTGTAGCGTGTTGGAGAACTCAGGGGTAGAGTCTGAGAGCACTGAAGCGTGTTGCAGGACTCAGACATAGAGTCTGGGAGCGTTGCAGCGTGTTGGAGGACTCATGTGGAGAGTTGTGGAGTATTGTACCGCGTTGGACGACTCGGAGGGAAAGTCTGGGAGCGTTATAGCGAGTGGGAGCACTCAGGTGGAGAGTCTGGGAGCATTGAAGACAGTTGGAGCACTCAGGTAGAGAGTCTGGGAGCGTTTTAGCGTGTTAGAGGACTCAGGTGGAGTGTCTGGGAGTGTTGCAGCATGTTGGAGGACTCAGACGAAGAATTTGGGAGTGTTGTATTGTGAAAGGACACAGGTGGAGAGTCTGGGATCGTTGTACCATGTTCCAGGACTCAGATGGAGAGTCTGGGAGTGTTGTAGTGTGGTGCAGTACACAGACTGAGAGTCTAGGAGCATTGTAGCGTGTGGGAGGAATCAAGTGGAGAGACTGGAAGCGTTGTAGCGTGTTTGTGAACTCAGTTGGAGAGTCTAGGAGCACTGTAGCGTGTTGGAGGACTCGGACGGAAAGTCTGTGAGCATTGCAGAGTGTGGGAGAACTCAGGTGAAGAGTCTGGAGCGTTGTAGTCAGTTGTAGGACTCAGGTAGAGAGCGTGGGAGCGTTGTTGCGTGTTGGAGGACTCAGGTGGAGTCTTGGAGCGTTATAGCGTGTTGGAGGACTCAGACGGAGTATCTTGGAGTGTTCTAGATTGTTGGAGAACTCAGGTGGAGAGTCTGGCAGAGTTGTAGCGTGTTGGAGGAATCAGGCAGAAAATCTGGGTGCGTTGTAGCGTGTTGGAGGACTCAGGTGGAGAGTCTGGGACAGTTGCAGCATGTTGGAGGACTCAGGTGGAGAGTCTCTGAGTGTTGTAGCGTGTTGGAGGGCTCAGGCAGAGAGTGTGGGAGTGTTGTAGCTTGTTGGAGGACTCAGCTTGAGAATCCTGGAGCGTTGTAGCGTGTTGAAGGGCACAGGTGGAGAGTCTGTGAACGTTGTAGCATGTTGATGGAGTCAGACGGAGAGTCTGGAAGCGTTGAAGTGTGTTGAAGGACTCAGGCGGAGAGTCAAGGAGCGTTGTAGCGTGTTGCAGGACTCAGGTAGAAAGTCTTGAAGCGTTGTATCGTGTTGGAGGATTCAGATGGAGAGTCTGGGAGCACTGTAGAGTGTTGGATTACTCAGGCACAGAGTCTTGGAGTGTTGTGGCGTGTTGGAGCACTCAGGCTGAGAGTCTGGGAGCGTTGTAACTTGTTGTGGAAATCATGCAGAGAGTCTGGGAGCGTTGAAACGTGCTGGAAGACTCAGGCAGAGAGTCTTGGAGCGTTGTAACATGTTGCAGGATTCAGGTAGAGAATATGGGAGTGTTGTATGGTGTTGGAGGACTCAGAAAGAGAGTCTGGGAGGGTTGTAGCATGTTAAAGAATTCAGGCAGACAAGCTGGGACTGTTGTAGCGTGCTCTAGGACTCAGACAGAGAGTCTGGGGGTGTTGTAGCGTGCTGGAGGACTCAGGAGAAGAGTCTGGGAGCATTATAGCCTGTTAGGGAACTTAGGAAGAGTGTATGGGTGCGTTGCAACGTGTTGGAGGACTCAGGTTGATACACTGGGAGCGTTGTAGCGAGTTGAAGGACTCACGTGGGGAGTTTGGAAGTGTGGTAACATGTTAGAGGACTCATGTGGAGAGTCTGTGAGTGTTGTAGCGTGTAGAAGAACACAGTCGATGAGTTTGGGAGCGTTGTAGTATGTTATCGGACCAACACGGAGAGCCTGGGAGCTTTGAAGCGCGTTGGAGGGCTCAGACGGAGAGTCTCGGGGCGTTCTAACGTGTTGGAGGACTGAGGTAGAGAATCTTGAAGCGCTGTAGCATGTTGGAGGACTCAGATGAAGAGTCTTGGAGCGTTGTAGTGTGTTCCAGGACAGAGACCGAGTGTGTGGGAGCATTTTAGAGTGTGAGAGGACACGTGTGGAAAGTCTGAGAGCCTTGTAGCGCGTTGGAGGACTCAGGCCGATAGTCTGAGAGTCTCGTAACGTGTTGGACGACTCAGACGCAGTGTCTTGAAGTGTTGTAGCGTGTTGGAGGACTCTGCAGGGGAGTATGGGAACGTTGTACCGTGTTGGAGGAAAAAGACGGAGAGTCTGTAAGCGTTGTACCGTGTTGAAGGAATCAGGCAGAGAATCGGAGAGCGTTGTAGCGAGCTGGATTACCCAGTGGAGGGCCTGGGAGCATTGTAGCGTGTTGAAGGACTCAGCTGGAGAGTCTGGGAGTGTTGTAGCGTGTTGGAGGACTCAGGTGGAGAGACTGAGTTTATTCTACCGTGTTGGAGGACGCAGGCAGAAAGTGTTGGAGCGTTGTAGCGTGTTGGAGGACTTATGAGGAGAGTCTTGGAGCGATTTAGCGTGTTGTAGGACTGATACGGAGAGTCTGGAACCGTTGTAGCGTGTTTGAGGACTTAGGCGGAGAGTCTTGGAGCGTTGTAGTGTGTTGGAGTTCTGAGGGGGAGGTTCTCGAGATTTGCAGCGTGTTGGAGTACTCGGGTGGAAAGTGTGGGAGTGTTGTACCGTTTTGGAGGACTCAGCCAGAGTGTGTGGGAGCGCTGTAGCATGTTGGAGGACTCAGGTGGAGAGTCTGGAGGTGTTGTAGTGTGTTAGAGGACTCAGGCAGAGGGTGAGGGGGTGTTGTAGCTTGTTGGAGGACTCAGTTGGAGATTCTGGGAATGTTGTAGCGTGTTGAAGGACTCAGGTGGAGAGTGTGGGAGCGTTGTAGCGTGTTGGAGGACTCATGCAGAGAGTGAGCGAGCGATTGTGGGAGCGTTGTAGCGTGTTGGAGGACTCATGCGGAGAGTGAGCGAGCGATTTAGCTTGTTGGAGGAGTCAGGCGGAGAGTATGGGAGTGTTGTAGCGAGTTGGAGGACTCATGGGGAGAGTGCGCTAGCGATATAGCGTGTTATAGGACTCAGGTGGAGAGTCTTCGAGAGTTGTGGCATGTTGCAGGACTCAGGCTGAGAGTCTGAGAGCGTTTTAGCGTGTTGAAGGACTCAGATGTAGTGTCTGGGAGCTTTGTAGATTGTTGGAGGACTCAGTTGGAAAGTCTGGGAGTGTTGAAGCATTTTGGATGACTCAGGAGGAGAGTCTGGGAGTGTTGTAGCGTGTTGGAGGACTCGTACAGAAAGTGAGAAAGCGTTGTAGCGTGTTGGAGGACTCATGGGGAGAGTCTGGGAGCGTTGTAGCGTGTTGAAGAACTTAGGCGGAGAGTCTGGGAATGTTGCAGCGTGTTGGAGGACTCAGATGAAGAGCTTTCGAGCGTTGTAGCGTGTTGGAGGACTTAGGGGGGGTTGTCAACTTTTGTAGCGTGTTGGAGTACACGGGTGGAGAGTCTGGGAGTGTTGTAGCGTGTTGGAGGACTCAGACAGAGAGTGTGGGAGAGTTGTAGCGTATTGGACGACTCATCTGGAGAGTCAGGGAGTGTTTTAGTGTGTTGGAGGATTTAGGGGAAGATTCTAGGAGTGTTGTAGTGTGTTAGAGGACTCAGGTGGAAAGTCTTGAAGCGTTGTATCGTGTTGGAGAACTCAGATGGAGAGTCTGGGAGCACTGTAGCGTGTTGGATTACTCAGGCACAGAGTCTTGGAGTGTTATGGCGTGTTGGAGGACTCAGGCTGAGAGTCTGGGAGCGTTGTAACGTGTTTTGGAAATCATGCAGAGAGTCTGGGAGCGTTGAAACGTGCTGGAAGACTCAGGCAGAGGGTCTGGGAGCGTTGTAACATGTTGCAGGATTCAGGTAGAGAATATGGGAGTGTTGTATGGTGTTGGAGGACTCAGGAAAAGAGTCTGGGAGGGTTGTAGCATGTTAAAGAATTCAGGCAGACAAGCTGGGACTGTTGTAGCGTGCTCTAGGACTCAGACAGAGAGTCTGGGAGTGTTGTAGCGAGTTGGAGGACTCATGTGAAGAGTCTGGGTGTGTGGTAGCGTGTCGGACAACTCAGGTGGTGAGTCTTTGAGTGTTGTAGTGTGTAGTAGGACACAGTCTGTGAGTTTGGGAGCGTTGTACCATGTTGGAGGACTCAGACGGAGAGTTTCGGAGTGTTCTTGCGCTTTGGATGACTTAGACAGAGTCTCTGGGAGCATTGTAGCGTGTTGGAGGACTCAGTTAGAGAGTCTGGGAGCGTTTTAGATGTTGGAGGACTCAGATGGAGAGTCTTTGAGCGTTGTAGCGGGTTGCAGGAGACAGAAGGAGAGGGTGGGAGAGTTGTAGTGCGCGACACGACACAGGTTGAGAATCTGGGAGCGGTGTAGCATGTTGGAGGACTCATGTGGAGAGTCTGGGAACGTTTTAGCGTGTTGGAGGACTCAGATGGAAAGTCTTGTAGTGTTGTAGCGTCTTGGAGGACTCAGGTGGAGAGCATGGGAGCATTGTAGCGTGTTGGAGGACTCAGACAGAGAGTGTAGGAGCATTGTAGCACATTGGATTACTCAGGTGGAGAACCTACGAGCGTTGTAGCGTGTTGAAGGACTCAGGTAGAGAGTCTGGGAACGTTGTAGCGTGTTGGAGGACTCAGGGGTAAAGTCTGAGAGCAATGAAGCGTGTTGCAGGACTCACACATAGAGTCTGGGAGCGTTGCAACGTGTTGGAGGACTCATGTGGAGAGTTGCGGAGTATTGTACCGCGTTGGACGACTCGGAGGGAAAGTCTCGGAGCGTTATAGCGAGTGGGAGCACTCAGGTGAAGAGTCTGGGAGCATTGAAGAGAGTTGGAGCACTCAGGTAGAGAGTCTGGGAGCGTTTTAGCGTGTTAGACGACTCAGGTGGAGTGTCTGGGAGTGTTGCAGCATGTTGGAGGACTCAGACGAAGAATTTGGGAGTGTTGCATTGTGTTGGAGGTCTTACGAGGAGTCTGAGAGCGTTGTAGCATGTTGGAGGACTCAGCTGGAGATTCCAGGACCTTTGTAGGATGTTAAAGGACACAGGTGGAGAGTCTGGGATCGTTGTACCATGCTGCAGGACTCAGATGGAGAGTCTGGGAGCGTTGTAGAGTGGTGCAGTTCACAGACTGAGAGTCTGGGAGCATTGTAGCGTGTGGGAGGAATCAAGTGGAGAGACTTGAAGTGTTTGTGAACTCAGTTGGAGTGTCTATGAGCACAGTAGCGTGTTGGAGGACTCGGACAGAAAGTCTGTGAGCGTTGCAGAGTGTGGGAAAACTCAGGTGAAGAATCTGGGAGCGTTGTAGTGAGATGTAGGACTCAGGTAGAGAGCGTGGGTACGTTGTAGCGTGTTGGAGGACTCAGGTGGAGTGTCTGGGAGCGTTGTAGCGTGTTGAAGGACTCAGGTGGAGAGTATGGGAGCGTTGTAGCGTGTTGGAGGACTCAGACAGAGAGTCTGGGAGCATTGTAGCATATTGGTTTACTCAGGTGGAGAACCTACGAGCGTTGTAGCGTGTTGAAGGACTCAGGTGGAGAGTCTGGGAACGTTGTAGCGTGTTGGAGGACTCAGGGGTAGAGTCTGAGAGCACTGAAGCGTGTTGCAGGACTCAGACGTAGAGTCTGGGAGCGTTGCAGCGTGTTGGAGGACTCATGTGGAGAGTTGTGGAGTATTGTACCGCGTTGGACGACTCGGAGGGAAAGTCTGGGAGCGTTATAGCGAGTGGGAGCACTCAGGTGGAGAGTCTGGGAGCATTGAAGAGAGTTGGAGCACTCAGGTAGAGAGTCTGGGAGCGTCTTAGCGTGTTAGAGGACTCAGGTGGAGTGTCTGGGAGTGTTGCAGCATGTTGGAAGACTCAGACGAAGAATTTGGGAGTGTTGTATTGTGTTGGAGGTCTTTCGAGGACTCTGAGAGCGTTGTAGCATGTTGGAGGACTCAGATGGAGAGTCCAGGACCTTTGTAGGATGTTAAAGGACACAGGTGGAGAGTCTGGGATCGTTGTACCATGCTGCAGGACTCAGATGGAGAGTCTGGGAGCGTTGTAGTGTGGTGCAGTACACAGACTGAGAGTCTGGGAGGATTGTAGCGTGTGGGAGGAATCAAGTGGAGGGACTGGAAGCGTTGTAACGTGTTTGTGAACTCAGTCGGAGAGTCTAGGAGCACTGTAGCGTGTTGGAGGACTCGGACAGAAAGTCTGTGAATGTTGCAGAGTGTGGGAGAACTCAGATGAAGAGTCTGGGAGCGTTGTAGTGAGATGTAGGACTCAGGTAGAGAGCGTGGGTGCGTTGGTGCGTGTTGGAGGACTCAGGTGGAGTGTCTGGGAGCGTTGTAGCGTGTTGAAGGACTCAGATGGAGAGTGTGGGAGCGTTGTAGCGTGTTGGAGGACTCATGCGGAGAGTGTGCGAGCGATTTAGTTTGTTGGAGGAGTCAGGCGGAGAGTCTGAGAGTGTTGTAACGTGTTGGAGGACTCATGTGGAGAGTGCACTAGCAATATAGCGTGTTATAGGACTCAGGTGGAGAGTCTGCGAGAGTTGTAGCATGTTGCAGGACTCAGGCTGAGAGTCTGAGAGCCTTTTAGCGTGTTGCAGGACTCAGATGGAGTGTGGAAATATAAACACATACGCAGTAAAAAAAACCATACCCCCGGCCGGGATTGAACCCGGCCGGGGGTATGGTTTGTTTGCAATCGTGTCATTACGATTTCTTGAGTCACATATGCAGTATAATGTGATCCTTTATTGACTACGTTTCGATTCCACAATTCTTCGGTATTGAGTGTTGTCTTCTGTGGCAATGAGTCTTGAGTTTCACACAACCACTTGATAAACTACAGAAACTCAAGACTCATCGCCACAGACGACAACACTCAATACCGAAGAATCCTGGAATCATCACTTATTTCTATATCCGACAACTTCAACCAGAATAGTGGCTTCTATAAAATAGCGGAACCACTTGCCAAGAAACTTCTTCATCGCTATCCCACATAAGAACACTGTAGAAGGTCTGCTCACAAACTTATCCAATCTCATTTACAAGCTACCCAAGATTTTAGACTCTATAACCCCACTCGGTACATCATCAGATGCAGCATTCTCCACCTGACCTCAGAATTCTGAATCTGACTATAAATACTCGCGTCCCTTCCACCACAGGTAGATCTGTTTGTAACTTGAAAAAGCCCACTGTGTGGGCGAAACGTAGTCAATAAAGGATCACATTATACTGCATATGTGTTTATATTTCCATTGTGTCGGTATTTTATACCATTTATTTCCTTCAGATGGAGTGTCTGGGAGCGTTGTAGATTGTTGGAGGACTCAGTTGGAAAGTCTGGGAGTGTTGAACCATTTTGGATGACTCAAGAGGAGAGTCTGGGAGTGTTGTAGCGTGTTGGAGGACTCGTGCGGAAAGTGAGAAAGCGTTGTAGCGTGTTGGAGAACTCATGGGGAGAGTTTGGTAGCGTTGTAGCGTGTTGGAGGACTCAGCCAGAGAGTGTGGGAGCGTTGTAGCGTATTGGACGACTCATGTTGAGAGTCAGGGAGTGTTGTAGTGTGTTGGAGGATTCAGGTGAAGATTCTGGGAGTGTTGTGGAGTTTTGTAGAACTCAGTCAGAGAGTCTGTGAGAGTTGTAGCGTATTGGAGAACTAAAGCGTAGAGTCCGGGAGAGTTGTAGCGTGCTGCAGGACTCAGATTGAGAGTCTGAGAGCGTTTTAGCATGTTGGAGGACTCAGAAGGAGTGTCTCGGGGCGTTGTAGCTTGTTGGAGGACTCAGGTGGAATGTTTGTGAGTGTTGTAGAGTATTGGAGGGCTCAAATGGAGAGTCAGAGAGTGTTGTAGCGTGTTTGAGGACCCAGGCGGAGAGTCTGCGAGAGTTGTAGCATGTTAAAGGACTCAGGCAGAGAGTCTGTGAGAGTTGTAGCGTGTTGGAAGACTCAAATGGAGTGTCTGTGAGCGTAGTAGCTTGTTGTAGGGCTCAGGGACAGAGTCTGGGTGCGTTGTAGCGTGTTGGAAGACGCATGTGGAGAGTCTGGGAGTGTTGTATCATGTTGGTGGACTCAGGCGGAGAGTCTGGGAGTGTTGTAACGTGTTGGAGAGCTCAGGTGGAGAGTGTGGGAGGGGTTTTAACGTGTTGAGGACTAGGGGGGTTTGGGGAGGTTGAATTTTGGAGGCTCATGCGGGGTGTGGGATTTGTGCAGTTGGGGGGATGAGGCGGAAGTGTAAGGCGTTGTAGCATTTTGGGGAAGACATGCATAGTCTGGGAGTGTAGTGTTTTGGGGGGGCGTGTCAGGGTTTGGAAATAGTTTTTACGTTCTGGAGGTGACGGAGAGTCGCGTGAATTGTAGAGTTGGAGAACTCATGTGGAGATTTTGGGAACGGGGGGGGGTTTGGAACTCAGGGGGAAATGTCTGAAATTTTTGTACGTTTTGGGAGGACTCGGTGGAGAGACTGAGATTATTCTCCCGTGTTGGGGGAACGCGGGCAAAAATTTGGGGACGTTGTACGTGTTGGAAGTCATGGGGGGTCTTGGGAGTTTTACAGTTTGAGGTCATACGGAGAGTCGAAAGCGTTGTCGTGTTTGAGGACTTAGGGGGAGAGTTTTGGGAGCGTTGTGTGGTTGGGGGCTGGGGGGGTTCTCGAGATTGCGGTGTTGGGTACTCGAGGGGAAAAGTGTGGGATGTTGTCCCCGGGTTTTGGGAGGACTCGCCAAAAGGTGGGGGGGGCGCTGTGTTTGTTGGAGGACTCAGGTGGGAGTTGGAGGGTTGTAGTGTGTTGAGGACTCAGCAGAGGGTGAGGGGGGTTGTAGTAGTTGGAGCTCATTTTGGAGATTTTTGGGAATGTTGTAGCGGTTGGGGGACTCATGTGGAGAGTGGCAGCGATGTAGGTGTTGGAGGATAAAGGGGGAGAGTGTGGGGCGTTGTCCTAAGCTTAGGGAGTTGCGTGGTTTTGCCCAAAGCCCATGGCTTTTTGTGTTTTTAGAATCTGGGTTCAAGTGTTGGTAAAATAGTCGGGGCTGGAAAATTATTATGGCGGGAAAGGAAACAACCCATTACTGTCTTAGTGCTGGGTTTAAATGATTTGCGAAGGGGAGGGAGAGGACGAGGAAAAGTACAGGTCAGCCATGAGTTTTTGGCCCAAGGGGGGGTCCCAGTCTAATGCTTTGCCTAAAAGGGGAGGGCAATGAATGGATGTCTGGGGCAATTGGTAAAAATTACCCCCATACCCCCCGGGGGTTGAACCCGGGTCTAGAGTTCAAACTCCAGCCCGTCGCGTTAGCCACTAACTAGAAAGGTACTGAAGGAATTTGCTCCATTCATTGATATGGGACCTATTTTTTGGAAAACGTGATATTTGAAAGGGAGGGGGTTTACCTCTGGGGTGGAGTGGTTGCAAGCCATTCAGTTGAGAGGGAATTGGACTTGTCTGGAATTTAAACTGAAGAAAAGAGGTTGGGTTTTTTTGGGGAAAAAATCGGGCTGCGCATTAGGTTAAAAACGGCAGTTTTTACCGGGACCCTAGGGTAGTTTAAAAGAATTTTCAAAATAAGTTGCTGTAATGGAAAATCAACTGTCAAAAAAGAAAGACAGAAGGGGGGCAATGAGCGATTTCCCCCCCAAAGGTTTACTATAAAAAAGTGTATCAAAGAAAAAAAGATAATGAGCAAAATTTATTGAAAGTGCAGGTATAAAATTTTATTGGTATAACAGGGGCCCGGTTCACCTGAAAGTTAAGAAATCCCCTTCTGAATCAACATCGGTTTTAAAAATTTATTCCCACTTGATAGGGTCAACGGGAAGGGTGGTGGAGGGGCGATGTATGTCAGGGGAAAATTTTAAAATTTGTTGTCTTAGAATAAAATTTAAAAAGAAACATCGAACACAGAATTTGTTTGGCTACGTTTCTCGAGAGGGGAAAAATTTAAATTTTTGGGTGTTGTTTTGGGCCCCCCAAACCCTTGGTAGGGAGTGCAGTAAGCTGTTAGGGATAAAATTTAAAAGGGGCTCTGTTGAAAATGTGATAAGGGAGTTTTTAAACTTTGACAAACTGATTGGAACAATACGACGAAAATCTTGGTCTATGACGTCTTGATACAGTTCAGGATTGTTTTTTAAACGTTGTGACAGAACCAAATAGGGAAAACAATCTGCTTGTTTGGTTTTCCCAAAAAAGTTTCCAAAATTTATAATCTTGGGGTTAAATGATGAGTTTGGGGGAAAGTGATCAAAATCATTGTTTAATATACAGGGAATTACCCAGATAACTAAATAAACTCTGCCCCAGATTTGTTTGGGCCGCTTCATGGACTAAAAAAATTACGGGTGGGTAAATTGGGATGTCGACTATAGGCGGGTAAGTGATTTTGGTTCCCAAATGACTTTTTCGGGCATAGTTCTAGCACCCGACAGCTTTTTTTCATAGGGAAATTTAGATCAAACAAAAATGACCCAAAGGGATGAACAATAGATTAAAACATCTCTTTGGTCAAAAAGAGAGACTATATGGGGCGTTAAAAAGGGGGGATGGGCAGTTAGAACAGTATACAATTAAAAAAAGAGAAATAAAGAAAAAAATAAAAAAGCAAAAAGGGATTGGAGGCTAAGTGCAAGGGTTCAAGACAAAACCCAAAAGGGTTTCTTTCAGGTATACGAAGAAATTTAGGGAAAGATTGGCCCACTTAAAAAACTCTATTCAGTCATGGTTAAAAGGGGATAGTGTAAATTCCCAAATCCCTATATATATACTATATACTCATGCTATTTCCTGAAATAATAGTTTTAACGAAAGGATAATAAATACTATGATTGCGGTAACTAGTGACATTGTTCTAAGACAATATAGAAATTTAAAACCTAACAACCCCCAGGCTTTGATGAATGTTTGAAAGGGGGTTTTAAAAGGAATCAAAGGGAATTAGCATATTTTGGCAATTTTTTTAACATATCCTAAAAAACTGGCTAGTGCCTGATAAGTGGAAATGGCAAATGTAAACCTATTTACAAGGAAAGGTCCAGCCCTTTGGCTTCAACTATAGACCTTAATAACCCTTTACCCCTAGGGGAAAATTTTGGGAAATAAATAATTGCCAAAGCAAATCGAAACCTCTTGATGGCACAGATTGAGAATAAATCTAAATACGGTTTTTACTAAGGGGGTTCCTGTCTTTCGAATTTTTCTAACTTTTTTTCACTAGGATTCGAGGGGGTAGTCATGATTGAACATGATATTGGGTTTTTTGGCTTCATAAGGCTTTCGATAAGTTCCACATCAGGGCTATTTTAGGAAATTAAGGCACACGGAATAGGAGAATTTTTTTCCTGGGTAGAGGCTGGCTGACAAAAAAGGAGCAGAGAGTTTGCATAAATGGGGGAGAAATCAAATGGGGGACGTCACAAACGGTTTCCTCAGGGGGGGGTGTTGGGCCCATTTTTGTTCACAATTTTTCTAAACGAATGATGAGAGAAAAATTTTGCGACATAAGCAAATTTGCTGAGACACCAAAATAGGCCGTCCAATTCTTCTAATGGGGGCCTAGAGCACCCAGGATATTTGAATAGACTGATCCAAAGGGCGGAAAGTGCAGGCAGTTTTATATTTAAAATGAAAGTTTAATGTTTGGACATTAAAAAACCCCCGCCACAAATAAATAATAATGTAGAAATTTTTAAAACTATTGATTTCGAAAAGGGTTTTGGAGTTTTGGTTAGCATAACAAAAATAAGACAACAGTGCATTAGTGTTCGCAATAAAGCAAAAATTCTTTTCTTCATATCTGGTATAATTAATAAAATCCTCGGTTTTCTTTAAATCTATAAATCGAGGGTTTGGCCATTAGCTATGTGCTTAGTTTGGTCACCGTATTTCAGAATGGATTAAATGCTCTGGGAAAAAGACAGGGAAATGACAAAAGATGATCTCAATATCAGAAATCTTCCCTTTAGGATAGACTGAGGTCCTGAATCTGCACTCTCCGAAAGGGTAAATTGGGTAGATATGTCGAGGAGTTAAATGGAAAACGGGAATAAATAAAGGGGTTTTAAATACGTGCTGAAAAATTTCCGCCACAAGGACCGAACAATGGGTTTCAAATTGGAAAAAATTTTTAGATTCATAAGGGATATAGGAAAACAGGTTGGTAAAAAATTTTTGGTGAGTGGAACAAATTTGGCTAAAAGTTTGTGTTTTAAAAATGTTTGATAAATACTGAGTGGGTGGGATGGGTGTGAGTTGGACCTAATACTTGTGCTGCTGGGTCTGGTGTATGTCCATCCTTTAGTGGGGGTGCCCAAAGGGGGGGTCACGGTAATCTGGGGGGGGGGTCTTTTGGTTTATATCGGGGAAGGACCTGCTCCCTGGATCAGTACCCTGTTGCAGTGTTCCCCTTTTTTATGGCTTATGTTTTCCCAGGGCGAAGATTCTGGGGGGGTTAGTGAATTGAAGTACTCATGAGGGGGCTGGGGCGTTCTAGCGTGTTGAGGGCTCACCGGGAGTGTGCGGAGTAGGTGTTGGAGGGCCAGAGGAGAGTTGGGGGAGTTTTTAGCGTGTTGCGGATAGGTGAGGAGTCTTGGGCGTTTGCATGGGGACTCAGTGGAGTCTTCGAGTGTTGTAGCGTGTTTTAGGACCAGAAAGAGTTTGGAAGGTTTTAGGGGGGTTTGGAGGCTCAGGTGGAGGGGATAGTTGAGAGTGTGGAAAACTCAGATGGGGAGTCTGCATGTTCTAGCTGTTTGGGGATCAGCCCAAAAGTGGGAGCGTTGTAGCTTTTGGAGGATAAGGGGAAAGTGTGGGAGGTTGTAGCGTGTTGGAGGACTATGGGAGATCTGGGGGTTTAGCGGTTTGGGGGACTCTGACGGGGGTTGGGACGTTGTAGCGTGTTGGAGAATCAGGGAAAGGTTGGGGCGCTGTGCGTTTGGGGACTTAGGGGGGGTTTTCGAGTTTTTTAGCGGTTGGAGTACTCGGGTGGAGAGCCCGGGGGAGTTGTAGGTGTTGGAGGACTCCCAGAGAGTGTAGGACGTTGTAGGTGTTGGACGTCATATGAGAGTCTGGGAGTGTTGTAGTTTGGACGACTAGGGGAAGAATTGGGAATCTTTGGGGGGATTGGGAAGACTCAGGGGGAGAGTCTTGGAGGTTTACAATTTTGAATAATTGGTGGGAGTGTGGGGTTTTGTGCGTGTTGGGGATCAGCTGGCAGTTTGGGAGCGTTGTATGGTTTTAGGGCTCAGGGGGAATTGGGGAAAGTTTTAGTGTGTTGGAAAACTCCGGGGAAGTGAGGGGCGTTTAGCATGTTTTGGGATTGGAGAGACGGGGGTTGAGATGTTGGGGGAAAGGGGGGAGTGTGGGGAGCGTTGTGCTTTTGGCGACTCATCGGAGAGTCTTTTAGTTTTGAGCGTGTGGGGGGGACTCGTGGGGGTCTGGGAGTTTGTAGGTTTGGGGGACTCAGTTGGTGAGCTGGGGGTGTTGTAGCGTGTGGAGGGCTAGTTTGGAGTTGGGGGGTGTTTAGCGGTTGGGGGACTCATTGGTGATTGGGGTTTGTAGCGTGTTGGGGACTCAGTTGGGGGTCTTTGGGGTTTGTAGGTGTTTGGGGGATTTTAGGTGTAGGCCCGGAGTGTTGTAGCGTTTTTGGGACTCAGCCCGAGAGGTGGGAGCGTTTTAGGTTTTGGGGGACTAAGGGGGAAAGGTGGGGGAAAGGGAGGTGTTGGGGACTCTGGGAGATCGGAGGTTTTTAGCGTGTTGTAGGACTTGACGGGGGTTGGGAGGTTGGCGTGTTGGGAACTCAGGGAAAGATCCTGGAGCGCTGTAGCGGTTGGGGGGGGCTTAGGGGGGTTCTCGAGTTTTGTAGCGTGTTGGAGTACTTGGGGGGAGACCGGAGAGTTGTAGCGTGTTGGAGGACTCAGCCCGAGGTGTAGGAGGTTGTAGCGTGTTGGGGCGACTCATTTGGAAGTCTGGAAGTGTTGTAGTGTTGGAGACTCAGGTGAAGAATCGGGGTGTTGTAGGGGATTGGAAGACCAGGGGTCTTGGGGGTGTTTTATAATTTTGAAAGGGGAGGTGGGAGTGAGGGTTGCTGTGTGTGTTGGGGGCTAGCTGGATGTTTGGGGCGTTGTAGTGTGTTGGGGCTCGGTGGAGAGTTGGGAATGTTTTGTGTGTTGGAAACCCCGGGGGAAGTGAGGGCGTTGTAGCATGTTTGAGGACTTGGGAGACGGGGGGGTTTTAGCATGTTGGAGGAAAGGCGGAGGTGTGGAGCGTTGAGCTTGTTGGGGGACTCGTGGGGAAATCTTTGAGTGTTGTGCGTGTGGAGGGCCAGTTTTAGGTTTTGGGGTGTTTTTAGCGGTTGAGGACTCAGTTGGGAGTTGGGTGTTGTACATGTTTGGGACAAAAGGGGGAGAGTGTGGGACGTTTGTGATGTTTGGGGGACTAGGCGGGGATGTGGGGGCGTTGTAGCTTGTTTTGGGGCTCAGTCGGGAGGGTGGGAGTGTTGTAGGTGTTTTTGGGGCTCGTTTTGGCGAACCCTAGAGAGTCGGGGGTTGTGCGTTTGGGGGATTAGGTGGAGAGTCTGGAGGGTTTTGCGTTTGGAGGACTAGGGGAAGAGTCTTGGACGTTGTACGTGTTTTGGGGTCTCGGCGAAGAGTCTGGGGGCGTTGTGCGGTTTTTTTTTTACTCAGGTGCTTTGTTGGAAGGGGTTTAGCTGTTTGGGGGATTCGGGGAGAGTGGGGGCGTTTTAGGCGTTGGGAAAACTCAGGTGGAAGTTGGGGCGTTGACGCGTTGGAGACTCAGGTGGAGAGTCTAGGAGCGTTGTAGCGCGTTGGAGGACTTGGGCGGAGAGTCTGGTAGTGCTGTAAGGTTTTGGAGTACTCAGGTGAATAGTCGTGGAGCGTTGTAGCATGTTGGAGGATCCTGCTGTAGAGTCTTGGAGTGTTGTCGCGTGTTGGAAGCCTCATCCAGAGAGTTTGGGAGCGTTGAAGTCGTGTTGTAGGACTCAGGTGGAGAGTCTGGAAGTGTTGTAGCATGTTGGAGGACACACGTAGAGAGTCTGGCAGTGTTGTAGCGTGTTGGAGGACTCAGACAGAGAGTGAGGGGGCGTTGTAGCATGTTGGAAGACTCACTTGGAGAGTCTTGGAGTGTTGTAGCGAGTTGGAGGATTTAGGTGGAGAGTGTGGGAACGTTGTAGCGTGTTGGGGGACTCAGGCGGAGAGTCTATGTGCTTTGCACCGTGTTGTAGGACTCAGGCAGAGAGTGTAGTAGCGTTGTAATGTGTTGGATTACTCAAGTGGAGAGTCTGGGAGCGTTGTAGCGTGTTGCAGGATTCTGGTGGAGTGTCTGAGAGTGTTTTAGCGTTTTTGAGGACTCAGGTGGAAAGTCTGCAAGTTTTGTAGCCTGTTGGAAGACTCAGGTGGAGAGTCTGGGAGTGTTGTAGCCGGTTGGAAGATTCATGTGGAGAGTCTGGGAGAGTTGTAACATGTTGGAGGAATCAGGTGTAGAGTCTGGGAGTGTTGTAGCGTGTTGGATGGGTCAGGTGGTGAGTGTTGGAGCGTTATAACGTGTTGGAGGACTGAGGCAGAGAGTCTGGAAAAGTTGTAGCGTGTTGGAGGACTCAGGTGAAGAGTCTGAGAGCGTTGTAGCGTGTTGGAGAACTCAAGGTCAGAGTCTGGGAGCGTTGTAGCCGGTTGGAAGATTCATGTGGAGAGTCTGTGAGTGTTGTAGCGTGTTGGAGGACTTAGGCGGAGAGTCTTGGTGTGTTGTTGCGTGTTATAGGGCTCAGGTAGAGAGTCTGGGAGTGTTGTAGTGTGTTAGAGTGAATCAGAACTAAACTGATTCCAAATTAAGGATATTTTTTCTTATGAAAGTGAATACAAGTTCAACCAAGTCTCTGAAAGAACTAAGATATCTTCACTTTAATGAATAAGTGATGCACGTGTTCTTAATAACATGATTACTAACAAAACCATTGTTGTATGTTTTAAAATATAATATATATATAATATATATATATATATATATAAAATTATATATATTTTATATATATATATTTATATATATAATATATATATTAATATATATATATATATTTCAACCCAGGATTCCAAATGGCCTGTTAACCCCGGGTGTAAGGGGAGCAAATAAACACAGTAAAAAAAGTTTAGATTTATATTATCCTTCACCAATTTATAACAGCAATATGTACACTATGTACAGTGATAAATATAGTGCACTCCACGGTAAGCAAAGCAAAAATAGAAGCCAAGAAAGCAGACCGTGCTTCAACCAGCTCTAGAATGGGAATGACAAGGGCAGACAGGAGAGCGGTACCCACTTAACCTCTGCAAATTGCCAAAACCATCTTCTTTTGGCTAAAAACCCTAAATCACTAGTTAAACGACGGGCCCCATCATCAACTCTTAGAAACCCTGGTTCGCTGGTTGGGGAGATAGCCTGTAAATGAGGTGTGTACATGCGCCGAATAAAGGTTACGTACTCTTTGCATGCCACACCCCACCACGAGAAGGCTCAGGATTAGGCTGCCACCTCCCAGTGGAAACCGTGCCGCTATGGCACAAAATAATGGGACCGCCTTTCCTCTCCACCATTCAATTCTTAGATAGAGCTCAGCTTTTCTTGTGCCAAAACCAAACCCTAAACTTAGAGTGAGACAGCAGCCCAGACAGGCTAGCATAGGTCCAAGATACAGGCGGACGGTAGCCCGAAATCCCCTCACTAAAAAAAAACCCCCACACCAGGGGATAAAAAAAGAGCATAAAAAAGGGGGTTACCACAAATAACATCCTAACCTAATAAAATATTATACTCTAGATAAAGAGTCTGCCAACATATTTTCTTTGCCGGCAATATATTTAATGGACAGGTTATATGGTTGCAGCCTTAGCGTCCAGCGCATAAGCCTTGTGTTGTGGTTCTTCATGGCTTGGAGATATACTAGAGGATTGTGATCACTGTAGACTGTGACCACCTGCGATGTCTGGCCCACATAAACATCGAAATGCTCCAAAGCCAGTACCAGCGCGAGGGCTTCTAGGGGTATGATTCTCGCTTGGGATGCGAGAGGTCCCGGGTTCAACTCCCGGACAGGCCCCCATATTACAACCCAGGATTCCAAATGGCCTGTTACCCCGGGTGTAATGGGAGCAAATAAACACAGTAAAAAAGTTTAGATTTTTATTATCCTTCACCAATTTATAACAGCAATATGTACACTATGTACAGTGATAAGTATAGTGCACTCCACCATCTTCTTATTGGCTAGAACCTGGTCACTAGTTGAACGACGGGGCCCCATCATCAACTCTTAGCAACCTGGTTCGCTGGTTGGGGGAGATAGTCTGTAAATGAGGGTGTGTACATGCGCCGAATAAAGGTTACGTACTCTTTGCAATGCCACAATATATATATATATTTATATATAATATATATATATATATATATATATATATATATATATAAAAATATATCCAAATGTGAAATCATCTCAGTCAGTCAACAAGTGATAATGCAGTGAGATCAAACTACCAGGGCAGCAGTCATTCCCCCCACAAATAGTGTCTTGCTAGGAGCACCTCTGGGAAGCAATCCCATTGACACAATTCTCAGGAAGAAATTGGAAGAGTTAAGGAGAATGGAACAACGAATAGGCAATCTGGACACCCACGATGCCTTGTAACATTCTAAACAAAGTGCTTGAGTCTGCCCAGGTTGACATATTTCCTAAGATGTGCACCTTCATATGATAACCCTATACTGCACGAGTATGACAGTATTCTGGGGCAGATTTTACGAAAGTACTTAACCTTACTCTAGAAGAGGGCAGTGGAAAACCCAAACTACACTTCCAGTCAGACTAGGAGGCATTGGTGTCCGCAAGTCATCACAGATTGCGTTACCTGCTTTTCTGTCCTCGTGTATTGCATTCAGAGAGCTTGTAACAGCGATTCTCCCCTGAACATCTTAGGGACAAGATTGGAGTCCAGGACCAAAAATTCATTGACGGAGCAATGATCTGGGATAATCTAACGGCTCTGAAACCAGACCTGCTCCCCCCAACAACTACAAACAATCGCACTGGATGGTCCAATAGTGGAAAAATATTGCCTCAACAATGCTTCAGAGTGTGTCAGGGAAGGATAGAGCCCGCCTCCTGGCAGTAAGAGCCCCTCATGCTGGGGACTTTCTGTTGGCTGTTCCCTACTCCAGCCTTGGCACACGCCTTGACCCACAGACCATCCGCATTGGTGTTGCCCTTCGACTTGCCGCCCCCATTCTCGCCGAACACAGGTGTATTTGTGGCAGTGAAGCAGCAGACCGATTCGGGTACCATGGCCTTGTGTGCCGTAAATCCGAGGGAAAGATTGCAAGACATGAGGAGGTTAATAACATTATCAAGAGGAGCCTCACAACAGCTGGATGCCCATCAGAAAAGGGAGCCACCCCAACTATGCAGATCCGATGGCAGCCAGAAGCGCCAGATGGTATCACCCTTCAAGCCTGGACAGATGGGAAGCAGGTGGTGTGGGACTATTACATGTGCATCTACCTTGGCTGATACCTATCTCCAATACACCAGGGAGGAAGGAGGGGCAGCTGCCAGCTTCGGGGAGTCCCAAAAGTCTAGAAAATATGGAGAACTTGCCCATCATTATATGTTTGTTCCCATAGGCTCAGAGACCCTTGGCTCATGGGGAAAGAGTGCATCTAATTTCCTTAAGGAGCTGGGGAAAAAGACTCATCAGGGGAACTAGGGATCCCAGGGCAGCTAGTTTTCTGTTCCAGCGGCTCAGTGCGGCTGTTCAAAGGGGTAATGCCTGCTGCATTTTGGGCACACGCTCCAGCTCTGAGGAGCTGGATGAGATTTTCGCCTTATAATCGGTGATACACACGTAACAACATGTACCGTATATGCCACCTTTATATTAACAATGTATCTCTTAAATCTTCTGTGCCATATTATGTAATAAAATATTCCTATTGGTAAAAAAAAAATAGTTTAAAAGATGGGGTGGTAGGGGAAGTGGAATATTCAACGGCTTCAGGAAGAAATCCAAATATTCCTCCTTGAAGCCTTTTTAAACCATCTTCTCCGAGGCTATGGGTCCCACAATTTACACCAGAGGTGGACCCCATCACTTATATAATATATATATATATATATAATATATATATTATATATATATATATATATATATATATATATATATATATATATATATATATATATATATATATATTATATGTATATATATGTACATGTATGGGTGAATGTTATTGTAGGCAGCAGGTGGCCGAGTGGCTTACTGTCCTAGAGTTCAAACACCATCCGTACCATGGATTGTTATTAAGTGATAATAAGTGTGATTGGGAGTAATGAGAATAGAAAGCAAGATAGACGGAATATTTTTCCTGGTTTGGAAAAACTTCTCACGTATAATGTTACATTCCATATACCGTTTACACAAACGTTGATGAAGAAAAATTACTTAGTCTCTTGGCCAACATATTACAATGAGAAACTATACCACGATTTCGTGAGTCATATTACAATGAAATTAAGGAAGTGTAATTATATATTATCATCAACAGACTGAAGTGAGAATATTCGGACACTTATATGGTGCAGATATAGATGGAAATATTTCAGAATCTCAGTAGTTGATCTTAGCTGGGAAAAATGTAGCTTAATACAAGAATTCTTCATAATATAATAAGGAAAATTTCTTACACAGTCTACACTAGCATAGATATAGTGGTGTCCTTTTTACATAAATAGCACTATATTTGTGTGGAGAGTGAGCGTCAGTATGATCCGTATGTTGTTGTGCTTGCCAGAGCTGAAGTAAGGAATGACAGGTAAGATTAACTGTATGTTGTTGTGTTGCCAGAGCTGAAGTAAGGAATGGCAGGTAAGATTAACTGTATGTTGTTGTGTTGCCAGAGCTGAAGTAAGGAATGGCAGGCAAGATTAACTGTATGTTGTTGTGCTGCCAGAGCTGAAGTAAGGAATGGCAGGTAAGATTAACTGTATGTTGTTGTGTTGCCAGAGCTGAAGTAAGGAATGGCAGGTAAGATTAACTGTATGTTGTTGTGTTGTCAGAGCTGAAGTAAGGAATGGCAGGTAAGATTAACTGTATGTTGTTGTGTTGCCAGAGCTGAAGTAAGGAATGGCAGGTAAGATTAACTGTATGTTGTTGTGTTGTCAGAGCTGAAGTAAGGAATGGCAGGCAAGATTAACTGTAGGCCACTATCACATCTGCCAGGAAACTGACAGGATAGATTATGACAATATCCAAACAAGAGATGCCAAGCCATTGATGATCGTTTTTAAATCACTTGTTCTCTCTAGGCTAGAGTACTGCTGTACACTAACAGCTCCATTCAAGGCAGGTAAAATCTCCGATCTGGAGAATGTACGGAGAACCTTTACTGCACTTGTAAGTTCCATCAAACACCTTAACTAATGAGAACGCTTGGAAGCACTCATTGGAGCGCAGGCGAGAGAGATATATCATAATCTACACCTGGAAAATCCTAGAAGGACAGGTCCCTAATCTGCACATAAAAATACCTACCTACGAAAGCAAAAGACTTGGCAGGCGCTGCAACATAGCTCAATGAAAAGAAGGAGCGCTATTATTAAGAGAAAACACAATAAGTGTCCTGGGCCCAAAACTGTTCAACAGCCTCCAACCAGCCATAAAGGGAATTATCAATAGACCCTTGGTTGTCTTCAAGAGGGAGCCGAACAGATACCTACAGTCAGTGCTGGATCAGCCTGGCTGTGGTTCGTACGTTGGACTACGTGCGACCAGCAGTAACAGCCTAGTTGATCAGGCCCTAATTCACAGGAAGGCCTGGTCATGCACAGGGCCACGGAGGCGTTGATCCTCGGAATACCTTCCAGGTACACTCGTAGGTATGATCACTGGTAGGCATGATCACTGGTAGGTATGATCACTGGTTGGTATGATAACTGGTAGATATGATCACTGGTAGATATGATCACTGGTAGGCATGATCACTGGTAGATATGATCACTGGTAGATATGATCACTGGTAGATATGATCACTGGTAGGTATGATCACTGGTAGGTATGATCACTGGTAGGTATGATCACTGGGAGTTATGATCACTGGTAGATATGATCATTGGTAGATATGATCACTGGTAGATATGATCACTGGGAGGTATGATCACTGGTAGGTATGATCACTTGTAGGTATGATCACTGGTAGGTATGATCACTGGGAGGTATGATCACTGGTAGGTATGATCACTGGTAGGTATGATAACTGGTAGATATGATCACTGGTAGATATGATCACTGGTAGGCATGATCACTGGTAGATATGATCACTGGTAGATATGATCACTGGTAGATATGATCACTGGGAGGTATGATCACTGGTAGGTATGATCACTGGTAGGTATGATCACTGGTAGATATGATCACTGGGAGTTATGATCACTGGTAGATATGATCACTGGTAGATATGATCACTGGTAGATATGATCACTGGGAGGTATGATCACTGGTAGGTATGATCACTGGTAGGTATGATCACTGGGAGGTATGATCACTGGTAGGTATGATCACTGGTAGATATGATCACTGGTAGGTATGATCACTGGTAGGTATGATCATGGTAGTATATGATCACTGGTAGGTATGATCACTGGTAGATATGATCACTGGTAGGTATGATCACTGGTAGGTATGATCACTGGTAGATATGATCACTGGTAGGCATGATCACTGGTAGATATGATTACTGGTAGATATGATCACTGGGAGGTATGATCACTGGTAGGTATGATCACTGGTAGGTATGATCACTGGTAGATATGATCACTGGGAGTTATGATCACTGGTAGATATGATTACTGGTAGGTATGACCACTGGTAGGTATGATCACTGGTAGATATGATCACTGGTAGGTATGATCACTGGTAGGTATGATCACTGGTAGTTATGATCACTGGTAGGTATGCTCACTCGTACGCATGATCACTCGTATGCATGATCACTGGTAAGTATGATAACTGGTAGGTATGATCATTGGTAGGTATGATCACTGGTAGGTATGATCACTCGTACCTGATCATCCCTAATTTTTATCCCCTGGTAAGTATGATTTAAATGGTAGGGATGATCACTGGTAGGGATGAACACTGGTAGGTATGTCCCCTGGTAGGTATATCCCTGGGATGTATGATCACTTTGTACGCATGAATTTACCTTTGTACGGGATGATCATCGTACGCCCTGATCAAGGTAAGTATGATAAAATGGTAGGTAGGGGTTTACTGGGGAGGTATGATCACGATAGGTATGAAAAAACTGATAGGTTTGAAACACAGGTAGGTATGTCACTGGAAGGGATTTATCACTGGTAGGTTTTGATCAACCCTACGCTTTATCATCGTTCGTATTTCACTGGTAAGTAAGAAAAAACTGGTTAGGTTTGATGACAGGAGGTATGACACTGGGGGGTTTTGTTCACGGTATGTATGATCATGGGAGGTTTGATTTACTCGTACGCATGAATACTCGTACGCAAAGACACGTTACGCGGGGTCACGGTAAATAAAAATAAACTTTGGGAGGTTATGATCACTGTAAGTATGATCACTGGGAGGGATTTAAACAAATGATAGGAAAAGAAAACAGGTAGGTATGAAAACCCCTTTTTCTGAATGATCACCTGCAGGTAAAGGGTCACTGGTCGAATGAAACACCTTTCTGGTTGAATCACTGGTCTGAATGATCCCCCCGTGGGAAGATCATGGGCTAATGATCACCCCGCTGGTATGATACCCGGTCTGAATGACCCCCCTGCAGGTATGATCTTAAACCCACGAGGTCGGGGGGTCGCCCCAAGGCACTAACTCGGGCCCTTTCTAAATTCCTTCAGTTTAAACTTTTAAGGGACCAACTTCCTTCCCGTAAGTTCAATGTTGAAACAAACCCACCCAAATTTCCCCCCAAATAAAATTAAAATTTTTTTAAAACGGGAGAAATAGAAACAAAAGCGGGGTTTAAAAGGGGTCCCTTTTTTGACTAGTTTTTTAAACCCACTTGTGAGCAAACGAAAAAAACCCCATCGCATTTTTAGTGCAATTTTTTGTCTAAAATTTTTCCCTCGTGTCGGCATTTTAAAAACATTTAACTCCCCATAAAAGGTATACAGTTTTTTTTATAATTCATTTTCATTCCTTTTTGCTGTTATAGGAGACTCAAACTTATGTGACATTTCGGGCTCACTTGGCCATCGACTAGTCGGACCGAAACGCGAGATAAAATTTCAGTCTCCTATGGCCCGGGGTTTAATTTTTTATTTTTTTCTTTCGAAAAAGAAGAACTTGCACTGGAGCAGACTAAGAAACAACGAGCTTTGGCCAAGGAGAAATATGTCAGAGGGAGAGGAGTCAGTATTGTTGTACCAGTGTCGAGCATTGTATAGACGACAAAAACTCTTCAGCGCCTGAGGGATTGTTTACATTGCTCGAGAAAAAGGCCCAATCTTATTGTATATACGACAAAAACTCCTCAGCGCTTGAGGGATTGTTTACATTGCTCGAGAAAAGGGTCCAATCTTATTGTATATACGGACAAAAAACTCCCCAGCGCTTGAGGGATTGTTTACATTGCTCGAGAAAAGGGTCCAATCTTATTGTATATACGACAAAAACTCCTCAGCGCATGAGGGATTGTTTACATTGCTCGAGAAAAGGGCCCAATCTTATTGTATAGACGACAAAAACTCCTCAGCGCCTGAGGGATTGTTTACATTGCTCGAGAAAAAGGCCCAATCTTATTGTATACTTGGAGTTTACCTGGAGAGAGATCCGGGGGTCAACGCCCCCGCGGCCAGGTCTGTGACCAGACCTCCTGGTGGATCAGAGCCTGATCAACCAGGCTGTTGCTGCTGGCTGCACGCAAACCAACGTACGAGCCACAGCACGGCTGGTCAGGAACCGACTTTAGGTGCTTGTCCAGTGCCAGCTTGAAGACTGCCAGGGGTCTGTTGGTAATCCCCCTTATGTATGCTGGGAGGCAGTTGAACAGTCTCGGGCCCCTGACACTTATTGTATGGTCTCTTAACGTACTAGTGACACCCCTGCTTTTCATTGGGGGTATGTTGCATCGTCTGCCAAGTCTTTTGCTTTCGTAGTGAGTGATTTTCGTGTGCAAGTTCGGTACTAGTCCTTCCTAGATTTTCCAGGTGTATATAATCATGTATCTCTCCCGCCTGCGTTCCAGGGGGTACAGGTTCAGGAACTTCAAGCGCTCCCAGTAATTAGTGTTTTATCTCCGTTATGCGCGCCGTGAAGGTTCTCTGTACATTTTCTAGGTCAGCAACTTCACCTGCCTTGAAAGGTGCTGTTATTTTGGCAGCAATTTTTCCAGCCTAGATAGAACAAGTGACCTGAAGAGTGTCATCATGGGCTTGGCCCCCCCTAGTTTTTAAGGTTTCTCATTATTCATCCTGTCATTTTTCTAGCAGATGCGATTGATACAATGTTATGGTCCTGAAGGTGAGATCCTCCGACATGATCACTCCCAGGTCTTTGACGTTGGTGTTTCGCTCTATTTTGTGGCCAGAAATTTTTTTTGTACTCTGATGAAGATTTAATTTCCTTGTGTTTACCATATCTGAGTAATTGAAATTTCTCATCGTTGAACTTCAATTGTTTTTCTCGCAGCCCACTGAAAGATTCGGTTGATGTCCGCCTGGAGCCTTGCAGTGTCTGCAATGGGGAAGACACTGTCATGCAGATTCGGGTTGTCATCTGCAAAAAGGGGACACGGTGCTGTGGCTGACATCCTTGTCTATGTCGGATATGAGGATGAGGAACAAGATGGGAGCGAGTACTGTGCCTTGTGGAACAGAGCTTTTCACCGTAGCTGCCTCGGACTTTACTCTGTTGACGACTACTCTGTGTGTTCTGTTAGTGAGGAAATTATAGATCTATCGACCGACTTTTCCTGTTATCCCTTTAACACGCATTTTGTGCGCTATTACGCCATGGTCACACTTGTCGAAGGCTTTTGCAAAGTCTGTATATATTACATCTGCATTCTTTTTATCTTCTAGTGCATTTAGGACCTTGTCGTAGTGATCCAATAGTTGAGACAGACAGGAGCGACCTGCTCTAAACCCATGTTGCCCTGGGTTGTGTAACTTTTTTTTTTATATTTTATTTAGAACTCAGGTACAAAAATTATATGGGTACATAATCAATATGTAACAAGATACAGGCAGTAAAACGATAATCTGCAGTGACTACACAAATACCAAAGAAGCACTTATATAATGGCATCAGAATTGGCTGCTGCACTCCAATCAAACACTACTTTTATGTACCATGCTTCACGTGAAAAAATGGTCTTATAATAAAAACGATAGTCCTACTTAGTAATGCTGACACTCCCCCCCCCCTTGAAAAACATACCACTTTCACCTGAGTATACTCATTGACATCTCTTATACATTTATTAGAGCATTAAGGATATCATTGACAACATGTATAAACACAATCCAGCCATCTAAAAGGCTGACTATAGTACAAGAAAAGTCTGAACATGATGGCACACATCCACCAAAGAAACCAATCCACACCCTAACCCTCATATACCCCATGATAACAATCAATATCGTGCACGGTGGTGGATTTAATACACTACCGCTGACTCTTCACCCCCCCCCCCCCATGCCTAGTAACTGTGTTTGCCGTCACCACTCATAACCTCCATCAGTCATTAAATTTAAAAATACATTAAAGTTCAATAACATAAAGGAATATGAGAACCCCTTATCGTCTCCGCCACAGAAAAATAAAAATGTTACATTTTCTAAATACATACTGCTGATTCATCTTTGTGCTGACACAAAATATCCCCTATCCCCTATGATTTTTATCTCTTTACTCCAAAGCTAAAAACCAGATTATACATTTCATCAATCAAATTATATTACAATAAGCATAATAATATCAATACTTATCATCCGACTAATAGGTGTACATTATTATCACCCTGAGTTCCATGAAATTTACATAAGAATTAATACATATATTGACAATCCTCACAATCCTTCCCGTCTTCTAAATACAGTGTACATATATCCAATGACATTTCGTTATGATCCAATCATATATACTTTACACTTCCCCTTTTTCCTAGTGCAAGATAAATGCCACTTGCACTAGACGTCACAACACCTTACATTTGTTCACTTAAAACGTATAAATTAAGGACTAACATAAATAACTTATAACAATATATAGATAGTAATTATTTGACAAAGTGAAGAATACCAACTAATATGGTAACAGTACACTAGAAATTGTAACTCACTCACTAATACATATTCCCATTTTTTATATATTATGTCCAACAAGATATATATATTTATTAACAATGTTCCAGAGCAATATCAGACTTACTCTGTCACGCACTAAGTTACACAATATAACTTATGGCTCCTAATAAAACATGTACCGGGCAGTACTACCTCAATCATTAACAACACCAACCTGGCAAAAGACACTTCAGAAAGCCACCCCCTGCCATCCCCTGACCCCATGCTATCTGTATTAAAAAAACACAAACTCACGTTCCCTTCCATGCTCAAGTTCGTACCTGACGTCGAAAGTCATAAAACCCCTGTCTCTTAACCAAATGTCACCAGTTCACCCCCCCCCCTACGCCCCCCCATTCCTAACGACTTTACACCCATATGCTCCACTACCACACTTTTATTCCACCTTCCATCCTCCACTAATCTCCAAAAAAGAACAAGAATGCCAGTGTAGGGAGAACCAGCCCAATCCAGCTCTAAACTACACCCAACCCTAACATTACACCTACCGACAGATTACGATAACCCAAGGGAAAACTATTTACCCACAACCTCCCATATAGTAGCCTATTTCTGCATACTGTACGATACACACTCGCCGCAAGCGCCCGCACCCTATATTCACCCCCACCTCCCGCATGCACCAAGACACATACAAAAAATCTGCCACTACATACATCACTGCCCTCCGAATGTCCTTGGAAACCCCTCCCACATCAAAATGCAAAGCCCTCAAAGTCGAAATGTTTCTTCCCCCTCCCACCACTATACCCAGAACTCTCGCTAACAATGCCCTTACAAAACCCAAGGTTTCACAAAAATATGTGGCATGAAAAGCCGTCTCCTCTTCCTCACAATGCAAACAAGTGCCAGCACCTACATAACCCATTCTATATAGCACTGACCTTGTAGCTAGAATTCCCATAAAGAATCTATAAACCACTTCACGAACCCTTGGCTTTAATCTGATCTTCCAAAAGTCTTCCCAAATGCCCCTCCAATCATACATTGGGTATGTAGCTACTCCCTGTATCACTGTACCCTGCCAACCTGTCCTCCCAAGCCTACTTACCCTTACTTTTTTTGCTTCCCTTACTGCCAACAAATTTCGCACCATATCTTCAAAACCTCCAGTAGTGCCTTTCCCTTCCACCATTTTCGCACATCCTTCATGACCTCTCCACCCTTCTACCCCTCTCCCCTCCCACCCTCAATTTATCGCTGCTTCACATACACTGCCTCACTCGTGTGTCCAAAGGTATAAGACCCAGCCCACCCTGCCGCACGCCCATCATCACCACCTCCTTCCGTAGCCATGGTTTCCCCATAACCCCCACACATACCTCAAAACCACCCTCTCCAGTTCCTGAATATCACACGACCTCAGGGGATATATTTCTGCCATGCCCCACACTTTACTGTACACAAGTGTATTTACTAACCACCACCCTCTGCTGCAATGTTACATCCCCAGCCCTCCACCTGCGCATCCTACCCATCGCTCTACTCACTACTTCCTTGGAATTTATTCTCTGTGCCTCCCCACGTCCGCCATAATACACAACCCCACATATCTTAATTCTATCCACTACGTTCCACCCATACTGTTCCCCCAAACCCCCCCCATCCACGTGCCTACTTCTAATAACTTTGACTTTGCTCCATTAACCCTCATCCCTGTCGCCCCACCAAAAATCTCTATTATACGTCCCACATTCCCCAATCCTATTTCCCCTCCTACTAAAACTGTGGTGTCATCCACATACCCCACAATACCACATCTCCCAGGACCCACCTCTCCCTGTTCCCACACTCCTTCCTCTATAAGCCTATAAAAGGGTCCTGCATGCATGCAAAGAGGATTTGAGACAAGGGGCAACCCTGTCGCAAACCCATCCCCATCTGCACTGGCAACCCTAACTTCCCATTAACCTGAACCCTGACCGTTGCAGGCGTATACAAAGTAGTCGCCCAGCGCACAATCTCATCACCAAAACCCTGTTTTTTTTAAAATACACCACAACATATGTCTAATCATACACTGTCATAAGCCTGCTTCCAATCAATCCCCAAGATCCCCCCCCCGTTGTCTACCCTCCACAAAATCCTTAATTCTTCCATGCCCCTCACGCATACTTCGACCTGGAATCCCACACTGTCCTTTATGTAGGACTCGGTCAAGCACCTTTTTCATACGGTTACCTAAAACCTTCGCAAAAACTTTATAATCTGCACACATGAGGGAGATCGCCCTAAAAGCACCCAAGGTCTTCCCCCCCCTCCCTTACAGACCAAAACTACTACCCCCGTGCCCTGCGATTCCCCCAACACTCCCCTTTCCTTCATAAAGTTAAACAACTGGACCAGACATTCCTTCATACAATCCCAATGTGTAATATAGAAATCATTAGGTATTCCATCAATGCCCGGCGCTTTTCCCCTACTCAAGCCCATTATCGCCTCCTCCACCTCCTCCTCACTGATCCTACCCTCTATTACCGCTCTCTCCTCCTCCCCTAAAATACCTCGAATTCCTTCTCCCAGAATCTCTCCCTCCCTCTCTCCTCCCTCCCTCTGCTTAAAATTCTCCCTAAACCAATAATCAGCATAATTGCTCATTCCATCGGTGGTACTAAGTACCTGCCCCACCCTATATCCCCCCACCCCTTTACACACCTCTAATCCCATAATCGTGGTCATCTGTTGCCTATTCCTAAATCTCCTCAAAACACATCCTGACGGTTTGTCACCCCATAGAACCTCCTCTAAACCTTCCCTCACACGTATCGCATCAAAACGAGAATTTTGTATATCCCTCAATCTTCCCCTTAAAACCTCTATTTCTCCATATCTAGCCCCCCCTCCCCCTTCATAACAGTCATTTAGCTGCCCCTCTAAATATTTCTGTAAACCATAAACCCCCACCTCGCCTCATCCCTTCCTCTATGCTGGTAATACTCCCTAAACTGCAATTTAGCGTGCTTCTTTCCCCCCATTCCAAGACATCCTCCTCTTCGTTGCGAGCCTCCCCTAGTTGCTTCCACCATTCCCTAAAAAACAACCCCTCCCCCTCTCCCTGAAGTAGCCTCACATTCATTTTCCAATAACCCACATACCTACGAACCATCCCTTCCCAAGCCATCTCTGCCAAAACGGCACGATGGTCCGAAAAACCTAAATCAAACGTCATTACACGTTCTACTGTTATATCTCGAGTTATATATATACGATCCAACCTGGCAGCATAACCCCTCCGCATAAACGTGTGCTCTACTTTCCACCCATCGCCCCTGACTATGTCATAAACCCCTGCATCCCTCAACAAATCCCTCAATACCTCAAGCACACACCCTGCCCCTCTCGGCTCCACATCCTTATTCCTGATTACACAATTCCAATCCCCACCTATTATAGAAACCATTGGTAAACCCCGCATGTAGAAAAGCAAAACCTCCCTTACAAAATTCACCTTTACCCGTATGTTACTATCTGCCGGCATATATATCCCCAGAAAACATACTCTAATCTCACCCTATATCCCTTCCACCCTCACCACCCTCCCCTCCCCACCCTCTTCCCACTTGAGCATGTGGAATGGGTTGTGTAACTGATGGGTTTCTAGATGGGTGGTGATCTTGCTTCTTAGGACCCTTTCAAAGATTTCTATGATATGGGATGTTAGTGCTATCGGTCTGTAGTTCTTTGCTGTTGCTTTACTGCCCCCTTTGTGGAGTGGGGCTATGTCTGTTGTTTTTAGTAACTGTGGGACGACCCCCGTGTCCATGCTCCCTCTCCATAGGATGGAAAAGGCTCGTGATAGGGGCTTCTTGCAGTTCTTGATGAACACGGAGTTCCATGAGTCTGGCCCTGAGGCAGAGTGCATGGGCATGTCATTTATCGCCTGTTCGAAGTCATTTGGCGTCAGGATAACATCGGATAGGCTTGTGTTAACCAAATTTTGTGGCTCTCTCATAAAAAATTCGTTTTGATCTTCGACTCTCAGTCTGGTTAGCGGCTTGCTAAAAACTGAGTCATATTGGGACTTGAGTAGCTCACTCATTTCCTTGCTGTAGGAGCCATCTTGTTTAAGTAGGAGCCCAATACTGGATGTTGTTCTCGACTTTGATTTGGCATAGGAGAAGAAATACTTTGGGTTTCTTTCGATTTCATTTATGGCTTTTAGTTCTTCCCGCGATTCCTGACTCCTATAAGATTCCTTTAGCTTGAGTTCGATGCTTGCTAATTCTCTGACCAGTGTCTCCCTACGCATTTCAGATATATTGACCTCTTTTAGCCGCTCTGTTATTCTTTTCCGTCGCCTGTAAAGGGAGCGCCTGTCTCTTTCTATTTTACATCTACTCCTCCTTTTTCTTAGAGGAATAAGCCTTGTGCATACATCGAGTGCCACCAGGTTAATCTGTTCTAGGCATACGTTGGGGTCTGTGTTGCTTAGTATATCTTCCCAGCTTGTATCGGTTAGGACTTGGTTTACTTGGTCCCACTTTATGTTTTTGTTATTGAAGTTGAATTTGGTGAATGCTCCCTCGTGACTAGTCTCATTATGTCGGTCTGGGGCTCCACGCATACATGTCTGAACCTCAATTATGTTGTGATCTGAGTATATTGTTTTTGATATGGTGACATTTCTTATCAGATCATCATTGTTAGTGAAGATGAGGTCTAGTGTATTCTCCAGTCTAGTAGGCTCTATTATTTGCTGGTTTAAATTGAATTTTGTGCAGAGATTTAAAAGCTCGTCGTGTGAGTGTGAGTTTTCATCATAGCTGTCTCCTGGTGTTATTACTGCAACAATATTATTTGCTATATTCCTCCATTTTAGGTGCCTTAAGTTGAAATCCCCCAGGAGCAACATGTTGGGTGCAGGAGCTGGAAGATTTTCCAGACAGTGGTCAATTTTTAACAGCTGTTCCTGGAATTGCTGGGATGTTGCATCCGGAGGCTTGTAGACTACTGCAATGACTAGGTTTTGGTTCACGACCTTTACTGCTAAAACTTCCACTACATCATTTGAGGCATTTAGCAGTTCTGTGCAAACAAGTGACTCTGCAATGTAAGGCCAACCCCCCCCCTTTTGCCTGTTCACTCTGTCACATCTGAAATAGGTTGTAACCTGGGATCCATATTTCGTTTGTCCAAGTGATCCTTTATGTGGGTCTCAGTGAAAGCCGCGAACATTGCCTTTGCCTCTGCAAGCAGTCCACGGATGAAAGGTATTTTGTTGTTTGTTGCTGGCTTTAGACCCTGTATATTTGCAAAGAAGAATGTCATCGGACTGGTGGTATTGTTGGTACTGGGGGGGGGGATTTTTTTTTCCGGCATTAGTATCTGTATCTGTTGGTTTGGAGTGGAGGCCATGGGAATGTGGTTCCACTCCAGGAATGACTGGATTTGGTGTACAAATATCTGCCATTTCCTGCCAGTTTTTTTTTCCTTCCTGGCACTAAAAAACCTCTCCCTCTTGAGTGGCTGTGGCTACCAGGTTTTCCCATGGCGTGGATGTTTTTGTATCCTTTTTGTCCCCTTTAGATGGTGTGCCTGGCAATTTAAGTTATAGCACAGTCTTTCCTGTACTGAAGAGGTACACATTTCAAAGGGTGAAAAAGCTTAAAAGGAAGGGAGTTTGCATTTTCCTGTTGTCAATGGGCATGGCATTTTCTAGGTGGTCATAGTTGCACGTCCCGTCTGTTTTTTCCCCGATTTCCCATGTCTGCAGATACCAAGTGAAAAGTATGTGCACAGGCTTGGTTTCCGTTTGCTTTGGGTTTCTGTGACTGTATTCCCTGTTTGGTGCATGTTTCCCTGTCTTATTCCTATCCTCCCTAGCACCAACAATGGAGCTCCCACCAGTTGTTTTTGGTAATATATCCTCACTATAGCTAGTGGAGTCCAATTGTTTGCTATTCCTGTGGTATTTCTAGTTTGCAATATTGGTTTTATCTTTCTTTGACTACACTTGTTTCCCCACTACGGCTCCTGTCCCTATGAGGTCATTAATATGTATTCCTTCCTGCGTATAATTCCCGACTACCTGGACAAAATCTCCAGCTTCAAACCCTTACTGTCTCCCAGGACAGCACCTCCAAACTTCACCATTACTGTCTCCCAGGACAGCACCTCCAGCTTCACCATTACTGTCTCCCAGGACAGCACCTCCAGCTTCACCATTACTGTCTCCCAGGACAGCACCTCCAGCTTCACCATTCCTGTCTCCCAGGACAGCACCTCCAGCTTCACCATTACTGTCTCCCAAGACAGCACTGTCAGCCCCACATTTACTGACTACCAGGACATCACCTCCAGCCTTACAGTTTCTGACTACATGGCCAGTATCAAGGGCAGTACCATTCAGCCCAGACTTTTTATGTTCCCATCTGTTGTAGAAAGCTTCCAGGAGGAAGGACGCTTTTTCTGTAGTAATAATTGCTTCTCGTTGTGTATATTGCGACCGCTGGTAACTACAGGTTATATGAAATTCACAGTATACGTCTGGTATTTCAAGAAAAAAGAAACTAATGAAAGTCACTCCACTCCACTAAGTACCATTATAATACTGGTTAGTTGCTACTACAACACTGTATTCTGCTATTCACTGGTATCACTAGATTATATGCGAGTACACTAGCAGGCCAGAAAGATTATTAAAACAGCTGACCTCTGTGGTAAGATTCTGGCGACTTCTGGCACCTGCCTCTATAGGCTTATCACTTAATTTACAAATTCACCTGTTTTCAAATGACACTTTAGCCTTTATCATCTATATACTAGGGAGCCACTGTAGTATGCACTATACACTATGTATACACAATGTTATCAGGGAGACTTTCTTTCCTCTGACACGAAAAGTTCAATTATAGTATAGACGACAAAAACTCCTCAGCACCTGAGGGATTGTTTACATTGCTCGAGAAAAGGGCCCAATCTTATTGTATAGACGACAAAAACTCCTCAGCGCCTGAGGGATTGTTTACATTGCTCGAGAAAAGGGCCCAATCTTTATCAGTGGTCGATCAAGCACTGGGTGATACTTGTTCATACAAAAATACATGGAAATAATTCAGGCTCGTATGATAACCACTGTGTTGTCAATTATTTTTCAAGTGGCTCTCAGTGTATTCCTGAATAAGCAACGACGGTATTTACTAAATAGCACAAACCAACTTCAGTTGTATTACTGGACAACCTTTTAGATGCATGTTCTGATGTTCGTGCTTGTCTTGAGAATCATGTACTTGTATCTGTAGTTGAAACAACCAAGCTGGCAGACAACTTTGAAGTGAATAAACACTTAGTGGAGAAAATCCAATTAAAATCCATGGTTCCAAGTTTACTTCACAATACTCGGAGAAAATAAGCAGCAGAGCATGATAAAGCCTAAACAAAGCTTGGATGAAACTATACAAAACAAGCAAATGCCCTACAAAAAACATGCAAAAGCTCTACCCAGAGCTTGTAAATCTCCACATAGAGCTTTGATGAAACTTTAAACAGAGGTTGATAAAGCTCTACACTCAGCTTGATAAGCCCTTAACATTTCTGTATTCTCCTGTCTGTACTTACCTTAACTGACTTTACTTACTGTACAACCATACTGTAGTTTACTTACTGGACATTACCTTTACTGTACTTACTTAGCTGTACTTACAACTACTGTACTCACTGTAGTTAATTAAGCCAGTGAACTTTGAATAATAAATTTAAGTGGGAACCTAAATGTTCGCAATTTACTTAAATTCTCGAGAAAAAATGCAAAACATTTCAGACGTACAATTATAAATACTTTTTTTTATGTCAATAATCACCACAGAGTCAGATATATGTTAGAATATACTGAATAAGATTGTAATGTCCAATGATTTATAAACTTCAAAGATTGAATTAAATTCAGGTTCACAGTATTTGAATAAACTAGTAAAATACTTGCTATCTGTTAGACTATAACTTACGAAAATACCTTATGTATACCTTAACATGAAATTACTTGACTATGTTATGACTTAACCTAGAAATACTTGCTATGTTAGACTAAACCAGAAATACTTTTAGGTTGGACTAAACCAGAAAATACTTGCTAGTGTTGACTAAACCAGAAAATATTGCATATGTTAGACTAAACCAGAAAATACTTGCTATGTTAGACTAAACCAGAAAATACTTGTAGGTTGGACTAAACCAGAAAATACTTGCTATGTTAGACTATAAGCTCAAGAAAATACTTGCTAGGTTGGACTAAACCAGAAAATACTTGCTATGTTAGACTAAACCAGAAAATACTTGCTATGTTAGACTAAACCAGAAAATACTTGCTATGTTAGACTAAACCAGAAAATACTTGCTATATTAACTAAACCAGAAAATACTTGCTATTTAGACTAAACCAGAAAATACTTGCTATGTTAGACTAAACCAGAAAATACTTGCTATATTAGACTAAACCAGAAAATACTTGCTATATTAGACTAAACCAGAAAATACTTGCTATATTAGACTAAACCAGAAAATACTTGCTATATTAGACTAAATCAGAAAATACTTGCTATATTAGACTAAACCAGAAAATACTTGCTATATTAGACAAAATCAGAAAATACTTGCTATATTAGACTAAACCAGAAAATACTTGCTATATTAGACTAAACCAGAAAATACTTGCTATATTAGACTAAATCAGAAAATACTTGCTATATTAGACTAAACCAGAAAATACTTGCTATATTAGACTAAATCAGAAAATACTTGCTATATTAGACTAAATCAAAAAATACTTGCTATGTTAAACTAAACCAGAAAATACTTGCTATATTAGACTAAACCAGAAAATACTTGCTATGTTAGACTAAACCAGAAAATACTTGCTATGTTAGACTAAACCAGAAAATACTTGCTATGTTAGACTAAACCAGAAAATACTTGTTATGTTAAACTAAACCAGAAAATACTTGCTATGTTAGACTAAACCAGAAAATACTTGCTATGTTAGACTAAACCAGAAAATACTTGTTATGTTAGACTAAACCAGAAAATACTTGTTATGCTAGACTAAACCAGAAAATACTTATGTTAAACTAAACCAGAAAATACTTGCTATGTTAGACTAAACCAGAAAATACTTGCTATGTTAGACTAAACCAGAAAATACTTGCTATGTTAGACTAAACCAGAAAATACTTGCTATTAAATCAGCTATGGCGAGGTGAAGGAGCATTAGGTTGACTCTGGACTTGCGTTGTTTACGTCCTCCTCCAAGAATGGCTCTCAGGACGCACAAATTCCCCACCAGACTTATGAAGAAGATACCAGAGTAAGAGGAATATGAGAAGGACATGACCATCGTTGAACCTCATGTCGATAGGTAACGATTTACTATCCAGGTTGCCCGTGTAAGACCCGTTGGTCATATAGTCTCCATAAGATGGTTGTTTTGATACTCATCAAAAGATTCGTTGCTCAAATAGTTTCCATAAAATCCATTGCCCAGGTAACTGCCATAGGACTGGTTGACCAGAGAGAAGTTCATGGAGAACTGCCCAGCCACAGAGACTATTTCTTCACCTACGTTTCTGGCTGTGGTCTGAATCAATCCTTGCTGTATCATGCTGACATCCAGTGATGAATCTGAGTCGGTCTCAGAACCAGCCTCGGCCTCCCATACATCTTCCATCACGACGTTTTTCGACACTAACTTATCCATCCACTTTTCTAAAAGTGACAATTGTGTAATATTTCTCACACTCATTCTCACAAAAACTTCCAAAAATTCAATGCGAAAATTGTAACTATACAACTTTCTCACCCACGTGGCCCTTTTGTTTGTTCACTTGTATCTGTCAACAGAAATATATTTCACGTCTAAGTACCTGATAATGATATATTTCTTATATTTTCTGTACATCTGGATATAGTATTATTTTATTGCTTTAGTGCTAAATACTCCATACGGTGATGATTCTTGTAGCACAGTGATGATTCTTGTAGCACAGTGATGATTCTTGTAGCACAGTGATGATTCTCGTAGTTCAGGGATGATTCTTGTAGCTCGGTGATGATTCTTGTAGAATAGTGATGATTCTCGTAGTTCATTGATGATTCTTGTAGCACAGTGATGATTCTTGTAGTTCAGGGATGATTCTTGTAGCACAGTAATGATTCTTGTAGTTCAGGGATGATTCTCGTAGTTCAGTGATGATTCTCGTAGTTCAGGGATGATTCTCGTAGTTCAGTGATGATTCTCGTAGTTCAGTGATGATTCTTGTAGCACAGTGATGATTCTCGTAGCTCAGTGAAGATTCTTGTAGCACAGTGATGGTTCTCGTAGCTCAATGATGATTCTTGTATCACAGTGATGATTCTCGTAGCACAGTGATGATACTTGTAGAACAGTATTTGTTCTTGTAGTTCACAGATGGTTCTTCTACCTCGAGGGTTAATCTGTGGAAAAAAAAAATGTTTGATTACTCACAGAAAGTCTTGTAAGTCAAAGCATGAATATATGACTAATCAGATATGAGCTAACAATGATATGATCACTTAAATCAATGAATATGATACTTAAATAAGAATAGTGATGACTTAATCAATAATATGAGCTAACAATAAATATGATGACTTAATCATAAATTGATGACTTAAATCAATGAATTGATGACTTAAATCAATGAATAGATGACTTAATCAAAAATGATGACTTAAATCATATATGAGACTTAATCATGAATATGATACTTAAATCAATAATATGATCTTAAATCAATAATAGATGACTTATCATAATATGACTAATCAATGATATGATGACTTAAACAATGAATATGATGACTAATCAATGTAATTTGATGACTTAATCAATGAATAGTGACTTAATCTGAATATTGACTGACTTAAATCATGAAAGATGATAAATCAATGAATATGATGACTCAAACAAAATATGATGACCTAAATCAATGATATGAGACTTAAATCAATGAATATGATGACTTAAATCAATGAATATGATGACTTAAATCAATGAATATGATGACTTAAATCAATGAATATGATGACTTAAATCAATGAATATGATGACTCAAATCAATGAATATGATGACTCAAAGCAATTATTATTATTATTATTATTATTATTATTATTATTATTATTATTAGTAGTAGTAGTAGTAGTAGTAGTAGTAGTAGTAGTAGTAGTAGTAGTAGTAGTAGTATTATAAACACTCCTACTTTCGGATTTATTTCAAAACTAGTATTGAGCGGTGTTTGGGGAATTCTTCCCAGGCTGGTTACTACATACTTAGAAATTACTGCTAAAACTCAGTAAGAACAGAAAGTTCTTAATGTTGGCTTCTGGAAGATCACTCAACCTGGAGTAATTGAACAACAATGAATTACTGGTGGGGAAGTTTTGAGTAATGAGTTATTCAAGTAGAACAATGTTAGAAGAAGGAACTTAGAAGGTCAGCACAGTGAACTTGTGAACATAGAGTTGAGTTTCTTTGAAAGTAAACAAGAAGAACTGAAACAACAGAGACTGGATATTCCTACCAACACAGATATTTACTCAGTGAAGCAACATTTGTTTCATACCTCGTAGCTTAGAGGTCTGCGAGACTAAATATACGTCACAACATTGGTGAGGAGCTGGTAAACAGAAACTCTGGAATGATGAAGACAGTTTGTCATAGTGAAGCTAGGAAGAATATTAAATTGATTCCTCTGTTAAGTGACACAATTAGTCAACAAATAAAGAACATGTCGTGTGATTTATAACAACAGGTGATCAGAGTCAGAGTGAACTGGGTGTTCAACAGGACGAGTCTACCGATGTTAGTGGTGAGACTCAACTCACGGCTACTGTACAGTATCAAGGTCCAGAAGATATGGTAGAGGAAATTCTGTACTGCCAGCTGTTACACACCAGTACAACTGGAGTTGATATTTTCATGACTGTGAACTCATTCAGTGGAATCATTGTTTAGTGTGAGTTGTGATGGTGAACCAGCAACATCAGGAGCACAACACCGTCTCAGTACTAAAGTAAAGAGGAAAATTCGCTGTGTTGATTGTTTACTGTTTCCTTCAAAGTGAAAGTATTGCTTCTGAGAGGTTGCCAGGTGTTGCAGAATATGTTGCAGGACGTCATTTATGTCTAAAATTAAAAATAAATATGATAATATCTTTATTACTACAAGTACATGTACAAGGTATACAAGCCTAGCTGACATCAGTTACATACTACTACGTTATTGTGCCCACGAACGAGTGGTATTGATCAATACAAACACTGCGACTATCCAAGGACCACTCGTTCGTGGGCACAATACGTAATATAAAATACTGCTCGTTGTACTAGTACACCAAACAGGGACTAGAATGAAATTAGCCTAGAGTCATCTACACCATCGTGTGTCCTTGGCTAGCGAGTACAATATCCAGTTCCGCTTGATGCGCTACTCTTAAGGACTGTATGGTCCAATAGATTAAGGCGTCATGAGTTTTCGCCCACCATGAGTCAGGCCAAAGCAGCATGGGTCTGAGTCCTTGGCGAGTCGCAGTGTTGTTATTGATACTACTACGTATATTGTTAAGCTGAGCATTTCGGCTAAATTAGGTCATTGTCCCAGGATGCGACCCATATCAGTCGACTAACACCCAGGTACCCATTTTTTATACTGATGGGTGAACATAGACAACACTTGTAAAGAAACACGGCCAACGTTTCTACCCTGGCTGGGAAGCGAACCCAGACACTTCAGGATCTTCACTCTGATGTGTTCTGAGTGTGTTCCGCAGCATGTGCATCTTTTGTGTTACTGTAAAGTTAGTGTCAGTCACCAGGAAGGTTGTTCTAATGAATGTTTCAATTGGAGCCACACTGAGATACCTTTGGTGGAGTGTCACCAACTTCCCTCTAAATTCTCAAATTCAAAAAGAATGTAAGGATAGTACATGAAGCCACCCAGACATTGTTTTTCAGACTGACAGTTATTTAGAATCACATCAGATAACAGTCTCAGATCTAAATATGACCTAAGGCAATGTGATTGGTTTATCAGTTGTATTATAAAGGATTAGTTATCACCACAAACTATTGAACGATCAAATATTATGTTCACAAAACAATTATTTCACTTGTGTAGAAATAATCAAAGGTTTACAAGCAATAGTTTCATGCCTGCAAGCATTGAGACATGATGATAAACGTACAAATCCTAATATGGATACAAAAATTCAATTCAGTATAAAAAGAGTAGGCCTACTGCCACTTAAAGACATAATGGAAAATCCCATGCTGTGAATACAACAAACAGTAAACAGACTGTCACACATAAACGTACTCCAAAATGTGTACTTTGTGATGGAACACATTGGGCTGCTGAGATGATGCCTTGAAGATAACCTTTTTGGAAGTCGGAGTCATTGTGTCTGTAGTTTTTGGCGATGAAATTGAGGTCTTGTTTTGGTTTCGGAATTCCTTTCGTAAGGCCTCAAATTCGCAACAGGAATTACGAAACCAAAACAAGACCTCAATTTCATCGCCAAAAACTACAGACACAATGACTCCGACTTCCAAAAAGGCTATCTTCAAGGCATCATCTCAGCAGCCATCTCAACACGCAGCTCCCCAGTCATACCTCGACGTTACATCAAAGCACTCAAAGGTTTAGCGGAAGACACGACCATCAGGGTCACCACCGCAGATAAAGGAGGTGGTGTTGTTATCATGAACACTGACGATTACAGGAACAAAATGCTCAAACTACTTAATGACCCAGATACCTACAAATCTCTCACAACTAACCAAGTGGACAACCTTACTAAAACTTTTCTTCAAAGGACTCGCCGCATTCTGAGGGGCTCAGAACAAGGGAAGAAACTTCTGCACACCATGCCCAGCAACCCCAGACCTGCCAGAATGTACGGCCTGCCAAAAACTCACAAGCCTGGTATCCCACTGAGGCCCATATCCTCGGGAATAGGCAGTGCTCCCCACCAGCTCTCAGGAATTCTCGCAAAATACCTCTCTAAACTCTTGGGCACTATCAGTCCAGCACATCTCAAACACTCGGGTGATCTTTTCAATCGCATTCGCAACATTAACATCAGGAACAAGAAACTTTCCAGCCTTATCGTGACTTCCCTATTCACCAAAGTACCTACTAAACAAGCCATCGATCTCTTGCGCAGGAAAATTGACGATTCACTTGATCTTCCTATTCCAGCCAGCGATTTCATCGACCTTGTTGAACTATGTGTTGGCTTTACGTGTTTCTCTTTCAAAAATCACCTCTTTCAGCAGACTTTTGGACTACCCATGGGTTCGCCACTCAGTGCGGTCCTGGCGAACCTATACATGGAACATCTAGAAGCCGAACGTTTCTCCACCATTATTCCTTCGTCTGTCACCTGGCTCCGTTATGTTGACGACATTCTCCTCATAACTCCTAGACGTTTCAACGCTCAAGCTCTCCAAGACAAGCTCAACCAGGTCGAGCCTTCAATCCAGTTCACCCTTGAAGAAGAAGTCGACAACACTCTTCCTTTTCTTGATGTTCTTCTCTGCAAAGCTGACCACGAACTTCGTTTTAAAGTCTATCGAAAACCCACCAACCAAAACGATCTTCTCCACTTCTACTCTCACCACGACACCGAAACTAAACGTGGTGTAATTATAGGCTTCTTCCTGCGTGCACTCAGAATCTGCAGCAATGAGTTTCTTGAGGAAGAATGCACTATAATTGAACAAGCATTTTCTAAACTCCACTATCCTCGTCACTTCATCAGAGACTGCAGACGGTGGGCATTAAACATCTTCAACACACCCAGAGAAGGCACTGCTGAGAAGAGATACATAGTCCTCCCCACCAACTCCATTGCCAAACACGTTTCCAACATACATCTTTTCCAATACCTCATTCCAAGTATCTACCTCCACAACCACGACCATCAAGGACATTACCAGTGATAGACAGGACAAGCTTCCACCCTCTGCAGGGGTATACATAATCCCTTGTAATGACTGCAACAAATTATACGTGGGCGAAACATCAAGGGACCTCCAAACACGTATTTCAGAACACCAATACGCAAGCAGGTCTGACGATACAAGGAATGCCTGTGTACAACACCGTAATTCACACAACCACTTGATAAACTACAGAAACTCAAGATTTATCGCCACAGAAGACAACACTCAATACCGAAGAATCCTGGAATCATCACTTAATTCTATGGTTTAGAAAGACACGTAAGCAAACACTATAACATATCTATCAGAAAACGTTTCGGTCCTGGGACCTTGATCAAGGTCCCAGAACCGAAACGTTTTCTGATAGATATGTTATAGTGTTTGCTTACGTGTCTTTCTAAGCCAACTTGTCGGTTAATGTAGTACAAGGTGTATACTACTTTTTTTTTTATCGACACGTCAACCAGAATAGTGGCATCTCTAAAACATAGCTGAACCTCAAACTTGCTAAGAAACTTCATCGCTATCCCACATAAGAGCATAGGAATGGAAGAACACTGCAGAAGGTCTGCTCACAAACTTATGCAATCTCCCTTCCAAGCTACCCAAGATTTTAGACTCTATAACCCACTCGGGACATCATCAGTTGCAGCATTCTCCACCTGGACCTCACATTCTGAACCTGGACTATATTACTCGCGTTACCATTCCACGCCAGGTAGACTGTTTGTGACTTTGAAAAGCCACTGTGTGGGCGAAAACGTTGTCAATAATGGATTAGGGTATACTGCAATATGTGTTTATTTTTCATTGTGTCGGTATTTTATACATTTTATTTCATATTAGTTCCAATTGAATTTTATCATGGAAGTGATTAGTATCACTGTTTTGTTGCAAAATATAGTAAGTAAACATGATGTTCACTTGCTGAAAAACAGCAGAGGCCACTTGATATGTGGTCCCATTCCCTCTCAAGTGGGAGAGTGATATTGATTCAGTGGAAATGTACTAGTTACGAGAATACCGCTGATCATGTACCAGCAAAAAATCTCATGATGGATTTAAAATCCTTTACAGAGAAACTAACAAGGGATGAAAGAGCAAATATGCCTCTGAAGAAATGGAATTCTAATTTAACTCATTTAAGGAACTTATCAAAGAAGATTACTGAAACTGAAATTACTGATGCAAACGATTGCTGGACTTATTTGAACACACAGGAAGATTAATTTGAGTCCAAAAAGATTAAAACAGTAAATCATGCAGAACTCCATAAACGTAGTTTACTGTCAGAGGTTTATCACAATGTTTTGATCCTCTAGGACTCGTCTCCCAATTACCATAAAGGGGGTAAAATCTTATGCAAGATGCATGAAGCTCAAAATTGGAGGGGATGAGGAATCTTGCCTCTAGAAAGATTCAAGCATGGATGAAATATCCAAGGGTTTAAGCACTTCATCAAATTAAATTCCCAGACAAATTGGTCAAGGGCAACAAGTACACTTTACATGTTGTTCTGTGATGCGTCAACAGAGGTTTGGCGCTGTAGCTTACGATTGAGTAATGCTGAAGGAAGTACACAAATTACTTCAAAGGCCAGGGTAGCACCCTTGAAGATCAGAACAGTACCACAATTGGAACTGACAGCACTCTATGTAGGTACAAAATTAGCTGTCTATCTCAACAAAGTACTTGATCATCTCACTATTGAGAAAACCGTGATCTGGAGTGATAATGAAGCAGTTCTCCAGTGGTTAAGAAATAACAAGAGTAAGTTGGTCTATATACAGAATAGAAAGAAGAAATGAGAGAGATGCAGTGAGATCATCTCTTTTCCACGTCTCTACCCATGAGAACCCAGCTGACATATTGTCAGGTGGTGTCCCATCGAGATTCAAAATAATAAAACATTTCATTGTGATTTCAAAAAGCAAAAAAAAAAAAAAAAAAAAAAAAAAAAGGATTCTGAATTAAATCTGGAACAATGTTACAAAGAAAATCAGATTTTAAGAGAAGCCATGAATGTGTTCCTTCCCTCAACTTTCTGTCTGAGCAGAACACTCAGCATTCTCGGCCACGAAGACAATGTACTGGAACCGTCTACAACTTAAACGTAAGTTAAGATGTAGTAAGTCATCTCTGTCACCCTGACACGAGGAACTGGGTAAAACTATGCAGTGACAACGACCTCATTAATTACTGGCACATCTCCCACGATACCTTAATCAAATTATTGAATTGGTCCTATATTTCATACTGTTATTCATATTTATTAGTCACATTAATATTGTCATTTACCTTCCGTGTTTGTCACACATTTTTAACACCGAGATCATTTTTTTTTATGTATTTACCAAATAAAGGTTATGAATATATGGGGTGCCGTGTAGTTTCTCGACGGGCTTTTGGGACACTGCCAAAAAAAACAAAAAAATTAAGAACAACTGCATGAAGAAATGTTATTGAAGAACTGTTATCTTATCTCAGTATTTATTGCTATAAGTCATCCTATAACAGGTCATTTACCTTAGCTCATTTACACCGTAAGAACTGTTATTCTGCCTCAGATCATTTACACCGTAAGAACTGTTATTCTGCTTGATTCACTTACACGTAGAAACTGTTATTCTGCCTCAGATTCATTTATACCGTAAAGAATGTTATCTGCCTCAGATCATTTACACCGTAAGAACTGTTATTCTGCCTCAGATCATTTATACCGTAAGAACTGTTATTCTGCCTCAGATCATTTACACCGTAAGAACTGTTATTCTGCCTCAGATCATTTATACGTAAGAACTGTTATTCTGCTCAGATCATTTATACGTTAAGAAGAACTTTATTCTGCTTCAGATCTTTTACACGTTAGAACTGTTATTCTGCCTCAGCTTCATTTTACCGTAAGAATGGTTTTCTCGCCCTCAGTCTTTTACAGTTAAAGGGAACTGTTTATTTGCCTAGATCATTTACTCATAAAGAACTATTATTCTGGGGCCTAGATCATTTATACGTAAGAAACTGTTATCTGCCTAGATCATAGATACCGTAAGAACTGTTATTCTGCTCAGATATTTATACCGTAAGAACTGTTTATTCTGCCTCGATCATTTACACCGTAAGATTGTTATTCTGCCTAGTTCATTTATACCGTAAGAACTGTTATTCTGCCTCAGATTATTTACCGTAAGAAACATGTTCTTCTGCCTCTGATCATTTAACCGTAAGAACTGTTTTCTGCTCAGTTCATTTATTACCGTAAGGATGTTATTCTGCCTCAGATTCATTTACACGTAGAACTGTTATTCTGCTCAGATAATTTACTCATAAGAACTGTTATTTTCTGCTCAGATCAGGTATAAGTATGACTGTTTCTGCCTCAGATCATTTACACCGATAAAGAAAGTTATTCTGCTGATCATTTTACCCATAAGCACTGTATTCTGCCTCAGTTTCTTTTATACCGTAAGAACTGTTATTTGCTCAGATCTTGTACACCGTAAGAATAAGAACTGTTATTCTGCTCAGTCATGTATACCGTAAGAACTGTTATTATGCCTCAGATCATTCTAACCGTAAGAACTGTTATTCTGCTCAGATTCGTTTACACCATAAGATTGTTATTCTGCATCAGATCATTTATTCCGTTAGAAATGTTATTCTGCCTAGATCATTTACCCGTAAGAACTGTTATTCTGCCTCAGATCATTTATACCGTAAGAACTGTTATTCTGCCTCAGATCATTTATACCGTAAGAACTGTTATTCTGCCTCAGATCATTTACACCGTAAGAACTGTTATTCTGCCTCAGATCATTTACACCGTAAGAACTGTTATTCTGCCTCAGATCATTTATACCGTAAGAACTGTTATTCTGCCTCAGATCATTTACACCGTAAGAACTGTTATTCTGCCTCAGATCGTTACACCTTAAGAAATGTTATTCTGCCCTCAGATCATTTATACCTTAAAGAACTGTTATTCTTGCCTCCAGATCATTTACACCGTAAGAAACTGTTATTCGACTCAGATATTTTATACCGTAAGAACTGTTATTCTGATCAGATCATTTATACCGTAACAACAGTTATTCTGCTCAGATTATGTCACCGTTAAGAACTGTTATTCTGCTCAGTTCATTTTAACCGTTAAGAACTGTTATTCTGCCTTCAGATCATTCTTTACCCTAAAGAAACTGTTATTCTGCCTCAGATCATTTACACCGTAAGAATGTTATTCTGCCTCAATCATTTAAATACATAAAGAACTGGTAATTCTGCCTCATATCATATACACGTAAGAACTGTTTATCTGCTCAGAATCATTTAAACCTTACGAAATGATATTTCTGCCTCCAGATCATTTACACCGTAAGAACTGTTATTCTGCCTCAGATCATTTATCCATAAGAAAAACTGCTGTTATTATCTGCCTCAGATAGTTACACCCGTAAGAAATGTTATTTGCTTCAGCTCATTTGCACCGTAAGAACTGTTATTCTGCCTCAGATCATTATACGTACGATCTGTTTATTCTGCCTCTGATCATTTACACCGTAAGAATGTTATTCATGCTCGGATCATTTACACCTTAAGAATGTATTCTGCATCAGATCAGTATAGTAAAGAACTGTTTTCTGCCTCAGTTTCATTTACACCGTAAGAACTGTTATTCTGCTCCGATCATTTATATTCCGTAAGAAATGTTTATTCGGCGGTCTTCAGGTCATTTTATTACGTAGATAACTGTTAATCTGCCTCAGATCATTTACACCGTAAGAATGTTATCTGCCTCAGATCCTTTACACGTAAGAATGTATCTCTGCCTCAGATTTTATACCTAAGAATGTTATTCTGCCTCGATCATTTACACGTTAGAACTGTTAATTCAGCCTCTGATCATTTTATACCATAAGAATGTTATTCTGCCTCCAGATCTTTTACACCGAAGAAACTGTTTAGTCTGCCTCAGGTTCTTTTTACCATAAGATCTGATATTCTGCCTCAGGCATTTAAACACCGTAAGAACGGTTATTCTGCTCTGATCTTTATACCATTAAGAACTGTTATTTGTCAGTTCATGTATACCATAAGATAAGAAACTGTTATTCTGCTCAGATCATTTAGACCATAAGAACTGTTATTCTGCCTCAGTCTTTTATACCATAAGAAACTGGTTATTCTGCTCAGATCATTTATACGTAAGATATGTTATTTCGGCTCAGTTCATTTATACATAAGAATATGTTATTCTGCCTCAGATCATTTATACCATAAGACTGTTATTCTGCTCAGCTTCATTTATACATAAGAACTGTTATTCTGCCTCAGATCATTTATACCATAAGAACTGTTATTCTGCCTCAGATCATTTATACCATAAGAACTGTTATTCTGCCTCAGATCATTTATACCATAAGAACTGTTATTCTGCCTCAGATCATTTATACCATAAGAACTGTTTTCTGACCTCAGATCATTTATACCGTAAGAACTGTTATTCTGCCTCAGATCATTTATACCATAAGAACTGTTATTCTGCCTCAGATCATTTACACCGTAAGAACTGTTATTCTGCCTCAGATCATTTATACCATAAGAACTGTTATTCTGCCTCAGATCATTTATACCATAAGAACTGTTATTCTGCCTCAGATCATTTATACCGTAAGAACTGTTACTCTGCCTCAGATCATTTATACATTAAGAACTTTTATCCTGCCTCAGATCATTTACACCGTAAGAACTGTTATTCTGCCTCAGATCATTTACACATAAGAACTTTTATCCTGCATCAGATCTTTTCCGTAAGAACGGTTATTCTCCTCAGATCATTTATACATAAGAATGTTATCCTGCCTCAGATCATTTACACCATAAGAACTGTTATTCTGCCTCAGATCATTTATACCATAAGAACTGTTATTCTGCCTCAGATCATTTATACCATAAGAACTGTTATTCTGCCTCAGATCATTTATACCATAAGAACTGTTATTCTGCCTCAGATCATTTATACCATAAGATACTGTTTTTCTGCCTCAGATATTGATACGTAAGAACTGGTATTTATGCATCAGATCATTTATACCATAAGATATGTTATTCTGCCTCAGATCATTTATACTTAAGAAACTGTTATTCTGCCTCAGATCATTTATTCCATACGAAACTGTTATTCTCCTAGTTATTTTCACGTAAGAACTGTTTTCTGCCTCAGATCATTTACAGGGTAGGAGTTGTGATCATGCCTTCAACAGCGGCTTCACCAGGGACCTGTTTATACTAGGGTGGACAGAGGCAGCAGGTGGACAGAGGCAGCATTTTGACTGAGGCAGTAGGTGGACAGAGGCAGCAGGTGGACAGAGGCTGTAGGTGAAAGAGGCAGGTAGGTGGACTGAAGAAGAAGGGGGACAGAGAAGAAGGTGGACAGGAGGCAGCAGTGTGGGACAGAGGCAGTAGGTGAAAGAGGCAGTCGGTGGACAGAAGAAGAACGTGGACAGAGGCAGACAGGTGGACAGAGGAGCAGGTGGCAGAGGAGTAGGTGGAAGATGCAGTGCGGAGGCAGTTGGGACAGAGGCAGTCGGTGGGACAGAGGCAGTAGTGGGACAGAGGATTAGTTGGACAGAGGCAGCAGGTGGACAGAGGCAGTAGATGGCCAGAGGCAGTAGGTGGACAGAGGCAGTAGGAGGTTCACGAGAACAGAGGCGTAGGTGGACAAAGGCAGTAGTTGGACAGAGGCAGCAGGCGGACAGAGGCATTAGGTGGACAGAGCAGCAGGTGGACAGAGGCAGTAGGTGGAATAGGCAGTCAGTAGGTGGAACAGAGGCAGTAGGGATGAAGGAGGAAGAAGGCAAGTAGGTGGACAGAGGCAGTAGGATGACAGGAAGGACCGAGGCAGTAAGGTGGACCAGAGGAGTACGGAGGACAGAGGCAGCAGGCGGACATGTAGACAGCAGGTACACCAATGTTAGTGGTGGGACAGAGGCAGCAGCAGGTGGACAGAGGTGGCAGGTGGGACAGGGGGTGAAGGGGGCAGTAGGTGGAAGAGGCATTAGGTGGACAGAAGCAGAAGTGTGAACGAGGCAGGTAGGTGGACGAGGCGCAGGTGGTAGAAGCAGCAGGTGGCAGAGGCATTAAGTGGGACAGAGGCCGTAAATTGGACAGAGGATTAGGTGGACCAGAGAAGAAGGTGGACTGATGAGCGGGTGGGCCAGAAGCAGCAGGTGGGCAGAGGCAGCAGGAGAACAGAGGTAGTAGGGAGGGGTCCAGAGTCATTAAGGTGGACAGAGGCAGTAGATGGACAGATGGCTTTAGGTGGACAGAGGTAGCAGGTGGACAGAAGCAGCAGGTGGGCAGAGGCAGAAGGTGGATAGAGGCAGTAGGTGGACAGAAGGCAGCAGGTGGACGGCAGCAGCAGCGTGGACGAAGCATTAGGGGACAGAGGCAGTAGGTGGGACAGGGCAGTAGGTGGACAGAGACAGTAGGTGGACAGAGGCAGTAGGTGGACAAAAGCAGCAGATGAACAGAGGCAGTAGGTGGACATAGGCAGTAGGTGGACAGGGCAGTAGGAGGACAGGAGGGACACAGGCAGTCGGTGGACAGAGGCAGTAAGTGGACAGAGGCAAAGGATGGACAGAGGCAACAGGTAGCAGAGCAGTAGGTGGACACAGGCGTAGGTGGACAGCGGCAGTGGTGGAAGAGGCAGTAGGAGGACAGGAGGACAGAGGCAGTAGGTGGACAGAGGCAGTAAGTGGACAGAGGCAGCAGGCGGACAGAGACAGGAGGTAGACAGAGGCAGTAGGTGGACAGAGACAGCAGGTGGACAGAGGCAGCAGCGTGGACAGAGGCAATAGGTGGAAGAGGCATTAGGTGGAACTGGAAGCACAAGGTGGACAGAGGCGTAGGGGACAGCGGCAAGAGGTGGACAGAAGCAGCAGGTGGACAGAGGGATTAAGTGCACAGAGGCAGTAATTGGCCAGAGGGATTGGGTGGGCAGAAGAGAAAGGTGGACAGAGGCAGCAGGTGGACAGAGCCAGCAGGTGGGCAGAGGCAGCAGGTGGACTGAGGTAGTAGGTGGACGAGGACTTTAAGTGGACAGAAGGTAGATGGACAGAGGCATTAGGTGGACAGAGGCAGCAGGTGGACAGAAGCAACAGGTGGGCAGAGGCAGAAGGTGGATAGAGGCATTAGGTGGACAGTGGCAGCAGGTGGACGGAAGCAGCAGGTGGACCAGAAAGCATTAGGTGGACAGAGGCAGTAGGTGGAACCGAGGCAGTAGGTGGACGAGGAAGGAGATGGACAGAGGCAGCAGGTGGACAAAAGCAGCAGATGAACAGAGGCATTAGGTGGACAGAGGCAGTAGGGGGACAGAGGCATGAGGTGTACAGAGGCAGTAGGTGGACAGAGGCAGCAGGTGGACAGAAGCAGAAGGTGGACAGAGTCAGCAGGTGGTCAGAGGCAGTAGGTGAAACAGAGGCAGGCTGGTGGACAGAGAACGTTGGACAGAGGCAGTAAGTGGACAGGGGCAGTAGGTGGACAGAGGCAGCAAATGAAACAGAGGCAGTTGGTGGACAGAGGCACAGACGGTAGGATGAGGAGTAGTTAACAGAGGCAGTAGGTGGACAGAGGATAGAAGGTGGACAGAGGCAGTAGTTGGACAGAGGCAGCGTTGGACAGATGCAGTAGGTGAATAGGGCATCAGGTGGACAGAGGCGTGGGGTGGACAGGAGACATTAGGTGGATTAGAGACTGTAGACAGAGAGAAGTAGTGTGAACAGAGGCAGTAGGTGATACAGATGGCAGTAGGTGGTTAGAGCGCAGTAGGTGGACAGATACAGTAGGTGGACAGAGGCAGTAGGTGGACAGAGACTTAGGTGGGACGAAGGAGTAGGTGGACAGACGAGCAGTAGGTGGATAGAGGCAGTAGGTTGACAGAGGCAGTAGGTGGACAGAGGCAGTAGGTGGACAGAGGCAGCAGGTGGACAGAGGCAGCAGGTGGACAGAGGCAGTAGGTTGACAGAAGCAGTAGGTAGACAGAGGCAGCAGGTGGACAGAGGCAGCAGGTGGACAAAAGCAGCAGATGGACAGGGCATTAGGTGGACAGAGGCAGTAGGGGGACAGAGGCATTAGGTGGACAGAGGCAGCAGGTGGACAGAAGCAGCAGGTGGACAGAGGCAGCATATGGACAGAGGCAGTAGGTGGACAGAGGCAGCAGGTGGACAGAAACAGAAGGTGGACAGGGGCAGTAGGTGGACAGAGGCAGCAGGTGGACGGAAGCAACAGGTGGACAGGGGCAGTAGGTGGACAGAGGCAGTAAGTGAACAGAGGCAGTAGGTGGACAGAGGAAGTAGGTGGACAGAGGCAGTAGGTGGACAGAGGCAGTAGGTGAATAGAGGCAGCAGGTGAACAGAGGCAGTAGGTGGACAGAGACAATAGGTGGACAAAGACAGTAGGTGGATAAAGACAGTGGGTGAACAGAGACAGTAGGTGGACAGAGGCAGAAGGTGGACAGAGGCAGTAGGTGAACAGAGACAGTAGGTGGACAGAGGCAGTAGGTGGACAGAGGCAGTAGGTGGACAGAGGCAGTAGGTGGAGAGAGGCAGTAGGTGGACAGAGGCAGTAGGTGGACAGAGACAGTAGGTGGACAGAGGCAGTAGGTGGACAGAGGCAGTAGGTGGACAGAGGCAGTAGGTGGCAGAGGGGGGGGGTCCAGGTAGGTTGTAAAAAATATATGCCCAATATCTCACCAGTGGCAGGAATCAATCTCTGTCACGTTGTGAATGGGTTACAAGCGCCAATAAGCAAGTCGAGGGTTCACGTGTTTGAGAGTATCCAGGAGCTGCCTCACTTCTGAAGGATATACCTCTCCCATATTCCCGTCCTGGAAGATGTCTCATGAAGTTCTGGCTCATATAGTACCCAGGTTAACACATTTGTGTCTGCTTGTGGCTCATGGGATCAAGTCATTGCTCATTTAGTCACCAGGTTAACACACTTGTGTCTGCTTGTGGCTCACTGGGGGTCAACTTCATCTGGCTCATATAGTCACCAGGTTAACACACTTGTGTCTGCTTGTGGCTCACTGGGGGTCAACTTCATCTGGTTCATATAGTCACCAGGTTAACACACTTGTGTCTGCTTGTGGCTCACTGGGGATCAACTTCATCTGGCTCATATAGTCACCAGGTTAACACACTTGTGTCTGCTTGTGGCTCACTGGGGATCAACTTCATCTGGCTCATATAGTCACCAGGTTAACACACTTGTGTCTGCTTGTGGCTCACTGGGGATCAACTTCATCTGGCTCATATAGTCATCAGGTTAACACACTTGTGTCTGCTTGTGGCTCACTGGGGGTCAACTTCATCTGGTTCATATAGTCACCAGGTTAACACACTTGTGTCTGCTTGTGGCTCACTGGGGATCAACTTCATCTGGCTCATATAGTCACCAGGTTAACACACTTGTGTCTGCTTGTGGCTCACTGGGGATCAACTTCATCTGGCTCATATAGTCACCAGGTTAACACACTTGTGTCTGCTTGTGGCTCACTGGGGGATCAACTTCATCTGGCTCATATTAGTCACCCGGTTAACACACTTGTGTTGTTGTGTACTGGGGGTCAACATTCATCTGGTCTATGTACAAGGTTAACACACTTGTGTCTGCTTGTGGCTCACTGGTGATCAAAATTCATCGGTCTTATAGTCACCAGGTTAAAACACACTTTGTGTCTGTTGTGGTCACTGGGGGGTCAACTTCATATGGTTATTATAGTCCCAGGGGTATCACCTTATGTCTGCTTGTGGCTCACTGGGGATCAACTTCATCTGGCTCATTATTGGTCACCAGGTTAAACACTCTTGTGTCTGCCTTGTTTTCTGGCTCACTGGGGATCTAACTTCATCGGGCTCATTAGTCTCCAGTTAACAACTTGTGTCTGCTTGTGCCTAACTGGGGGTCAATTCATCTGGCTCAGATAGTCCCAGGTTAACTCCACTTTGGTCTGCTTGTGGCTAGGGGGATCAACTTCATCTGGCTATATAGTCACAGGTTAATAACACACGTGTGTCTGCTTGGGCTCACTGGGGTGTAACTTCATCTGGTTCATATAGTCACCAGGTTAATACACTTTTGGCTGCTTGGTGGCTCATGGGGATCAAACTTCATCTGCTCTTTAGTCACCAGGATACACACTTGTGTCTGTGTGGCTCTCTGGGTTCAACTTCATCTGCTCTTATAGTCACCAGGTTAACACACTTCTGTCTTCTTGTGGCTCACTGGGGTCAACTTCATTGGCTCATTATAGTTCATCAGGTTAACACACTTGTGTCTGCTTGTGGGCTTCATGGGGATCACTTCATCTGGCTCATATTAGTCACAGAGTTAACCAAACTTGTGTCTGCTTGTGGCTAACTGGGATCTAATTATTCTGGCTCATCTAGTCACCAGATTTTAACACACTTGTGTTGCGGGGCTCCACTAGGGATGCACTTCATTGGCTCATATAGTCACCAGGATAACTCATTGTGTCTGCTTGTGGCTCAACTGGGGGGTCTAACTTCATTGGCTCATTTAGTCCCAGGTTAACACACTTGTGTCTGCTTGATGGCTCACTGGGGATCACTTCATTGGTCATTAGTCACCAGGTTAACCACACTTGTGTTGCTTGGGGCTCCACTGGGGATCAAATCATCTGGTCATATAGTCACCAGGTTTAACACACTTGTGTCTGCTTGTGGCTCACTGGGGGTCAACTTCATCTGGCTCATATAGTCACCAGGTTAACACACTTGTGTCTGCTTGTGGCTCACTGGGGATCAACTTCATCTGGCTCATATAGTCACCAGGTTAACACACTTGTGTCTGCTTGTGGCTCACTGGGGATCAACTTCATCTGGCTCATATAGTCACCAGGTTAACACTTTTGTGTTGCTTGTGGGATCCTGGTGTCAACTTCCTCTGGCTCATATAGTCACCAGGTTGACACACTTCTGTCTGCTTGTGGCTCATGGGGAATTCAACTTCATCGTCATCTAGTAAAGTGTTAACACATTGTGTCTGCTTGTGGCTCACTGGGGATCAACTTTCATCTGGCTCATATATCACCAGGTTAAACAATTGTGGTTGCTTGTGGGGTCATGCGGGATCAACTTCATTGGCTCATTGTCCACCAGGTTAACACACTTGGTGTCTGCTTGTGGCTACTGGGGGTTCAACTTCATCTGGCTATATTTTGAAGTCACCAGTTAACACATTGGTCTGTGTGGTCATTGGGGATCAACTTTCATCTGTCTCATATAGTCACCAGGTTGACACACTTGTGTCTGTCCCTTACTTGTGGCTCACTGGGGGTCACTTCATATGGTTATATAGGCACAGGTTACCATTTGTGTTGCTTGTGGCTCACTGGGGATCAACTTCATCTGGTCATATTTAGTCACAGGTTAACACACTTCGTGTCTGATTGTGGCTCACTTGGGGTCAACTCATCTGTTATATAGTCACCAGTTAACACAATTGTGGTCTCCTTGTGGCTCATGGGGAATCAACTTCATTGGCTCATTTAGTCACCAGGGTTAAACACACTTGTGTCTGCTTGTGCTCACAGGGGATCACTCATAGGCTCATATAGTCACCAGGTTAAACCACTTGTGTCTGCTTGTGCTCACTGGGGATCAAACTTCATCTGGTATATCGTCACCAGGTTGCACACTGTTGTCTGCCTTGTGGCTCAGGGGGATAACTTCATCTGGCTCATCTAGTCACCAGGTTAACACATTGTGTTGCTTGTGGCTCACTGGGGATCAACTTCATCTGGCTCATATAGTCACCAGGTTAACATACTTGTGTCTGCTTGTGGCTCACTGGGGATCAACTTCATCTGGCTCATATAGTCACCAGGTTAACACACTTGTGTCTGCTTGTGGCTCACTGGGGATCAACTTCATCTGGTCTTATAGTCACAGGTTAACACATTGTGTCTTTTTGTTGGACTCATGGGGGTCACACTTCATCTGGTTCATATAGTCACCGGTTAACAACTTGTGTTCTGCTTGTGGTCAATGGGATCAACTTCATCTGGTCATATAGGTCACCAGGTTAACACCACTTGGTCTGTTGTGGCTCATGGGGTCAACTTCATCTGGCTCATTATAGTCTCCAGGTTAACAACTGTGTCTGCTTGTGGCGCACTGGGATCAACTTCATCTGGCTTATAGACACCAGGTTAACACACTTGTGTCTGCTTGTGGCTCACTGGGGATCAACATCATCTGGCTCATATAGTCACCAGGTTAACACACTTGTGTCTGCTTGTGGCTCACTGGGGGTGAACTTCATCTGGCTCATATAGTCACCAGGTTAACACACTTGTGTCTGCTTGTGGCTCACTGGGGATCAACTTCATCTGGCTCATATAGTCACCAGGTTAACACACTTGTGTCTGCTTGTGGCTCACTGGGGATCAACTTCATCTGGCTCATATAGTCACCAGGTTAACACTCTTGTGTCTGCGTGTGGCTCACTGGGGGGTCAACTTCATCTGCTTTCATATAGTAACAGGGTTAACCACACTTGTTCTGCTTGTGGGTCACTGGGGATCAACTTCATCTGGCTCATATAGTCACCAGGTTAACACACTTGTGTCTGCTTGTGGCTCACTGGGGATCAACTTCATCTGGCTCATATAGTCACCAGGTTAACACACTTGTGTCTGCTTGTGGCTCACTGGGGATCAACTTCATCTGGCTCATATAGTCACCAGGTTAACACATTGTTTTGTCTGTTGGGGCTCACTTGGGGTCAACTTCAATCCTGGCTCAATATGTACCAGGTTAACACACTTGTGTCTGCTTGTGGCTCACTGGGGATCAACTTCATCTGGCTCATATAGTCACCAGGTTAACACACTTGTGTCTGCTTGTGGCTCACTGGGGATCAACTTCATCGGCTGATATAGTCACCAGGTTAACACACTTGTGTCTGCTTGTGGCTCACTGGGGATCAACTTCATCTGGCTCATATAGTCACCAGGTTAACACACTTGTGTCTGTTGTTGCTCACTGTGGGGAGTCCAACTTCATTGGTTCATATAGTCACCAGGTTTAAAACATTATGTCTGCTTGTGGTCACTGGGGATCAACTTCATATGGCTCTTAGTCACAGGTTAACACACTTGTGTCTGTTGTGGCTCACTTGGGGATCAAAGCATCATCTGGCTCATATAGTCACCAGGTTCAACATTGTGTCAGCTTGTGGCTCATGGGGATCAACTTTCATTGGCTCATATAGTCACCAGTTTAAACACACTTGCTGTCTGGCTTGGGGCTCACTGGGGTTCAACTTCATCGGCTCTATAGTCACAGGTTAAACACTTGTGTCTGCTGTGCTCACTGGGGGGTCAACTTCATCTGGCTCATATAGTCACCAGGTTAACACACTTGTGTCTGCTTGTGGCTCACTGGGGATCAACTTCATCTGGCTCATATAGTCACCAGGTTAACACACTTGTGTCTGCTTGTGGCTCACTGGGGATCAACTTCATCTGGCTCATATAGTCACCAGGTTAACACACTTGTGTCTGCTTGTTGGTATCCCCCTGGGGCTCAACTTCATCTGGCTCATATAGTCACCAGGTTAACACACTTGTGTCTGCTTGTGGCTCACTGGGGATCAACTTCATCTGGCTCATATAGTCACCAGGTTAACACACTTGTGTCTGCTTGTGGATCACTGGGGAATCATCTTATCTGGCTCCATATAGTCACCCAGGCTTAAAACACCTTTGGTTGCTTGTGGCTACTGGGGATAACTTCATCTGGTCATATAGTCACAGGTTAACACACTTGTGTTGCTTGTGGCTCATGGGGACTCAACTTCATTCTGGCTCATATAGTCACCGGTTAACACAATTGTGTCCTGCTTGTGGCGCTCACTGGGTCTCTTCCTTATTCTTGGCGGATCAACTTCATCTGGCTCATATACTCACAGGTTAAACACACTTGTGTTGCTTGTGGCTCAATGGGGATCAATTCATCTAGGCTATATAGTCACAGGTTATCACACTTTGTGTCTGCTTGTGGCTCACTGGGGGTCAACTTCATCTGGCTCATATAGTCACCAGGTTAACACACTTGTGTCTGCTTGTGGCTCAATGGGGATCAACTTCATCTGGCTCATATAGTCACCAGGTTGACACACTTGTGTCTGCTTGTGGCTCACTGGGGATCAACTTATCTGGTTCATTTAGTCCAGGTTAAAATTTGTGTCTGCTTGTGGCTCACTGGGATCAAATTCATTGTCATATAGTCACAGGTTACACCTTGTTCTGCTTGTGTGCTCACTGGGGGTCAACTTCATCTGGTTCCTAATAGTCACCAGGTTAAACAACTTGTGTCTCTTGCTGGTCATCTGGGGATCAACTTCATCTGGCTCATATAGTCACCAGGTTAACACACTTGTGTCTGCTTGTGGCTCACTGGGGATCAACTTCATCTGGCTCATATAGTCACCAGGTTAACACACTTGTGTCTGCTTGTGGCTCACTGGGGGTCAACCTCATCTGGTTCATATAGTCACCAGGTTAACACACTTGTGTCTGCTTGTGGCTGACTGGGGATCAACTTATCTGTCTATATAGTCACCCAGGTTAACCACACTTGTGTTGACTTGTGGACTCCTGGGGATCACCTTCATCTGGTCATCTAGTCACAGGTTAAAACTTGGGTCTGCTTGTGGCTCACTGGGGATCAACTTCCATCTGGTTATAGTCACAGGTTAACACACTTTGTGTATGCTATGTGGCTCACTGGGGATAACTTCATCTGGTCATATAGTCACCAGGTTAACACACTTGTGTTGTTGTTTTTCACCCCCCCCCCTTTTTTTTGGCTAACTGGGGGTCAACTCATTCTGGGTTCAGTATAGTCAACAGGTTTAACACACTTGTGTTGCTTGTGGCTCACTGGGGATCAACTTCTTCTGGCTCAGTATAGTCACACGGTTAAACACTTGTGTCTGTTGTGGTCACTTGGGATAACTTCATCTGGTCATATAGTCACCAGGTTTAACCACTTTGTGTTGCTTGTGGTCATGGGGATCAATTATTGGTATTTAGTCACAGGTTAACACCATTGTGTCTGCTTGTGGCTCACTGGGGGTCACCTCATATGGTTCATATAGTCTCACCAGGTTATTAAACGTGAGGAAGAATGCTCTATAATTGAACAAGCATTTTCTAAACTCCATATCCTCGTCACTTTCATCAGAGACTGAGACGGTGGGCATTAAAATCTTCAACACACCCAGAGAAGGCATGTGAGAGGAGATACTAAGTCCTCCCACCAACTCCATTGCCAAAACTTTTCAAACTACTCTTTTTCCAATTCGCATTCCCAAGTATCTACCTACACACGACCATCAAGGACATTACCAGTGATAGACAGCAAGCTTCCACCTTGCAGGGGTATACATATTACCTTGTAAGGACTGCAACAAAATTATCGGGGGCGAAACTCAAGGGACTACCAAACACGTATTTCAGAACACCAATACGCAAGCAGGTCTGAACCGTTACAAGGAATGCCTGTGTACAACATCCGGAATTCACACAACCACTTGATAAACTACTGAAATCAAGATTTAGCGCACAGCAAGTCAACATCATTACCGAAGGATTTTTCCCCTTGGGGAAAATCATCACTTAATTCTATGGTTTAGAAAGACTCGTAGCTAAACACTATAAAATATTTCAGAAAACGTTTCGGTCCTGGGACCTTGATCAAGGTCCCAGAACAGAAACGTTTTATGATTGATATGGTTATAGGGTTGTTACGTGTCTTTCTAAGCCAACTTGTCGGTTAATGTAGTACAAGGTGTATACTACTTTTTTTTTTATCGACACGTCAACCAGAATAGTGGCATCTCTAAAACATAGCTGAACCTCAAACTTGCTAAGAAAACTTCATCGCTATCCCACATAAGAGCATAGGAAGGGAGAACACTGCAGAAGGTCTGCTCACAAAACTTATGCATCTCCCTTTCCAAGCTACCCAAGATTTTAGACTCTATAACCCACTCGGGACATCATCAGTTGCAGCATTCTCCACCTGGACCTCACATTCTGAACCTGGACTATATTACTCGCGTTACCATTCCACGCCAGGTAGACTGTTTGTGACTTTGAAAAGCCACTGTGTGGGCGAAAACGTTGTCAATAATGGATTAGGGTATACTGCAATATGTGTTTATTTTTCATTGTGTCGGTATTTTATACATTTTATTTCATATTAGTTCCAATTGAATTTTATCATGGAAGTGATTAGTATCACTGTTTTGTTGCAAAATATAGTAAGTAAACATGATGTTCACTTGCTGAAAAACAGCAGAGGCCACTTGATATGTGGTCCCATTCCCTCTCAAGTGGGAGAGTGATATTGATTCAGTGGAAATGTACTAGTTACGAGAATACCGCTGATCATGTACCAGCAAAAAATCTCATGATGGATTTAAAATCCTTTACAGAGAAACTAACAAGGGATGAAAGAGCAAATATGCCTCTGAAGAAATGGAATTCTAATTTAACTCATTTAAGGAACTTATCAAAGAAGATTACTGAAACTGAAATTACTGATGCAAACGATTGCTGGACTTATTTGAACACACAGGAAGATTAATTTGAGTCCAAAAAGATTAAAACAGTAAATCATGCAGAACTCCATAAACGTAGTTTACTGTCAGAGGTTTATCACAATGTTTTGATCCTCTAGGACTCGTCTCCCAATTACCATAAAGGGGGTAAAATCTTATGCAAGATGCATGAAGCTCAAAATTGGAGGGGATGAGGAATCTTGCCTCTAGAAAGATTCAAGCATGGATGAAATATCCAAGGGTTTAAGCACTTCATCAAATTAAATTCCCAGACAAATTGGTCAAGGGCAACAAGTACACTTTACATGTTGTTCTGTGATGCGTCAACAGAGGTTTGGCGCTGTAGCTTACGATTGAGTAATGCTGAAGGAAGTACACAAATTACTTCAAAGGCCAAGGGTAGCACCCTTGAGATCAGAACAGTACCACAATTGGAACTGACAGCACTCTATGTAGGTACAAAATTAGCTGTCTATCTAACAAAGTATTGATCATCTCACTATTGAGAAAACCGTGATCTGGAGTGATAATGAAGCAGTTCTCCAGTGGTTAAGAAATAACAAGAGTAAGTTGGTCTATATACAGAATAGAAAGAAGAAATGAGAGAGATGCAGTGAGATCATCTCTTTTCCACGTCTCTACCCATGAGAACCCAGCTGACATATTGTCAGGTGGTGTCCCATCGAGATTCAAAATAATAAAACATTTCATTGTGATTTCAAAAAGCAAAAAAAAAAAAAAAAAAAAAAAAAAGGATCACTGAATTAAATCTGGAACAATGTTACAAAGAAAATCAGATTTTAAGAGAAGCCATGAATGTGTTCCTTCCCTCAACTTTCCTGTCTGAGGCAGAACACTCAGCATTCTCGGCCACGAAGACAATGTACTGGAACCGTCTACAACTTAAACGTAAGTTAAGATGTAGTAAGTCATCTCTGTCACCCTGACACGAGGAACTGGGTAAAACTATGCAGTGACAACGACCTCATTAATTACTGGCACATCTCCCACGATACCTTAATCAAATTATTGAATTGGTCCTATATTTCATACTGTTATTCATATTTATTAGTCACATTAATATTGTCATTTACCTTCCGTGTTTGTCACACATTTTTAAACACCGAGATCTTTTTTTTTATGTATTTACAAATAAAGGTTATGAATATATGGGGTGCCGTGTAGTTTCTCGACGGGCTTTTGGGACACTGCCAAAAAAAACAAAAAAATTAAGAACAACTGCATGAAGAAATGTTATTGAAGAACTGTTATCTTATCTCAGTATTTATTGCTATAAGTCATCCTATAACAGGTCATTTACCTTAGCTCATTTACACCGTAAGAACTTGTTATTCTGCCTCAGATCATTTACACCGTAAGAAAGGTTATTCTGCTTGATTCACTTACACGTAGAAACTGTTATTCTGCCTCAGATTCATTTATACCGTAAAGAATGTTATCTGCCTCAGATCATTTATACCGTAAGAACTGTTATTCTGCCTCAGATCATTTATACCGTAAGAACTGTTATTCTGCCTCAGATCATTTACACCGTAAGAACTGTTATTCTGCCTCAGATCATTTATACCGTAAGAACTGTTATTCTGCTCAGATCATTTATACGTTAAGAAGAACTTTATTCTGCTTCAGATCTTTTACACGTTAGAACTGTTATTCTGCCTCAGCTTCATTTTACCGTAAGAATGGTTTTCTCGCCCTCAGTCTTTTACAGTTAAAGGGAACTGTTTATTTGCCTAGATCATTTACTCATAAAGAACTATTATTCTGGGGCCTAGATCATTTATACGTAAGAAACTGTTATCTGCCTAGATCATAGATACCGTAAGAACTGTTATTCTGCTCAGATATTTATACCGTAAGAACTGTTATTCTGCCTCAGATCATTTACACCGTAAGAACTGTTATTCTGCCTCAGATCATTTATACCGTAAGAACTGTTATTCTGCCTCAGATTATTTACCGTAAGAAACATGTTCTTCTGCCTCTGATCATTTAACCGTAAGAACTGTTTTCTGCTCAGTTCATTTATTACCGTAAGGATGTTATTCTGCCTCAGATTCATTTACACGTAGAACTGTTATTCTGCTCAGATAATTTACTCATAAGAACTGTTATTTTCTGCTCAGATCAGGTATAAGTATGACTGTTTCTGCCTCAGATCATTTACACCGATAAAGAAAGTTATTCTGCTGATCATTTTACCCATAAGCACTGTATTCTGCCTCAGTTTCTTTTATACCGTAAGAACTGTTATTTGCTCAGATCTTGTACACCGTAAGAATAAGAACTGTTATTCTGCTCAGTCATGTATACCGTAAGAACTGTTATTATGCCTCAGATCATTCTAACCGTAAGAACTGTTATTCTGCTCAGATTCGTTTACACCATAAGATTGTTATTCTGCATCAGATCATTTATTCCGTTAGAAATGTTATTCTGCCTAGCTCATTTACACCGTAAGAACTGTTATTCTGCCTCAGATCATTTATACCGTAAGAACTGTTATTCTGCCTCAGATCATTTATACCGTAAGAACTGTTATTCTGCCTCAGATCATTTACACCGTAAGAACTGTTATTCTGCCTCAGATCATTTACACCGTAAGAACTGTTATTCTGCCTCAGATCATTTATACCGTAAGAACTGTTATTCTGCCTCAGAACATTTACACCGTAAGAACTGTTATTCTGCCTCAGATCGTTACACCTTAAGAAATGTTATTCTGCCCTCAGATCATTTATACCTTAAAGAACTGTTATTCTTGCCTCCAGATCATTTACACCGTAAGAAACTGTTATTCGACTCAGATATTTTATACCGTAAGAACTGTTATTCTGATCAGATCATTTATACCGTAACAACAGTTATTCTGCTCAGATTATGTCACCGTTAAGAACTGTTATTCTGCTCAGTTCATTTTAACCGTTAAGAACTGTTATTCTGCCTTCAGATCATTCTTTACCCTAAAGAAACTGTTATTCTGCCTCAGATCATTTACACCGTAAGAATGTTATTCTGCCTCAATCATTTAAATACATAAAGAACTGGTAATTCTGCCTCATATCATATACACGTAAGAACTGTTTATCTGCTCAGAATCATTTAAACCTTACGAAATGATATTTCTGCCTCCAGATCATTTACACCGTAAGAACTGTTATTCTGCCTCAGATCATTTATCCATAAGAAAAACTGCTGTTATTATCTGCCTCAGATAGTTACACCCGTAAGAAATGTTATTTGCTTCAGCTCATTTGCACCGTAAGAACTGTTATTCTGCCTCAGATCATTATACGTACGATCTGTTTATTCTGCCTCTGATCATTTACACCGTAAGAATGTTATTCATGCTCGGATCATTTACACCTTAAGAATGTATTCTGCATCAGATCAGTATAGTAAAGAACTGTTTTCTGCCTCAGTTTCATTTACACCGTAAGAACTGTTATTCTGCTCCGATCATTTATATTCCGTAAGAAATGTTTATTCGGCGGTCTTCAGGTCATTTTATTACGTAGATAACTGTTAATCTGCCTCAGATCATTTACACCGTAAGAATGTTATCTGCCTCAGATCCTTTACACGTAAGAATGTATCTCTGCCTCAGATTTTATACCTAAGAATGTTATTCTGCCTCGATCATTTACACGTTAGAACTGTTAATTCAGCCTCTGATCATTTTATACCATAAGAATGTTATTCTGCCTCCAGATCTTTTACACCGAAGAAACTGTTTAGTCTGCCTCAGGTTCTTTTTACCATAAGATCTGATATTCTGCCTCAGGCATTTAAACACCGTAAGAACGGTTATTCTGCTCTGATCTTTATACCATTAAGAACTGTTATTTGTCAGTTCATGTATACCATAAGATAAGAAACTGTTATTCTGCTCAGATCATTTAGACCATAAGAACTGTTATTCTGCCTCAGTCTTTTATACCATAAGAAACTGGTTATTCTGCTCAGATCATTTATACGTAAGATATGTTATTTCGGCTCAGTTCATTTATACATAAGAATATGTTATTCTGCCTCAGATCATTTATACCATAAGACTGTTATTCTGCTCAGCTTCATTTATACATAAGAAACTGTTATTCTGCCTCAGATCATTATACATAAGAATGTAATTCTGCCTCAGATCATTTATACCATAAGAACTGTTATTCTGCTCACTGGGGGTCAACTTTATCTCACATACATTAAAACTACATAAAAAGTAAATACAAAAAAGTTTTTCCCCAAAATTACTAAACCCTTAACTGTTGTCAATAGGTGCATAAATTTTTTAGGTGAAAGGGGTGCATAAAATTTATTATTTTTATTATTATTATTATTATTATTATTATTAAATTTTTAAATTTTTATTTTATTATTATTATTTATTATTATTTTTTTATTATTATTATTATTATTTTATTATTTTTATTACTATTAATTTTTTATTATTTATTTTTATTATTATTATTATTATTTTTATTATTTTATTGTTATTTTTATTATTTAAAATTTTTATTATTATTATCATTATTTTTTTAATATTATTATTATTAATTATTATTATTATTATTTATTATTTTTTTTATTATTATTATTAAATTTAAAATTATTATTATTTTTATTTTTATTATTATTAATATTATTATTATTTTTTTATTATTGTTATTGTTATATTATTATTTTTATTATTACATTATTTATTGTTTTATTATTATTATTATTATTTATTATTATTATTATTTGAAGGGGGGGGAGGAAATTGGGTGGGGGGGGAGGGGAAAAAGTGGTGTGGGGTTTAGGGAAAAAGGGGGGTGGGTGTGAGGGAATGAGGTGAGAAAATTGGGGGGTTTTGGGAAATTTGGGGGGGGGGTGGGAAAATTGGATGGGGGTTTAGGGGAAATGTGAGGGGGGTAGAAATTGATGAGGGAGAATGGGGGGGGGTGAGGATTTGGTTGGGGGGGAATGTTGGGGGGGTAGGAAAGTGTGGGGGGAAAAGGGGAATTGGGGGGGTTAGGAAAGGGGGTGGGGGGTTAGAGAAGTAGGGGGGGGGAGTAAGGTGGGGTGGGGTGTAAATTGGGTTTGGGGTGAAATTGGGGGGGGTTGTGTGAAATGTGGGGGGTTTGGTTAGGGGAAAAGGGGTTTGGGGGTAAAAGTGTGGGGGGTTTTGGGGAAAATTGGTTGGGGAAGAGAAATGTGGGTGGGGGGTGGAAAATGGGGTGGGGTGTGAGGAAAGTGGTGGGTGAGGGAAAATATATGGGGTTAAGAGTGTGGTGGGGGGAAAAAGTGTGGGTGGGTTAGGGGAATGTGGGGGGGAGGGAAAGTTGGGGGGGGTGAAAATGTTGGGGGGGGTGAAACGGTGGGGGGGTTGAAAATGGGGGGGGTGTGAGGGAAAAGTTTGGTGGGTGAGGAAAAAATGTTTTTGTGGGGGGAGGGGAAGTGTTTGGGGTGGGGGGGAGAAGTGGGGGGGGTTGTGGGAAATGGTTGGGTTGAAGAATGTGGTGGGGGGGAAAGTGGGTTGGGGTGAAAAATGGGGGGGGGTTTGGAGAAGTGGGTGGGTGTGAGAAAAGGGGGGGGGGGGGTAGGAAAATTTTGGGGTTGGGTGGGGAGTTTTTTGGGGGGGGGGTGTAGGAAATGTGGGGGGTTTGTGAAAAGGGGGGGGGGGAGGTTGGGGGGGGGGGGAAAATTTGGGGGGGGGGAAATTTGTGGGGTGGGGGGATTTTTGGGGGGGAGTTTGTTGGGGTTAAGAAATGGGGGGGGGGGGGGGTGGGGGTGGGGGGGGTGGGAAAAGGGGTAGGGGTGGGGAAATTTTGGGTTTGGGGGAAGAAAGTTTGGGGGGGGTGAGAATGTGGGGGGTGGGAATTTGGGGGGGTGAGAATTTGGGTTTGTAGGGAAAAAGGGTGGGTAAAAGTGGGATGGGGGTTAAATTTTGGGTGGGTGTAAAATGTGGTATAAAAGTGTATGGGGATAAAGGGAAAAAAGTGGGTGGGGTAAATTAATGGGTGTAAAGTGTGGTGGGGTTGAGGGAAATGTGGTGGGGGGGAAGGGGGGTGTGTAGGAAAGTGGGGTTTGGGGGGGAGGAGAAGTTGGTGGGGGGGAGAAATTGGGGGGTGGGGTTTGGGGGGGGAGAGAAGTGTGGGTTGGGGGGGAGAAGTGTGGGTGGGGGTGAGGGGAAAGTGTGGTTGAGAAGTTGGGGGTGAGAAAATTTTGTGAGAAATTGGGCAAGTTATGGGAGATTATTGTTAAAGACTTAAAGAAGGCAAGTAGGATTCAATGAACAAGGGAAATTTTTGGGAAGGGGATGGGGGGGTTAACACCAAAGTTTTTCAGTGAAACATATAGGGGTACATATTTTGGGAAAAGGGTAAAAAAAGGGTTTTGTGGGATTATGGGGTTTGAAAAGGCATGTGACAAGGGTGGATAGGGGGGGGGGAAGTGGGAGATGTTTCAGTGTATGGAAGGAGGGGAGGTTCTGAAACAGGGAAAAGTTTTTACAGGGTAGTGAGGGCCCAATTAGAGTAGTAGGAGAGAGGGAATTTTTTTCCCGTAAAATACCCCCCTTTAAAAAGGTGGTGATTTTACCGTGGTTTTTTTCATTACAATTTCGTGAGTCATGTTGACGGCTTTGAGGGGACTTGAGCTAGAGTTCGTCAAGGCCATGTTAGCGGGAGATTCGTCTGTAAAAACTTGCATTTGTGGTCACAGTGGTGCCTATGCTAACCTTCCTATAGTGTTATGGTGTAAAAAGTTACCTAGTTGGATGAATCTTATTAAGCTAGCTGGCCCAGTGGCTAATGCGACGATTTATAGATGGGGTTGTAAGAGAAATAAATATGAGGGTCTTGGCAAGAGATGTGGAGTTAAAGATAATCAAACACAAAGTGGGAGTTGTCACAGTTGCTCTTTGCTGATGACACTGTGCTTCTGGGAGATTCTGAAGAGAAGTTGCAGAGGTTGGTGGATGAATTTGGTAGGGCATGTGAAAGAAAAAAAAGAAAAATGAATATAGGAAAGAGTAAGGTGACGAGGATAACAAAAAGATTAGGTGACGAAAGACTGGATATCAGATTGGAGAGAGAGTATGGAGGAGGTGAATGTATTCAGATATATAGGAGTAGATGTGTCAGCAGATGGGTGTATGAAGGATGAGGTGAGTAATAGAACTGATGAGGGGTAAAGGGTGAGTGGTGCACTTAGGAGTCTGTGCAGACAAAGAACTTTGTCCGTGGAAGCAAAGAGGGGAATGTATGAGGGTATAGTTATACCAACACTCTTGTATGGGTGTGAAGCATGGGTGATGAAAGTTGCAAGGAGGAAAAGGATGGAGGCAGCGGAAATATCATATCTGAGGGCAATGTGTGGTATAAATATAATGCAGGGAATTCATTGTTTGGAAATTAGGAGGAGGTGCGGGATTACCGAAACTATTACCCAGAGGGCTGAGGAGGGGTTGTTGAGGTGGTTCGGACATGTAGAGAGAATGGAACGAAACAGAATGCCTTCGAGAGTGTATAAATCTATAGTGGAGTGAAGGTGGGAGAGGGAGCGGTCTTGGAAAAGTTGGAGGGAGGGGGTAAAGGAGGTTTTGTGTGCGAGGGGCTTGGACTTCCAGCAAGCAAGCGTGAGCACATTTGATAGGAGTGAACGGAGACAAATGGTTTTTAATGCTTATCGTGCTGTTGGAGTGTGAGCAAAGTAACGTTTATGAAGGAATTCAGGGAAACCGGCAGGCCGGACTTGAGTCCTGGAGATGGGAAGTACAGTGCCTGCACTCTGAAGGAGGGGTGTTAATGTTACAGATTTATAACTGTTGTGTAGACATGCTTCTGGCAAGACAATGATTTAGTGAATGATGGAAGGTTTTCTTTTTCGGGCCACCCTGCCTTGGTGGGAGTCTGCCGCTGTGTTAATAACAAAAAATAAATAAATAACAAAGGAGACGAAGTTGTAGAAGAGAGTTCCATGAGCGAGCATCCAGGTGTTAAGAAAACCTTGGCAAAACTTGCCTCGCATTGTGATAGATTTTTCTGTTCAAGTTGTGACGTGTATCACTTGTCAGACAGGAAGTCTGGTCATCGTGTACAACCACCAGTGTTATTACCAACACCTGCAGTTGGTGAGCCCTTCTCCAGATATCTTATAGATTACATTGCTACCTTGCCTCAGACTTGTCAAGTTAACGAATATTTCATTTCAGTTACATATGCCTCTATGTGTTACCCTTAAGTAATATCATTAAGAAACATCAGTGCGTGTTATATTGTAGGAGCTCTGGCGAGTTTCTGTGTATAATTAGGGATATTTCAAAAATTTTCATTAGACCAGGATACAAGGGTCACATCTGTGATCTTTGGTAAAGTTCTTCATCAGCTGGTCATGGCAGGTGGGATGTCTTACGTGTACCACCTTGTATAAGAACATAAGAAAGAAGAAACACTGCAACAGGCTTACTGGCCCGTGCGAGGCAGGTTCAATTCTACCACAGGCCAACGCCTTGGCCTAGTGAGGTCAGACACGTCACTCAAGGGAGGAGCACGGCATCCGACCTAGTAGCACAAGCTAGTTAGGTCCAACTCACACGCACCCACACCCACACCCACACCCACTCAAGTTTTTATCCAACTAATTTTTAAAGCTACACAAGGTCTTAGCTTCTATGACGGTACTCGGGAGTTTGTTCCACTCATCCACGGCTCTATTACCAAACCAGTACTTTCCTATATCCTTCCTGAATCTGAATTTTTTTAAATTTAAAACCAATTCTGTGAGTCCTGTCTATGTCAGGTACTTTTAGCACGCTATTTACATCCCCTTTATTAACTCCTGTTTTCCATTTATACACCTCGATCATATCCCCCCTAATTCTACGCCTTTCTAGAGAGTGCAGATTCAGGGCCCTTAGTCTATCCTCATAGGGAAGATTTCTGATGCATGGGATCAACTTTGTCATCCTCCTTTGTACGTTTTCCAGAGGATTTATATCCATTCTGTAATACGGTGAAAAAAAAAACTATGCAGCATAATCTAAATGAGGCCTAACCAAAGATATATAAAGTTGAAGAACAACCTAAGGACTTCTATTATTTATACTTCTTACTGTGAAGCCAAGGAATCTGTTAGCTTTATTGCAAACACTTACGCATTGTTGTCTTGGTTTCAGATTACTGCTAACCAGAACTCCTAAATCCTTTTTGCAATCCGTAATATTAAGATCTACATTATTTAGTTAATATATGGCACGGTTATTTTCCTGTTTAACAATTAGAACTTTGCATTTGCCTATATTAAACTGCATCTGCCACATCTCCGACCACCGCATCAGTCTATTCAAATCATCCTGGAGTGCTCTAATGTCCTCATTAGAATGAATTGGACGGCCTATTTTGGTGTCATCAGCATATTTCCTTATGTCGCTATTTATTCCCTGATCTATGTCATTTATGTAGATAATAAACAACAAGGGGCCCAACACGGACCCCTGTGGAGCACCGCTTGTGACGTGCCCCAATTCAGATTTCTCCCCATTTATACAAACTCTCTGCTGCCTATTTGTCAGCTATGCCTCTACCCAGGAAAAAAGTTCTCCTCCTATTCCGTGTGCCTTAAGTTTCCTCAATAGTCTTTGTTGTGGAACTCTATCGAAAGCCTTACTTAAGTCCATAAACACAATATCATGTTCAATACATGATCTACCTCCTCAAATACCTTAGTGATGAAAGTTAGTAAATTCGTAAGACATGAACGCCCCTTTGTAAAACCGTGTTGAGATTCATTAATCAATCTGTGCCTATCAAGATGGCTACGAATTGCATAGCTTATTATCGTCCTGTTCTACATAATTTATTATTTCTGGAATTTCGCTAGTATCTTCTTGAGTAAAAACTGAGAGGAGGTAGGTATTGGAAAGTTCACATATTTCCTTATCACTGTCAGTGATCTGACCTGAGTTACTCATAAGTGGGCCTATCACGTCCCTAATCTTACTTCTGTATACCTGAAAGAATCCTTTTGGGTTAGTCTTTGAATCCCTTGCAACTTTTGCCTCATAATCCCTTTTTGCTTTTCTTATTCCTTTTTTTATTTCTCTCTTAATTGAATATATTGGTTTCTTAACTGCCTCTCCCCTCTTTTGATACTCCTATATATGCCTCTCTTTTGACCAATGAGATGTTTTAATCCATTGTTTATTCATTTGGGATCATTTTTCTTAGATGTAATTTCCCTATTCGGGACAAAAGTCCAAGCCCCTCGCACTCAAAACCTCCTTTACCTCCTCCCTCCAACCTTTCTTAAGCCAACCCCTACCCTGCCTTCCCTCCACTACAGATTTGTACACTTTCGAAGTCATTCTATTTCGTTTCATCCTCTCTACATGTCCAAACCATCTCAATAAACCCTCCTCACCACTATGGACAATAGTTTCGGTAATCCCACACCTCCTCCTAGCCTCCAAACTAAGGATTCCCTCCTCCTAATCTACAAACTACGGATTCTTTGCATTATATTCACACCACACATTGCCCTCAGAAATGACATTTCCACTGCCTCCCGCCTTCTCCTTGTCTCAACATTCACCACTCGAGCCTCACACAGAAGGAAATGAAAGTTGACATCGAGGCCTGTATCCCGTTTTGGAACCTTTGCGTGCCCCGTGATACACCAAAATTCCAAAACTTAGATCACGTCTAGGAAGTTTATCAAGATGGAGAAGGTTCCCGTAAGCTTTTTCTTTCTTTTTGCCCTGAAAGTAAGTTATCAGCACTATGCTCTGAAATACGTCCTATTGGCAACCAACCCTACCTACCTGACACATAGTATGGTCGTCCCAATTTAGCCCACCCAGGTAATTTCTCATTCCCATGAAGTCGGCCAAGCGGAAATCTGGGAGAGCGACTTGACTGCAGTTACCTGGGTAATTCCATGATATATTGAAACTAAGTGATTTGTGACCGTTTTTCCTTAGCTCATCACTAACCTCAAGATTATTAACTAGTGATTCTTTGTTGGCAAGAACCAAGTCAAGCAGATTGTTTCCTCAAGTTGGTCTGTCACAAACTGTTTTAAAAAGCATTCTCGAACCGTATCAAGAAAGTCACTAGACTCAAGATTTCCTGTCATATTGTTCCAATCAATTTGTCTAAAGTTAAAATCCCTAGTTAACACAACATTTTCATATCGAGACGCCTCTTGAATTTCGTCCCATAGCAGCCTGCCACACTCCCTGTCAGGGTTTGGGGGCCTATAAATGACACCCATAATTAATTTTTCACGACCTTCAAGAAACTGTAGCCAAACAGATTCTGTGACCGATTTTTCTAATCTTATATATTGTCTAACACAACAATTTAAATTATCTCTGACATTCATCGCCACTCCACCACCCTTCCTGTTGACTGTATCAGTGTGGAATAGTTTATAACCCTGAATGTTGCATTCAGAAGGCATTTCTCTATCTTTCAAGTTGAACCAGGTCCCTGTTATACCAATAATATCTATATTACCTGCACTTGCAAGTAATCTTAGCTCATCTATCTTATTTCTTAGAATCCTACTAGTTATATAGTAAACCTTAATTGAGCTAGTCACTAGTTGCCCTCTATTATCTCTGTTGAGCAATTGCCTTTAATAGCAACTTTATTTGGAATATTGTCTTTTAAGCATCCCTGGAGTATCCTGGAAATATCTAATGTTATCAACCCTAACACTGCAGCCTGATTGTTTCCCACAGACACCCATACCTCTATAATCTATCAGTTTAAAGTCCTAGACAAGTCATCAATTATCCCCTCAATCGAACTGGCTAATGCAACCACTCCAGCCCCAGAGAGATGAACCCCATCTCAGGGTTAAGTTCAAAGATTTTACCGTACACTTAAAGTATGTTGCAAGCATATGTGAAGGACTATATATGAGAGGGGGGTGAAGGAGGGCCCTTACCACTCTTTGCCATGAGAAAAAGGATGCAAGAATCTCTTAGTTGTAGTCGCTATTCGTTAATTTATGGAAATTCCATTAGAGGGCCTTTGATTCTTCTCAAGAATTTGATCAGCACTGAGAGTTTTGATGTTTCCTTTGAATAATGTAACTAATATCGGCATAAACTTCAAGAAGCACGTTATCTCGCTGTAACTAGTCAGAGAGTAGCACATAGCACACTGGGCCATGAAAGACAACTATGACAAATCGGTTGTACCAAGTTATTTTTCAGTGGGAAACTTGTTCCAGCAGCAGGTAGCAGGTAATAGGCAAAATCAAGGCGAAGTTGAGTGACTTAAATTACTGGGCACTAGTGATTGACAAACATCTTTTGAACAATACTTACCTCACTAACCAGTTAAAATATAATATACCAATGTGCATGTCAGGTATAATTGTAGTAGAACCTAAATTAATGAAAAAATATTTGCTGTTTTATGGTGGCGACATTTCACTCAAAACATTTATATTTTGCTCAAACCAGACCAACTTATGCATTTTCTCACAAAAGTGAAGTTAATCAGGCTTTAATATTTAAGAACTTATAAGCAAAGGAAAACGCAGCATGCTAGGCAGGTCCAACTCACACTCACCCACACCAACTCGTGTACCCATCCAACCTATTTTTAAACCTGCCCGAAGTTCTTGATCTCTAATGCCACACTAGCACTTTCCCTATATATTTTCTAAATTTAAATTTCTTGAACTTGAATCCAATACTGAAGTCCAGTCATGGATATATATTTTCAATATGCTACGTATATCCCCTTTTTTTTTTTCTGTTTTCCATTTGTTCATTTGAAACATTTCTCACCTGATTCCAGGCTTTTCCAGAGTCCAAGTTCTTTTGTCTCAGCGTTTCTGTAGGAAAGTTTACAAATACTTGGAATCAGTTTCTTCCTTCTAAATATTTTTGAGTGAATTTTATTCATTTGTAATATGGAGACTAGAACTGCACAACATAATCTATGTGAGGTCTAGAAAAAAAACATTTAAAGTTAACGTATAACCTGTGGTTTTTAACTCTTTATATGAAGCCAAAAATTTTGTTGGCTTTAGTGAGAAACACTTTTGCACTGTTGCCTTGTCTTTAAATTTCATTTTCAAGGATTACAACCTTATATTTGTCTTGCACTGAACTACATCCGCCACTTATGTGAGCACAGCCCCAAACCCAAAACCGGGGTTCCCTAAAATAAATAGCCGTCTGCTCCCCCTCTGTTAGTGTGACTTTGTCAATGGTCCAAGTCGGACCGAAACGTCGTCGAAAGCTTCTCTCTTTTATGTGCGGGTATTTGTGTACCAGGTCCTCCTATTGCATTACATTTCCTCTTCAATGTAAATTTTATATAGTATAGTGCAACAAAAGTCCCAACACGGGACCCCTGAAGCACCCCAATCGTAGTTGTGGGAATTTATTGCACTATATAAATTTCACTGTTGGATTCGCTTTGTAAATATTTCAGAGTTGTGGTTGCGAGCAGATTGTACGCTCCCTTACACCAACAATAACATAGGCAACTGCCGAATTGTTAGCAAAACAGTATTAGAATTAGCCATTATGTTATGTTATATTAGTGAAATTAGACATCCCAACAGTAGCTAGCATCTCTGTAAAATAAGGAGATCTCGGAGTTTGTAAAAATATTACTGCTGTCTTTGGTATCAACTGTCGTGGGTGGTAACAAAACTTTGGAGCTCTCAACTCAAGTATCACGTGCAGATTACAAAATATTGTCTGGCAGCCAGCAAGGTGACCTACTCTCTTCGCCCAAGTCATTTTGTGACTCGGGTATTTTTCCCTTTATAGGTGACCACCAATTACTGGGGAAATACACAAAAGTTGCTAGGTTATGGTTAGGGCAGGTCAAGGCGCATACTGAGGTACCTAGCAGTCAAGATTGCTGAGTAACATTGTTAAAGGTTAAGAGCAGTTATCCTTCCTCTGTTCATTTATAAGTTCGGGACGTATGTAAAGTATTCTACCAGCCCTCGGACGCCACCCACAACAATAAAACTAACAACCAGGTAACTACTTACTGCTGGGTAACATGAGCAGCAAGTATAACGAAGCATTCCCAATTTTTCCCACCTGTGCCGTGGTTCGAACCAAGGATTTTAATATTGTAGAATTTATTTTCGTCCCGAATAGCAATTTTTTTTTTACACACGGTTTGACAAGGTTAGGTTAGTCTAGGATTTTGTTTGTATCCTTTGATGATCGAAGGCAGCGGCAGCGGCAGCGGCAGCGGCAGCAGCAGCGGCAGGGGCCCAGCAACAGCAGCGACCTCTAAGCTCCGTACTTTTCTCCAACTATCAGAGCACCAATGCTCCTATGATGACCTAGTTGCAAGCAAAACTGCACTACCCGGCGTAGCACCACAATGACCAAAGATTACAACAGTGAAACCTACAAATAAAAATCATAAAGGATAAAAGGGAAAAACTGCCCTCAAACCCAAAGCAATACCCCGCTGCCAGCCGAATAACGTAACCTTAAGCTTTGTATAACTACAACTTCTTCTTAAACTCTTTCTTGATAGTTGTGACAGGACCCACAGGCATACCCAGCACAAACATCTCTATGACATTCCCCATGTCCGACTAAACCTTTACAAAATTCAATGTGTGTCAAAGGACCTAAAATCTGGAACACCTACCTGAAAACTCTAGAAACTGCGGACACATTCATCACTTTCAAACTACAGTTAGAAAACATCTTATCTCCTGATACACCCCGTCAACTAATACATGATAACCACCTGGTGGTTCACAATTAACTCACTCCCCCATGCTATAAACACAGAAATATGAATCTTAATCTTAAAATAATGAATCCTAACTAGTCATAAGTTTGCCTATGATACTCCAATATAGACACTTTGTATTGTGCCAAAACAAAAGCATTCACATTGTTTAAACTCACAAACTAAAATGTAGTCACTTGGGTCTTTAATACCATAATCTGTAAAAAATTTAAAGTTTAGAATTAATCTAAGTCTGCCCGAAATGCCTAGCCATGCTAGGTGTCCTGTAATTAGTATTTTAAAACATGTAAACCATACAATATTCAAAATCTGTAAACCCCGCATTGTAATCCTTATAGACAATAAACTTGATTGATTGATTTTGAGTACAAACAGAATATAAATAAATATTGAAAATGGTACGTAATTCTTTGTCACTAGCAGTACGCTGACCTGAGTTACCTTTATGTTAGCCAGTCTTTTGCTTAATTTTATTCCTAAATACCTGAAAGAAACCCTTAGGAGTGGTCTTTGATTCTCTTTTGTCTTTATTCCTTTTTGACTTCTCGCTTGAACTGTATAAATAACAAAAAGGCACAATACCGTGACTGGAACGATACACAAATAACCCGCACATAAAAGACAGAAGCTTACGACGACGTTTCGGTCCGGTATTATATACAATTCTTGTACTACTACTACTACTACTACTACCACTACTACTACCTCCACCTCTTCCTGCCTATATATAGCCGTCCTGCTCCTCCTCTGTTAGTGTGACTTTGTCAATGGTCCAAGTCGGACCGAAACGTCGTCGTAAGCTTCTGTCTTTTATGTGCGGGTTATTTGTGTATTGAACTGTATATATTGTTCAAAAATGTGACTCTCACCTCTTCTATGAATCTATTGTTTATCCATTTAGGATCATTCATATTTAATCAAAATTCTGTATTAGAAATTCATACACTTTGCCAGCTTGTACAATTCTTTAGCTGTCTTACTGGTAACCATCACCATCTGCTATCTTTCACAACAGTCACTATTCTGGTTAACCCAGTCTACTCTTGTCAAGTCATTAATTAGCAGCTCGGAATCTGGGGTCCTTAACTCTGTTATTAAGGTAATCTCATAAATTATTAAAATAATTCTTTTGTGATTTACTTTCTCTAAGCTCATCATTGACCTCAAAGTTATCTATCTTTCAGAGAATTATTATTTGCCAGAACCAAGTCCAGCAGCTTATTTCCTCTAGTTAATTATGAGAAACTGCTTTAAAAAGTAATCTTGAACAATTTCAAGAATGTCAGTTGATTTTAGATTACCTGTGAAATTACTCCAGTTGATTTGGCTAGAGTTAAAAATCTCCCATTATAATTAAAATCCTTTTCTCTAGACGCTCATCAGTTTTATCCCAGCGAAGTTTACCCTGGGGCACTGTCAAGGTTCAGGACCTGTTAGAATACACCTAAGATAAAGCTCTTCATGTTCTTCAAGAAACTGCAGCCAAGCAGATTTCGTGTCTGTTCCTTCGTCTTCTGTATCATTTCTGATGCAGCAGTTCACACAAAACCACCTTCTTTCTTGATGACTCTATTAATTAGGAATAATTTATATCCCTGTATGTGGAATTCATCAGGCTTGTCTGTTTTTCAGAATGAACCAGGTTTAGTTATTACAATAACATCTGTTTCGTAGGTAGTTAGTTGGTAGACAGCATCCACCTATGGAGGGGGATGCTGTCTATCAAGTGAGCGTGAAACGGAAACCTATAATAGTGTAACACAATAGTAGGCTTTCTGGTGTCTTTTGTATGTCCTTTAAACATGCAAGATGACAGGTTCATCTTGCTACAGTACCTCTACTTAAAGTTAGTCTACACTACACATGCATTTACAATTGCGGAAGAAAGTTTCCTGACACTTTCTGCTGTGGAGAAGTGATATCTGGGAAAAACAGTCATAGTAAACAGACAAATAATGACCATTTTCATAAATGAAAAAAACACAGACTGTAATGACGATGGTGACTGGATGGCAATAATACCTGAAAGGAAGTTTAACTGTATCTGTGAATGTAGATACAATTACTTTTTGTTCAGACAATGATAAAAAACCCTAAAAACCATTTTAAAAGTAACCTACTCGGGTTCATAATCGTCATACATCAGCAACATCTCCTCACATGCTATTTAAACCAAAATCACAAGTTTTACGTATTCGTGCCGAATACGTAAACTTGTGAGTTTGGCTTTAAATAGCAACGTACTTCTTGGGCCCAATGGGGCAAGGAAAAATTTGTGTATACAGTAATTTAGCAAAAAAAATTATTCTGAATCTAACGAAAAAAAAAATATTTCATTGTATTTGTTTATTAATAACTTATTTTATACTTACCTAAAATATATTTAGATGAATTTTGGCTAAATTAAATTGCACTTGTTGTAATAAGGTTTGGTAAGTTTTCTAAGGGTTCTTTTGGTATAAAATTATTTAATTTTTACTTAACATAAATGAACAAAATATATCTTTAAACGTGTACGAGGAAAATTTTAGAAAAGGGTTTAATTTTAAAAGATTTCTTGCTAATTGACAATTTTACCCATTCAGCACGATATATTTTATATATATATATTTATATATATATATATTTATATATATATATATATATATTTTAATATATATATATATTTTATTTTATTGTGTGTGTGTGTGTTTTGGTGTGTTGTGTGTGTGAGTGTGTGTGGTTGTACTCACCTAAATTGTGGTTTGCGGGGTCGAGACTCAGCTCCTGGCCCCGTCTCTTCACTGGTAGCTACTAGGTCCCCTCCCTTCTGCTTCCCGAGCTTTGTCATACCTCTTTTTTAAAACTATGTATGGTTCCTGCCCCACTACTTCACTTGCTAGGCTATTCCACTTGCTGACGACTCTATGACTGAAAAAATACTTCTAACGTCCCTGTGACTCGTCTCAGTCTTCAGCTTCCAATTGTGACCCCCTTTTTTCTGTGTCCTCTCTCTGGAACATCCTGTCTCTGTCCACCTTGTTATTCCCCGCATTATCTTGTATGTCGTTATCATGTCTCCCCTGACCCTTCTGTCCTCCAGTGCGTCAGTCCGTTTCCCTCACCTTTCCTTTGTACGACATTCCCCTGAGCTCTGGAATAGCCTTGTTGCAAACCTTTGTACTTTCTGTGTGTGTGTGTGTGGGGTGTGTGTGTGTGTGTGTGTGTGTGTGTGTGTGTGTGTGTGTGTGTTGTGGTGTGTGTGTGTGTGGTGTGTGTGTGTGTGTGTGTATGTGTTGTGGTGTGTGTGTGTGTGTGTGTGTGTGCGTATTTATGTATTAGTTTTGAATTTGTTTATTAAACTGCGGCAGGCCAGGCTCGACCCCAAGAACATTTTCCCGCCTCAAGAAACAACACAACGTACATGTCGTTTTATCCACTCATCCATCGATCCTACAAAGATCACGCACCCAGTAGAGATAGGTGTTGTTCGTGATCCGAAGACACTCGTGGCAAATTAATCAAAGATAAATTTCAGCCTCCTCATGTTTGAATACCTGCCTCCACAAGTAAATCTATATAGCAATAAAATACGACCTAGCTCACGCATTTAGGTCCGTTGTTTGATCCGGTATAGGTGACATATTAGGGCATGTTTCCTTAAGATACTTGCTGTCTCTGTTCTCTTAGCAGGAGATAGGTACCTGGGTGTTAGCTAACTGGTGTGGGTAACATCCTGGGAACAAAACAGACCTAATTTATCCGAAATGCTGTGCGTGACCGGGTCATCCTTTTGTAGTTTTGTCACTGATGTCAGCTGGGTCATAACCAGGGTCATCCTTTTGTAGTATGTCACTGATGTCAGCTGGGTCATAACCAGGGTCATCCTGTGTAGTATGTCACTGATGTCAGCTGGGTCATAACCAGGGTCATCCTGTGTAGTATGTCACTGATGTCAGCTGGGTCATAACCAGGGTCATCCTGTGTAGTATGTCACTGATGTCAGCTGGGTCATAACCAGGGTCATCCTGTGTAGTATGTCACTGATGTCAGCTGGGTCATAACCAGGGTCATCCCGTGTAGGTATGTCACTGATGTCAGCTGGGTCATAACCAGGGTCATCCTGTGCAGTATGTCACTGATGTCAGCTGGGTCATAACCAGGGTCATCCTGTGCAGTATGTCACTGATGTCAGTTGGGTCACTATAAGGATCATTGTTGTATTAACTACATCTTCATGAGACTGTAACACCAACAAGGTTTCTGAACACAAGTAATCTATCAAAACCAAGAAAATAAATTCATTCGGCAATACACACAAAGATATCTATACCACACAATATCTATACCACACAATATCTATACCACACAATATCTATACCACACAATATCTATACCACACAATATCTATACCACACAATATCTATACCACACAATATCTATACCACACAATATCTATGAGAACATAAATCTGCTTGTAAAGAGACACAGAACAAACTGGTAATTAATTCTGTCAACCAGTCACGGTCGCTGTATCAAACTGCTGATTCATTAATAAAAAATAGTCTTGACTTCTTTGTTAACTATGAGTTCCCTGACATCATTCCGACCATCAGAGAATATCATCAAACATTCGTCTACAACGGGAACAATACACAAATAATCCGTATTTAGGAGACAGCAAGTTATGACCATGTTTATGTCTGACCTGAACCATCAATTGGCCGCACACAAACGTAAAGGGAAGATAGCCAGAATATATACGAGAGAGGATAAGGGGATAGGAAAGTAAGAACTGCAGGAGGGAAGAGTAATGTAGTAGTAGTAGTAGTAGTGATAGTAAATGATAGTAACAGCAGCAGCAGCAGCAGCAGCAGCAGCAGCAGTAGCAGCAGCAGTAGTAGCAGCAGCAGCAGCAGCAGCAGTAGCAGCAGCAGCAGCAGCAGCAGCAGCAGCAGCAGCAGCAGTAGCAGCAGCAGCAGCAGCAGCAGCAGCAGCAGCAGCAGCAGCAGCAGCAGCAGCAGCAGTAGCAGCAGCAGCAGCAGCAGCAGCACTAGGAGCAGCAGCAGCAGCAGCAGCAGCAGCAATAGCAGCAGCAGCAGCCAAACGCAGCAGCAGCCCGCAAACAAACAGTAGAGCAGCAGTAGGGCAGCAGTAAGGGGAGGGAGCAAACAGCAGCAACAACAGCAGCAGCTGCAGTAGCGGGAGCAAAGGGAGCCGCAAACAGCAGCGGGAGAGTAGCGCAGCGCCGAGCAACAAAAAGCAGCAGCTTTCAGTTGCGCAGCAGAAACAGCAAAAAGCAGCAAACAGCGAAACAGCAAACGCAGCAGCAGCAGGCAGCAGCCCGCCCAGCAGCAGCGCAGCCGCCCGGGAGCAGCAGTTAAACAGCCCCAGAAACCCGAGCACAGCAGCAAGCAGAGCAGCAAACAGCAGCAGCAGCAGCCGCAGCAGCAAACCCGCAGCTGAGCAGGCACAGTTGCAAAACCCGCAAACAACGCAACCCCAAAACAGCAGCAAACGGGAGCGCAGCGCAGTGTTGCAGAGCCGTTTGCGCAAATAGCAGAGCAGAGGGGCAACCCAAAAAAGGCAGCTGCTGTAGCAAGCAAACAGCAGCAGCAACAGCGCGCAAGGGAAACAGAAACCCGCAAACAGCGGGAGAGCCCGCAGCCCCAAACAAGCGCAGCAAGAAAGGCAGCAGAGCAATGCCCCCCTGAGCAAGCAGTTAGCAGCGCAAACCACAAATAGCAGCAGCATGCCCCAAACGCGGGGGGCTGCACCCGCAGCAGCGCGAGCAGCATGCAGCAAAACAGCGGCAGCAGACCAACCATTGGGAAGCATTCGCCCCGCAGGCAGCAAGGGGAGCAGCAGCCCGCGCCCGTAGCAGCAGCTGCCCGCAGGCGCCAAACAGTCGGCAGCAGGGGAAAGCCAGCGCAGCAGACAGCAGCAAGGGGCGCAGCAGCCAGGCAGACAGGCTGCAGCCCGCAGGCTAGGCAGCGTAGCACAGCAGCCAGGGGCCGGCACGCACAGCCAAGAAACAGGGAGCAAGGGGAAACAAGGGAGCAAATAGCCGGGCCCAAGGGAGCAGGGAGTAAGCAAAGCTGGGAGCCAGCAGTTGCAGGGGCCAAACAGGCCCGTAGCAGCAGGAAGCCCCGCAGCCAAACAGCTGTAGCAGCAGTAAGAAGGGAGCCCTTTGACAGGGAGAGCCCGCAGCAGCAGTAAAAGGAGCAGCAGTAGCAGCAGTAGCCAGAAACAGCGCTAAACAGCAAAGGGGGTTTAGCAAACAGGAGCAAGAAGCAAACAGGCAGAGCCTGCAGGCGCAGCCAGCTGGGAGCCCGCAGCCCGCAAGAAAAAAACGCAGCAGCAGCAGAAGGCGGGGCCCCCCAGCAGCTGTGCCAGCCGGGCAGTAGCGCCCGTAAGCAGCGCAAGGAGTAAGGGAGCAGCAGCAGGAAGAAACCGCAGTAAGAGTAGCAGGCAGCAGCAGCAAACAGGGAGCAGCAGCAGGTTTGGAAGCAGCCAGAAAAGCTAGGGGGAGCAGCAGCATGCAACAGCAGCAGTTTGGAGCGGGAGTGTCAGAGGCAAGGGAGGGAGGGAGCAGCGCAGTAGCAGCCCCAGCAGGCCGCTGGGGCCAAGTTGGGAGAGCCGCAGCAGCAGCATGAGGGAGCAGCAGCATAAGCCCCAAGCAGGGAGAAACAAACAGCAGAGCAAGCAATAGCACAGCAGCAGTTTTCAATTGCAAACAGCAGCAGTAGGAGAGGCAGGCAGGCAGTAGCGCGCAGCAAAGCAGCAGCAGGTACTGCAGCAGCAGTAGCAAAAAAGCAGAGCAGCAGAAGAGCAGCCAGTTGCAGAAAAGGACCCCAAATGCAGCTGAGCAAAAAAACAGCCGTAGGCAGCAGTAGCAGCAGAGCAGCGCAGCAGAAGCAAACAGCGTTTGGGAAAGCAGCAGCGTAGGGGAAACAGCCCCGCAAGCGGGAAGGGAGTAGCAGCAGTAAGCCCGAAACAGCAAACAGTGGCAAAGCGCAGCCCAAGGGGAAAGAATGAGCAGGCACAGAGCAGCAGCAAGGGGGTGCAGCAATTGCAAGCAGCAGCAGTAAACGCAGAGCAAACAGGGAGGGCCCGTAGCAGCAGCAGCAGTCCCGTAAACAGCAGGCAGGGGAGTAGGAGAGCCCGCAGCACAAATAGCGCAGAAACAGCAGAGCAGTAGCAGCAGCAGCAGTTGGGCAGCAGCAGCAGGGGAGCGGAGTAGCAGAAGTTGGGAAAAAGCAGAAAGGAAAAAGGCCCGGGCCGTAAAAAGGGGTAGGAAAGGGAGGGGGGCAGAAAATGGAGGGAGGAAACAGGGTAAGTAAAGGGGGGAGGGTAAGGATGGGAGGGTTGCAGCAATGGAGAGTGTAAGGTTGGGAGGGGGTTTAAAGGGGGGAGCAGGAGGGCAGTTTGTAGTAAGGGGGGGTAAAAGGGAGGGGGCAAGGGGGGTAGCAAAAGGGAGGTTTTCAGAAAAGGAAGGAAGGAGGCCCGGGGGTGAAGGGGGAGAGGGAGGAGGGAGGGGAGAAGGCAGGGAGAAAAGGTTGGGGGGCCGCAGAAGGGGGAAAATTTTAAAATGGGAGGGCAGAAGGGGGCAGTTAAGGAGGGAGGGGGAGTAAGGGGAGAAGGAGGGAAGGGGGCGAAGGGGGAGCAGAGGGTGGGAGGTTTTCAAGGAAGGGGGAGCAGGTGTAAAGGGGGCAGGGGCAGAAGGGTTGGGGGTGTAAAATGGAGGGTTTCAGAATTAGGGTAAAAAGGGGAGTAAAGGTGGAAAAAGGATGGGGAGTTTTTGTTGGGAAGGTGGTAGAGTTAAAGGGTGGGGGGGGTTGTCAGTTAAAGGGGGGTTTTTAGTGTTTTAAGGGGTTTGGGGGGGGTTTCAGTAAAAATGGGAGAGTGTTTAAAGGGTGGGGAGGGTTTTCAGAAGGTGGTTGTGTGTAAAGGGTGGCGGGTTTTTCCCGTTAAAGGGGGGTAGTGGGGTAAGGGGTGGCAGTTTTTGTGTAAGGTGGTAGTAGTGTAAGGTTTGGCCCGGGTTGTCAGTTGGTTGGGGGCAGTTTTAAAAGGGTGGCCGGGGGTTGTTGGGAAGTTTTGGTTGGGGTTGCAGTGGGGGTTTTAAAGGAGGGGAGGGTTTTTCCCGTTTAAATTTGGGGTAAATGTAAAGGTGGGAGGGTTGTCAGAAAAGGGGGTAGTAGTGTTAAAAGGGTTGGGAGTGTTGTAAATAGGGGGGGTTTTGAAATGTTTGGGGTGGAAATGTTTGGGCCCGTAAGGTGGTAGAGTGTAAGGGGGTGGCAGGGTTGTCAGGGAAGGGTAGTAGGGGGAAAGGATGGCAAGGGGGTTTTCAGTAAGGTGGTAAACGTTTTTAAAGGATGGCAGGGTTGTCAAATAAGGTGGTTTGGTTTTAAGGTTGGGGGAGGGTTTTCAGGTAAGGGGGTAGGAAGTGTTAAAGGGTGGCAGGGTTGTTCCGGGAAGGTCGGTAGAAAGGGAAGGATGGAAAGGGTTTTTCAGTTTAAAGGGGGGTGTAGTGTAAGGATGGCGGGTTGTCAGGGAAAGGGGGGTAGCAGTGTAAGGATGGCCGGGGTTGTTTGTAAGGGGTTTTGATGTAAAGGGTGGGGGGGGGTTGGTCCCCGTAAAGGGGGTGCGTGGTTAAAGGTGGCAGGGTTGGCAGTAAGGTGGTAGTTTGTGTAAAAGGGTGGCAGGGTTTTCAGTAAGGTGGTAGCAGTGTAGGATTTGGGAGGGTTGTAGTAAGGTGGTAGGTGTAGGATGGCGGGTTGTCAGTTTAAAGGTGGTAGCAGTGTAAAAGGGTGGCGGGTTGTCAGTAAGGTGGTAGCAGTGTAAGGATGGCAAGGTTGTCAGTAAGGTGGTAGCAGTGTAAGGATGGCAGGGTTGTCAGTAAGGTGGTAGCAGTGTAAGGATGGCAGGGTTGTCAGTAAGGGGGTTGGTTAGCAGTTTTAAGGATGGCAGGGTTGTCAGTAAGGTGGTAGAGTGTAAGGATTGGGAGGGGGTTGTCGTAAGGTGGTAGAGTGTAAGGATGGCAGGGTTGTCAGTAAGGTGGTAGCAGTGTAAGGTATGGCAGGGTTGTCAGTAAAAGGGGGTAGTAGTTTTAAGGATTTGGGAAGGGGTTGTCAGTAAGGTGGTAGCAGTGTAAGGATGGCAGGGTTGTCAGTAAGGTGGTAGCAGTGTAAGGATGGCAGGGTTGTCAGTAAGGTGGTAGCAGTGTAAGGATGGCAGGGTTGTCAGTAAGGTGGTAGTAGTGTAAGGATGGCAGTGTTGTCAGTAAGGTGGTAGTAGTGTAAGGATGGCAGGGTTGTCAGTAAGGTGGTAGTAGTGTAAGGATGGCAAGGTTGTCAGTAAGGTGGTAGTAGTGTAAGGATGGCAGGGTTGTCAGTAAGGTGGTAGCAGTGTAAGGATGGCAGGGTTGTCAGTTTAAAGGGGGTTAGTAGTGTAAGGTTTGGGAGGGTTGTCAGTAAGGTGGTAGTAGTGTAAGGATGGCAAGGTTGTCAGTAAGGTGGTAGTAGTGTAAGGATGGCAGGTTGTCAGTAAGGTGGTAGTAGTGTAAGGATGGCAGGGTTGTCAGTAAGGTGGTAGCAGTGTAAGGATGGCAGGTTGTCAGTAAGGTGGTAGTAGTGTAAGGATGGCAGGGTTGTCAGTAAGGTGGTAGTAGTGTAAGGATGGCAGGGTTGTCAGTAAGGTGGTAGTAGTGTAAAAGGGTGGCAGGTTGTTAGTAAAGGTGGTATAGTGTAAGGTGGCAAGTTGTTTCAGTAAGGTGGGGTAGTTTTAAGGATGGCAGGGTTGTCAGTAAGGTGGTAGAGTGTAAGGTGCAGGGTTGTCAGTAGGTTTGAGAGTGTAAGGATGGCGGGTTGTCAGTTTGGTGGTAGTAGTGTAAGGATGGCAGGGTTGCAGTAAGGTGGTAAGGGA
>NC_069434.1:2370366-2391479 GCF_026875155.1 Cherax quadricarinatus | reverse complement strand
GCTGGATTTTGATGAGCTGGAGGGGGAGACAGCGGAAAAAAATGATTACATAGGGGGAACGCTTCACTCTGGAGGTCCCAAGGTGGTAATAGCAGTGATGTATAACCCACCGCAGAACAGCAGGAGGCCAAGGCAAGAGTACGACGAGAGCAATTAGAGCGATGGTTGACACACTGGCTAGAGTGGCTAGAAGAGCTCATGCATGCAGGGCAAAGCTCCTGATCATGGGTGACTTTAACCACAAGGAGATCGATTGGGAGAACTTGGACCCACATGGGGGCCAAGATACATGGAGGGCTAAGATGATGGAGGTGGTACTGGAAAACTTCATGTACCAACACGTAAGGGACACTACAAGAGAGAGAGGAGAGGATGAACCAGCAAGGCTGGACTTAGTATTCACCTTGAGTAGTGCAGATATCGAGGACATCACATATGAAAGACCCCTTGGGGCCAGTGACCATGTGGTTTTAAGCTTCGAATACACAGTAGAGCTACAAGTGGAGGGAGAAGCAGGAAGGCCAGGACGAATGAAGCCAAACTACAAGAAAGGGTGACTACATAGGAATGAGGAACTTCCTGAACGGGGGGTTCAGTGGGACAGAGAACTGGCAGGGAAGCCAGTTAATGAGATGATGGAATATGTAGCAACAAAATGCAAGGAGGCTGAGGAGAGGTTTGTACCCAAGGGTAACAGGAATAATGAAAAAGCTAGGATGAGCCCATGGTTTACCCAAAGGTGCAGGGAGGCAAAAACCAAGTGTGCTAGGGAATGGAAGAAATATAGAAGGCAAAGGACTCAGGAGAATAAGGAGAGCAGTCGTAGAGCCAGAAACGAATATGCACAGATAAGAAGGGAGGCCCAAAGACAATATGAAAATGACATAGCAGCGAAAGCCAAATCTGACCCGAAACTGTTGTACAGCCACATCAGGAGGAAAACAACAGTCAAGGACCAGGTAATCAAGCTAAGGAAGGAAGGAGGAGAGACAACAAGAAATGACCGTGAAGTATGTGAGGAACTCAACAAGAGATTCAAAGAAGTGTTTCACAGAGGAGACAGAAGTGGCTCCAGAAAGACGGAGAGGTGGGGCACACCATCATGTGCTGGACACAGTGCACACAACCGAGGAAGAAGTGAAGAGGCTTCTGAGTGAGCTAGATACCTCAAAGGCAATGGGGCCAGATAACATCTCCCCATGGATATTGAGAGAGGGAGCAGAGGCACTATGTGTACCCTAACAACAATATTCAATACATCTATCGAAACAGGGAGATTGCCTGAGGCATGGAAGACAGCAAATGTAGTCCCAATCTTTAAAAAAGGAGACAGACATGAAGCATTAAACAACAGACCAGTGTCACTGACATGTATAGTATGCAAAATCATGGAGAAGATTATCAGGAGAAGAGGTGGTGGAACACCTAGAAAGGACGATCTCATCAACAGCAGCCAACAGGTTTCAGGACGGGAATCCTGTGTCTCAAACCTACTGGAGTTCTATGACATGGTGACAGCAGTAAGACAAGAGAGAGAGAGGTGGGTGGATTGCATTTTCTTGGACTGCAAGATGGCGTTTGACACAGTTCCACACAAGAGATTGGTGCAAAAACTGGAGAACCAAGCAGGGATAACAGGGAAGGCACTACAATGGATCAGGGAATACTTGCAGGAAGACAGCAGCGAGTCATGGTACGTGGCGAGGTGTCAGAGTGGCCACCTGTGACCAGCGGGGCCCCCACAGGGGTCAGTCCTAGGACCAGTGCTGTTTCTGGTATTTGTGAACGACATGACGGAAGGAATAGACTCTGAGGTGTCCCTGTTTGCAGATGAGTGAAGTTGATGAAAAAGGGAATTCACTCGATCGGAAGACCAGGCAGAACTACAAAGGGATCTGGACAGGCTGCAGACCTGGTCCAGCAATTGGCTCCTGGAGTTCAATCCCACCAAGTGCAAAGTCCATGAAGATTGGGGAAGGGCAAAGAAGATCGCAGACGGAGTACTCTAGGGGGCCAGAGACTACAAACCTCACTCAAGGAAAAAAGATCTTGGGGTGAGTATAACACCAGGCACATCTGAAGCGCACATCAAACCAAATAAAATGCTGCAGCATATGGGCGCCTAGCGAACCTCAGAACAGCATTCCGACATCTTTTAAAAAGGAATCATTCAGGACCCTGTACACCGTGTACGTTAGGCCCATATTTGGGGTATGCGGCACCAGTTTGGAACCCACACCTAGCCAAGCACGTAAAAAAAACCAGAGAAAGTGCAAAGGTTTTTCAACAAGACTAGTCCCAGAGCTAAGAGGTATGTCCTACGAGGAGAGGTTAAAGGAAATCAACCTGACGACACTGGAGGACAGGAGAGATAGGGGGGACATGATAACGACATACAAAATACTGAGAGGAATTGACAAGGTGGACAAAGACAGGATGTTCCAGAGATTGGACACAGTAACAAGGGGACACAGTTGGAAGCTGAAGACACAGATGAATCACAGGGATGTTAGGAAGTATTTCTTCAGCCACAGAGTAGTCAGTAAGTGGAATAGTTTGGGAAGTGATGTAGTGGAGTCAGGATCCATACATAGCTTTAAGCAGAGGTATGATAAAGCTCACGGCTCAGGGAGAGGGACCTAGTAGCGATCAGTGAAGAGGCGGGGCCAGGAGCTCGGACTCGACCCCCGCAACCTCAACTAGGTGAGTACATCTACATTTAAAGCGTTCCCCCATCAAGAGAGTTTTCTATTTAAAATTTATGCCAGGAATACACTCATCTCCCCCTCATCTGGCTGAGACCAACCCCATTCCACCATTACACCATTAATTCTCGCAACCTACGCACATTCATACCTCTATTCTGAACTGGAAATTCTATATCCCATATCCTTCCATACACGACCTCATTCCTACACTTTGTTTTATAAGAATGCCCAGATAAAGCTCGTATTCGCACTTCCCCCTCCACCTCCCTCATAGCCCACAATATATTAATATAATCCACTACCAAATACATGACCGCCCTTCTCACACTATCACCCAATCCCTCTATGTCCAAACTCAATGTTTTCAATACCATTAACCTCCCTCCCCCAAACCACTCTAAGGGCCTTACAAACCCAACTACCCCGCGATACCCCACAAAAAACACCACAATACAGTCTCCGCCTCCCACAAAAAACCAACATTGGACTGCAAAACTCTCATCTGATACAAACGACTTTGGGGGGTAATTTCCATGAAAAACTTATACACATTTCCCCGCCCTTTATTTTAAAACGAACTTACAAACGCACCCCAGATACCTGTCCAATTATTAAAGGAAAGACTCTCCCCCTCCATCACCCTTTACCCTCACAGTCCCCCCCAATACTTGCACCAACATTTTTCCCCCGGTTTGCTAACCCTCAAAAAAAATCTCAACATACACATCACTCCCCAATTCTCTACCCCCACCACTGGCACTTTATCCAAAAACCTCACTCACCTTACATCCCGATCCCCACCCAACCGTATAAAAACATGTTTCACATACATCTTTTCAGTCTATCCCAAGGGGAAATTTAATCTAATCCTCCCCTCCCCAAATGAGTACGACGTCTGCTTAACCCAAATGATAACCACATCCACAAATAAAACGCATTACCTTCTTTTGCACCAACCTACATCATTCTTCATAGGGGGATAAATAAATGCCACAGCCACAATTTGGGGTAAATGAAGGGAAAAGGATAAACCACCACCAAATCCTCTCGCCACCCTCCCCCCCCCCGACACCCCAACCACGGGGAATGGTTCTCACCCCCCCCTGGCCCCTACCCCTGACCCCCGAACCCCTTTATCCCGAAACCCCCCACCCCACTACATATAATGCCCGGGCAAGATAAACAGCAGGATCATGACAGAAATAAAGGGGCTGTGGGGTGTATGAAAATGATGTATACATCAAAAATTTTTAAAAGTTAAAATTTTTTTTATTTTATTATCACACCCGGGCCGACCCCCCCCAACAGGGGGGGCCCGAAAAAGAAAAAAATTTCACCATCAAAACACTCCATCACGCTTTCCCGAAGGGTGCTTTACACTACATTTTTAAACTGCAACATTAACACCCCCCCCTTCAGGTGAGGCACTGTATTCCCATCTCCAAACCAAGTCCCGGGCCGCCGGTTTTTCCCCGAATCCCCCCAAAAAATTTACTTTTGCTCAACTTTCCAAAAGCACGCAAGTATTAAAAAACCATTTGTCTCCATTCACTCCTATCAAACACGCTCACGCATGCCTGCTGGAAGTCCAAGCCCCTCGCACACCAAAACCTCCTTTACCCCTCCCTCCAACCCTTCCTAGGCCGACCCTACCCCGCCTTCCTTCCACTACAGACTGATACACTCTTGAAGTCATTCTGTTTCGCTCCATTCTCTCTACATGTCCGAACCACCTCAACAACCCTTCCTCAGTCCCTCTGGACAACAGTTTTGGTAATCCCGCACCTCCTCCTAACTTCCAAACTACGAATTCTCTGCATTATATTCACACCACACATTGCCCTCAGACATGACATCTCCACTGCCTCCAGCCTTCTCCTCGCTGCAACATTCATCACCCACGCTTCACACCCATATAAGAGCGTTGGTAAAACTATACTCTCATACATTCCCCTCTTTGCCTCCAAGGACAAAGTTCTTTGTCTCCACAGACTCCTAAGTGCACACTCACTCTTTTTCCCTCATCAATTCTATGATTCACCTCATCTTTCATAGACCCATCCGCTGACACGTCCACTCCCAAATATCTGAATACGTTCACCTCCTCCATACTCTCTCCCTCCAATCTGATATTCAATCTTTCATCACCTAATCTTTTGTTATCCTCATAACCTTACTCTTTCCTGTATTCACCTTTAATTTTCTTCTTTTGCACACCCTAACCAAATTCATCCACCAATCTCTGCAACTTCTCTTCAGAATCTCCCAAGAGCACAGTGTCATCAGCAAAGAGCAGCTGTGACAACTCCCACTTTGTGTGTGATTCTTTATCTTTTAACTCCACGCCTCTTGCCAAGACCCTCGCATTTACTTCTCTTACAACCCCATCTATAAATATATTAAACAACCACGGTGACATCACACATCCTTGTCTAAGGCCTACTTTTACTGGGAAAAAATTTCCCTCTTTCCTACATACTCTAACTTGAGCCTCACTATCCTCGTAAAAACTCTTCACTGCTTTCAGTAACCTACCTCCTACACCATACACTTGCAACATCTGCCACATTGCCCCCCTATCCACCCTGTCATACGCCTTTTCCAAATCCATAAATGCCACAAGACCTCTTTAGCCTTATCTAAATACTGTTCACTTATATGTTTCACTGTAAACACCTGGTCCACACACCCCCTAACCTTTCCTAAAGCCTCCTTGTTCATCTGCTATCCTATTCTCCGTCTTACTCTTAATTCTTTCAATTATAACTCTACCATACACTTTACCAGGTACACTCAACAGACTTATCCCCCTATAATTTTTGCACTCTCTTTTTCCCCTTTGCCTTTATACAAAGGAACTATGCATGCTCTCTGCCAATCCCTAGGTACCTTACCCTCTTCCATACATTTATTAAATAATTGCACCAACCACTCCAAAACTATATCCCCACCTGCTTTTAACATTTCTATCTTTATCCCATCAATCCCGGCTGCCTTACCCCCTTTCATTTTACCTACTGCCTCACGAACTTCCCCCACACTCACAACTGGCTCTTCCTCACTCCTACAAGATGTTATTCCTCCTTGCCCTATACACGAAATCACAGCTTCCCTATCTTCATCAACATTTAACAATTCCTCAAAATAATAAGTCTCCATACTAATTACATCCCACATATCCATCCATTGACCACATAACACCACACCTGAGTGCAGAGCTGAAAGGTAAAGTGAAGCCCAGGATAAGATGAATAGCAGTGATCATAACAGGAATCAGATGCTGTAGGATGTATGATATGATGTATAAATACATCGTATAAATACATCTTGCATATTACTGGCACCAGCAAGAGAAAGGTTAAGTGGAAATCAGTTTTCTTCTGTGGCATACAGAGTGTAGTAGGATACAGACAGGATGTCAGCACAGCATATCTGTGGGGACAGGTAAAAAAATCCTTGGGAAGGAAATCCAGAATCACATGCAACCTATGCTCTTCCAAACACCATATCTCTTGTACTAGACTAAATACAGCCTCAGAAAATGACCTCGAACTAGCAAGGTGTTTCTGGTTGTGCAATAAAGATGTAGAACTTTGGGCAGGTGTCAGAAAGGTACTAAGGAGAGTAATAAATGATAAAAATAATCAAGAAAACAAAGATGACCTCTTGGATAATCTACCAAAAATATATAAAACATGGGAGCAAGAGATAGTGTATCAAAATACGCAGAATGCTCATACCACAACAGATGACTCCAAACTATCTAGTCACCCACATAGTGCTAAACTAGACCCATTCCCCAGTCACAGCACTAATACCCACAGTGCTGGTGCTGGCCCAGGCTCAGCCTCCAGCCTCAGTGCTGACTCAGTCCCAGCCCCTAGCCTTATTGCCAGCCCAGACTCTGCTAGGGACCCTACCACAACCACCACTAAAACCGTAAATATACAACCATCATTGCACAAAACCGTGGCCCACAGTACAGATGTAGGAGAGGAGTCTCCTTCTTCTTCCTCTACTGGGGAAAGTAGATGGAATCCAGGACGGGGTGGCCCTGGCTTGGATGCTGAGGATTATAGTGCAGTCCCAGAACCTGCAGAAATTGACAACACACCTCCCAACAATTCACAGCCAAACGTGAATTTGTGCAAATATTATGCTTGGGGCATCTGTAAGCATGGAATATCAGGAAAAAAAATGGGACATGCAACTTTGAGCATCCCAAAAAATGTAGTGACCTCCTGTCTAAAGGAGTGTGTCATTGTTCTTCCTGTACTTTCTTTCACCCAAATATGTGTCACTCCTCGGTCCTCCAGAAACAGTGTTACAACATCGACTGCCCTGCATACCATCTAAAAGGGACCAGAAGGCACAGACCCCACAAGACAAACAATAGTAGCTACGACAACCCAACTCCAGGTGATTTTTTAGTGGCAGGAAACGGAAAAGAAAATGGAAGGAAATAACAAAAATAGTCCACCACCTTGGACCTTGTTGGACTGCAGGCACAGCCAGTGGCCACCCATGGCCCTCCAGAACTACAACTACTGATGCCAATAACAAAATCCCCCAACAAATACAGAATGCAACCTCGTTCATATTTGCTAATATACAGGGCCTTAAGCCATCCACCAACAACAAAATACCTTTTATCAGTGGACTTCTAGAGGAGTCTAATGCAATGTTTGCAGCCTTCACAGAGACTCACACAAAAGATCACTTTGACAGTGAAATATGGATAAGTGGTTACAACCTTTTTAGATGTGACAGAATGAACAGGCAACAAGGGGGGGTTGGCCTGTATGTCAAAGAATCCCTCATCTGCACAGAGTTGCTGAACACCACAAATGAGGTAGTTGAAGTTCTATCAATAAAGATCGAGAACCAAAACCTAGTCATTGTGGTTGTATATAAGCCACCAGATGCAACCTCAACAGTTCAAGGAACAGCTACTGAAAATTGATTACTGTCTAGAAAACCTTCCAGCTCCATCCCCAAACATCTTGCTGCTTGGTGATTTCAACCTAAGGCATACAAAATGGAAGAATGCAGCAAATAATGTTACAGCTGAAACAATCCCCGGAGGTAGCGCAGATGAAAGGTCACACACACATGAGCTACTAATTCTCTGTGAAAACCACACCTTAAGCCAGCAGATAGTGGAGCCAACAAGACTAGAAAACACACTTCACCTTATCTTCACAAATAATGAGGACCTGATAAGAGACATAAGAATATCAAAAACAACTAATTCCAATCACAACCTAATCGAAGTCCAGACGCACATGCATAGGGGTCCTGATCAGCAGAATGCATGTACCCGTGAAGGTGTCTTCACAAAATACAACTTCAACAACAAGAACATCAACTGGGGCCAGGTAAACCATGTCCTAAATGAAACATGTTGGGAAGATATCTTAAATGACACGGATCCAAACCAATGTCTTGAAAGGATCAACTTCCTGGCAGCTGAAGCATGTTCTAGTCATATTCCTCTAAGAAAGAAGAAGAGCAGGAGTAAACTGGAGAGAGAAAGATGCACCCTCTACAGAAGACGACGAAGAGCCACTGAGCTCCTCAAGAGTGCTAGAATATCTGATACACGAAAGGAGGCGCTGACCAGGGAAGTGAAAACTATCGAACTTAAGTTAAATGACTCTTACAGGAACCAGGAGAGACAGGAGGAGCTTAAAGTTATTAGTGAAATTGAAAGAAATTCAAAATATTTCTTTTCATATGACAAAAACAAGGCAAATACCACATCTAGTATCGGGCCCTTACTCAGACAGGATGGGACTTACACAGATGACAACAAGGAAATGAGTGAAATATTGAAATCCCAGTACGATTCTGTGTTTAGTAAACTACTAATCAGTCTGAGGATCGATGACCCAAATGATTTCTTCATGAATGAGCCTCAAAACTCCATAAATGTTTGCCAGATTTCCGACATTACCCTAACTCCGATAGATTTTGAAAAAGTCATTGACAACATGCCCATGTACTCAGCCCCAGGTCCAGATTTGTGGAACTCTGTATTCATTAAGAACTGCAAGAAACCCCTCTCACGTGCCCTAAGTACACTATGGAGGAGGAGCTTGGACATGGGTGAAATTCCACAGTCACTTAAAACAACGGATATAGCCCCACTCCATAAAGGTGGCAGCAAAGCATTAGCTAAGAACTATAGACCAATAGCTCTGACATCCCACATCATAAAAATCTTTGAAAGAGTGCTAAGAAGCAGGATTGCAGATCACCTGGATTCCCAAAATCTGCACAATCCAGGGCAACATGGGTTCAGGGCAGGTCGCTCCTTCCTCTCACAACTACTGGATCACTATGACATGGCCTTGGATGCACTGGAAGAAAATCAGAATGCAGATGGAATATACACAGACTTTGCAAAAGCATTTGACAAATGCGATCATGACGTAATAGCCCATAAAATATGTGCTAAAGAAATAACTGGGAAAGTGGGGAGATGGATCTTCAACTTCCTAACAAATCGAACACAAAGAGTAGTAGTCAACATAGTTAAATCGGAGGCTGCCATTGTGAAGAGCTCTGTTTCACAAGGCACAGTACTCGCCCCCATCTTATTCCTCATCCTCATATTAGACATAGACAGAGATATACATCACAGCACCGTATCATCCTTTGCGGATGATACTAGGATCTGCATGAGGCTGTCATCTGCTGAGGATGCGGTTAACCTCCAAGAAGATATAAACAAAGTTTTCCAGTGGGCAACGGTAAACAATATGATGTTCAATGAGGACAAATTCCAACTACTCCGTTATGGAAAACTAGAGGAGATAATAACTAGAACAGAGTATATTACAGACTCTGGCCATACAATAGAGCGGAAAAATAATGTAAGGGACCTGGGAGTAGTAATGTCTAAGGATCTCACTTTCAAGAACCACAACAGTGCCACTATTGCAAGTGCAAATAAAATGATAGGATGGATCATGAGAAAGTTCACGACGAGAGATGCCAAGCCAATGATGATCTTTTTCAAATCACTTGTTCTCTCTAGGCTGGAATACTGCTGTACATTAACATCTCCATTCAAAGCAGGTGAAATTGCAGATCTAGAGAGTGTGCAGATATCCTTTACTGCACGTATAAGTTCTGCAAAGCACCTTAACTACTGGGAACGCTTGGAAGCACTTGACCTGTACTCGTTGGAATGCAGGAGGGAGAGATCTATCATAATCTACACTTGGAAAATCCTGGAAGGAATGGTCCCAAATCTGCACACAGAAATCACTCCCTACGAAAGTAAAAGACTGGGCAGGCGATGCAAAATTCCCCCAATTAAAAGTAGGGGCGACATTGGTAACATAAGTGTCTGGGGCCCAAGACTGTTCAACAGCCTCCCATCAAGCATTAGGGGAATTGCCAAAAAGCCCCTGGCTGCCTTCAAGAGAGAGCTGGACAGATACCTAAAGTCAGTGCCGGATCAGCCGGGCTGTGGCTCGTATGTTGGACTGCATGCGGCCAGCAGTAACAGCCTGGTTGATCAGGCCCTGATCCACCGGGAGGCCTGGTCATGGACCGGGCCGCGGGGGTGTTGATCCCCGGAATAACCTCCAGGTAACCTCCAGGTAACTATGACCCTCTGATGGATCGCCAGCCCACTTGTCCGTATTCCCCCCAATCTCCTTAATACTCCTTACACAACCCTTACGGAGTTGGCCTCTCTAGCTTCTTGCCCTGCTCTTCTGTATAATACTTCACATACTTTAATTTGATCTACTACCTGTTGTTAGGTAAGACACATATGCAACAGTTAGGTAACTATATTTCGAAACGTTTCGCCTACACAGTAGGCTTCTTCAGTCGAGTACAGAAAAGTTGAAAGAAGCAGAAGATATTTGAAGACGATGTAATCAGTCCATCACCCTTGAAGTTTTGAGGTGGTCAGTCCCTCAGTCTGGAGAAGAGTATTGTTCCATAGTCTGAAGCAATATGGAGTTGAAGTGACAGGATGGAGTCTATATACCGCCAGGAGGTGAGATGTAGGCCACTAGTAGAGGTAAGAATGTTGTCGTTGGAAGGTCAGGTCCCTCTCAAATCCAGCCATTCTCACTTGTAGAAGTTGACGAAGTTGATTGTTGCAGTGTCTGACAGAGTGAACATCGAAATGGAATAAAATACTTCAACTCCATATTGTTTCAGACTATGGAACAATACTCTTCTGCAGACTGAGGGACTGACCGCCTCAAAACTTCAAGGGTGATCGACTGATTACATCGTCTTCAAGTATCTTCTGCTTCTATCAACTTTTCTGTACTCGACTGAAGAAGCCTACTGTGTAGGCGAAACGTTTCGAAATAAAGATACCTAACTGTTGCATATGTGTCTTTTTACAACCTGTCGGTATTTTATACCATTTTAATGTTGATCTACTACCTGCCAACCATACTTTTGTCCCAAATTCCCTCCCACCCATGAACCAACCTCTACCAATTTAGACTTAACACCATTAAGACACATACGTGTTGCCCCACTAAATATCTCAACGATTCGACCTATATTTCTTAATCCCTCCTCTCCTCAAACTAAAACCGTCGTATCGTCAACATACCCAACTATACCAGGAGCACCCCGCTGTCGTACCCCCTTTCATCTACCCCAACATTAATCATCCTATATAAAGGATCTTGTAGACATGCAAATAGGATCTGAGACATGGGGCATCCCTGTCTCAGTCCCCTACCCATACTAACTACTTTTCCCATACGTCCATTGATTTGCACCTGTAGTACTGCGCCTTTGTATAATGTTTCCGCCCTTCAGACAATTTCCTCGCCCAAACCCATACGCCTCATTATCATCCATAACGTCTCTCCCTCTACACAGTCATAAGCAGCCTTCCAATCCAAAGCAAGTACACCCCCTCCACTCTTTCTTCAATCAACTATGAAATCCTTAATCCTCCCATGTCCACTAATCATTGACCGCCCCGGCACACCCATTTGTCCCTTATCTATAACTCTCCCAATAACACTACATAACCTATTACTTAAAACCCTTGTAAACAATTTATAATCACTGCACATTAAAGATAAACCTCTATAATCCAGGATGCTATTCTGCACTTCCCCCTTTGGAATCATGACAACGTCCCCTGTTCGTTGCGTCATGCCCATGCATCCCTTTACTTCATTTCATTTAACAAATGCACCAAGCATTCCTTCAAGACCTCCCAGTTACTTAAAGATCTGGCAAAATATAATGAATATGTTAAAATTAGAGGTACATCAGGACGTGGGTGGGTACACATCTGGGCCAGCATTTAGTAACGACTGAAGGCATGAGTGGCTTTGTGGATGAATGGTTTGAGATATATATATATATATATATATGAGAGGAGGCAATAGGAAGATGGGGGACTTGCATATTATGGAGGAAGGGATATCATGTATCCTGGAACCAGAAGACACGGTGGAGATTGAGGGGCCCATAAGTGAAGATGAGGTTCTGAAGGCTTTACAGGGGATGAGTGTAAGGAAGATGCCAGGGATTGATGGCATTCCAAATGATTTTTATTTAATCACCGCAGAACGCAAGCTGATGGCTTATCACCCCATAAAACATCCTCCAACCCACTCCTTAATCTTTCACCATCAAACCGTGCATTCTGCATCTCCAGCAATTGCGTCTTTATACCCTCGATCTCTGAAACCGAATATACTCCACGACAACCTTCATAACACTGTTTTAACTGCCCCTCCAAATACCACTGTAATCCATATTTCCATTGTCCGACCTCCCTTCCTTTCCTCATATAAAAACTATGGATCCCCGGTTTAGCACAATGTTCCCACCACAGTAATATATCACTTCCCAGCTTTCCTTTATTCTATTCATTTTTCCACCATTCTGCAAAACTAAGTCCACCCTCCATATTCTCTAACAAGCTCACATTTAGGTTCCAATAGCTCATGAAACGTTTATGGCAACTCACCCCATCCCACGTCCACAACCACCCTTCTAGGATCCGAAAATACAACATTTACAGTTTCCATATTATTAACTTGTATCCCAGAAGATGCATAAATGCAGTTCAAGTTTGCTGCATAACCGTTCTTTACATAAGTATGCTCTGCCACCCACCCCTCCCCACTAACTACATCCACTAATCCGACTCCCCCTAATACATCCCGTAAGACTCCCAACACACACCCAGCGCCCTGCGGCTCCACATCCTTCCTACGTATCACACTATTCCAATCCCCTCCAAATAATGTATAAACTGGTAACCCCCTCATATGATAACTTAGTGTGTCCCGAACAAACTCCTCTTTAACACGCCTATTGCTGTCCTCTGGCATGTACACACTCACAAAAACACACACGTACCCCACCTCATGTCCCATCCACCCTCACTACTCTCCCATCTCCCCCTTCTTCCCAGTGCAGCAATTGGAAAGGACTGGCCTCAGCTATTAATACCGTAGCACCACCCTTAAGCTTTCCAGTATATCCAGCATCTATCAACAAATACTCATCTATCAACAAATCCTTTCCGTACTTAAAATTATGCTCTTGTAAAAATATGACCTGTATTCCATGTCTCTTTAAAAAGTCACTAAAGATCCTGCGCTTTACATCGGCCCTTAGACCATTTACATTTAACGTTAGGCACTTAAAAATGATATCAGGGGCTTACCTATCGATCGTTGTCCATAAGGGTCCTTACGTTTTTGCCCTTTCCTTGCCTCACCTTTCCCCTGCCCCTTAACCCCCCTCCCTGATACTTTTTTGGGGACATCCTCTGAGTGTTTCTTACCAGATCTTTGCTCAGGTGTCAAAACATCATCACTGTCAGAAGCACCTGCCTCTCTCTTTCGTGATGCCTCAACTATGTGCATGCCCTCATCTGCACTTTCAACTTTATGCACTTCAACCACAACCTCACAAATCCTCTGTGGTTGCCCATCCCCACCACCCACATTGCACTCCTCATGAATTCCACCCTTATCTACAGACGTCCCATCTGACACCATACGTAGTGTTCCATCCCTATTCTGATCCTCCAAGAATCCCTGTATAACAGTGTCTATTGCAGCTGAAACTTCATTACCCAATTCACCTTGTCTCATCTCACCCTCTATATGCATGATCTCAATCACCAGAGAGACCTCCGGTAATGTTACACATTCCACCGGATTGTCCTCCACGATTTCACTCCATGCCCTGTGGGCCCGAGGATGCTCCCGTGTTGACTGGGTCGTCACCTCTCTCTCCTTCTCCACTCCTTTCCCTTCTCCATGTGTCTCAGGTGACGATAGTCGAGGATACATCGTAGCCATATGATCATACGCTCCACACAGTCTGCCCTGCATATGTGACATATACCTGAGTTCTAAAGTCACTCAATGTCACATATGATGGTATAGTTTTGCGCAAGGACGTCTTAAGGGTAAAGGATCCCTCACGCAGTCCAGCATACATCCCTCAGACCACCTTCCAACTGTTGCTTGATGTATAACACCAAACTCTTCGAAAGTTGCTTTTATGTCTTCCTCATCGGCCTCAAATGGAACATTCCGTAGCTTTACCAAAGTATAATACTTAGATACGTCCCTCATGCATACTTCTAAACCAGGGTTAACCAGCATACACACATCCTGGTACTTTTCCACCATCTTGTCATACACAGCAACCGTCACGAATTTCACAAAGATTCTAGTAGCTCCATTCAAAGCAATTCCATACAAATCGTTGTTGTTGTTGCAGTAGGTATCTCTTAAGATGGCAGGCAGCATAACTGACGTATTGGTGTTATAAACTGCGCCTTTCAACACCTCAATACACAGTGTTTATCCTCATCCTGGTTGTCTGCGCCATCTTGCAAAATTCGCTCGGTGCTACCAACTGTAGCGAGTGCAGCAACCAACGTCCGTCCTCCACCAATGGTGTTTGACGAATGCAGGAGCAAAAGCGAAGCACAATCTCTCGGCCCGGAAGCGAAGAGGTCAATATTATGACTATTGGCCATATTCTTTGATTTAAGGGTCGGAGTAGTTGGACTAAAATTATATTGGCAACAACAAATTCCTTCACCTTTATACACCTAGTTTAGATGCAAAAAATATTTTTTTGCACCTAACCTTATCGAAGCTTCATCCGACTTTCTGATTTTCAGGACCAGCAGCGGCCACACATTTTTTTCTCTCTCGTTCGCTACGTCGATTATTGCCAAAAACCGTTGAAAAGTTTTTCATAAAAATTCTTATGGTACGGATGGTATATTGAACTGGTTACCAGAACTCTGAACTCTACATAGTTGTGCAGAACTCTTTGATGTCTAGATTAGATTATGTTAGGTTGCATTATGTTATCTTAAGTTCGTATATATGGGATCAAATAAAGTTGTATTAAGTTAGGCTAGGGAAGAGGTGGGATTCTAAATTGCAACTTATACATACATAAAAATAAATACAAACGAGAGAGATAAATAAGTAAAAACTAAAAACCCTAATTAAAAAACTTAATTAGATCGCAACTCCTCAAAAAACAGCTTTGAGCAAATGAGTTAATGCATTCAGAGGATCACTTGAGTTTGACTTAAAAGTTCACGAGAGACCTAGTGAGCTCCTTCCTTCGTGCTAGCTTCTGATGAAACATATCTAGAGAGAGAGAGAGAAAGAGAGACAGTCAGACAGACAGACAGAGTGATGGACAAAGAGAAAAAGAGAGGGAGAGAGAGAGAGAGAGAGAGTCAGACAGACAGACAGAGAGATAGAGAGAGATAAAGAGAGGGAGAGAGAGAGAGAGAGAAGCACTTCACCACACACACACACACACACACACATGCACTCTCTCTCTCTCCTCTCTCCTCTCTCTCTCTCTTCTCTCTCTCTCTCTTCTCTCTCTCTCTCTCTCTCTCTCTTCCTCTCTCTCTTCTTCTCTCTCTTCTTCTCTCTTCTCTCTCTCTTCCTCTCTCTCTTCCTCTCTCTCTCTCTTCCTCTCTCTCCTCTCTCCTCTCTCTCTCTTCTTCTCTCTTCCTCTCTCTCTCTCTCTTCCTCTCTCTCTCTCTTCTTCTCTCTCTTCCTCTCTCTCTCTCTCTCTCTCTCTCTCTCTCTCTCTCTCTCTCTCTCTCTCTCTCTCTCTCTCTCTTCTCTCTCTCTCTCTCTCTTCGCTCTTTCCCCTTCTCACTCTCCCCCTCTCTCTCTCTCTTACCTTTCCCCACTCTCTCTCTCTCTCTCTCTCTCTCTCTCTCTCTCCATCTTTCACTAAAAAAAAAATTGTTGGGACTCGCAGGAATCAGGGATCAGATGACAATGGTACTGGTAGGGAGGAATGGATGGAGGAGCAGTGGAAAAGGATGGAGCAAGAATGGGAGAGAAAATTAGGATAGCTTTCTGAAAAAATGAGAAAGAGCTCTCTGTGAAATGGGAAAAGAGGCTGGAGAAGGAGAAGAAGAATTGGGAAACACAAGTCGAAACTGCAGTAGCCAAGGTAAGGGCCCTAGAATTTGAGGTAAACAGGCTGAAGCAAGTCTCATGGGCAGTGACCAGAGAAGACACAGCATATGAAGCTGAGAGGCAGAACAGGAAGGAGATATGAATTATGTTAAGGTCATATCAGCCTGCAAAGAAGGGCCAAGGAGTGAAAGGGAAGAGCAGCTGGGTGCAGATGGAGAGGGAGATAGGTCGAATGCTGAGGCACAACCATGCTACCAAGAGCCACTGGAAAAATCAAGGGAGAAAATGACCACATACAGACAGAAACCAGAGTCACTGAGGGAGAGGCAATGGGAAGAGGAAAGGGCAAAATCAGTTTTTATCCATGGGTTTTGGGAAAGAGAGGAAAGGACACACACTGAAAGATGGCAGGAAGAAAGAAAGGAGATTGAGAAAATCATCATGGAAATAGGGGGAGAAAACATAGACGAGATTGTAAATTTTCAGAGAATAGGGGGGTACTTGAAGGGGAGAAACCGACTGATCAAGCTGATTCTCAGGACAGAAACAGTGCAGAACAGGATCCTCCAAGAGAAACCACGGTTGAAAAACTCAGAAGAGTACAAGAAGGTGTTCCTAGACAGAGACAGAACACAAACAGGGCGACAGCAGCTGAGGGAGTGGACAAAAAAGCGAAAGGAGCTAGGAAAGGAGACAAGGATGGAACTAGCAGAGATCAGTCAGAGCAGAACAGAGCAGCAAGGGCAAGCACACACACAATTATCATCAGAACCCCACAACCTATCACACCATCCCAACACACTACAGTCCATACCCACAGCTTCCACCCAATCCCCAACCATAGAATCCCACAGTATGTTACCAGGTCTCCCACCCCCACAGGCCCCCAAACCACAGTGTTGGAAAGGAAACTGAAGGTATGGTACACAAACGCTGATGGAATAACAAATAAGTGGGAGGAGTGGCACGAAAGAGTCAAAGAGGCAACACCGGACATCATAGCACTCACAGAACCCAAGCTTACAGGTATGATAACAGATGCCATCTTTCCAATGGGATACCAGATCCTGAGGAAAGACAGAAGGAACAGGGGGAGGGTGGAGGAGTGGCACTGCTGATCAAACACCAATGGAATTTTGATGAGCTGGAGAGAGGAGACAGTGGAGAAGAAAGTGATTACATAGCGGGAATGCTTCACTCTGGAGGTCCCAAGGTGGTAATTGCAGTGATGTATAACCCACACAGAACAGCAGGAGGCCAGGGCAAGAGTATGACAAGAGCAATAGAGCTATGGTTGACACACTGGCTGCAGTGGCCAGAAGAGCTCATGCATGCAGGGCAAGTTCCTGATCATGGATGACTTTAACCACAAGGAGATCGACCGGGAGAACTTGGACCCGCATGGGGGCCAAGATACATGGAGGGCTAAGATGATGGAGGTGGTACTGGAAAACTTCATGCACCAACACGTAAGGGACACTTCAAGAGAGAGAGGAGAGGATGAACCAGCAAGACTGGACTTAGTATTCACCTTGAGTAGTGCAGATAGTGAGAACATCACATATGAAAGACCCCTTGGGGCCAGCGATCATGTGGTTTTGAGCTTCGAATACACAGTAGAGCTACAAGTGGAGGGGGAAGCACGAAGGACAGGACAAATGAAACCATTCTACAAGAAAGAGGACTACACGGGAATGAGGAACTTCCTGAACGGGGTTCAGTAGGACAGAGAACTGGCAGGGAAGCCAGTTAATGAGATGATGGAATATGTAGCAACAATATGCAAGGAGGCTGAGGAGAGGTTTGTACCCAAGGGTAACAGGAATGATGAAAAACCCAGGATGAGCCCATGGTTCACCCAAACGTGCAAGGAGGCAAAAACCAAGTGTGCTAGGGAATGGAAGAAATATATAAAGCAAAGGACCCAGGAGAATAAGGAGAGCAGTCGTAGAGCCAGAAACGAATATGCACAGATAAGAAGGGAGGCCCAACGACAATATGAAAACGACATAGCAGCGAAAACCAAATCTGACCTGAAGCTGTTATACAGCCACATCAGGAGGAAAACAACAGTCAAGGACCAGGTAATCAGGCTAAGGAAGGAAGGAGGAGAAACAACAAGAAATAACCTGAAGTATGTGAGGAACTCAACAAGAGATTCAAAGAAGTATTCACAGAAGAGACAGAAGGGGCTCCAGAAAGACGGAGAGGTGGGGCACACCACCAAGTGCTGGACACATTACACACAGCTGAGGAAGAAGTGAAGAGGCTTCTGAGTGAGCTAGATACCTCAAAGGCAATGGGGCCAGATAACATCTCTCCATGGGTCCTGAGAGAGGGAGCAGAGGCGCTATGTGTACCCCTAACAACAATATTCAATACATCTATCGAAACAGGGAGATTGCCTGAGGCATGGAAGACAGCAAATGTAGTTCCAATCTTTAAAAAAGGAGACAGACATGAAGCACTAAACTACAGACCAGTGTCACTGACATGTTGTTATGCAGAAAGGTTGGATACCTGGGGGCTAGAGCCTTGTCTAAGGGCAAAGGTAAAAGTTACACACATCTCAAGCATAAACAGGCCACACAGGGCTATCCCAGTCAAAACAGAAAGCGCTAAACCAGTATGTGTTACTTCAATGGGTTGGTTAACAGAGGGTTAGGCAAAAATCCCAGTTAGGAAAATATATCTATTTATTCAACATAACACTATGTACACACTCTAGAAACACCTTAATCCTAAATGCCCAAATGAGGGTACACAATAAACAGCTGACTGGAGGTCCAGCCACCATAACCACTAGGCCTAGTCAGCGCCACACCGTCACTACTCCACTACAAACCCCATTTCTTATTTCTTCACTCATCCCACAGCACCCTGACCATGTCAGGGCCTTGGTGAACATACAGGTAAGCCATAGGAGAGCCTATAGCTTGAGTTGGTTAAACAAAAGGAGTACACAACTACAAACTTAGCTTAAACACACAGCAGCTCTGACGCCAGCCTCCACACCATGCTGACCCCACGTGACTGCCCCCAGCCACGCTTACCCCGCATACCCAAAACACACTTGGAAAATAACTACCTAGAAGGATTTCTTTATAATTACAGTTAGAGTACTTTACAGTGCCCCCAAATGCACATTATGAATTATAAAATTATTATTTACAATTATAACATTCATACTATTATGGCACACTTCTCCACTATATGTACATTACACTATCATGCAGAACCCTGCATAACACATGTATAGTATGCAAAGTCATGGAGAAGATTGTCAGGAGAAGAGTGGTGGAACATCTAGAAAGGAATGATCTCATCAACAGCAGCTAACATGGTTTCAGAGACGGGAAATCCTGTGTCACAAACCTACTGGAATTCTATGACAAGGTGACAGCAGTAAGACAAGAGAGAGAGGGGTGGGCAGATTGCATCTTCTTGGACTGCAAGAACGCGTTTGACACAGTACCACACAAGAGATTAGTGAAAAAACTGGAGGACCAAGCAGGGATAACAGAGAAGGTACTACAATGGATCAAGAAATACTTGTCAGGAAGACAGCAGCGAGTAATGGTACGTGGCGACGTGTCAGAGTGGGCACCTGTGACCAGCGGGGTCCCACAGGGGTCAGTCCTAGGACCAATGCTGTTTCTGGTATTTGTGAACGACATGACGGAAGGAATAAACTCCGAGGTGTCCCTGTTTGCAGACGACGTGAAGTTGATGAGAAGAATTCATTCGATCGAAGACCAGGCAGAACTACAAAGGGATCTGGACAGGCTGCAGACCTGGTCTAGCAATTGGCTCCTGGAGTTCAATCCCACCAAGTGCAAAGTCATGAAGATTGGGGAAGGGCAAAGAAGACCACAGACGGAGTACAGTCTATGGGGCTGGAGACTACAAACCTCACTCAAGGAAAAAGATCTTAGGGTGAGTATAACACCAGGCACGTCTCCTGAAGCGCACATCAACCAAATAACTGCTGCAGCATATGGGCGCCTGGCAAACCTCAGAATCGTTCAGGACCCTGTACACGGTGTATGTTAGGCTCATATTGGAGTATGCGGCACCAGTTTGGAACCCACACCTAACCAAGCATGTAAAGAAACTAGAGAAAGTGCAAAGGTTTGCAACAAGACTAGTCCCAGAGCTAAGAGGTATGTCCTACGAGGAGAGGTTAAGGGAAATCAACCTGACGACACTGGAGGACAGGAGAGATAGGGGGGACATGATAAAGTCTTACAAAATACTGAGAGGAATTAACAAGGTGGACAAAGACAGGATGTTCCAGAGACTGAACACAACAACACGGGGAAACAGTTGGAAGCTGAAGACACAGATGAATCACAGGGATGTTAGGAAGTATTTCTTCAGCCACAGAGTAGTCAGGAAGTGGAATAGTTTAGGAAGCGATGTTGTAGAGGCAGGATCCATACATAGCTTTAAGCAGAGGTATGATAAAGCTCATGGTTCAGGGAGAGTGACCTAGTAGCGACCAGTGAAGAGGCGGGGCCAGGAGCTTAGACTCGACCCCTGCAACCTCAACTAGGTGAGTCAACTAGGTGAGTACAGGAGGCTAGGACCAGGAGTCATGACTCGACCCATGCAACCACAATTAGGTGAGTACAATTACGTGACTACACACACACACACACACACACACACACACGCACACACACACACACACACACACACACATACATACACACACACACACACACACACACACACACACACACACACACACACACACACAGTCTCGTCAGTGCGTGCGCGGGTCACGCCTTCCGTGCTCCGCGAATATAAGTGTTTTCAAGGGCTACCCAAGTGATCTGAAGGGTAGCTAAGTGTGCTAGGATAGTGAACAATTCCTTGAATGATTTATAATCTGCCGGAGCCTCATAAGTGTAGGGAGAGCCGCATTTTTGAGGGGATATAGAAAGTAAAACGTGGT
>NC_069434.1:2323687-2369866 GCF_026875155.1 Cherax quadricarinatus | reverse complement strand
TCATCAAAATGGAAATAAAATACTTCAACTCCATATTGTCTCAGACTATGGAACAATACTCTTCTGCAAACTGAGGGACTGACCGCCTCAAAACTTCAAGGGTGATCGGCTGATTACATCGTCTTCAAGTATCTTCTGCTTCTATCAACTTTTCTGTACTCGACTGAAGAAGCCTACTGTGTAGGCGAAACGTTTCGAAATAAAGATACCTAACTGTTGCATATGTGTCTTACCTAACAACCTGTCGGTATTTTATACCATTTTAATGTTGATCTACTACCTGCCAACAATACTTTTGTCCCAAATTCCCTCCCACCCATGAACCAACCTCTACCAATTTAGACTTAACACCATTAAGACACATACCTGTTGCCCCACTAAATATCTCAACGATTCAACCTACATTTCTTAATCCCTCCTCTCCTCAAACTAAAACCGTCGTATCGTCAACATACCCAACTATACCAGGAGCACCCCGCTGTCGTACCCCCTTTCATCTACCCCAACATTAATCATCCTATATAAAGGATCTTGTAGACATGCAAATAGGATCTGAGACATGGGGCATCCCTGTCTCAGTCTCCTACCCATACTAACTACTTTTCCCATACGTCCATTGATTTGCACCTGTAGTATTGCGCCTTTGTATAATGTTTCCGCCCTTCGGACAATTTTCTCGCCCAAACCCATACGCCTCATTATCATCCATAACGTCTCTCCCTCTACACAGTCATAAGCAGCCTTCCAATCCAAAGCAAGTACACCCCCTCAACTCTTTCTACAATCAACTATGAAATCCTTAACCCTCCCATGTCCACTAATCATTGACCGCCCCGGCACACCCATTTGTCCCTTATCTATAACTCTCCCAATAACACTACATAACCTATTACTTAAAACCCTTGCAAACAATTTATAATCACTGCACATTAAAGATAAACCTCTATAATCCAGGATGCTATTCTGCACTTCCCCTTTGGAATCATGGACAACGACCATGTTCGTTGATCATGCCTATGCATCCCTTTACTTCATTTCATTTAACAAATGCACCAAGCATTCCTTCAAGACCTCCCAGTTACTTAAAGATCTGGCAAAATATAATGAATATGTTAAAATTAGAGGTACATCAGGACGTGGGTGGGTACACATCTGGGCCAGCATTTAGTAACGACTGAAGGCATGAGTGGCTTTGCGGATGAATGGTTTGAGATATATATATATATATATGAGAGGAGGCAATAGGAAGATGGGGGACTTGCATATTATGGAGGAAGGATATCATGTATCCTGGAACCAGAAGACACGGTGGAGATTGAGGGGCCCATAAGTGAAGATGAGGTTCTGAAGGCTTTACAGGGGATGAGTGTAAGGAAGATGCCAGGGATTTATGGCATTCCAAATGATTTTTATTTAATCACCGCAGAACGCAAGCTGATGGCTTATCACCCCATAAAACATCCTCCAACCCACTCCTTAATCTTTCACCATCAAACCGTGCATTCTGCATCTCCAGCAATTGCGTCTTTATACCCTCGATCTCTGAAACCGAATATACTCCACGACAACCTTCATAACACTGTTTTAACTGCCCCTCCAAATACCACTGTGATCCATATTTCCATTGTCCGACCTCCCTTCCTTTCCTCATATAAAAACTATGGATCCCCGGTTTAGCACAATGTTCCCACCACAGTAATATATCACTTCCCAGCTTTCCTTTATTCCATTCATTTTTCCACCATTCTGCAAAACTAAGTCCACCCTCCATATTCTCTAACAAGCTCACATTTAGGTTTCAATAGCTCATGAAACGTTTATGGCAACTCACCCCATCCCACGTTCACAACCACCCTTCTAGGATCCGAAAATACAACATTTACAGTTCCCATATTATTAACTTGTATCCCAGAAGATGCATAAATGCAGTTCAAGCGTGCTGCATAACCGTTCTTTACATAAGTATGCTCTGACACCCACCCTTCCCCACTAACTACATCCACTAATCCGACTCCCCCTAATACATCCCGTAAGACTCCCAACACACACCCAGCGCCCTGCGGCTCCACATCCTTCCTACGTATCACACTATTCCAATCCCCTCCAAATAATGTATAAACTGGTAACCCCCTCATATGATAAATTAGTGTGTCCCGAACAAACTCCTCTTTAACACGCCTATTGCTGTCCGCTGGCATGTACACACTCACAAAAACACACACGTACCCCACCCCATGACCCATCCACCCTCACTACTCTCCCATCTCCCCCTTCTTCCCAGTGCAGCAACTGGAAAGGACTGGCCTCAGCTATTAATACCGTAGCACCACCCTTAAGCTTTCCAGTATATCCAGCATCTATCAACAAATACTCATCTATCAACAAATCCTTTCCGTACTTAAAATTATGCTCTTGTAAAAATATGACCTGTATTCCATGTCTCTTTAAAAAGCCACTAAAGATCCTGCGCTTTACATCGGCCCTTAGGCCATTTACATTTAACGTTAGGCACTTAAAAATGATATCAGGGGCTTACCTATCGATCGTTGTCCATATGGGTCCTTACGTTTTTGCCCTTTCCTTGCCTCACCTTTCCCCTGCCCCTTAACCCCCCTCCCTGATACTTTTTTGGGGACATCCTCTGAGTGTTTCTTACCAGATCTTTGAGCAGGTGTCAAAACATCATCACTCTCTTTCGTGATGCCTCAACTATGTGCATGCCCTCATCTGCACTTTCAACTTTATGCACTTCAGCCACAACCTCACAAATCCTCTGTGGTTGCCCATCCCCACCACCCACATTGCACTCCTCATGAATTCCACCCTTATCTACAGATGTCCCATCTGACACCATACGTAGTGTTCCGTCCCTATTCTGATCCTCCAAGAATCCCTGTATAACAGTGTCTATTGCAGCTGAAACTTCATTACCCCAATTTTCCCTTGTCTCATCTCCCCCTCTATGCATGATCTCGATCACCTGAGAGACCCGGTAATGTTACCATTCCCCCGGATTGTCCTCCACGATTTCATTTTCCATCCCCTGGGGGGCCCGAGGTGGGGAAAAGGGGGGTCTTTTCCCCTCTCTCTCCTTCCCACCCTTTCCCTTCTCCATGTGTTCGGTGACGATAGTCGGGGATACATCGTAGCCATTGATCAACGCTCCACACAGTCTGCCCTGCATAGTGAATATCCTGAGTTCTAAAGTCACTCAATGTACATATGATGGTATAGTTTTGGCAAGGACATTTTAAGGGGAAGGCCCCCTCCGCAGTCCAGAAAAACCCCCTCAGACCCCCTTTTCCCTGTTGTTGATGTAAAACACCAAACTTTTCGAAATTTTGCTTTTTGTCTTTCATCGGCCTCAAAGGGGAACTTTCCGTAGCTTTACCAAATATAATACTTAGATAGGCCCTATCCCCATACTTTAAACGGGTTTTAACAGATACACAAAATGGTACTTTTCCCCATCTTGTCATATACAGGCCGTCAGAATTTCACCAAGATTTTTTGGCTCCATTCAAAGAAATTTTCCATCAAATCGTTGTTGTTGATGAGTGGGTTATCTCTTAAGACGGCAGGCAGCATAACTGATATTGGGTTATAAACTGCGCCTTTCAACACCTAAATACACAAGTTTTTTATCCTCATCCGGGTTTGTCGCGCCATCTTGCAAAATTCGCTCGGGGGCTCCCAACTGTAGCGATGAATAAACCCAAAGCCCCCGTCCCCACCAATGGTGTTTGACGAATGAGGACAAAAGCAAAAGACTTTCCCCGGGCCCCGGAAGCAAAAAGACAATTTATGATTTTGGCCATTTTCTTTGTTTTAAGGTCAAAAGTAGTTGGACTAAAATTATATTGGCAACAAAAAATTCCTTAACCTTTATACACCTATTTTAGATGAAAAAAATATTTTTTCACCTAATTATTGAAGCTTCATCCGACTTTCTGATTTTCGGGACCAGCAGGGACACACTTTTTTTTTTTTTCTCTCGTTCGCTACGTCGATTTTTGCCAAAAACCGTTGAAAAGCTTTCATAAAAATTCTTTTTGTAGGATGGTATATTAAAACTGGTTACCAGAACTCTGAACTTCTTATTTGGAAACCTTTGATTCTAGTTTAGATTATGTTAGGTTCATTTGTTATCTTAATTCGTATATATGGGATCAAATTAAAGTTTATTAAGTTGGCTGGGGAAAGGGGGGTGGGTTTTCTAAATTGCAACTTATACATACATAAAAAAAAATAAAACGAGAGAGATAAAAAAGTAAAAACAAAAAACCCAAATTTAAAAAATTTAATTAATCGAACTCCTAAAAAAAAACAGCTTTTGAGAAAAGAGTTAATGCATTCAAGGATCATTGAGTTTGTTAAAATTTTTCAGGAGCCCTAGTGAGCCCCTTCCCTTCGTGCTAGCTTCTGGTGAAAATTTAAGAGAGAGAGGAAAGAGAGAACAGTCAGACAGACAGGAGAAGACAGGGAAAAAAAAGGGGGGAGAGAGAGAGAGAGAGAGGAGAGAGAGAGAAGAGAGAGAGAGAGAGAGAGAGAGAGAAGTAACAGACAGACGAGAGAGAGAAAAAGAGAGGGAGGAGAGAGAGAACACTCCCCACACACACACACCTCTCCTCTCTCCTCTCTCTCTCTCTCTCTCTCTCTCTCTCCTCTCTCTCTCTCTCCTTCTCTCTCTCTTTTTCTTCCTCTCCTCTTCCCTCTCTTTTCCTCTCTTTTTCCCTCTTCTCTTCTCTCTCTTCATCCTCTCTCCCTCTCCCCCCTTCTCTCTTCCTCTCTCTCTTCCTCTCTTCTCTCTCCTTCCTCTCTCTCTTCCTTCTCTCTTTCCTTCTCTTTCCTCTCTCTCTTTTGGGGTCCTCTCTCTCTCTCTTTTCTTCTCTCCTCTCTCTCCTCTCTCTCTCTCTCTCTCTCTCTCTCTCTTCTCCCCCTTCTTTCACAAAAAAAAAAAAAGGGTTTGGGACTCGCGGGAACAGGGGATCAAGACAATGGTACTGGTAGGCAGGGATGGATGGAGGAGCAGCGGAAAAGGATGGAGCAAAAATGGGAGGAAAATTGGGGAGGCTTTCTGAAAAAAAGAAAGAACTCTTTGTAAAAAAGGGGAAAAAAGGTTGGAGAAGGAGAAAAAAAATTGGGGGAAAAACAAGTCGAAAATGCAGACCTAGGTAAGGCCCGAATTTTAGGTAAACAGGCTGAAGCAAGTCTATGGGCAGTGACCAGAGAAGAAAAAGATATGAAGCTGAGAGGCAGAAAGGGAAGGGAAGGGGATATGAATTAGCAAGGTCATATCAGCTGCAAAGAAGGGCCAAGGAGTGAAAGGGAGGAGCACTGGGTGCGATGGAGAGGGAGATAGGTCGAATGCTGAGGCACAAACCCTGCTACCAAGAGCCCCTGGAAAAATCAAGGGGGAAAATACCACTACAGACAGGAACCAGAGTCAGAGGGAGAGGCAAAGGGAAAAAGGAAAGGGCAAAACAGTTTTTTCCTGGGGTTTGGGAGAGAGAGGAAAGGACACACACTGAAAGTGGCGGGGAAAAAGAAAGGAGTTTTAGAAAAAACATCATGGAAAAAGGGGGAAAAAAAAGGAGGGGTTGGGGGGAATTTTTAGAGAAAAGGGGGGGACTTGAAGGGGAAAACCGACTGATCAAAGGGTTCTCAGGCAAAAACAGTCAGAAAACAGGTCCCCAAGGCCCGGTTTTAAAAAACTCAGAAAGTACATGAAGGTGTTCCTAGAAGAGCAGAACACAACAGAGCGACGCACTGAGGGAGGGGACAAAAACGAAAGGAGCTAGGGGGAAAGGAACAAAGGGTGGAACCAGCAGAGTCAGTAGAGCAGAACAGGCACAAGGGGGCAAACACAACAACAATTATCATCAGAACCCCCCAACCTATACACCATCCCAACACACTACAGTCCCCTACCCACACTTCCACCCCAAACCCCAAACCCTAGAATTCCAAGTATGTTCCGGTCTCCCACCCCCACGGCCCCCCCAAAACCCCGTGTTGGAAAGGAAAATGAAGGTATGGGACAAAACGCTGTGAATAACAAAAAAGGGGAGGAATGGCCCGAAAGAGTCAAAAAAGGCAACACCGGACATCATAGCGCTCACAGAAAACCAAGCTTACAGGGTTGATAACAGATGCCCTCTTTCAATGGGAACCCGACCGAGGAAAGACGGGAACGGGAAGGGGGAGGGAAATTGGGACTGCGACAAACACCGATGGAAATTTTTATGGCTGGAGAGGGGACAGTGGAGAAGAAAGGATTACTGGGGGTGCTTTTACTTGGAGGGGCCCCAAAGGGGGTAATGCAGGATGTATAACCCCCCCACGAACAGCGGAGGGCCCGGGCAAGAGTATGACGAGAGCAATAAGCTATGGTTGACACACTGGCTGAGTGGCCAGAAAAAGCTCATGCATGCAGGGGAATCCTGTCATGGATGACTTTAACCCCAAAGGGGATCGACGGGACAACTTGGGCCCGCATGGGGGCCAATTTCATGGGGGTAAGATGATGGAGGTGGTACTGGAAAACTTCTGCACCAACACGTAAGGGGCACTTTCAAGAGAGAGAGGAGGGATGAACCGCATGACTTGGACTTAGTATTTTTGAGTGTGCAATAGGAGAACTCACATATGAAAAAAACCCCTTTGGGGGCCCGCGATATGTGGCTTTGGCTTCGAATACACAGTAGAGCTCAAAAGGGGGGGAACAGGAAGGACGGGGCAAATGAAAACCCTTCTACAAGAAAGGGGACTACACGGGAAAAGAGGAACTTCCGAACGGGATTTAGTGGGGAAGAAACTGGGAGGGAAGAGTTTAAAAGGGTGAGGAATATGTAGCAACAATGTGCAAGGAGGCTGAGGAGAGGTTTGTACCCAAGGGTAACAGGAATGATGAAAAACCCAGGATGAGCCCATGGTTCACCCAAACGTGCAAGGAGGCAAAAAACCAAGTGTGCTAGGGAATGGAAGAAATATAAAAAGCAAAGTACCCAGGAGAATAAGGAGAGCAGTCGTTAGACCCAAAAAACGAATATGCACAGATAAGAAGGGAGGCCCAACGACAATAGGGAAAACGAATAGCAACGAAAACCAAATCTGCCCTGAAGCTGTTATACAGCCACATCAGGAGGAAAACAACAGTCAAGGACCAGGTAATCAGGCTAAGGAAGGAAGGAGGAGAAACAGCAAGAAATAACCTGAAGTATGTGAGGAACTCAACAAGAGATTCAAAGAAGTATTCACAGAAGAGACAGAAGGGGCTCCAGAAAGACGGAGAGGTGGGGCACACCGCCAAGTGCTGGACACATTACACACAACTGAGGAAGAAGTGAAGAGGCTTCTGAGTGAGCTAGATACCTCAAAGGCAAGGGGGCCAGATAACATCTCCCCATGGGTCCTGAGAGAGGGGCAGAGGCGCTATGTGTACCCCTAACAACAATATTCAATACATCTATCGAAACAGGGAGATTGCCTGAGGCATGGAAGACAGCAAATGTAGTTCCAATCTTTAAAAAAGGAGACAGACATGAAGCACTAAACTACAGACCAGTGTCACTGACATGTTGTTATGCAAAAAGGTTGGATACCTGGGGGCTAGAGCCTTGTCTAAGGGCAAAGGTAAAAGTTACACACATCTCAAGCATAAAAGGCCACACAGGGCTATCCCAGTCAAAACAGAAAGCGCTAAAAACCGTATGTGTTACTTCAAGGGTTGGTTAAAAAAGAGGGTTAGGCAAAAATCCCAGTTAGGAAAATATATCTATTTATTCAACATAAACACTATATACACACTCTAGAAACACCTTAATCCTAAACGCCCAAATGAGGGGTACACAATAAAAAAGCTGGCTGGAGGTCCAGCCACCCTAACCACTAGGCCTAGTCAGGCCACACCGTCACTACTCCATTACAAACCCCATTTCTTATTTCTTCACTCATCCCATAGCACCCTGACCATGTCAGGGCCTTGGTGAACATACAGGTAAGCCATAGGAGAGCCTATAGCTTGAGTTGGTTAAACAAAAGGAGTACACAACTACAAACTTAGCTTAAACCACCAGCAGCTCTGACGCCAGCCTCACACCATGCTGACCCCACGTGACTGCCCCCAGCCACGCTTACCCCGCATACCCCAAAAAACACTTGGAAAAACTACCTAGAAGGATTTCTTTATAATTACAGTTTAGAGTACTTTACAGTGCCCCCAAATGCACATCATGAATTTTTAAAATTATTATTTACAATTATAACATTCATACTATTATGGCACACTTCTCCACTATATGTACATTACGATGTCATGCAGAACCCTGCATAACACATGTATAGTATGCAAAGTCATGGAGAAGATTGTCAGGAGAAGAGTGGTGGAACACCTAGAAAGGAACGATCTCATCAACAGCAGCCAACATGGTTTCAGAGACGGGAAATCCTGTGTCACAAACCTACTGGAATTCTATGACAAGGTGACAGCAGTAAGACAAGAGAGAGAGGGGTGGGTAGATTCCATCTTCTTGGACTGCAAGAAGGCGTTTGACATTGTACCACACAAGAGATTAGTGCAAAAACTGGAGGACCAAGCAAGGATCAAGGAATACTTGTCAGGAAGACAGCAGCGAGTAATGGTACGTGGCGACGTGTCAGAGTGGGCACCTGTGACCAGCGGGGTCCCACAGGGGTCAATCCTAGGACCAGTGCTGTTTCTGGTATTTGTGAACGACGTGACGGAAGGAATAAACTCCGAGGTGTCCCTGTTTGCAGATGACGTGAAGTTGATGAGAAGAATTCATTCGATCGAAGACCAGGCAGAACTACAAAGGGATCTGGACAGGCTGCAGACCTGGTCTAACAATTGGCTCCTGGAGTTCAATCCCACCAAGTGCAAAGTCATGAAGATTGGTGAAGGGCAAAGAAGACCGCAGACGGAGTACAGTCTATGGGGCTGGAGACTACAAACCTCACTCAAGGAAAAAGATCTTGGGGTGAGTATAACACCAGGCACATCTCCTGAAGCACACATCAACCAAATAACTGCTGCAGCATATGGGCGCCTGGCAAACCTCAGAACAGCATTCCAACATCTTAATAAGGAATCGTTCAGGACCCTGTACACGGTGTATGTTAGGCTCATATTGGAGTATGCGGCACCAGTTTGGAACCCACACCTAACCAAGCATGTAAAGAAACTAGAGAAAGTGCAAAGGTTTGCAACAAGACTAGTCCCTGAGCTAAGAGGTATGTCATACGAGGAGAGGTTAAGGGAAATCAACCTGACGACACTGGAGGACAGGAGAGATAGGGGGGACATGATAAAGTCTTACAAAATACTGAGAGGAATTGACAAGGTGGACAAAGACAGGATGTTCCTGAGACTGAACACAGCAACACGGGGACACAGTTGGAAGCTGAAGACACAGATGAATCACAGGGATGTTAGGAAGTATTTCTTCAGCCACAGAGTAGTCAGGAAGTGGAATAGTTTAGGAAGCGATGTTGTAGAGGCAGGATCCATACATAGCTTTAAGCAGAGGTACGATAAAGCTCATGGTTCAGGGAGAGTGACCTAGTAGCGACCAGTGAAGAGGCGGGGCCAGGAGCTGGGACTTGACCCCTGCAACCTTAACTAGGTGAGTCAACTAGGTGAGTACACGAGGCTAGGACCAGGAGTCATGACTCGACCCATGCAACCACAATTAGGTGAGTACAATTACGTGACTACACACACACACACACACACACACACACACGCACACACACACACACACACACATACACACACACACACACACACACACACACACACACACACACACACACACACACACACACACACACACAGTCTCGTCAGTGCGTGCGCGGGTCACGCCTTCCGTGCTCCGCGAATATAAGTGTTTTCAAGGGCTACCCAAGTGATCTGAAGGGTAGCTAAGTGTGCTAGGATAGTGAACAATTCCTTGAAGGATTTATAATCTGCCGGAGCCACATAAGTGTAGGGAGAGCCGCATTTTTGAGTGGGATATAGAAAGTAAAACGTGGTACGAGTCAGAGCGGGCAGGGTAGTGTGTGTGCTCAGGCGACGTTGTCACGTGTCACCCAAGAAAGATAATAAAGTGAAACAATCGTGAGACCAGTGAGAGAAATACAGTGAATAGGGCACATCATATAACGAGAAGAAATTGAGGTGGATCTAAGCCAGGACGTCATATCGAGCTGGAAAATCTACAGGCTGCTACAGCTGCATTGCAAGTACTGTAATAACCTATGAGGTGGTTGTATGGGTGTGGGGTTCCAGGTTCCAATTAACTGCCAAGCTAATTGCGAATGATCAACTTTCATTGACGACAAAGAATAGGCACTCAAGTATTCAATAAGAAATAGCAATTGGTAATCTATGGAACAAGGCAAGTTACTATAAGCTAGGTGGCAGGACAAGGCATAAAGGGCAACATTGTAAGTAGGTGCAGGTCAAATCCCAGGAGGGTGGGGGTCAGGTCACAAGAAGTTGTGGTCAGGCAAGGGATCACTGAGACTCCACATTACACTTCAAATTCACCTACTTTACAGACACATAATAAACCCACACATAATTCCACACAAAATTACACACACACACACATACACACACACACGCACACACACACACACACACACACACACACACACACACACACACACACACACACACACACACACACACACATCAACCAAATAACCGCTGCAGCATACGGGCGCCTGGCAAACCTGAGAATAGCGTTCCGATACCTTAATAAGGAATCGTTCAAGACACTGTACGCTGTGTATGTTAGGCCCATACTGGAGTATGCAGCACCAGTCTGGAACCCACACCTGGTCAAGCACGTCAAGAAGTTAGAGAAAGTACAAAGGTTTGCAACAAGGCTAGTCCCAGAGCTCAAGGGAATGTCGTACGAGGAAGGTTAAGGGAAATCGGACTGACGACACTGGAGGACAGAAGGGTCAGGGGAGACATGATAACGACATACAAGATACTGCGGGGAATAGACAAGGTGGACAGATAGGATGTTCCAGAGAGGGGACACAGGGACAGGGGTCACAACTGGAAGCTGAAGACTCAGACGAGTCACAGGGACGTTAGGAAGTATTTCTTCAGTCATAGAGTTGTCAGCAAGTGGAATAGCCTAGCAAGTGAAGTAGTGGAGGCAGGAACCATACATAGTTTTAAGAAGAGGTATGACAAAGCTCAGGAAGCAGAGAGAGAGAGGATCCAGTAGCGATCAGTGAAGAGGCGGGGACAGGAGCTGAGTCTCGACCCCTGCAACCACAATTAGGTGAGTACAATTAGGTGAGTACACACACACACACACACACAAACCTCATTCAAGGAAAAAGATCTGGGGGTGAGTATAACACCGAGCATATCTCCTGAGGCACACATCAATCAGATAACTGCTGCAGCATACAGGCGCCTGGCAAACCTACGGATAGCGTTCCGATACCTCAGTAAGGATTCGTTCAAGACTCTGTATACCATTTACGTCAGGCCCATACTGGAGTATGCAACACCAGTTTGGAATCCACACCTAGTCAAGCACGTCAAGAAATTAGAGAAAGTGCAAAGGTTTGCAACAAGACTAGTCCCAGAGCTACAGGGATTGTCCTACGAAGAAAGGTTGAGGGAAATTGGCCTGAAGACACTGGAGGCCAGGAGGGTCAGGGGAGACATGATAACGACATATAAAATACTGTGCAGAATATTGGAAGTTGAAGACTCAGATGAATCAAAGGGATGTTAGGAAGTATTTCTTCAGTCATAGAGTAGTCAAGCCTAGAAAGTGAAGTAGTGGAGGCGGGAACCATACATAGTTTTAAGGCGTGGTATGATGAAGCTCATGGAGCAGGGAGAGAGAGGACCTAGTAGCAATCAGTGAAGAGGTGGGGCCAGGAGGAGCTATGACTCGACCCCTGCAACCACAAATAGGTGAGTACAAATAGGTGAGTACACACACACACACACACACATACCCAGACTCACACATACACTCCCCCCTCCCCCACCAACATCTCACACCTTCCCCTGATCCCACCCCTCCCTCTTTCGCCCTCCCCTCCCCACCTCCCCCTTCCCCCTCTCCCTCTCCCATTCACCCACTTGCTTCTCCCTCCTTCCCACTCCCTGTATTCCCTCCTAAATCCTCCTCCCCACCCTTCTTCCACATAGCCACAGTTCCTCCTCTACCTTCCCCCCTCCACACTCTGATAAACACACTACTAACCTAACACACAGAATTACATAGGTTTCCCATTCTGAGGCAATCAAAATAAAACAAAAATGGGTTGCCAGAGAGCAGGAAGGAAAACCAAGGGACAGGAGGAGGAATCTGCAAAGGAAGATTGGGCAGAAGAGCTCATAAAAAGAGAACATGGATGGGAAAAGAAATTAGAAGAACTTAGCATGAGAATGGAAGAGAGGATAGATTTGGAAAGCAGGAAGTGGGAGGTGCAAGTCAAAGCAGCAGAGGCTAGGATACAGAGTTTAGAAGAGGAACTAAAAAATCTGAAACAGCCTAAAGAACTAAAGAACATGTTGGGATTGACATCAGAGACTGCTACCTCAGTCACAAATAAGGGGACTGTAGGGAAAGAAGGAGCAAAACTTCATGTAGAAGCTCTATCAGAGGAGACTGTCGTAAATGAAAGAGCTAAGCTATATGTGGAGGCCCTAACAGACCACAGCAGAGCCCAGGGAAAGCCGAGAAGGGAAAATGACAGGCCACTGAGCCCAAGTACATTAGCTAGTGAAACTGAAGAAAGGAAAGCTGTCATGGAGGAAATTAAATTGAATGAAGGGATGCACTAGGATATGCAGTGGGAGAATGAAAGGGTGAAGTCAGTCTTTGTGTATGGGCTCCAGGAAGTTGAAGAGGAAACATATGAAGCAAGAAAACAAGGGGAAAAAAAGCAATTGAAAGCATCATAAAAGCAATAGGAGAAGACGACATGACCCAGCTGGAAAATTTTCGGAGAATAGGGGGGTTTGTAAAAAAAAGGACCCGGCCAGTGAAAGTGACCTTCAAGGCAGAATCGACTCGGAACAGGATCCTGTAGGAGAAAGCACGATTAAGGGACATGCCGGCATACAGGAAGGTGTATCTCGACCACGACAGAACACAAGAAGAAAGGCAGAAACTGAGAGAGATGGTACAAAGGTGGAAGGATGAAAGAGAAGGGATGGAGGAGACAGACAGGAGAACCAAGACCCAGGAAGAAGACCAAATACAGCCTCCCTCACAACTTCCTATAGAAGCCCCCCAACCAGGTCAACCCCAGTGCAACCAAACACTCTAAACCAAAACACCCATGCCATATCCAATGCCCCCACCCACTGCATTACAAACTCCACCCCCCCAGCAACCACCCATAGTTCCTTATCAGGTCTCCCACTTCCCCAACCCAATATACCTTCCAGACCACAGTCTTAGAAAAGAAGTTGAAGGTGTGGTATACAAATGCAGAAGGAATAAAAAATAAGAATGAGGAGTGGCATAAAAGAATCAAGGAGACATCCCCAGACATAATAGAAACAAGACTCACCTGAATAATAACAGATTCAATCTTTCCATCCGGATACCAAATGCTCAGAAAAGACAGAGGGAGGAGAGGGGGAGGAGGAGTTGCACTGCTCATTAAAAACCAGTGGGGCTTTGAGAAAATGGAAGGAATGGATGGCACGGGCGAAAGGGACTACTTAGTAGGAACAATTCAGTCTGAGGGACATAAGGTGATAATTGCAGTAATGTACAACCCACCACAGAACTGCAGAAGGCCAAGAGAAGAATACGATGAGAGCAACAGAGCAATGGTCAACACACTGGCCGAGGTGGCCAGGAGAGCACACATGGTGGGAGCAAAGTTACTAGTTATGGGTGATTTCAATCACAAGGAGATTGACTGGGAAAACCTGGAGCCCCATGGGGGTCCCGAAACATGGAGAGCCAAAATGATGGATGTGGTACTGGAAAACCTCATGCATCAACATGTTAGAGACACTACCAGGGAGAGAGGAGAGGATGAACCAGCAAGACTGGACCTTGTATTCACCTTGAGTAGTTCGGACATCGAGGATATCATGTATGAAAGGCCCCTGGGAGCTAGTGATCATGTGGTTCTGAGCTTCGACTACATAGTTGAGCTTAAAGTGGAGAGAGTAGCAGGAATTGGTTGGGAAAACCAAACTACAAAAGGGGGAACTACTCAGGCATGAGGAACTTCCTGCAAGACATTCTGTGGGAGAGGGAACTGACGGGAAAATCAGTACAAGAAATGATGGACTATGTGAAAACAAAATGCAAGGAGGCAGAGGAGAGGTTTGTTCCCAAGGGAAACAGAAATAATTGGAAGAACAGAACGAGTCCTTGGTTCACCCAAAGGTGTAGGGAGGCAAAAATTAGGTGTGCTAGAGAAGGGAAAAGGTACAGAAGACAGAGAACTCAGGAAAATAAAGAGATTAGCCAAAGAGCCAGAAACGAATATACACAGAAAACAAGGGAGGATCAGCGACAGTATGAAAATGACATAGCATCGAAAGTCAAGTCTGACCCGAAGCTGTTGTATAGCCACATCAGGAGGAAAACAACAGTCAAGGACCAGGTAATCAGACTGAGGAAGGGTGATGGGGAGTTCACAAGAAACGACCGAGAGGTATGTCAGGAGCTCAACACGAGATTTGAAGAAGTATTTAGTGGAAACCAGTAGGACTCCAGGAAATCAGAACAGGAGTGTACACCAGCAAGTGCTGGATGAGGTACATATAACCAAGGAGGAGGTGAAGAAGCTGCTATGCGAACTTGACACTTCAAAGGCGGTGGGACCAGACAACATCTCTCCATGGGTCCTTAAAGAGGGAACAGAGATTCTGTGTGTGCCATTAACAAAGATCTTCAACACATCAGTTGAAACTGGGCAACTCCCTGAGGTATGGAAGACGACAAATGTAGTCCCAATTTTTAAAAAGGGAGACAGACATGAGGCACTAAACTACAGACCTGTATCACTAACATGTATAGTATGCAAGGTCATGGAGATCATCAGGAGGAGAGTGGTGGAGCACCTGGAATGAAACAAGTGTATAATTGACAACCAGCACGGTTTCAGGGAAGGAAAATCCTGTGTCACAAACCTACTGGAGTTTTATGACAAGGTGACAGAAATAAGACAAGAGAGAGAGGGGTGGATCGACTGCATTTTTTTGGACTGCAAGAAGGCCTTCGACACAGTTCCTCACAAGAGGTTACTGCAAAAGCTAGAGGATCAGTCACACATAATAGGAAAGGCACTGCAATGGATCAGAGAATACCTGACAGGGAGGCAACAACGAGTCATGGTACGTGACGAGGTGTCAGAGTGGGCACATGTGACAAGCGGGGTTCCACAGGGGTCGGTCCTAGGACCTGTATATGTGAATGACATAACGGAAGGTATAGACTCAGAAGTGTCCTTGTTTGCAGACGATGTGAAGTTAATGAGAAGAATGAAATCGGATGAGGATCAGGCAGAACTACAAAGAGACCTGGATAGGCTACAAGCCTGATCAAGCAACTGGCTCCTTGAGTTTAACCCTGCTAAATGCAAAGTCACGAAGACTGGGGAAGGGCAAAGTAGACCGCAGACACAATATAGTTTAAATGGCCAAAGACTGCAAACTTCACTCAAGGAAAAAGATCTGGGGGTGAGTATAACACCGAGCATATCTCCCGAGGCACACATCAATCAGATAACTGCTGCAGCATACGGGCGCATGGCAAACCTACGGATAGCGTTCCGATACCTCAGTAAGGATTCGTTCAAGACTCTGTATACCATTTACGTCAGGCCCATACTGGAGTATGCAGCACCAGTTCGGAATCCACACCTAGTCAAGCACGTCAAGAAATTAGAGAAAGTGCAAAGGTTTGCAAAAAGACTAGTCCCAGAGCTACGGGGATTGTCCTACCAAGAAAGGTTGAGCGAAATCGGCCTGACGACACTGGAGGACAGGAGGGTCAGGGGAGACATGATAACGACATATAAAATACTGTGCAGAATAGACAAGATGGACAAAGACAGGATGTTCCAGAGATGGGACACAGACACAAGAGGTCACAACTGGAAGTTGAAGACTCAGATGAATCAAAGGGATGTTAGGAAGTATTTCTTCAGTCATAGAGTAGTCAGGCCGTGGAATAGCCTAGAAAGCGACGTAGTGGAGGCGGGAACCATACATAGTTTTAAGGCGAGGTATGATAAAGCTCATGGGGCAGGGAGAGAGAGGACCTAGTAGCAATCAGCGAAGAGGCGGGGCCAGGAGCTATGACTCGACCCCTGCAACCACAAATAGGTGAGTATACACACACACACAACACACACACGCACACACACACGCACGCGCACACACACACACACACACACACACACACACACACACACACACACACACACACACACACACACACACACACACACACACAAAGGTGGTAATTGCAGTTATGTACAACCCGCCACAGAGCTGCAGGAGGTCAAGAGAAGAATATGAAGAGAGTAGCAAAGCAATGGTGGACACACTATGTGAGGTAGCCAGAAGAGCTCAGTGAAGAGGTGGGTCCAGGAGCTATGACTCGACCCCTGCAACCACAATTAGATGAGTAAAAATTTGATGGGTAAGAGAAGGGAAAAGTTGCTAGTTGTGGGTGATTTCAAACACAACGAGATTAACCGGGTAAACCTGGAGCCACATGGAGGTCCCGAAATAACAAAAAAGGCACAATACCGTGACTGGAACGATACACAAATAACCCGCACATGAAAGAGAGAAGCTTACGACAACGTTTCGGTCCGACTTGGACCATTGACAAAGTCACACTGTGTGACTTTGTGACTTTGTGTGACTTTGTCAATGGTCCAAGTCTCACCGAAACGTCGTCATAAGCTTCTCTCTTTTATGTGCGGGTTATTTGTGAGGTCCCGAAACATGGAGAGCCAATATGATAGATGTAGTACTGGAAAACCTCATGCATCAACATGTTAGGGACACTATCAGGGAGAGAGGTGAGGATGAACCAGCAAGACTGGATATCATACTCACCTTGAGTAGTTCGGACATCGAGGACATCACACACAAAAGGCCACTTGGAGCTAGTGGTTATGTGGTTCTGAGCTTTGAATACACAGTAGAGTTACAAGTGGAGAGGGTAACAGGAATAAGCTGAGAGAAGCCAAATTACAAAAGGAGGGGAGTGGGAGGATACACAGGCATGAGGAACTTCCTGCAAGAGGTTTACTGGGAAAGAGAATTGGTAGTATAATATGTAAATGAAATGATGGACTACTTGAGAACAAAATACAAGGAGGTAGAGGAAAAGTTTGTTCCCAAGGGCAACAGAAATAATGGGAAGACCAGACTGTGCCATTAGTTCACCCAAAAGTGTAGGGAGGCAAAAACTAAGTGCACTAGAGAATGGAAAAACTACAGAATGCAAAGGACCCAGGAAAATAAAGAGATTAGTCGAAGAGCTAGAAACGAGTACACATGGTTTCAGAGATGGGAAATATTGTGTTACGAATCTACTGGAGTTCTGTGACAATGTGAAAAAAGTAAGACAAGAGAGAAAGAGAGGGGGGGGGTAGATTGAGTTATCTTGGATTGCAAGAAGTTTTTTGACACACTTCCATAAAAGAGAATAGTGCATAAGCTGGAGGACCAAGGTAAGTACAACAGGGAAGGTACTGCAATGGATCAGGGAATACTTGTCAGGAAGACAGCAGCGAGTCATGGTACGTGACGAGGTGTCAGAGTGGGCGCCTGTGACGAGCTCGGTTCCAGTGGTCAGTCCTAGGACCGGTGCTGTTTCTGGTATATGTGAACGACATGACGGAAGAAATAGACCCAGAAGTGTCATCGTAGCAGATTATGTGAAGTTGATGAGAAGAATTCAATCGAACGTGAACCAGGCCGAACTACAAAGGGAAGTTGACAGGCTGCAGACCTGGTCCAAACACTGCCTTCTGGAGTTCAATCCCACCAAGTGAAAAGTCATGAAGATTGGGGAATGGCAAAGAAGACTGGAGACTGAGTACGGTTAGGGGGCCAGGGACCACAAACCTCGCTCAAGGAAAAGGATCTTGGGGAATGTATAACACCGATCACATCTCTGGATGCGCATATCAACCAAATAACTGCTGCAGTATATGGGCGCCTAGCAAACCTAAGAATAGTATTCCGGCATCTCAATAAGGAATCGTTCAGGACCCTGTACACCGTGTATATCAGGCCTATATCGAAGTATCCAGAACCAGTTTGGAACCGACACCTACCCAAGCATGTAAGGAAATTACAAAAAGTGCAAGATTTGCAACAAGACTAGCCCTAGAGCTAAGGGTAATGTCCTACGAGAGCTTAAGGGGAATCGACCTGACGAAACTGGAGGACAGGAGAGATGGGGAATATGATAACGACATATAAAATACTGAGAGAAATTGACGAGGTGGACAGAGACAGGGTGTTCCAGAGATGGGATACAGCAACAAGGGACCACAATTGGAAGCTGAAGATTCAGATGAATCACAGGGATGTTAGGAAGTATTTCTTCAGTCACAGAGTTGTCAGGAAGTGGAATAATCTGGGAAGTGATGAAGTGGCGGTAGGATCCGTAGCTTTAAGAAGAGGTATGATACAGCACATGAAACAGGAAGAATGACCTAGTAGCGATAATTGAAAAGGCAGAGCCAGGAGCTGTGACTCGACCCTTGCAACCACAACTAGGTGAGTACAACTAGGAGAGTGCACATAAGGAAGGAAGCCCAGCGACAATATGAAAACGACATAGCATCAGAAGTAAAGTCTGACTCGAAGCTGTTGTATAGCCAAGGAGCAAGTAACCAGGCTGAGGAAGGAAGGTGGAGAATTCACAAGAAACTACCAAGAAGTATGTGAGGATATCTATATGAGATTTAAAGAAGTATTTACAGTGGAGACAGGAAGAACTCAAGGAAATCAGAATAGGAGGATATACCAACAAGGGATACACCAACAAGTGCTGGATGAAATACACACAACTGAGGAGGAGGTGAAGATGCTGCTATGTGAACTTGATATCTCAAAGGCAGTGGATCTGGGCAACATCCCTTTCTGGGTCCTTAGAGAGGGAGCAGAGATGCTGTGTGTGCCACTAACAACAATCTTCAACACATTCATGAAACTGGGCAACTGCCCGAGGTATGGAAGATGGCAAATGTAGTCCCAGTTTTTAAGAAAGGAGACAGACATGAGTCATTAAAGTACATACCAGTGTCACTGACGTGTATAGAATGGAAAGTCATGGAGAAGATTATCAGGAGGAGAGTGGTGGAGGACCTCTAAAAACTAACAAATTATAAATAACAACCAGCACGGTTTCAGGGTAGAGAAATCCCATGTCACAAACCTACTGGAGTTTTATGACAAGGTAACGTAAGTAAGATATGAGAGAGAGGATTGAGTAGATTGCATTTTCTTAGACTGCAAGAAATCCTTCGACTCAGTTATTCAGAAGCAATTAGTGCAGAAACTAGAGATTCAGGCACGCATAACAGGAAAGGCACTGTAATGGATTGGGAAATACCTGACAGGGTATTCTCCAATTCATGGTATGTGACAAGATGTCAGAGTGGGCGCTTATGACGAATGGGGTTCCACACGGGTCAGTTGTACGACCAGAGTTGTTTTTGGAATATATGAATGTCATGACGAAAGGGATAGACTCAGAAGTGTCCCTGTCTGCAGATGATTTGAAGCAAATGAGGAAAATACAAGCGGACAAGGATCAGGTAAGGCTGCCACAGCCTGCACCAACCCCTCACTCCCCTCAGAATACAATTATACAAAGGAAGCTGAAGGTATGGTACACCAACACAAAAAGAATTACAAATAAAAAGTTAGGAGTGGCAGGAAAAAACACCCCAGCATCGCTGGACATCAAAGCAATCACTGAGACAAAGCACACAGGAGTGGTAACAAATGCAATCTTCTTGTCTGTGTATCAGGTCCTGAGGAAAGAAAAGGAAAACAGGATGGAGGAGGGGGTGGAGAAGGAGCTGCACTGCTCATCAAAAAGTAATAGGGGTCCAAAAGTGATGATAGCCATGTTATACAACCCGCAATCAAAACGCAGGAGGCCTAGAAAAGAATACGATGACAGCAACAGAGCGATGGTGTACACACCAGCCGAGGCTGCCAGAAGGGCCCAAAAGAGCAGAGGCAGAACTGGAAATCTTCATGTACATACATAATAGGGACATAACCAGAGAGAGAGAGAGAGATGGTGAAGTAGCAAAGCTGGACCTTGCATTCACCTTGAACAGTTCGGACATAGGGGATATCTCAAACGAAAGGTCCCAAGGCACTAGCGATTACAGTGTCTTGAGTTTCGAATACATAGCAGAGTTAATAATGGAGAGTGAAGCAGTACGAGAAGGACAGGCGAAGCCAAACTTTCAGAAAACAGACTACACAGGTATGAGGTACAGTGGGTGAGCTAGGTGAAGACAGTAAATGAAATGATTGAATACGTGACCACAAAGTTCAGGGAGGCAGTGTAGAAGTTCGTGCCAAGGGGCAACAGAAACAACAGGAACATCAGATGATGTGGAGATGCCAAAGTCAAGTGTGCTAGAGCATGGAAGCGGAATAGAAGGCAAAGGACCCAGGAAAATAGGGAGTTGAGCAGAAGAGCCAAAAATAAATATGCATGCTCAGCGTCAATGTGAGAATGACTTAGCAACAAAAGCCAAATTAGACCCAAAGCTGTTATAGTCACATTAGGTGAAAAACAACAGTCAAGGATTAGGTAATCAGGTTGAGAAAGTAAGGAGGAGAGCTCACAGGGAACCACAAGGAAGCATGTGAGGAGACAGAGAGGCTTCCAGCAAACCCAGGTGGTAGGGTACACCTGCAAGCGATGGACAACTGCTAGGGGAACAAGACAACTCAAAGGTGGTGGGCCCAGATAATATCTCTTCCTGGATCATGAAAGAAAGAGGAACTGCACTGTGTGTGCAATTAACAAAAATCTTCAATAAATCTAGTAAAACAGGACAACTGCCTGAGATGAGGAAGACAACAAATGCAGTCTCGATTCTTAAGAAAGGAGATAAACAGGATGTGCTAAATTACCAACCAGTGTCGCTGACATGTATAGTATGCAGAGTTATAGAGAAGATTATCAGAAGAGTGGTAGAGAAACTAAAAAGGAATGGGCTCATACACGACAACCAGCACAGAATCTGGGAAGGGAAATCCGGCGTCACACACCTCCAGGAGTTCTACGATTGTGAGGGAAAAGTTCAACAGATAGAGTATCGAGCAAGTACATGGTAACAACAGTTTGATTGCCGGCTACTTGTTAAGGTAGGGGAAGTCTAGCTCCCGCTATTCCCCCCTTTTTCCCCCTCCCGAAAGTGATAGTTTGATTGCCGGCTGCTTGTTAAGGTAGGGTCAGTCTAGCTCCCGCTATCCCCCCTCCCCGAAAGGTGACGTGTGGGGCTCCGGTCAAACAGTAATCACTTGACTCCCAGCTCCCAGCACTACTGTAAGTACACGCCTGCTCATATTTTAGTGGACTTATTAGTTGAAAGCTTCACTTTTGACCAACAATAAACTTAGTCCCTTCAGCCTTGATATCTCATAAATATTTTAATAATCACCACGTCTTTTAGGTATTGCACTTATCATGGAGAGTGATTTCTTAAGCAGTGGGTAACCTGTCTCTCTTTACAGCTTGGAATGACAGAATGGGTCACCTGCCAACCAACGAGAAGAATTGATGGAGATGGACTAAAGTCCTGAGACGTCCCATGTTGGATCTATCCACCTATTATCTATAGATGCAGGACATAACCTCTCATCATAGCAGTGGCAACGAACCTGCTTTCCTGTCATCTGGACTAATTATTCACGGCTACAGACTGTGAAGAACGAGCCGGTGGGTTGTCACCAACACCTTCGACCCCCCCCCACACATCATCAGCAACGGCTACGATTTCAACAACACGCAGTGTCACCAACACCAGACACCACAATATCACTATATATATTAGTGTTGAGTTCAAATGTTATTTTTTTCATTTCATTTTTCATTTTTCTTTCAAATAGGATATACCTTTCATTTTTCCTTGTTTTATGTTTACTTTAATAAATAATAAAGTGTTTATCTTTGTGAATTATTATTTCTTTTTCTATTCATTAATTTTTCTGAGGAGGAGCCAGCCTTGGTAATACTGTCTGAAGTTGTTACAGGGCTGAGTAAGTCTTCACAACCATAATGTAACAAAAGTACGGCAGGAGAGAGATGGATAGATTGCATTTTCTTGGACTGTAAGAAGGCTTTGGACACAGTACCAAACAAGAGACTGGTTGACAAGCTGGAGGAGCAGGCAGGAATAGGAGGGAAAGTACTGAAGTGGATCACTGAATACCTGACAGGAAGGAAACAACGTGTGTTGATATGAGATGAGATGTCAGAGTGGGTGCATGTGTCTGTGTCGAGTGGAATTCCGAAAGGGTCACCACGAGGACCAATCCAAGGTCCAGTGTTGTTTATTTTATTTGTGAATAACATGCCAAAAGAGAAGGATTCAGAGGTGTCCCCCTTCACAGTCATTGTGAAGCTAATGAACGGAATACAAGCAGACGAGGATCAGGTAAGCTTACTACGGGATCTGGACAGGCTACAGGCCTGGTCTAGCAACTGGCTCCTGGAGTTCAACCCCGCCAAGTGCAAAATCATGAAGATTGAGGAAGGGCAAAGAAGACTTCAAACAGAATACAGCCTAGGGAGTCCAAAGACTACAAACCTCACTCAAGGAAAAGTACCCTGGGGTGAGTATAATACCGAACATATCTCTTGAGGCGCATATCAAACAAATAACTATTGCAGCATATGGTTGACTAGCAAACCTAAGAATAGCTTTCCAACATCTCAGTAAGGAGTCGTTCAGTACTCTGTACACTGTGTACGACAGGCATATATTAGAGAATACAGCACCAATTTGGAAACCACACCTGGGCAAGCACATCAAGAAATTAGAAAAAGTGCAAAAGGTTTGAAACGAGACTAGTCCTGGAGCTAAGGGGCATGTCCTACGAGGAGATGTTCAGGGAAATTGACCTTACGACACTGGAAGACAAGACAGACAAGAGGAGGGACATGATATCAACATAAAAATACTGAGAGGAATCGACAAGGAGGACAGAGATGTTCCAGAGATGGGACACAGCAACAAGGGGTAACAATTGGAAGTTGAAAAATCAGATAAGTCACAGATATGTTAAGTATTTCTTCAGTCACAGAACTGTCAGGAAGTGGAAGAGTCTATAAAGTGAGGTGGAGGCAGGATCCATACATAACTGCAAGAACAGGTATGATAGCGCTCACAGAGCAGGAAGTGAGTGACCCAGTAGTGACCAGTGAAGAGGCAGGGCCTGTGGAGAAATTTTCTCCAGGAGGGGGGTATCAGCCCCCTTCAGCCCCTTTCAGCCCTTTCAGCCCTGAGGGGCCCCGCCCTCTCAGAAGGGGCAAGCATCTTGTTTACTGCTACAGTGAGTAATTGATTGCAGATGCAGTACGAGTATGCGACGTGGTCAAGCGACCGCTGCTCCTTGCAGTCCAGTGTTGCAGAGTGTATTTTAATAAGAGACAGTATATCTCTTACCTTAGCAGGACAATTAAGGAAAATCCTGCTCCCACTTTATTACCATAGTAAAGATAGTGGACATTGTTGTCTATGCTTAAGACAGCAAGATTTAAACATTCTGCTTTGCTTCATCGAGGAAGTGGCAAGGAAGCAAAAGTACTAGGTCAGCTCTTCCTTTGTGTTGGGGCAGTAACGGCGTGGGGCGTTGTGGCATCTTCAGATTACTTTTGACTCTACTGAGAGTGACACTGACGCCAGGATAACCAACAAAGAACGATCTCTGCGTTAGTGTGAACAAAGTGTCTCACAAAACACAATAAACACTTACAGAGAAGTGTGATCAGCTTCTTCAGTGATATTGTGTGAACAATTATTGATGAACAGTGTAACAACGAGTGTTGCGATCCAACAGAGTGTAGTGCGACATTCTTCAAATAACACTGTTCTTCAATCAACTCAACGGATATCCGGGCATAATTAAGGGTCAGATACATATACCCAGGTAAGTGTTCTAACTCGTGATGTTCTACTATTGACTGCGCAGTTGAGAATAAAATCGTGAGTTAGTCACTTATCATAAAACCCGGTGATATGCGGACCTTTGAGTCCCCACAATCTTCAACATCGTTATGGAAACTGGGAAACCTACTTTGAGGTATGGAAGACGGCCAAATGTAGTTTGCCCATGTTTAGAAAAAGGATGAAGAAAAGTTAGGACACGTAAATATGAGCGACCTCTGTGTCAATAGAGTTTCGTGTATAGTACTGCTCAGATAAAATATAATTTTATGGAATGTAAGATTTTTCAGGATGGGAGTTGTGGTGTGACAGCACCTGGAACGGGAACCCCAAGTGTATATAAATGCCTAACCAGTCTCGGAGTTAAGGGGAAGGCATAATCTTGGTGCTAAACCTTCTGTGAGTTTTAGATTAATATACAGAAGTAAGACCCGTGAGAGAGGGGTGGTGTTGTATTGTATCGTATTGGACTGCATGATGGCTTTGAAACATACAAGTTCACTCACAATGAGATTAGTGCAGATGTAGAAATCATAGGGCATATACAGGAAAAGGGCACTGCAATGGTATTCAGGAGATACCTGACAGGTGAGGCAACACGATTCATGTTAATCGTAATGATGTACATCAGTCAGTGGGCACCTGTTTTTCTGACGAGCGTGATGGCTTGGTAACAAGGGGTCGGTCCTAGGACAGTTGCTATGTTTGCGTTATATGTGAACGACTGATGGACAGGGTTAGACTGCAGAAGTGTTCCCTGTTTGCAGATGATGTGATAAGTTACTGTGGGAGATTAAAATCTGTATGAGGACCAGGGCAAGGACTTCAAAGAGACTGGACAGACTGTGCCACACCTGTGTCCTGCAAAATGGCCTTCTCGAATTTAATTCTGCCAAAGCAAAGTCATGAAGATAGGGGAAGGGCAAGAAGACCACAGTCAGAGTATAGGCTAGGTTAGCCAAAGACTGCAAACTCAATCAGGAGTAAAGACTTGGGTGGGTTGAGTAATAACACCGAGCATGTCTCCGGAACCACACATCAATCAGATAACTGCTGCAGCATTATGGGGCGCGCCTGCAAATCTCGAGTACAGCATTCCCGATACTCCTTAGTAAGGAATCATTCAAGACATGTACTGCCTGGTGTATGTCAGGCCGATACTGGTGTATGCTAGCACCTGTTTGGAACCCGCACTTGATAAAGCACGTCAAGATACTACAGACAGGATACAAAGGTGTGCGACAAGTTAGTTTGTCTAGTGCTAAGGGAATTTACTTATGAAGGAAGAACGATTAAGGGAAATCGGCTCCCTCCTGACGATCCACTTGGGAGCGAAGAGTGGGTCAGGGGAGAACATGATAACGATCATATAAAATATCTGAGTGGGAATAGACAAGGTGGACAAAGACAGGAATGTTCCCCAGGTAGGAGGGGACACAGGATACAAGAGGACCAATCAATTGGAATGTTGAAGACAAAAATGAGTCAGAGAGATTGTAGGAAGTATTCTATTCCTGTCATTAGAGTTAGTTAAGAGGAAGTGGAATAACCTAGAAATGATGTTGTGGAGGCAAGGAACCATTTACAACAGTTTTAAGTGAGTTTGATAAAGACATGGAGCGGGGCGAGAGAGGAGGGCCCAGTTATGAGCAATCCGGTTGTGAAGAGGCGGGGCAGGAGATAAGATCCTCGACCTCCTGCAACACACAAAATAGGATGAGTACAAATAAGTGAGTACACACACCAACAAAACACACAACAACACACACTCAAGTCACACACACACGCTCACACACAAGTGTCTAATCGACATGTGTTTCAACTACCACTCACCACACACCACAAACCACACACACTACAGACTTAGACACACCACAATCACATCACACACCCACACACACACTACACACACACACACCACACTACACACACACACAGTGACACACAACACCTACACACATGGAAGATTTTGAAAGTGCCAAAGGCTGTTTAGGAGGTCTAGAATCAGGCACTCTGCTGCCACAAGGAGAACAAATATTTTTCAACTTTGTAAGGACAAGAGAAAAACCCAATGTCAGTAAGTCTAGTCTGGTTAGTGAGTGAACTGTGAGGTTGCATATTAGCAACTGTGAGGTTGTTTATAGCAAATAACTGTGAGTTTGTTTATGACAACTGTGAGGTTGCTATTAGCAACTGTGGAAGTGTTTGCTATATTAGCATACTGTGAGGGTTGCATATAGCAACTTGTGAGGTTGTAAGTTATTTTGTGCAACTGGTAGAGGTTTCATATAGCAACTGTGAGGTTGCATTTAGCAAACTGTGATGGTTGCATATAGCAAACTGTGAGGTTGCATATAGCAATTGCAAAAAGATAAACAAATGAATGAACATGTGATAACAATATATTGTATCAGTTTTGGTTGGCATACCAGTAGACTCCAGAAAGTGGTACTGCCGATAGTCGGGCTGTGTCATGAATAAGGGAAAGTGGTACTGCAATAGTCAGGCTGTGTCATTAATAAGGAATGTGGTACTTGCCATAGTACTCAGGCTGTGTCATGAAGAAGGAAAGTGGTACTGCATAGGTCAGGCTGTGTCATGAATAAGGAAAGTGGTCTGCCATAGTAGGCAGTGCTTAAATAAGGATTGGGTACTGCCATAGTAGGCAGTTGTCATAAATAAGGAAAGGGTACTGCCATAGTCAGGCAGTGTCTTAAATAAAGGAAAGGGTTGGGTAGCTGCCTAGTCAGCTGTGTCATGAATAAGGGAAAGTAGGTACTGCAGAGTCAGGCTGTTGTGACATGAATAAGGAAAGTGGTTTTGCCATTGTCAGGCTTGTGTCATGATTAGGATAGTGGGTACTGCCATAGCAGGCTGTGTCATGGGAATTAGGAAAGTGGTACTGCTCTAGACAGGCTGTGTCATGAATAAGGAAAGTGGTACTGCCATAGTCAGGCAGTGTCATAAATAAGGAAAGTGGTACTGCCATAGTCAGGCAGTGTCATAAATAAGGAGAAAGGTGGTACTGCCATAGTCAGCAGTGTCATTAAATAAGGAAGTTGGTACTTGCCAAAAGTCTGGGCTTGTGTCATGAATAAGAAGTGGTACAGCCATTAGTAGGCTGTGTCATGAATAAGGAAAGTGGTTACTGCATAGTAGGCTGTGTCTTGATTAAGGAAAGTGGTACTGCCTTTAGTCATGCGATGTCTAAATAAGGAAAGTGGTACTGCCATAGTCAGGCAGTGTCATAAATAAGGAAAGTGGTACTGCCATAGTCAGGCAGTGTCATAAATAAGGAAAGTGGTACTGCCATAGTCAGGCTGTGTCATGAATAAGGAAAGTGGTACTGCCAGAGTCAGGCACTGTGACATGGAATAAGGAAAGTGGATAACTGCCATAGTCCAGGCTGTGTCATGAATAAGGAAAGTGGTACTGCCATAGTCAGGCTGTGTCATGAATAAGGAAAGTGGTACTGCCATAGTCAGGCTGTGTCATGAATAAGGAAAGTGGTACTGCCATAGTCAGGCTGTGTTCTTGAATAAGGAAAAGTAGGTTACTTGCCATAGGTCAGGCTGTGTCATGAAGATAAGGAAAGTGGGTACTGCCATAGTACGCTGTTGTCTAATTATGAAGTGGGTTACTGCCATAGTCGGACTCGCTGTTTGAAAAGGAAAGTGGTACTGCCATAGTCAGGATGTGATGTCATGAATAGGGAAATGGTACTGCATAGTCAGGCGAGTCATAATAAGAAAGTGGTCTAGGCCATATCAGGCTGAGTCATAAATAAGGAAAGTTGGTAGTGCCTTAGTCGGCTGTGGTCATGAAATAAGGAAAGTGGTACTGCTAGTTCAGGCTGAGTCATAAATATGGATAAGTGGTACTGCATAGGTCAGGCTGAGTCTTAAATAAGGAAAGTGGTACTGCCATAGTCAGCTGTGTCTTGAATAAGGAAAGTGGTTCTGCCATTGTCAGGCTGTGTCAATGTAAGGAAGTAGGTACTGCCATAGTCAGGCTGTGTCATGAATAAGGAGGAAAAGTGGATTACTGCCATAGTCGGCTGTGTCATGAATAAGGAAAAGTGGTACTGCCATAGTCAGGCTGTGTCATGAATAAGAAAGTTGTATGCCATAGTTAAGGCTGGTAATAAATAAGGAAAAGTGGAACTCGCTCATAGTCAGGCTGTGTATGAATAAGGAAAGTGGTACTGTTAGTCACGGCTGTGTCATAAATAAGGAAAAAGTGGTACTGCCATACAGTCAGGCATTTACCATAATAATTAAATATTTTCCTTCCACGTCATGTTCTTTCCATAAAATGACTATTAAAGCCAATACATTTATATTCAAACCAACTAAAGATTAAATCCACTACTCATATTCCAAAAATTCCCCTATTCATCCACTACCTTTATATACAATCCTCCTTAACTGTTATATTTACTATCACTACCTTCAATATACACACCACTTCCCTATTACATAACTACCTTCATTTACCATCAAAATTCCCTATTACATACTATTATATACATCACATCCATTTACATCCACTACATATATAACCATAACACACACCTTTCCCTATTATACCTCTCCCCCCCCCAATAATTCATAGACCAACCAAATCCTTTATCATATCTAAGATAAACCACCCTCCCATATCCCTCCTCCACGCACGCACACTCTTAACACCACAAGAATATTTTTCATATTCTTCAATAAAAAAACTAAATACCACCCTACAATCAAACTAATCCCTTTACAATTTCATCACTTTCGGGCCGTTTTAACCGGTGCCACCAACAACCCGTCAGGTGCTAAGCGGCTAGCGCGTCCCAACCACCTATTCTACAACAAACTAACCCATAGCATATGCACTCTTCTACACAATAATCATATAAATTGGGGCTATGCAATAGGGTTTGCAATAAATACTTCTGCATGTGGAAAACTATGGGGTACTCACTCTAGGTGAAAGGCCGTGTGTGTGTGTGTTAGAGTAAAGTAATTAGCTTTTACTAAGCGCTTAATAGCAATTAGATAGCACTTATAGTAGGCGGGCATGATTGGCAGGCTAGTGTGGGCTCAACCTGTACAACACTATCGAAAGTGCACAACATGATACCCACGTACACACACACACACACACACACACACACCACACACATTTCTTCAGGCACTTGTTAGAAGTGCTGAGGTCTGTGGTCACAGTATGCAGAGGTCAGTGTCAGAAAGAGTCATCCTGGCTAGCTGTCTAGGGGAATTTAGTGTCGAGCTGTTGATCAAAAACACAATGGCCTTTGACTGCGAAGAAATCGTAATGACACGATTGGCAACAAACCATACCCCAGTCGGGATTGAACCCGCGGTCATAGTGTCTCAAAACTCCAGCCCGTCGCGTTAGCCACTAGACCAGATTGCCACTATTTGATTCATCCAACTAGGTTAATTTCTACAGTGGTGCCTTTATAAGCTTGGGACAGTTACTGGGTTAAGTTACAATGGGTAAATTAAATCTACCACATCTGCCCTAGCAATTATCGCATTGGCTTTTCGGACAGATGAAAGCTCATATACATGAGCTCAGGATGATTCCAGAGCTACTGGTCTGTCTATATTATATATACAAGAACTTAGTTGGACAATACAATTTCATTGAGGAAATTGTCGAAGATATAGTTGAAGACAGGTTGCATAATTATCTTCCCGCCCACCATTGGAGTCAGAAAAGATTCTGATACCAATCCTATTCGTGTTGTATATAATTGCAGCGCTCGTGCAAATAAAGTTGTAGCAAGTTTAATGACTGTCTTGATGACTGACCCTCCCACTAAACTGAGATGCTTGGAGAAGTGCTTATCAAATTATCGCACTAACCCATTTGCCTCTTCTCGCTGCTATTTCCCAAAGCTTTCTTAAGAGTAGGTCTACAAGAAATAGATAAGAGATTATACTCCGATTTCTTGGTGGCTGAAAATCCACATGATCTCAAAGTCCTAGTGAAATATTATTCGTTTCAAATCAGTATTTTTTGGTGCAACATCCCTCTTCCATTCTTAATAGACGCTACTCTTAAATACACATTTTAGAAATCTGAAAGTCCTTCAAAGAATCTTAATAGATAAGTTTCTATGTGGACCATTCTTCATAGGTACTGTGAAATTAAAGGAGGTTTGAAAATCCTTTTACAGAGAAGCTAACAAGGGGCGGAATTGAAAGGAACGCATATTTATGCCCTAGGATGTGGAAATACAAAATTCATAGCACATTAAGGGAACTTATCAAAAGAAGATTTCCCTATGCTGAAATTCCTGATTGCAACAATAGTAGGGACTTAATTGGAACACGCAGGATAGATACTTTGTCGTCATCTATGAGGAGATAAACAATAAATCTTGCAGTACCAATCACTTATCCGTAGTTTACTTCGTCAGAAGGTATCACAATGGTTTTGTTACTTCTCGGACTGTATCACCAATTACCATAAAGGGTAAATGCTTAAGCAAGATGCATGGAAGCTCCAAAATTGGATTGGGATGAAACTTGCCTCTAGAAATGAGTAGTCAAGCATGGGATGAAATATCCAGGGAGGTTTAAACATAACTTCATCAAAGTAATTTTCCAGAGAAAACATAGGTCAAGATGGGGAAACATGGACACATTTGCATGTGTTTCTGTGAATGCATCAACCAGAGGTTATGGCGCTGTAGCTTACATGTGTAATGGCTGAAGGAAGTACACTAATTACTTCAAAGGGCCAGGGTAGCACCCTTGAAGATGAGTCAGTACCACATTGGAACTGACAAGCACTCTATGTAGGGTACAAAATTACCTGCTATCTAAAATGTACGTGATCATACTCACTATTGAAAAAACCGTGTTCTGGAGTGATATTGAAGCATTCTCCAGGGTTAAGAAATTATAAGGTGTAAGTAGGTCTTGTACAGAAATGAGTAGCAGAAATTAAGAGATGCAGAGAGATTTTCTCTTTATCCACGTCTTACCATGAGAATCCAAGCTGACATGTTGTCACGTGGTTTGTCCCTCTTAGAAATTTGTGGATAATAAATTTCGGCTCCTCGGACCGAAATGGGCTATCTAATGAAAAATAACTTGAGCCTCAGCAAAAAAAAGATCTCAATTCTTGCCGCCTGGGAAGGAGTTATGTCTCTGCCGTGTAATATTAGTTGGTTTATGGGTGAAGGTTTTTATAGGGCTGTTCCCAACTTATGAGTATTCCCAATGTTGTTGGTGGGAAATAGGGTTTGGGTGAGTAATGGTTAGATGAGGGGGGGTTATCTACGACAAGGTGGTGGGATTATTGGAGAGGGGAGGGGTTTGGGATTGGTTTTGGTTTTTTTAGGTGGGGTTGTGTCGGGGTTATTAATTTGTTGGGTTTGGGGTAGTGGGTGGGGGGGTTTCTATTTATGTTTGGTGTGGTGGGGTGGGGCGCGGTTATGTAGATTTTCAGTTATGGTTTCAACTCACTTGGTGTTTTTAAAACTTCTTGGTTTAACAGAGATGGTGGTGGGAGTGTGTTCGGATGATGGTAGTATGTTTTGTGGTGGTTGTGGGGGGGCGTCGGTTTTGGGTATGTTGGCTGGTTGGAAGGGAGGCTCTTCCATTTTGTTGGTTTGCCCCTTTATTCACCATAGTTTTGTATTACTCATGGGGATGTGTGGGTGGTTGAACGAACATGTGATGGTGTTGTGGATTTGGGGGGATTGTGAATTTTGATGTTACGTTGGTGGGTGTGGGGACACAACACAGATGTGTATCATTGCATAGGGAGTTTTAGTTTGGGTGTGTGGAGGTGTGGGTAGCTGAGTCTATTCGGGGGGGATATGTTTACGGAAATTCCTACTGGAGTTTCCTTTGCAAGGGTTGGTGGGGTGGCGCTGGTGCTAGTATATGGATGGGTCGATAGTTTGTTAATTGTGATCTTTGTTTGTGGAAAATTGATTAAAAAAAGGTTTATTGTTAAGTTAAAGATTGCATTGATTTGTCAAGGGCTTGATTTTGTAAGAATTAACAGGAATCGTCTATTACGGATTAGTATTAAATCATATAAATGATATTGGATTTTTAGTAAACTCTTTTGAATTATTATTCATGATTAGGGACTGTTGTCTTCGTTTTGGGATCGACGGATATCATACGTTCTCCTTATTTCGGATTGTCCACGCGTTGGTATTGTGCATGAATTTTTACTTGGGGGAGGGAGTAGAGTCAGTGGTCCTGTGACCGATGGTTAAAGTAATATTTTGAGTGTTGTACCTATTTTATCGATGATGTTAGGTGTTTTGTTGAAGGGGGGGGTAAGAGGTGTAGTTTTCCATCTATGGGGGGGGTATTGTTTTGGGGTACCACTTTTTTCTCTGGGGCAATATAGGTGACGTGATTGGGGGTTTTTGGACTGCGGGGATGGGTAATTGTTTGGGGCGTATATTAGGTGTTGCTGTGTCTAGCGTGGTTTTTTGTGGAAATTTACGGTGCTCCTGGGCTGCTGGGGGTTTAAGGGTGCATTTGGTGGTTTGGTTGGGGGGGGGTGGGATGAATGTTATGGTTTGGATGGGCTATGTTCAAGGTGTGGAGGATGTCTGTTGGCTTTAGTATGCGGGGGTGGTGAGTGGGACGAGGGGGGGGGCGTTGGCGCGGAGGTGTGTTGGCTTGTGAGGAGGGTGATTTCATGCTGTTCTTTCAGTGTTGCCTGATGTCTTCCGCAAGTTGTTTGGTAAGGGTGGATGATTTAGTGTATTTGGAATTACGTTTGACTTACTTTGGGGATAGGCGGGTTTTGGTGGTTTTGTTGGTTTGGTAATGTTCTGGATTGAGGGGTTTTTTAAGGGGGGGTTGTCGGGTGTGTTTTTTGGTGGTATGTTTTTTTGTTTTCAATGATGGTTTTCTTTGTTTCAGAGTTACTGAGGTGTGTGTTGTTATGGTGAGGGGGTGACTGTCTTGGAGGGGTCGTCTGTGGGGGATCGAGCGATTTTGATCTAATATCATTTGTGGCTTTTCTATGAATACTCATATAGGTTGGGGGTAAAGTTGTAGGGGGGATCTTGGGGATGGTGTCCAGGCGGTGTAAAATTGGAGAATCGCGGATGTGTAGACATGCGGCCATGTTTGGCTAAGAGATACGCGGGGAAGAACTGGGATGGTTTTGTGTTTGTTTTTCTTTGTGTGGGGTTAAGTCGGTGGGCAGTTAAGGTGATTTTATAACACGCAGTATTCGGAACAGGTTTGGGGATTTCCATTATTGTAAAAAGTCGATTGTATGTTTGGGAGGGAAGGTAAAGTTGGGGCGGGAGAATTGAGACGGGGTATAGGGGGGAATTAATCTTCCATCCTCATTGGGGACGGGGGGAAAACTTTATGGAGCTGGTTTGTTCCTGGAATAACATTAAGTCCTTAAAAGGTCCTGGTGACATAGGTTTATTGTCCAATGATGGTCCGAGGGGTTTCCCAATGGGCAATCTTTGGAAAAAAAATAAAGACAGACAGATATTTGTGTGCCGAGTCCTATTATTTTATCCTGGATGAATATGGATAGGAGTCATGGTCAGGGTAGACAGTTTGATGGTTTTTGAGCTATTGTTTTGTTTTTGTTAAGTGAAATTTAATGGATATCCAGGCATTTAGTATTTATAATACTAGGTGCCGGTTAGAATTACACTGTGTTGAAAATACTAAAATTAGGGATGTTCTCACAGAATATCACCCTTATAACACTGACCCCCCCCTCCTTACAAAGCTGTTCAGAAAAATTCAGATCCAAATGCGCAGCAGTGGGATTATAGTGGTGAGTGGGCGAGTGAAGTGGAATTATTTTGAGTTGAGCGTGTATTTGTTTCCACCTTGCAAGCGCAATCCCTCCGCCGGCCCGCAACATAGCTGTGGTTGTTATTGGCTTCACTGGTGGGGGGTATAAAGCCCCAGGGACACTGGAACACGGTGTTTACCTTGCTTATGGCCCTGAGGGGGGGCCCCCATGCCCTATCCTGTAATGCGGCAAGCGTCTTGGTGTTGGTTGCCTACAGTTAGATGGTTATCTTTGATTGGCAGTTGCCAGTTATGAACGTGCGGATGAGTCGAAGTGGTCAAGGCGACCCACACCCGACCTATCTGATTATTCCTTTGATAGTCCTTGTGTTGCCTGCTGAGTGAGATTTTTTTTATGAAAAAATGAGGTTACAATAAGATCGGTACCCTTTGCAATTCATGGTGAGTTTCTTTAGTTCATGGTTTTGTACACTAATTTGGACGGTCATGGATATAAAAGAGTTTTGTTCCTATAGGTTCATAAGTTTTAAATAACATAGTGGCATTGTGGTCTATTGCTTATGGACAGCAAGGACTTTAAACATCCGGCTTCTGCTTATTAGAGAGTAAGTGAGAGCCAAGGAGGGGTGAAGCAAAAGGAGTACTAGGTCTCAGGCTTTTATCCTTTGTGCTGGGGTGCAGTTGAACTGGGTCCGTTGGGGTTCCATTTGTGGGCAGTGCTTTCAGATCTACTTTTTGACTTTTCCTACTGTGTCTGTGTGACACTGACGCCAGGATAATCCAACCAAATAAAGAAAAGACAGAAAGTTTCTGCGCGTTTTAGGTGTGAACATCATGTGTTCACAAACACACAAAAATAAAACACTTACAGAGGAAAGTCGTGATCACAGCTTCTTCAGTGAAACTTGTGTGGTTAAACATTAATGAATGAAAAGTTGTGTGGTAGTGTAACCAAACGTGTTAGTGTAGTTGATTTCCAACAGCAGTGTATGGTCCGCGGGGACATTTTCCTTCATAAAAATTTTTACTTCTTGTCTTTTCTTACTAATGCAATATCCTCCAAGGTCTATTTTAAATAGGGCGTAATTAAGGGTTCAAGGGGATTCCATTTTATAACCCCAGGTAAGTGTTTTACTAACTCGTGTGGGAAGTGCCTACTATTGGGTCTGTGTGTGCCTAGCGTTGAGAGTATTATAAAATTCGTCAGATATTTTAGTGTGCTAATTACTCCAATCAAATAACCCCAGTGGGCTAACTTGCGGCCCACTTCTCGGTGGGTCAACAACAAGTAAAGTTTCGGTCAGCAATTCAGTGGTGAATGGACAATATACTGCTAGGACACATAACACCCCCTTGGGGTTAACTTATTAAATCTTTACAATAAATTATTACTCATTTTACAAAGACCCCATTGAGGAGATGACTTCGAACGTGGACCAGCGCTTCTTCAAGTACCTCGTCTGCAGGGGCGGCTGTGCAGGCGAATGAGCTGTCTTTCTAAGTTAAGGTTTTCCCTACATTTAAACTTAGCTGGTAATCCATTTCTCACAGGGCAGGAACTATGAAACCTCCATGAACCACAATTTGGTTTGTTACGATTAGATGAGTACTTAACACACTCACACACATACAAACCTCACACTCACAAACATACACAACACACCACATACTCACACTCACACCATACACACACTCACACACACACACACACACACACACCACAACACACACACACAACCACACACACTCCACCAAAGACACACCACAACGTAGTGTAGTGGGTTCGAGTACGCAAGCGCCAGGCTCCGAATAGGAATTCTTTGTATGCTTTTGGGCGTGTTTTGTGCAGATAGAACCAAACAGTGTTTGTGACAACGTCAGTGAAGACAACCTACCAAGTGATAACCAAAGTTTTTAGCATAAAATAAATAAAGTAAAGGCGAGAGAGAGGGTAAGCCTGAAATATACAACAAAATTTCATAACGTTGCCAGTTTCGTTTGAGGCCTAGTTGGCACTTGTTGGCCACATTGTTACAAATATAACAAAGTACCAAAGAGCGAGTGACTAAAGAGAAAAAGAGCAAATAGAATTAAGAGAGGGTGGCTAACGACAATAATGTGATGTAGCACCTATAGCGTGAAACAATGTGCTGTAGCCAGGAGCAAGGGGAATATTTAATATATTAATATATATATATATATATATATATAATATATATATAATTTATATATATATATATATATATTATATATATATGCATACATATACATAAAATATGTATTAAGCAGAGGTGTGGCAGCAGTAGGCTGAGAAGTAGTGCTTTGCATAACAGGTTTGGTGTCATCACAAAATAGAAGTGTACTTACCAAAAAGTGAAGTGTTGTTAAATTATAAAAGTAGGCAGTATACAAGTGATATAAGTGTGGTAAATGAGGACTCCATAGAGGGCACCGAGGGAAAAGAAGAAAAGAATAGTTGAAGAAGTCGAGGCAGGAAGGGCGAGGTGCACGAGTCATCGTACTGCGAGCATCGATAAGCGGAGCATCGTACATTCAGGCAGCTGGATGGACATCCCTCTCTGAGGAGTAACGTACAAAATCAACTGTTTGTGGTTGCATGGAAGTCTTGAGTGGTAGAGCGGCCCTACGGTCACTGGTAGCCATCTAAACCCTGCTCCAGGAGCATATTTCATACACACAAACACCTAGCAGTGTAGGGAAGATAAAATTTGTGGAAGCAAGGAAATAAGCAGGAGGGGATTAAGTCGTGGCTAATGGGGATACAGCCCTGACAACAGTTTTGAGAGATAATGTTTTTTTAGGGAACAAAGACAGTTAAATCTGAGAAGCAAGTATTGGGTAAACAATGTAGTAAAAGGTATAGTAACATAAATGGTTGTGAAAGAATGACTTGGGTTGACACACGCTAGTATTATATTATTAGAATTACTCTCAGTGTTAATGGTATTTTATTAGTATTACGGATACACAGAAGGGTGAATTTGCTATTTTTTTTTTTTTTGGGGTACATATTATACAACTGACGTGTCACACACACCACGTGCGCACAAACACATACCACTCGGGGCCAGGACCTTGAGTCTCGTACCCTTGAAACACTACTAGGTGATACACACAGTGATCCTTGAGTTATTTGACGCGTTCCCCTCACCCCCCCACAGCACCTTTCTCTTCCCTCCACAGACCTTGTCCCCCTCCCCCGCTCTTGCCTTCACTCCCTCCTACCTCTATCTTTTCTTCCCTTCGCGTTACCCTCTCTCTTAGCCTTTTTCCCTTCCCCTTCCCCTACTCTCTCTCTCTCTCCCTCATTCTCTCTCCCTCCTCTCTCTCCCTCTCTCACTCCCTCTCCTCGCCCTCACTCCCATAAACCTATCTCTCACCCTCCTCTCTCTCTATTGGCTTCTCTCTCCATCTCTCCATTTCTCTCTCTCTTAGCCTTTTTCCCTCGCCTCCTTTCTCCCCTCTTCTCTCTTTCTCTCCCTCTCCCCTCTCCCTCACTTTTCCCTCTCTCTACCCTTTCTTCCCCCCTCACATTTCTCTTCTCCCCTGGTCTTATCCCCTCACCCATACTCTCTCCTCTCTCTACCGTTTTTCTACCCTTTCTCTATCCTCCTCTCCACTTCTCTACCCTTTCTCTCCCCCTCGCACCCCTCTCCCTACTCTAGCTTTCTCGTCTGTGGTAAAAAAAAGAAAAAAAAAAAAAAAAAAAAGAAACAAAAATGGGTGGGCCTTAGAGGAGGGAAAAACCAGAGTCTGGTTAGACGAACCAGAGGAAAGGAAGGAGTTTTAGAGAGTCTCCAAAAAATGGGAGGAAGAGGTGGGGAAGGAAGATAGTAGAGCTTGGTAACGAAAATGGTGGAGCGGATAGCGAAAGAGTGCAGGGAAGTGGGAAGTACAGGTCTTAGCAGCAGAAGATTGGATTTTCATGTGCTTAGAAGAGAAACTGCAAAAGCTGATAACGATTAGAGGAGACAAATGACAATTCAGTATGTGGCATCTAGAAATTCAAAGTCATGCGCAGGAAAGGGGACGTTAAGCAACAACGGAGACATGCCACACACGAAGGCCCTAGATCAGACCCACGTGGGCGCCAGGGAAAAGGACGTGGAGCACACTATGAATCAAACGACAGGTCCGGAAAAGACAAATGCAAGGTTGCTATATGGCAGAAGATTCTAAACAGCAACTGCAGTAGTAGCAAGGGACAGCTGGTCAGGGAAAGGATAGACAGTCACTGAGAATAGAAGTTTCAGATATGACAGGGGAGGACACTGGGGGGTGGAAAAAGGCAGTAAGAGAACATGTCAATGGAGGGAATTAAAATGCCTCAGAGGCAAGAAGATAGGCAGGACTCAGTGAATGTTTGAGGAAAGGTGCGACGGTCAGGTTTTTTGTGTTACTCGGGCTCCAAGGAGCCAAGGGAGGACATATCTTTGAAAGATGTATAAAAACTAGTAGAGGACAAAGAAAAGAATGATGAAAGGCATCTTAGAAAACAATTGAGGGAGGGCAATATGACCAGGTGACAAAATTTTCAGTGAATTGGGTGGTTGCGAGTGGTAAGGATACGGCTAGCAGGTAGTTAACTTATCAGAGGAAGATCAGTTCGAAACCAGGATTCTGCAAGGAGAAAGCAAGACTGAGGGACAAAGAGGGGTACCAAGGAGTATACCCGATCCGCGTCAAGAACAACAAGAGGAAAGGACTACACTGATGAGAGGGTACAGAGTCGCAAAGGATGAACGTAGAAGAATGGGACGAAACATGATAAGCAGGGACCCAGGACACAGGATGGAGGGGCAAACACACCCCACAGGAATCTCCCATACAAAAGACTCTCAACCGCGACATTCCCAACGCAACTGAGCAACCTATACTACAAACCCAGTCTCACGTTCCCTTCTGCCTCAACCCTCATATCACAAACCTCACCCCAACAGCTGTCCCTTTTAGAGCATTCTGACCCCTACCCCATCAACACAAGTCCCCACTACACCACAGCCCCATATAGGGCCCCACCAAGGCTCTCGCTCCCCCAAATCCAATTTTTCTTGCTTGACCCAAAAATGATAGAAAGAAAACTGAAGGTTGGTACACAAACGCGGATGGAGTAAAAGTAACGAATAAAACAGGAGGAGTGAACGAATGAATCAAGTGAAAAATCCCCGACTTCTTAGCAGTCACAGAAACAAAAACTCGCTGAGACAATATCAGACACAATCTTCCCAAACGGATTTCAGATCTGAGGAAAGTTTAGGCAAGGAGTGTAGTAGAGGGGGGGAGGGGTTGCACTGCTCATAAAAAACACCAATGGGATTTGAGGAAATGGAAGGCAGGGGACTGATTGGAGAAGAGAGGGAAAAGAGATACATTGTAGGTACAATTCATTATGGAGAACTAAAGTAGTCATATGGAGTGACTGTTATAACACCCCAGAAAACTGCAGGAGGCAAGTGAGGAGTAGTACTAAGTAAAACTACAGGTGATGGTGGACCACTGGCTGAGGGGGCAAGGATAGAGCTCACTCGAGCAGAGCAAAGTTAACTGGTAATGGAGGCGATTTTCAACCACAAGGGAGATTCGACTGGGAAAAACCTGGAGCAACAGGGGGACCGAACATGGGAGAGCCATAGAAGATGGATGTGGATACTTGAAAACCTCATGCAATAACATGTCAGGGACACAACCAGATGGAGAGAGGGGGAGGATTTCAGCAAGACTGGATCTTGTGTTCAGACTGAGCAGGTTCAGACATTGAGTGAAGCTATCACTTACGAGAGGCCCCTTGGAGCTAGCGATCACGTGGTTCTGAGTTTTGATTATAGTTTAGAGTTACAAGTGGAGAAGGTAACCAGGAAACTGAATGGGGACAGGGCCAACTATAAAAGGGGGGGGATACACAGGTATGAATTGATAAACGTCTCTCTGCAGGAGGTTCCAGTGGGAACGAGAAAATGGTAGGTAAATAGAATCAGTTAACCCGAGATGAGGAATATGTGGCAACTAAAGTGGCAAGGGAGGCAGATGGGATAGTTTTGTTTCCCAAGGGAAAGAAGGAAATAATAGGGAAGACCAAAACGAGTCCTTGGTTTACCCGAAGGTGTAGGGGAGGCAAAAACTAAGTGCAAACAGAGGAATGGAAAAGGTACAGGAAACCAGGAAAAAAGGGATTTGTAGAAGAGCCAGAAATCGAGTATGCACAGATAAGGAGGGGGAGGACCCCCCAGCGACGACCAGTATGAAACGACATAGCATCGGAAGTTCATTCTGACCCGAAACTGCTGTCTGTATTAGCCACATTAGGGATGCGAAGGACCAACAGTCAAAATGGACCAGGTGTTAAGGCTGAGGGAAAGAAGGGATGGGAGAACTCACAAGAATCGAAGCCAAGAGGTATGTGATAGGAGCTCTAACACGAGATTTTTAAGGAAGTATTTACTGTAGAGACAGGAAGGACTCTGGGGGACAGACCAGATGGGGAACGACCAGCATGAAATACACCAACAATGTGTTGGACGCCATACAATTAAGATGAGGAGGAGTGGATGAAGAAAGAAACTGCTAAGGGGATGTCGGTTACCTCCATCGTAAGCGAAATGGGGACGGATCAAACATCTCCCCGGTGGTCCTTAGAAGTGGAGCGAGATATGTTTGTGCGTGCCACTTAACCACAATCTTCAACATCGTTATGGAAACTGGGAAACCTACTTTGAGGTATGGAAGACGGCCAAATGTAGTTTGCCCATGTTTAGAAAAAGGATGAAGAAAAGTTAGGACACGTAAATATGAGCGACCTCTGTGTCAATAGAGTTTCGTGTATAGTACTGCTCAGATAAAATATAATTTTATGGAATGTAAGATTTTTCAGGATGGGAGTTGTGGTGTGACAGCACCTGGAACGGGAACCCCAAGTGTATATAAATGCCTAACCAGTCTCGGAGTTAAGGGGAAGGCATAATCTTGGTGCTAAACCTTCTGTGAGTTTTAGATTAATATACAGAAGTAAGACCCGTGAGAGAGGGGTGGTGTTGTATTGTATCGTATTGGACTGCATGATGGCTTTGAAACATACAAGTTCACTCACAATGAGATTAGTGCAGATGTAGAAATCATAGGGCATATACAGGAAAAGGGCACTGCAATGGTATTCAGGAGATACCTGACAGGTGAGGCAACACGATTCATGTTAATCGTAATGATGTACATCAGTCAGTGGGCACCTGTTTTTCTGACGAGCGTGATGGCTTGGTAACAAGGGGTCGGTCCTAGGACAGTTGCTATGTTTGCGTTATATGTGAACGACTGATGGACAGGGTTAGACTGCAGAAGTGTTCCCTGTTTGCAGATGATGTGATAAGTTACTGTGGGAGATTAAAATCTGTATGAGGACCAGGGCAAGGACTTCAAAGAGACTGGACAGACTGTGCCACACCTGTGTCCTGCAAAATGGCCTTCTCGAATTTAATTCTGCCAAAGCAAAGTCATGAAGATAGGGGAAGGGCAAGAAGACCACAGTCAGAGTATAGGCTAGGTTAGCCAAAGACTGCAAACTCAATCAGGAGTAAAGACTTGGGTGGGTTGAGTAATAACACCGAGCATGTCTCCGGAACCACACATCAATCAGATAACTGCTGCAGCATTATGGGGCGCGCCTGCAAATCTCGAGTACAGCATTCCCGATACTCCTTAGTAAGGAATCATTCAAGACATGTACTGCCTGGTGTATGTCAGGCCGATACTGGTGTATGCTAGCACCTGTTTGGAACCCGCACTTGATAAAGCACGTCAAGATACTACAGACAGGATACAAAGGTGTGCGACAAGTTAGTTTGTCTAGTGCTAAGGGAATTTACTTATGAAGGAAGAACGATTAAGGGAAATCGGCTCCCTCCTGACGATCCACTTGGGAGCGAAGAGTGGGTCAGGGGAGAACATGATAACGATCATATAAAATATCTGAGTGGGAATAGACAAGGTGGACAAAGACAGGAATGTTCCCCAGGTAGGAGGGGACACAGGATACAAGAGGACCAATCAATTGGAATGTTGAAGACAAAAATGAGTCAGAGAGATTGTAGGAAGTATTCTATTCCTGTCATTAGAGTTAGTTAAGAGGAAGTGGAATAACCTAGAAATGATGTTGTGGAGGCAAGGAACCATTTACAACAGTTTTAAGTGAGTTTGATAAAGACATGGAGCGGGGCGAGAGAGGAGGGCCCAGTTATGAGCAATCCGGTTGTGAAGAGGCGGGGCAGGAGATAAGATCCTCGACCTCCTGCAACACACAAAATAGGATGAGTACAAATAAGTGAGTACACACACCAACAAAACACACAACAACACACACTCAAGTCACACACACACGCTCACACACAAGTGTCTAATCGACATGTGTTTCAACTACCACTCACCACACACCACAAACCACACACACTACAGACTTAGACACACCACAATCACATCACACACCCACACACACACTACACACACACACACCACACTACACACACACACAGTGACACACAACACCTACACACATGGAAGATTTTGAAAGTGCCAAAGGCTGTTTAGGAGGTCTAGAATCAGGCACTCTGCTGCCACAAGGAGAACAAATATTTTTCAACTTTGTAAGGACAAGAGAAAAACCCAATGTCAGTAAGTCTAGTCTGGTTAGTGAGTGAACTGTGAGGTTGCATATTAGCAACTGTGAGGTTGTTTATAGCAAATAACTGTGAGTTTGTTTATGACAACTGTGAGGTTGCTATTAGCAACTGTGGAAGTGTTTGCTATATTAGCATACTGTGAGGGTTGCATATAGCAACTTGTGAGGTTGTAAGTTATTTTGTGCAACTGGTAGAGGTTTCATATAGCAACTGTGAGGTTGCATTTAGCAAACTGTGATGGTTGCATATAGCAAACTGTGAGGTTGCATATAGCAATTGCAAAAAGATAAACAAATGAATGAACATGTGATAACAATATATTGTATCAGTTTTGGTTGGCATACCAGTAGACTCCAGAAAGTGGTACTGCCGATAGTCGGGCTGTGTCATGAATAAGGGAAAGTGGTACTGCAATAGTCAGGCTGTGTCATTAATAAGGAATGTGGTACTTGCCATAGTACTCAGGCTGTGTCATGAAGAAGGAAAGTGGTACTGCATAGGTCAGGCTGTGTCATGAATAAGGAAAGTGGTCTGCCATAGTAGGCAGTGCTTAAATAAGGATTGGGTACTGCCATAGTAGGCAGTTGTCATAAATAAGGAAAGGGTACTGCCATAGTCAGGCAGTGTCTTAAATAAAGGAAAGGGTTGGGTAGCTGCCTAGTCAGCTGTGTCATGAATAAGGGAAAGTAGGTACTGCAGAGTCAGGCTGTTGTGACATGAATAAGGAAAGTGGTTTTGCCATTGTCAGGCTTGTGTCATGATTAGGATAGTGGGTACTGCCATAGCAGGCTGTGTCATGGGAATTAGGAAAGTGGTACTGCTCTAGACAGGCTGTGTCATGAATAAGGAAAGTGGTACTGCCATAGTCAGGCAGTGTCATAAATAAGGAAAGTGGTACTGCCATAGTCAGGCAGTGTCATAAATAAGGAAAGTGGTACTGCCATAGTCAGCAGTGTCATTAAATAAGGAAGTTGGTACTTGCCAAAAGTCTGGGCTTGTGTCATGAATAAGAAGTGGTACAGCCATTAGTAGGCTGTGTCATGAATAAGGAAAGTGGTTACTGCATAGTAGGCTGTGTCTTGATTAAGGAAAGTGGTACTGCCTTTAGTCATGCGATGTCTAAATAAGGAAAGTGGTACTGCCATAGTCAGGCAGTGTCATAAATAAGGAAAGTGGTACTGCCATAGTCAGGCAGTGTCATAAATAAGGAAAGTGGTACTGCCATAGTCAGGCTGTGTCATGAATAAGGAAAGTGGTACTGCCAGAGTCAGGCACTGTGACATGGAATAAGGAAAGTGGATAACTGCCATAGTCAGGCTGTGTCATGAATAAGGAAAGTGGTACTGCCATAGTCAGGCTGTGTCATGAATAAGGAAAGTGGTACTGCCATAGTCAGGCTGTGTCATGAATAAGGAAAGTGGTAATGCCATAGTCAGGCTGTGTTCTTGAATAAGGAAAAGTAGGTTACTTGCCATAGGTCAGGCTGTGTCATGAAGATAAGGAAAGTGGGTACTGCCATAGTACGCTGTTGTCTAATTATGAAGTGGGTTACTGCCATAGTCGGACTCGCTGTTTGAAAAGGAAAGTGGTACTGCCATAGTCAGGATGTGATGTCATGAATAGGGAAATGGTACTGCATAGTCAGGCGAGTCATAATAAGAAAGTGGTCTAGGCCATATCAGGCTGAGTCATAAATAAGGAAAGTTGGTAGTGCCTTAGTCGGCTGTGGTCATGAAATAAGGAAAGTGGTACTGCTAGTTCAGGCTGAGTCATAAATATGGATAAGTGGTACTGCATAGGTCAGGCTGAGTCTTAAATAAGGAAAGTGGTACTGCCATAGTCAGCTGTGTCTTGAATAAGGAAAGTGGTTCTGCCATTGTCAGGCTGTGTCAATGTAAGGAAGTAGGTACTGCCATAGTCAGGCTGTGTCATGAATAAGGAGGAAAAGTGGATTACTGCCATAGTCGGCTGTGTCATGAATAAGGAAAAGTGGTACTGCCATAGTCAGGCTGTGTCATGAATAAGAAAGTTGTATGCCATAGTTAAGGCTGGTAATAAATAAGGAAAAGTGGAACTCGCTCATAGTCAGGCTGTGTATGAATAAGGAAAGTGGTACTGTTAGTCACGGCTGTGTCATAAATAAGGAAAAAGTGGTACTGCCATACAGTCAGGCATTTACCATAATAATTAAATATTTTCCTTCCACGTCATGTTCTTTCCATAAAATGACTATTAAAGCCAATACATTTATATTCAAACCAACTAAAGATTAAATCCACTACTCATATTCCAAAAATTCCCCTATTCATCCACTACCTTTATATACAATCCTCCTTAACTGTTATATTTACTATCACTACCTTCAATATACACACCACTTCCCTATTACATAACTACCTTCATTTACCATCAAAATTCCCTATTACATACTATTATATACATCACATCCATTTACATCCACTACATATATAACCATAACACACACCTTTCCCTATTATACCTCTCCCCCCCCCAATAATTCATAGACCAACCAAATCCTTTATCATATCTAAGATAAACCACCCTCCCATATCCCTCCTCCACGCACGCACACTCTTAACACCACAAGAATATTTTTCATATTCTTCAATAAAAAAACTAAATACCACCCTACAATCAAACTAATCCCTTTACAATTTCATCACTTTCGGGCCGTTTTAACCGGTGCCACCAACAACCCGTCAGGTGCTAAGCGGCTAGCGCGTCCCAACCACCTATTCTACAACAAACTAACCCATAGCATATGCACTCTTCTACACAATAATCATATAAATTGGGGCTATGCAATAGGGTTTGCAATAAATACTTCTGCATGTGGAAAACTATGGGGTACTCACTCTAGGTGAAAGGCCGTGTGTGTGTGTGTTAGAGTAAAGTAATTAGCTTTTACTAAGCGCTTAATAGCAATTAGATAGCACTTATAGTAGGCGGGCATGATTGGCAGGCTAGTGTGGGCTCAACCTGTACAACACTATCGAAAGTGCACAACATGATACCCACGTACACACACACACACACACACACACACACCACACACATTTCTTCAGGCACTTGTTAGAAGTGCTGAGGTCTGTGGTCACAGTATGCAGAGGTCAGTGTCAGAAAGAGTCATCCTGGCTAGCTGTCTAGGGGAATTTAGTGTCGAGCTGTTGATCAAAAACACAATGGCCTTTGACTGCGAAGAAATCGTAATGACACGATTGGCAACAAACCATACCCCAGTCGGGATTGAACCCGCGGTCATAGAGTCTCAAAACTCCAGCCCGTCGCGTTAGCCACTAGACCAGCTAGCCACAATTTAAGATTCATCCAACTAGGTATATTTCTACAGTGGTGCCTGTGCTAACCCTTTCCCTTTGGTGTAGAAAAATACCTGTTGGTGAAACTTATTGTGGCTAGCGGTTTCTCTAACGCGACGGGTGGGAGTTTTTAGACTCTATGACGGGGTTCAATCCCGG
>NC_069434.1:2266671-2323187 GCF_026875155.1 Cherax quadricarinatus | reverse complement strand
CATCCCCTTTATGTGCGGGTTTAGGGCTGCTAGGTATCAAGTATAGAAAATTTTTCCCATCACCAATACGTCTAAATATTTATTTGGTTTTCTATAAAAAATCCTTGGTGAGTGTCTCCAGGTATTGTGTGTTGAAAGGCTGGTATGTTGACTGGTCGTTCAAAAGGTCCATCATTTTCATGTTGTAGTCGTTAGTGTTGAGTATGACGACTCCACCTCCTTTGTCGGTTGTGGTGATGATAATATTTGGGTCATTAGCGAGGCCCTTAAGGGAAGTGATATACCGTCTAGGAAAATTAGTAGAAGAATGTTTACATAAAGCTGCGGTATATAACCGCAGTGACAGTAACTCCCACCTTTGTGGAAGTTACTGTCACTGTGTCTCTGGTTTCTGGTGACTAAGTCCAGTTGGTGGCTTGGTTTGCGTAGGTTAGTGGTAAATTTGAGTCCTGGACTCTGCGCTTGATTCTCGTAGTTAGTTAAGGTACGTGCCGATGGGTTGTTGATCAAGGATTGTCGGCCCATTTCCTTCCATTGGCTGTCAGTGCAGAGGTACTGAAGTTTGCTGTTGAGTTTAATCTTGTGTTGGAGGTTGGCTGTGGTGACTGTGCTCAGCAGTGTGGTAGCCCATCATATTTCTTGTGGTTTCAAAGGATTAATAGGAATGTTTGAAAATTTGGTGCATTCAGTCATTTAAGCTACATTTTCCTTCGTTTTTCGTCAAAGACTGCAAGAAAAGTGCCCTTCAGATCATCAGTTCTCCATGCACTAGCACCACTTCAAAACAAAGCCAGGTTCTACTGAACATCTCTAAAGTACTTTCCAAAGCTAACACTAGAGCCGTCTTAACATCCAGTACTTCCATACAAGATCTGACTAGAACGAATTTGAAGAACATTGAACCAATCAACGAAGGGGGTTTGTTCTATCCCCTGTGGAGGCTGGGACAGAATATACGTAGGTGAAACAGCAAGAAACCTCGAAATACGTGTCAAAGAATACAGTAATGCATGTTGAAACGATAACTTGAAAAACGCCTCCATATAACACCAGAACTCCGCCAACTACCTAATGGAATTCAACGACGCTCGCCTAGTGATTAAAGAACCCAATTTCCGTAGACGTAAATGCCTTGAATCCTCGTTATTCGATCTTTCTAACACAAACAGAATAAACACAGCTTCATCGTCTCTAAAGTATTGGCAAGAATTCCTCTCAAAACAATAAAACCCTCCATCACATATCTGCTACCACTACAACTACTACTGCTATCACAAGTACTACAATTACTAGTACTCGTACTACTTCTACTGCAACTACCACAAGTACTACTCCTACTACCACCACAAGTACTACTACTACTACTACCACTACGGCTACTTACAACAATTAAATTATGCTTTGCGCCTCATTCTGTACCCTATATATACCCTGTGTCCTTGTGTTGGTGTGTTGTTAGTAACGGCTTGACAAAGCTCATGGAGAGCGAAACGTTGCCACAATAAAAGTCACATTAGTTGCACTTGTGTTCTTTTACCTAACATATTGCCGATAATTTTACCAACATTATTACAATACTTAATTCTACTAACCTAAGCAGTGTAGAGCCGACAGACACAAACAGTCAAACAGATCACAGCCAGTAAAACCGAGATTAAGTAATTAAGCCTCGAATACAGCGCACTACACTACTTAGCAAGAGAGGACAATCTAGAATAAACTCTAGAATAAACTCTAGAATAAACTCTAGAATAAACTCTAGAAAAAACTCTAGAATAAACTCTAGAATAAATTCTAGAATAAACCCTAGAACAAAACTCTAGAATAAACTCTAGAATAAACTATAGAATAAACTCTAGAATAAACTCTAGAATAAACTCTAGAATAAACTCTAAAATAAACTCTAGAATAAACTCTAGAATAAACTATAGAATAAACTCTAGAATAAACTCTAGAATAAACTATAGAATAAACTCTAGAATAAACTCTAGAATAAACTATAGAATAAACTATAGAATAAACTCTAGAATAAACTATAGAATCAACTCTAGAATAAACTCTAGAATAAACTATAGAATAAACTCTAGAATAAACTATAGAATAAACTCTAGAATAAACTCTAGAATAAACTATAGAATAAACTCTAGAATAAACTCTAGAATAAACTATAGAATAAACTCAAATAAACTTAGAATAAACTCTAGAATAAAAACTAAATAAAATATAGGAAAAACTCTAAAAAATTAAAATGGATCACAATGGCCAAGTCGAACCTCATCCGCAAGGCAGGAATTACCAATGGCAGTCGACCTCAGCAGCAGGAAGGAATTACCAATGGCCCAGTCGACCTCATCAGCAGGATGGAATTACCATCTCAAGTCAACCTCATCAGCAGTGAAGAATTACCCACTGGCTGTCGACCTCATCAGCAGGATGGAATTACCACTGGCAGTAGATCTCATCTAGCAGGAAGGAATTCCACTGGCCAGTCGACCTCATCTTCAGAAAGGAATTACCACTTGGGCCAGTCGACCTCATCCAGCAGGAAGGAATTTACCACTCGTGCATTATCTGATAAAGAGAGACAGAGAGAGAGATGGAGAAGAGAGAGCGGACGGAGAGAGAGAGAGGAGAGAGACGAGAGAGAGGAGAGGGAACGAGAGAGAGCGAGAGGAGTAAGAAGAGCAGAGAGAGAGAGGAGAGAGAGATCTGTACGAGGACAAGTACTGCTCACCCTTGTGTATGCTCCATTTCTTGTTTGCCTGCCCCCCCTCACATCTGCGAATGCTTGACAGAGTAGAGAAACAGAGCAAGGGACGTCTCATCTCCTCGCCGGAACCATCTGGATAGAATCTGTCATTTCAGCAGTGCCTTCCAACATAGGAGGGATGTGGGTGCGCCTTACTGTTATGTACAGGCAATATTGTCAAAATACCACACTTGGATTCACTTCGAGGACAGCTTTGAAACAAGTTTGATGCCACAAGAGGGGCAGAAAGCAGCAACTTTCACTATGGCTGTACCGTCTCAGAACATCACTCCATCTGAGATCATACAAAGGATGAAGAGTTATGGACACATTACGTAAAGCTTAATGATGTAACGAGAAACGTCAGTTGATCAAATGAAAACGCTTGCCCCACAGATGGCTCCAACTTCATCCTGTTCCCTATTGTAGGTCTCATAAACATAAAAATGCTTTCAAATGAGGCTGATGTAGGTAACAGCCTTTAGCTTCCAATAAAAGTTAGGGAATTCCTTAACCTGTAAATAGCTTCAATAAAGCTAGGGATCCTAACCTTGTCAAACCTGTGTTAAAAAAAAAAAAAAAAAAAAAAAAAAAAAAAAAAAAAGAGAGAGTGATGAGAGACGAGAAGGAGAGAGAAAAGAGAGAGAGAGAGAGAGACAAAGCAGACAGACAAGGGGACAGCACACAGACAAAGAGAGACAGGCAGAGAGAGACAAAGAGATTGGGAGAGAGTGCAGACGAGAGAGAGAGAGGAGAGAGAGAGATGGACGAGTGAGAAAAGAGGAGAGGAGGGAGAGGTGATGAGAGATGAGAGAGAGAGAGGAGAGGAGTAGGGAGTGATTTTAGTGTGCAGATTTGGTACCAATTCTTCCAGGACCTTTCAAGTGTTATGTTATCATGTATCTCTGTTATCGCCTGCATTCGAGGGAATACAGATCAAGGACCTTCAACGTTCTGAGTAGTTTAGGTGCTTATCCGTAATTATGTGTGCCGGGTAAAGTTCTGTGCACACTCTCTAGGTCTGAAATGTCACCAGCCCTGAAGGGGGCCGTCGTTAGCTGTACAGCAGTATTCAGCCATTGAGAGCACATGCAATTTGACTGAGATCATTCATGGGCTTGGCGTTCCTTAGTTTTGAAGGTTCTTCATTATCCAACTATCATTTTTCCTAGCGGATGAGGTAAATACATTGTTGTTTATTTGTCTGTGATGGTGAGGGTCCTCTGTCCATTAGCACTCCCAGGTCTTCATATTGCTTTTCGCTCATTGTATGGTTTTAATTGTCGTATTACGATGCATTTTAATTTCTTCAAAGTTTCCCATAATCTGAGTATTTGGAATTTCTCCTCGTTGAACTTCACTATTGTTTTGAGTGGCCCATCGAAGATTTGGTGATGTCCGCTTTGGAGTCTTACGCAAGTGTCTTCGACCGGAGAACATAAGAACATAAGAAAGGAGGAACACTGCAGGAGGCCTGCTGCCATACTAGGAAGGTCCTTTACAATTCATCCACTAACAAAAAATTTACCAACCCAATTTTCAATGCTACCCAAGAAAAATAAGCTCTGATGTTGAAGTCCCACTCAACACATCCAAGCCCTTCATCTCATGTAACTTATCCACCTAGATTTGAAACTACCAAAGTCCTTGCCCAATAACCAACTTGGTAGACTTGTTCACTCATCATACCCTAGTTCTCATAACAATTACTTTCTATGTCCTTTCTAAATCTAAACTTATCAAATAATTTTAATCCATTACTGCGGGTTCTCTCTTGGAGAGACAATCTCAAGGACCTTATTAATATCCCCATATTAATACTATCTTCACTTATACACTCCGAACAGGTCTCCCCTCATCTTCGTTCTAACAAGTGGAATGTAAACTAAAGAGTCTTCACTCTTTCTTCATAAGGAAGATTTCTGATGCTAGTATTATTTAGTCATTCCTAGGCTGAATGTTTTCTAACGAATTTATGTCCATTTTGTACACCCCCCCCGGAGACAGAATGAGCTGGCATAATATGGTGAGCCTTAATAATGTTGTATAAAGTGCTGTATGACCTCTGGACTTCTGTGCTAACACTTCTTGATTAAATCCCAGTAATCCTATTTGCTTATTACGTAGCTTAGGGCATTGCTGGCTTGGTTTAAGTTGCTGCTCACCATAATCCCATAAGTCCTTTTCGCAATCTGTATGGCTAAGTTTACATCATTCTAATTTATTAGTATTAGCGGTAATGGCACTCCAGCTTCAGAACCTTGCATTATCTACATTGAAAACTGCATTGCCCACTTTTCTGACCAAGAATAGAGTTTGTTTAAATCCTCCTTGAAGTTCCTAACATTCTACGTTTGATTCAATTATCTCTAACTATCTTTGTGTCATCGGCGGAATTTGCTCATATCACTAGTAATTCCATCTCAAGATATTGATATATATTATAAACAACAACGGGCCCAAGATGATCCTTGGAACGACACTTGTTTACAGATCCCCACTCGGATTTAACCCCATTATGGGACACTCTCTGCTTCCTGTCAGTGAGCCAGGACTCGATCCACGAGTGCACTTTTCCCCAATGCCCATGGCTGCCACTTTCTTTAACGTCTATGGTGCGAACTCTATCAAAAGGCCTTACTAAAATCTAAGTAAATAATATCAAATTCTTTTTGTGGTCAACAGCCCTCAATAGCTTTACTGAGTAGTTTATAAATTAGTTAGACAAGACGGGCCTTATGTGAATGCATGCTGAGTATCTTTACTCAAGCTATGCTTATCGAGATGGCTTCTTATATCTCAGCGCTATAATTGACTCTAGTAATTTTGCCTACAATTGTGGTCAGGCTTATTGTATTTTTTTTCTTTTTAGGCGCGGTAGTTGACGGTAATCGACTGTCCCCTGTTTTAAAATAGGAGTTAACATTAGCCATCTTCCACATATTCAGACACTACACCTGTTTGAAGAGATAAATAAAAAATTAGTTAATGGTTCACAGAGGTTCCATTTTGCATTCCTTAAGAACATTGAAAAACCTTCATCAGGACCGTGCGACCTTATTTTTGCTTCAGTCTGTCTATCTGCTTCACAACCATCTCACTTAGTGACTGTGTGTTACTAATTTTCTTTCTTCTAGCCCATGTAAAAATTATTACTGGAATTTTGTCAGTGGTCTTCCTGTGTTAAAAATGAGAGAAAATAATTATTTAAAATCAAGCCTTTCATTCTCTTTGTTCAGTAAGGTGCCCCATAGTTATTTTTAAGGGGACCTATCTTTTCTTAACTTTTGTTCTATAGACCTGGAAAAAAAACTTTTTGGGTTAGTTTTAGATATCACTAGCAACTTTATTTCATAGTCCCTTGTTTGCTTTTCTTTTTCCCTTTTTAATGTCCCTCTTAATTGACAATATAATGATCATAAGATGACCTCATCTTTTGATACGCTATAAATTCCTTTCTTATGCCTAGTAGATATTTGAGCCTAATTAATATCCATTTTGGGTCTTTTCTATTGATCTTAATTTCTTTATTATGGGATAAACGCTCTTTGAGCAGCATGTATAGTGTTCAGCAAAACTGTCATATTGATAGCTCTCTTTTTACCAGTCAACAGATGATAGTGTTCTCTAGCCCATCGTTATCTGCTAGCGAAAATATGGGACTGTTAACTGAGTTATCGTATATCGTACTTCCATTCAATGCTAAATGTAATTGTTTTGAGGCGCTAGCACCAGTTCTCTGATATTTCTAATTTTTAACAAGGGATTCCATTGTTTGCATAACTAAGTCAAGCAGGGTTATTTCCACTTGTAGGTTCTGTCAAAAACTGCCTTCAAATAAACAATCCTGAAATAACTTCTAGAGTCGTACGAATCTAAATTCCCAGTCAGAAAATCAATCAACATGAACTAAAGTGAAAGGTTATCTAGAATTATACATTATCGTGCCTTGTGCCTTAACAAATTTTCCTCAATAGTAGTTTCCCTTGGTCCCTATCTAAGGTTAGGAGGGCGGTATATCACTCCTAAAATCAGGTTTTCAGGACCCCTCTGAAATTCTATCCAAACAGAATCCTGTATGTGTTACTTCAGACTTAATACCGTTTTTATAGCAAAACTGTTCATGCGATCTCGGACATACATGCCACCCCACCCCCCCCCCTCCCCATACCTTCTTCTTCTTGGGAACAATGTAAACCCTGAATATGACATTCGCAGGGAATGTCCACTTTTTGAATTATAACACGTCACTGCCATGGTGATCCGGATGTCATCTGGGTGTGTGTAGAAAATGAGAATGAGGAATAGAGAGGGAGCGAGTACTCTGCCTTGTGGAACATAGCTTTTTCCCAATGATGTTGGGACTTTACTCTGTTTTACTGTTACTCTTTGTGTTCTGGTTGGTCAAGAAGTTATGGATCCATTACCAAACTTTTCCGTTTTCCTTTATTCCGCATTTGTGTGCTATACACCATGGTCACACTTGTCGAAAGCTTTTGAAAGTCTGGTGTATTACTACATCTGTATTTGTTTATCCTCTACTGCATCAGGACCTTATCATAGTGGTCTTGTAGCTGGGGCACAGGCAGGAGCGACTGCTCTAAACCGTGTTGCCATGGGTTGTGTAATGATGGGTATCTAGGTGGTTGGCGATCTTGCTTCTGAGAAACCTTCTCAAGATATTTTATGATATGGGATGTTTAGAGCTATCGGTCTGTATTATCAAATAAAAACAGAAAGCGCTAAGCCATGCTATCTGTCTGTAGTTTTTGCAATGCTTCCTGCCACCTTTGTGGAGTTGGGCTATGTCTGTTGTTTTTAGATGTGTGGTGTGGATATGTCCCGGTCCATGCATCCTTTTCATAAAATGCTGAAGTCACACGATAGGGGCTTCTTGAATTCTTGATAACACGGAGTTCCACGAGTCTAGGCTGGGCGAGTGCATGGGCATGTAGATTTAATTGCTTCTTCAAAAGTCTTGTGGGGATAGATTTTTGGGATGATCAAATTTTGGGTTTCGTCATTAAGGAGATTCATTTGGATCGTCGACTTTAGATGTGGCAGTGGCTCGCTGAACTGGAGTCATATTTGGGACTTTAGTAATCTCATTCATTTCCTTGGCTGTCATCTGGTGTATGTCCCATCCCGATTCCTTCAGTTAAGTTCGATATTTGCATTTCATTGACTAGTGCCTCCATTCGTATTTCAATATATATTGACCCAACTCATCAGTCTGTGACTCTTCGCTTCATCTGTATAGGGAACGTCTCTCTCTTTCTAGTTTACACTTCTTTTCTTTTCTTAATGGATGTGTCTTGAGCGATTCAAGAACACAGAATAATTTTTTTCAAGGGACAATGTTCGGATCCTGTGTTGGTATCTTTCCAGAAGGGGAATTACCACTGGCCAGTCGACCTCGTCAGCTGGAAGGAATTACCATGGCCAGTCTCCTCGTCCAGCAGGAAGGGATTACCACTGGCCAGTCGACTCGTCCAGCGGAAGGAATTACCCATGGCCAGTCGACCTCATCCAGAGGAAGGAATTACCATGGCCAGTCGACCTCATCCAGCAGGAAAGGGAATTACCACAGGCCGTCGACCTCGGTCCAGCAGGAAAGGAATTACACTGGCCAGTCGACCTCGTCAGCAGGAGGAATTACATGGCAAGTCGACCTCCGTCAGCAGGAAGGAATTACCACTGGCAGTCGACCTCATCAGCAGGAAGGAATTACACTGGCCAGTCGACCTCGTAAAGCAGGAAAGGAATTACACTGGCCAGTCGAACCTCGTCTGCAGGAAGGAAATACCACTGGCCAGTCGACTCGATCAGCAGGAAGGAATTACCACTGGCCAGTCGACCTTGTCCAGCAGAAGGAATTTCACTGGCCAGTCGACATAGTCCAGCAGGAAGGAATTACACGGACAGTCGACCTCATCCAGCTAGAAGGAATTACCACTGGTCACAGTCGAACTCATCCAGCAGGAAGGAATTACCAATGGCCAGTCGACTCATCATAGGAAGGAATTACCATGGCAGTTCGACCTCGTCCAGCAGGAAGGAATTACCACTGGCCAAGTCGACCCTCGTCAAGCAGGGAAGGAATTACCCACTGGCCAGCTCGACCTCGTCCAGCAGGAAAGGTCTTACCATGGCCAGTCGACCTCATCCAGCAGGAAGGAATTACCACTGGCCAGTCGACCTCGTCCAGCAGGAAGGAATTACCACTGGCCAGTCGACCTCGTCCGGCAGGAAGGAATTACCACTGGCCAGTCGACCTCGTCCAGCAGGAAGGAATTACCACTGGCCAGTCGACCTCGTCCAGCAGGAAGGAATTACCACTGGCCAGTCGACCTCGTCCAGCAGGAAGGAATTACCACTGGCCAGTCGACCTCATCCAGCAGGAAGGAATTACCACTGGCCAGTCGACCTCATCCAGCAGGAAGGAATTACCACTGGCCAGTCGACCTCATCCAGCAGGAAGGAATTACCACTGGCCAGTCGACCTCATCCAGCAGGAAGGAATTACCATGCCAGTTCGGTCCTCGTCCAGAAGGCAAGAATTACCTGGACAGTCGACTCGTCCAGCAGGAAGGAATTACCACTGGCAGTCGGACCTTCATCAGCAGGAAGGAATTACCACCTGCCAGTCGACCTCGTCAGAAGGAAGGAATTACCACTGGCAGTCGACCTCTTCCAGCAGGAAGGATATTACCCTGGCAGTCGACCTCGTCCAGCTGAGAAGGATTACCACTGGCCAGCTACTCGTCAGCAGGAAGGAATTACCATGGCCAGTCGACTCGTTCCAGCAGGAAGGAATTTACCATGGCGTCGACCTCGTCCACCAGGAAGGAATTACCACTGGGCCAGTCGACCATCATCCAGCTGGAAGGAATTTACCAACTGGCCCAGTCGACCTCATCCAGCAGGGAAGGAATTACCCACTTGGGGCCAGTCGACCTCGTCCAGCAGGAAGTGGGGTAATTACCAACTGGCCAGTCGACCTCATTCCAGCAGGATGGAATACCACTGGCCAGTCGACCTCATACCAGCAGGAAGGAATTAGACTGGCAGCCGGACCTCATCCAGCAGGAAGGGAATTACCACTGGCCAGTCGACCTCTTCCAGCAGGAAGAATTACCACTGGGCAGTCGGACCTCATCCAGCAGGGAAGGAATCACCACTGGCAGTCGGACTCATCAGCAGGAAGAAATTACCCACTGGCCAGGTAGACCTCTTCCAGCTGGGAGGAATTACCACTGGCCAGTTGACCTATCAGCAGGAAGGAATTCCACGGGCCCAGTCGAACCTTAATCCAGCAGGAAGAATTACCCATGGGCCGCAGTCGACCTCATCCAGCAGGAAGGATACACCACTTTTCCGTCGACATCATCCAGCAGGAAGGAATTACTCTGGCCAGTCGACCTCTCCAGCAGGAAGGAATTACCACTGGCCAGTCGACCTCATCCAGCAGGAAGGAATTACCACTGGCCAGTCGACCTCATCCAGCAGGAAGGAATTACCACTGGCCAGTCGACCTCATCCAGCAGGAAGGAATTGCCACAATGCACCATGCAGTCGACCTCGTCCAGCAGGACATGGAATTACCACTGGCCAGTCGACCTCGTCAGCAGGATGGAATTACACTGGGCCTGTCGACCTCATCCAGCAGGAAGGATTACCACTGGCCAGTAGAACTCGTTCCAGCAGGAAGGCCTACCCCCCCCCCCCCCAGGCCAGTCGACATCGTCAGCAGGAAGGAATTAACCACCTTTCCAGTCGACTCGTCCAGCAGGGAAGGATTACCACTGGCAGTCGAACCTCGTCCAGCAGGAAGGAATTTACCACTTGTCCAGTTCGACCTCGTCCAGCAGGGAAGGAATTTACCACTGGCCAGTCGACCTCATCCAGCAGGGAAGGAATTACCACCTGGCCAGGTCGACCTCAACAGCAGGAAGGAATTACAACTGGCAGTCGCTCATCCAGCAGGAAGGAATTACCACTGGCCAGTCGACCTCGTCCAGCAGGAAGGAATTACCACTGGCCAGTCGACCTCGTCCAGCAGGAAGGAATACCACTTGGCCAGTCGACCTCGTCAAGCAGGGAAGGAATTACCTCTGCCAGTTCGACCTCATCAAGCAGGAAGGAATTAACCACTGGCCCAGTAGACCTCGTCCAGCAGGAAGGATTTTCCACTGGCCAGCTTCGACATCGTCCAGCAGGAATGAATTACACTGGCATTCGAACCTCGTCCAGCAGGAAGGAATTACCACTGGCCAGTCGACCTCGTCCAGCAGGAAGGAATTACCACTGGCCAGTCGACCTCGTCCAGCAGGAAGGAATTACCACTGGCCAGTCGACCTCGTCCAGCAGGAAGGAATTACCACTGGCCAGTCGACTCATCCCCAGCAGGAAGTAATTACCACTGGCCAGTCGACCTCATCCAGCAGGAAGGAATTACCACTGGCCAGTCGACCTCGTCCAGCAGGAAGGAATTACCACTGGCCAGTCGACCTCATCCAGCAGGAAGGAATTACCAATGGCCAGTCGACTCATCCAGTCAGGATGGATTACCATTTCTCCTCCACATCCAGCAGGAAGGAATACCAATGGCCAGTCGACCTCATCAGCAGGTGGAATTACCACTTGGGCCAGTCGACCTCATCCAGCAGGAAGAATTACCATGGCCAGTCGACCACCATCCAGGCAGGAAGGGAATTACCACTGGCCCAAGTCGACCTTCATCCAGCGAGGAAGGAATCCACCACTGGCCAGTCGACCTCATCCAGCAGGAAGGAATTACCACTGGCCAGTCGACCTCATCCAGCAGGAAGGAATTACCACTGGCCAGTCGACCTCATCCAGCAGGAAGGAATCACCACTGGCCAGTCGACCTCATCCACAGGAAGGAATTACAAAGGCCAGTCGACACTCACCCAGCAGGAAGAATTACCACTGGCCAGTGTACCTTCATCCAGCAGGAAGGAATTACACTGGCCAGTCGACCTCATCCAGCAGGAAGGAATTACCCACTGGCAGTTCGACCTCCGTCCAGCAGGAAGGAATTAACATGGGCCAGTCGACCTCATCCAGCAGGATGGAAACCAACTGGCCATGACCTCGTCCAGCAGGAAGTAATTACCATGGGCAGTCTACCTCGTCAGCAGGTTAGGAATTACCATGGCAGTCGACCTCATTCCAGCAGGAAGGAATTACCACTGGCCAGTCGACCTCGTCAGCAGGAAAGGAATTTACCATGGCCAGTCGACCTCATCCAGCACGAAGGAATTACCACTGTCCAGTCGGACCTCGTCCAGCAGGAGGAATTACCACTGGCCAGTCGCTCGTTCATAGCAGGAAGGATTTACCACTGGCCAGTCGACCTCATCCAGGCAGGCAAGGAATTACCCACTGGGCCAGTCGGACCTCATCAAGCAGGAAGGAATTACCATGGCCAGTTCAAACATCATCAGAGGAAGGAATTACCACTGGCAGTCAACCTCATCCAGCAGGAAGGAATTACCACTGGCCAGTCAACCTCATCCAGCAGGAAGGAATTACCACTGGCCAGTCGACCTCGTCCAGAAGGAAGATTACCACTGGCCCATGTCGACCTCGTCCAGCAGAGAAGGAATTACCACTGGCTAGTCAACCTCATCCAGCAGGAAGGAATTACCACTGGCCAGTCAACCTCATCCAGCAGGAAGGAATTACCACTGGCCAGTCAACCTCATCCAGCAGGAAGGAATTACCACTGGCCAGCCTACCTCATCAGCAGGAAGGAAGACCATGGGCCAGTCGACTCGTCCAGCAGGAAGGAATTACCACTGGCAGTCGACCTCGTCCAGGCAGGAAGAATTACACTAGCAGTCGACTAGTAAAGCAGGAAAGGAATTACATGGCCAGTCGACCCTCGGTCCAGCAGGATGGAATTCCACTGGCAGTTGGACTCGTCCAGGCAGGAAGGAATTACCATGGCCAGTTCGGACCTCGTCCAGCAGGAAGGAATTACCACTGGCCAGTCGACCTCATCCAGCAGGAAGGAATTACCACTGGCCAGTCGACCTCATCCAGCAGGAAGGAATTACCACTGGCCAGTCGACCTCATCCAGCAGGAAGGAATTACCACTGGCCAGTCGACCTCATCCAGCAGGAAGGAATTACCACTGGCCAGTCGACCTCATCCTGCAGGAAGGAATTACACTGGCAGTCGACCCTCGTCCTGCAGGAAGGAATTACACTGGCCAGTCGACCTCATCCAGCAGGAAGGAATTACCACTGGCCAGTCGACCTCATCCAGCAGGAAGGAATTACCACTGGCCAGTCGACCTCGTCCAGCAGGAAGGAATAACACTGGCAGTCGACTATCCAGCAGGAAGGAATTACCACTGGCCAGTCGACCTCATCCAGCAGGAAGGAATTACCACTGGCCAGTCGACCTCGTCCAGCAGGAAGGAATTACCACTGGCCAGTCGACCTCATCCAGCAGGAAGGGAATTACCATGGCAGTCGACCTCATCAGCAGGAAAGAATTACCAATGGCCAGTCGATCTCATTCACAGGAAGGAATTACCAATGGCCAGTCGACCTCATCAGCAGCCGAAGGAAATTACACTGGGCAGGCGACCTATTCCAGCGGAAGAATTTTACCACTGCCAGTCGACCTCATCCAGCAGGAAGGAATTACCACTGGCCAGTCGACCTCATCCAGCAGGAAGGAATTACCACTGGCCAGACGACCTCATAAAGCAGGAAGGAATTACCACTGGCCAGTCGACCTCATTCAGCAGGAAGGAATTACCACTGGCCAGTCGACCTCATCCAGCAGGAAGGAATTACCACTGGCCAGTCGACTACCAGCAGGAAGGGAAATTACAATGGCAGTCGACTCTCATCAGCAGGAAGGAATTCACCCCTGGCCAGTCGCACCTCATCCAGCAGGAAGGCATTTACCATTGGCAGTCGACATATCCTGCAGAAGGAATTACCATGGCCAGTCGACTCATCTCGCAGAAGGAATTACCACTGGCCAGTCGACCTCATCCAGCAGGAAGGAATTACCACTGGCCAGTCGACCTCATCCAGCAGGAAGGAATTACCACTGGCCAGTCGACTCATCCAGCCCCCCGGCATGCCATCCCACTGGCCAAGTCGACCTCATCCAGCAGGAAGGAATTACCACTGGCCAGTCGACCTCATCCAGCAGGAAGGAATTACCACTGGCCAGTCGACCTACATCCAGCACGGAAGGGAATTAACCACTGGCCAGTCGATCCTTATCAGCAGGGAAGGAATTACATTGGCCAGTACGACCTCATCCTCGCAGGAAGGAATTACCACTGGCCGTCGGACCTCATCCAGCAGAGAAGGAATTACCTCTGCAGTCGACCTCGTCCAGCGGAAGGGAATTACCACTAAGCCAGTCGAACTCATCAGCAGGAAGGAATTACACTGGCCAGTCGACCTATCCAGCAGGAAGGAACTTTACCACTGGCCTGTCGCTCATCCCAGCAGGAAGGGAATTGCCAATGGCCAGTCGACCTCATCCAGCAGGAAGGAACAGATACCACTGGCAGGTCGACTCAATCCAGCAGGAAGGAATCTACCACCTGGCCAGGTCGACCTCATCCGCAGGAAAGGAGATTAACACTGGCAGTCGACTCATCTGCAGGAAAGGAAATTACCACTTTGCCAGTCGATCACCTTCATCCAGCAGGAAGGATTTCCCCGGCCAGTCGGCCTCATTCAGCAGATACGATTTACCAATGGCAGTCGACCTCTTCCAGCGGAAGAATTAACCACTGGTTAATCGACCTCAGCTAGCAGGAAGGAATTACATGGCAGTCGACCTCATCCAGCAGGGAAGGAAGTACCATGGCGAGTCGACCTCATCAAGCAGGAAGGAATTTCCACTGGCCAGTCGACCTCCATCCCAGGCAGAAGGAATACCACTGGCAGTCGACCTTCATCCAGCAAGGAATGATTACCACTGGCAGTCGACCTCATCAGCAGGAAGGAATTACACTCGGCCAGTCGACCTCATCCAGGCAGGAAGGAATTTACCCACTGCCAGTCGACCTAATCCAGCTGGAAGGAATTACACTGCAGTCGATCTCATTCCAGCAGGAAGAATTTACATCTGCGCCAGTTGACTCATCAGCAGAAGGAATCTACCACTGGCCAGTCGACCCTATCCTGCAGGAAGGGAATTACACTGACCAGTCGACCTCGTCCAGCAGGAAGGAATTACCACTGGCCAGTCGACCTATCCAGCAGGAAGGAATTACCACTGGCCAGTCGACCTCGTCCAGCAGGAAGGAATTACCACTGGCCAGTCGACCTCATCCAGCAGGAAGGAATTACCACTGGCCAGTCGACCTCATCCAGCAGGAAGGAATTACCACTGGCAGTCGACATATCCAGCCATGAAGGATTACACTCGGCAGTCGACCTCATCCAGCAGGAAGGAATTACCACTCGCAGTCGACCTCATCAGCAGGAAGAAATTACCATGGACAGTCGACATCATCCCAGCAAGGAAGGGAATTACCATGGCCAGGTGGACCTATCCAGCTGAAGGTATTACCACTGGCAGTCGAACCTCATCCAGCAGGAAGGAATTTACCACTGGCCAGCGACTCATCCATCAGGGAAGGATATTACTTTATCATGGCAGTCGCCTCTCCAGCAAGGACGGAATTACCACTGGGCCAGTCGACTTCATTCAGCAGGAAGGAATTACAATGGACCAGAGTCGACCTCATCCAGCAGGAAGGGAATTACCACTGGCAGTGGACTTCATCCAGCAGGAGGAAATTACCACTGGCCAGTCGACCTCATCCAGCAGGAAGGAAATGGAATTTCCACTGGCCAGCTCGACCTCATCCAGCAGGAAGGAATTACCACTGGCCAGTCGACCTTCATTCCAGCAGGAAGGAATTACCACTGGATGTCGACATCATTCCAGCAGGAGGAATTACCACTGGCCAGTCGACCTCATCCAAGGCAGGAAGGAATTACCACTGGCCGTCGACTCCTCATCCAGCAGGAAGGAATTACCCTGGCCAGTAGGTCCTCATCCAGCAGGAAGGAATTTCCACTGGCCAGTTCGACCCTCATCCAGCAGGAAGGGAATTACCAATGGCCAGTCGACCTCATCCAGCAGGAAGGATATTACATCTGGCCAGTCGACTCGTCCAGCCAGGAAGAATTACCACTAGCCAGTCGAACCTCATCAAGCAGGAAGAATTTCATGGCCAGTCGACCGCATACAGCAGGAAGGAATTACATCTGGCCAGTCGTCCTAATCCAGCAGGAAGGAATTGGCCATGGCCAGTCGACCTCATTCCAGCAGGAAGGGAAGTAACCACTGGACCAGTCGACCTATCCAGCAGGAAGATGTACACACTTCCCCAGTCGACCTCATCCAGCGGAGGAATTACCACTGGCATATCGACTCATCCTGATGAAGGAATTACAATCTTGCAGTCGACCTAATCCAGCAGGATGGAATTTCCTCCGCCAGTCGAATCATTTCAGCAGGACCGAATTACCCCTGGCAGTCGACCAGTCATCCTGACAGGAAGGGAAATTACCACTGGATTGTCGACCTCATCCAGCAGAAGGAATTACCCACTGGCAGTCGACCCTCATCCAGCAGGAAGGAAGTACCACTGGCGAGTCGACCTAATTCAAAGAAGGAAGGAATTACCACTGCCAGTAAGACTCATCCAGCAGGAAGGAATTACCATGGACAGTGACCTTCACCAGCAGGAAGGAATTACCACTGCCAGTAGGACCTCATACAGCAGGAAGAAATCTACCACTGGCCAGTCGACCTCATCAAGCAGGAAGGAATACCACTGGCCAGTGACCTCATTCCAGCAGAAGGAATTACTCTGGCCAGTCGACCTCGTTCCAGCAGAAGAAATTACCACTGGCAGTCGACCTCATCCAGCAGGGAAGGAATTACCCACTGCAGTCGACCTCTCCAGCTGGAAGGAATTACAACTGGCAGTCGACATCATCCAGCAGGGAAGGAATTACAATGGCCAGTCGACTCATCCAGCAGGAAGGAATTACCACTGGCAGTCGGACCTCATCCAAGCAGAAGGAATTACACTGGCCAGTCGACCTCTTCCAGTAGGCAAGGACTTACCACTGGCCAGTCGACCTCTCCAGAGGAAGGAATTACCACTGGCCAGTGACTCATCCAGCAGGAAAGAATTTACCACTGGCAGGCGACCTCATCCAGCAGAAGGAATTACACTGGCCAGTCGACCCATCAAGAAGGAAGGATTACCACTGGCCAGTCCGACCTCATCCACCAGGAAGGAATTAAACTGCCAGTCGACCTCATCCAAACAGGAAGGAATTACCACTGGCAGTCGACCTCTTTCAGCAGGAAAAGGAATTTCAACATGGCAGTCGACTCATCATCCAGCAGGAAGGAATTATCAATGGCCAGTTAGGACTCATCAGCAGGAAGGAAATTCACCACTGGCCAGTAGACCTCATACAGCAGGATGGAATTGACCACTGGCCAGTCGAACTCACTCCACAGCAGGAAGGACATAAGGAAATTACCACTGGCCAGTCGACTCATCCAGGACAAACGAAATACACTGGCAGTCGACCTCATCCAGCAGAAAGGCAATTACCCACTGGCAGTCGACCTATCCAGCAGAAGGAATTACAAATGCCAGTCGACCTCATCCAGCAGGAAGGAATTACCACGGCCAGTCGACTCATTCAGCTGGAAAGGAATTACCACTGGCCAGTCGACCTCTTCCAGAAGGAGGAATTACCCATGGCAGTCGACCTCATCAGCGGAAGGAATTACCTCTCACAGTCGACCTCATCCAGCAGTGAAGGATTACCACTGGCCAGTCGACCTATCCAGCAGGAAGGAAATTACCCCAGGCCAGTCGATTATCGAGCAGGAAGAAATTACCATGGCCAGTCGACCTCACAGCAGGAAGGAATTACCACTGGGCAGTCGACCTCATCAGCAGGAAGGATCATTAACATGGCTGTCGTCCTCATCCAGCAGGAAACGAATTACCACTGCGCAGTCGACCTCATCCAGCAGGAAGGAATTACCACTGGCCAGTCCGACTATCCATCAGGAATGGAATTAACCGCATGGCAGTAGACCTCAATCCAGAAGGAAGGGAATTACCACTGGCCAGTCGACCTCATCCAGCAGGAAGGAATTACCACTGGCCAGTCGACCTCATCCAGCAGGAAGGAATTACCACTGGCCAGTCGACCTCATCCAGCAGGAAGGAATTACCACTGGCCAGTCGACCTCATCCAGCAGGAAGGAATTACCACTGGCAAGTCGACCTCATCCAGCAGGAAGGAATTACCACTGGCCAGTCGACTCATCAGCAGGAAGTAATTACATGGCCATCGACCTCATCAGCAGGAAGGAATTGCACTGGCCAGTCGACCTATCTAGCAGGAAGAATTACCCACTGGCCAGTCGACCTCATCCAGCAGAAAGGAATTACCACTGGCCAGTCGACCTCATCCAGCAGGAAGGAATTACCACTGGCCAGTCGACCTCATCCAGCAGGAAGGAATTCGCCACTGGCCAGTCGATCTCATCCAGGCAGGAAGGACTTAACATGGCCAGTCGACCTCATCCAGAGGAAGGAATTACACTGGGCCAGTCGACACTCAATCCAGCAGGAAAGGAATTACCCACTGGCAGTCGGAACCTATCCAGCAGGAAGGAATTACCACTGGCCATTCGACATCATCCAACAGGAAGGAATTACGACTGGCCAGTCGACCTCATCCAGCAGGAAGGAATCTCCACTGGCCAGTCGACCTCATCCAGCAGGAAGGAATTACCACTGGCAGTCGACTCATCCATAGGATGGATCACAATGGCCAAGTCGAACCTCATCCGCAAGGCAGGAATTACCAATGGCAGTCGACCTCAGCAGCAGGAAGGAATTACCAATGGCCCAGTCGACCTCATCAGCAGGATGGAATTACCATCTCAAGTCAACCTCATCAGCAGTGAAGAATTACCCACTGGCTGTCGACCTCATCAGCAGGATGGAATTACCACTGGCAGTAGATCTCATCTAGCAGGAAGGAATTCCACTGGCCAGTCGACCTCATCTTCAGAAAGGAATTACCACTTGGGCCAGTCGACCTCATCCAGCAGGAAGGAATTTACCACTCGTGCATTATCTGATAAAGAGAGACAGAGAGAGAGATGGAGAAGAGAGAGCGGACGGAGAGAGAGAGAGGAGAGAGACGAGAGAGAGGAGAGGGAACGAGAGAGAGCGAGAGGAGTAAGAAGAGCAGAGAGAGAGAGGAGAGAGAGATCTGTACGAGGACAAGTACTGCTCACCCTTGTGTATGCTCCATTTCTTGTTTGCCTGCCCCCCCTCACATCTGCGAATGCTTGACAGAGTAGAGAAACAGAGCAAGGGACGTCTCATCTCCTCGCCGGAACCATCTGGATAGAATCTGTCATTTCAGCAGTGCCTTCCAACATAGGAGGGATGTGGGTGCGCCTTACTGTTATGTACAGGCAATATTGTCAAAATACCACACTTGGATTCACTTCGAGGACAGCTTTGAAACAAGTTTGATGCCACAAGAGGGGCAGAAAGCAGCAACTTTCACTATGGCTGTACCGTCTCAGAACATCACTCCATCTGAGATCATACAAAGGATGAAGAGTTATGGACACATTACGTAAAGCTTAATGATGTAACGAGAAACGTCAGTTGATCAAATGAAAACGCTTGCCCCACAGATGGCTCCAACTTCATCCTGTTCCCTATTGTAGGTCTCATAAACATAAAAATGCTTTCAAATGAGGCTGATGTAGGTAACAGCCTTTAGCTTCCAATAAAAGTTAGGGAATTCCTTAACCTGTAAATAGCTTCAATAAAGCTAGGGATCCTAACCTTGTCAAACCTGTGTTAAAAAAAAAAAAAAAAAAAAAAAAAAAAAAAAAAAAAGAGAGAGTGATGAGAGACGAGAAGGAGAGAGAAAAGAGAGAGAGAGAGAGAGACAAAGCAGACAGACAAGGGGACAGCACACAGACAAAGAGAGACAGGCAGAGAGAGACAAAGAGATTGGGAGAGAGTGCAGACGAGAGAGAGAGAGGAGAGAGAGAGATGGACGAGTGAGAAAAGAGGAGAGGAGGGAGAGGTGATGAGAGATGAGAGAGAGAGAGGAGAGGAGTAGGGAGTGATTTTAGTGTGCAGATTTGGTACCAATTCTTCCAGGACCTTTCAAGTGTTATGTTATCATGTATCTCTGTTATCGCCTGCATTCGAGGGAATACAGATCAAGGACCTTCAACGTTCTGAGTAGTTTAGGTGCTTATCCGTAATTATGTGTGCCGGGTAAAGTTCTGTGCACACTCTCTAGGTCTGAAATGTCACCAGCCCTGAAGGGGGCCGTCGTTAGCTGTACAGCAGTATTCAGCCATTGAGAGCACATGCAATTTGACTGAGATCATTCATGGGCTTGGCGTTCCTTAGTTTTGAAGGTTCTTCATTATCCAACTATCATTTTTCCTAGCGGATGAGGTAAATACATTGTTGTTTATTTGTCTGTGATGGTGAGGGTCCTCTGTCCATTAGCACTCCCAGGTCTTCATATTGCTTTTCGCTCATTGTATGGTTTTAATTGTCGTATTACGATGCATTTTAATTTCTTCAAAGTTTCCCATAATCTGAGTATTTGGAATTTCTCCTCGTTGAACTTCACTATTGTTTTGAGTGGCCCATCGAAGATTTGGTGATGTCCGCTTTGGAGTCTTACGCAAGTGTCTTCGACCGGAGAACATAAGAACATAAGAAAGGAGGAACACTGCAGGAGGCCTGCTGCCATACTAGGAAGGTCCTTTACAATTCATCCACTAACAAAAAATTTACCAACCCAATTTTCAATGCTACCCAAGAAAAATAAGCTCTGATGTTGAAGTCCCACTCAACACATCCAAGCCCTTCATCTCATGTAACTTATCCACCTAGATTTGAAACTACCAAAGTCCTTGCCCAATAACCAACTTGGTAGACTTGTTCACTCATCATACCCTAGTTCTCATAACAATTACTTTCTATGTCCTTTCTAAATCTAAACTTATCAAATAATTTTAATCCATTACTGCGGGTTCTCTCTTGGAGAGACAATCTCAAGGACCTTATTAATATCCCCATATTAATACTATCTTCACTTATACACTCCGAACAGGTCTCCCCTCATCTTCGTTCTAACAAGTGGAATGTAAACTAAAGAGTCTTCACTCTTTCTTCATAAGGAAGATTTCTGATGCTAGTATTATTTAGTCATTCCTAGGCTGAATGTTTTCTAACGAATTTATGTCCATTTTGTACACCCCCCCCGGAGACAGAATGAGCTGGCATAATATGGTGAGCCTTAATAATGTTGTATAAAGTGCTGTATGACCTCTGGACTTCTGTGCTAACACTTCTTGATTAAATCCCAGTAATCCTATTTGCTTATTACGTAGCTTAGGGCATTGCTGGCTTGGTTTAAGTTGCTGCTCACCATAATCCCATAAGTCCTTTTCGCAATCTGTATGGCTAAGTTTACATCATTCTAATTTATTAGTATTAGCGGTAATGGCACTCCAGCTTCAGAACCTTGCATTATCTACATTGAAAACTGCATTGCCCACTTTTCTGACCAAGAATAGAGTTTGTTTAAATCCTCCTTGAAGTTCCTAACATTCTACGTTTGATTCAATTATCTCTAACTATCTTTGTGTCATCGGCGGAATTTGCTCATATCACTAGTAATTCCATCTCAAGATATTGATATATATTATAAACAACAACGGGCCCAAGATGATCCTTGGAACGACACTTGTTTACAGATCCCCACTCGGATTTAACCCCATTATGGGACACTCTCTGCTTCCTGTCAGTGAGCCAGGACTCGATCCACGAGTGCACTTTTCCCCAATGCCCATGGCTGCCACTTTCTTTAACGTCTATGGTGCGAACTCTATCAAAAGGCCTTACTAAAATCTAAGTAAATAATATCAAATTCTTTTTGTGGTCAACAGCCCTCAATAGCTTTACTGAGTAGTTTATAAATTAGTTAGACAAGACGGGCCTTATGTGAATGCATGCTGAGTATCTTTACTCAAGCTATGCTTATCGAGATGGCTTCTTATATCTCAGCGCTATAATTGACTCTAGTAATTTTGCCTACAATTGTGGTCAGGCTTATTGTATTTTTTTTCTTTTTAGGCGCGGTAGTTGACGGTAATCGACTGTCCCCTGTTTTAAAATAGGAGTTAACATTAGCCATCTTCCACATATTCAGACACTACACCTGTTTGAAGAGATAAATAAAAAATTAGTTAATGGTTCACAGAGGTTCCATTTTGCATTCCTTAAGAACATTGAAAAACCTTCATCAGGACCGTGCGACCTTATTTTTGCTTCAGTCTGTCTATCTGCTTCACAACCATCTCACTTAGTGACTGTGTGTTACTAATTTTCTTTCTTCTAGCCCATGTAAAAATTATTACTGGAATTTTGTCAGTGGTCTTCCTGTGTTAAAAATGAGAGAAAATAATTATTTAAAATCAAGCCTTTCATTCTCTTTGTTCAGTAAGGTGCCCCATAGTTATTTTTAAGGGGACCTATCTTTTCTTAACTTTTGTTCTATAGACCTGGAAAAAAAACTTTTTGGGTTAGTTTTAGATATCACTAGCAACTTTATTTCATAGTCCCTTGTTTGCTTTTCTTTTTCCCTTTTTAATGTCCCTCTTAATTGACAATATAATGATCATAAGATGACCTCATCTTTTGATACGCTATAAATTCCTTTCTTATGCCTAGTAGATATTTGAGCCTAATTAATATCCATTTTGGGTCTTTTCTATTGATCTTAATTTCTTTATTATGGGATAAACGCTCTTTGAGCAGCATGTATAGTGTTCAGCAAAACTGTCATATTGATAGCTCTCTTTTTACCAGTCAACAGATGATAGTGTTCTCTAGCCCATCGTTATCTGCTAGCGAAAATATGGGACTGTTAACTGAGTTATCGTATATCGTACTTCCATTCAATGCTAAATGTAATTGTTTTGAGGCGCTAGCACCAGTTCTCTGATATTTCTAATTTTTAACAAGGGATTCCATTGTTTGCATAACTAAGTCAAGCAGGGTTATTTCCACTTGTAGGTTCTGTCAAAAACTGCCTTCAAATAAACAATCCTGAAATAACTTCTAGAGTCGTACGAATCTAAATTCCCAGTCAGAAAATCAATCAACATGAACTAAAGTGAAAGGTTATCTAGAATTATACATTATCGTGCCTTGTGCCTTAACAAATTTTCCTCAATAGTAGTTTCCCTTGGTCCCTATCTAAGGTTAGGAGGGCGGTATATCACTCCTAAAATCAGGTTTTCAGGACCCCTCTGAAATTCTATCCAAACAGAATCCTGTATGTGTTACTTCAGACTTAATACCGTTTTTATAGCAAAACTGTTCATGCGATCTCGGACATACATGCCACCCCACCCCCCCCCCTCCCCATACCTTCTTCTTCTTGGGAACAATGTAAACCCTGAATATGACATTCGCAGGGAATGTCCACTTTTTGAATTATAACACGTCACTGCCATGGTGATCCGGATGTCATCTGGGTGTCAGAAATGAGAATGAGGAATAGAGTGGGAGCGAGTACTCTGCCTTGTGGAACATAGCTTTTTCCCAATGATGTTGGGACTTTACTCTGTTTTACTGTTACTCTTTGTGTTCTGGTTGGTCAAGAAGTTATGGATCCATTACCAAACTTTTCCGTTATTCCTTTATCCCGCATTTTGTGTGCTATTACACCATGGTCACACTTGTCGAAAGCTTTTGCAAAGTCTGTGTATACTACATCTGTATTTTGTTTATCCTCTACTGCATCCAGGACCTTATCATAGTGGTCAAGTAGCTGGGACAGGCAGGAGCGACCTGCTCTAAACCCGTGTTGCCCTGGGTTGTGTAACTGATGGGTATCTAGGTGGTTGGCGATCTTGCTTCTGAGAACCTTCTCAAAGATATTTATGATATGGGATGTTAGTGCTATCGGTCTGTATTATCATAATAAAACAGAAGCGCTAAGCCACAGCTATCTGTCTGTAGTTCTTTGCAATTGCTTTCCTGCCACCTTTGTGGAGTTGGGCTATGTCTGTTGTTTTTAGTGTGTGTGTGGGATGACCCGTGTCCATGCTCCCTCTCCATAAAATGCTGAAGTCACACGATAGGGGCTTCTTGCAATTCTTGATAAACACGGAGTTCCACGAGTCTAGGCCTGGGGCAGAGTGCATGGGCATGTCATTAATTGCTTCTTCAAAGTCTTGTGGGGTTAGATTTTTGGGATGATCATATTTTGGGTTTCGTTCATAAGGAATTCATTTGGATCGTCGACCTTTAGAGTGGGCAGTGGCTCGCTGAACACTGAGTCATATTGGGACTTTAGTATCTCATTCATTTCTTGGCTGTCATCTGTGTATGTCCCATCCCGATTCCTTCAGCTTAAGTTCGATATTTGCAATTTCATTGACTAGTGCCTCCCTTCGTATTTCATATATATTGACCCCACTCATCAGCTCTGTGACTCTTCGCCTTCATCTGTATAGGGAACGTCTCTCTCTTTCTAGTTTACATCTTCTCTTTCCTTTTCTTAATGGGATGTGTCTTGAGCAGATCTCAAGAACCACAGAATTAATTTTTTTCAAGGCAAATGTTCGGATCCCTGTTGTTTAGGATATCTTTCCAGCTTGTTTCATTTAGGACATGGTTTACTTGATCTCATTGTATGTTTTTGTTACTGATATTGAATTTCGTGAAGAGACCTTCAAGACTGCTCACATTTTGCTGGTCCAGAGCCCTGTGCATACATGTCTGTACCTTTATTATGTTGTTATCTGAGAGTATTGTCTTTGATACAGTTATAAGACATTTCAGATCTTCAGTGTTAGTGAAGATGAGGTCCAGCACATTTTCTAGTTTTGTAGGCTCTACAATTTGCTGGTTTAAGGTGAATTTGGTGCAGATTTAATAGTTCGTGTGTGTGTGAATTTTCATCTGAGCTGCCTCCTGGGGTGATCTCTGCTAAAACATTGTTTGTTATACTCCTCCATTTTAGGTGTCTCAAGTTGAAATTTCCTAGTAGTAAGATGTTTGGGGCAGAAGTTGAGAGATTTTCCAGACAGTGGTCAAGCTGCTCCTGGAATTGCTGGGAAGTTTCATCTGGAGGCTTGTATACTGCCACAATGACAAGGTTTTGGTTTTCGGTCTTTACCGCCAAAACTTCAACTACATCATTTGAGGTGTTTAGTAGTTCTGTACAAATGAGCGACTCTGTGACATACAGGCCAAACCTCCCCTTGTTGCCTGTTTAGTCTGTCGCATCGGAATAGGTTATAACCTGGGATCCATATTTCATTGTCATAATGATCCTTTATGTGGGTCTCTGTGAATGCTACAAACGTTGCATTTGACTCCGTGAGCAGTCCCTTAATGTAAGGAATTTTGTTGTTTTTTGACGGTTTTAGACACTGTATGTTTGCAAAGACAAATGTCGTTGTATTGGTGGAATTTAGGAGGGTTTTATTTGCTGGCTCTAATATCTGTTGTTCTGGAATAAAAGCCAGTGTCCGTGCCTCCGCTCCAGAAGTGTTTTCAAGTGGTGTAGGATTATTGTCATTTCTTACCAGTCTTTTTTTTCCTCCTGGCCCTAAAAAACCTCTGTCCCTGGAAAGGTTGTGGCTCCCCTGTTTTGTTTCCTATAGTCTGGCTGGTCTGTGTCTTCTAGTCCCCTTCAGATGATGTGTCTGGCAGTATGCATTATAGCATTTTCTTCCATGGATTGATGAGTGACACAATTCTGAGTGAAATAAGTTACAAGAGGGGAAGTTGCATTTTCCTGTTGTCATGTGGGGTCGGCATTTTTGGGGATGGTAAAAAGGTGCAGTCCCACCTGTTTTCCCGATATTCCCGGCATCAATCCCCGACTATATTTAATAGATTGTATTTCCCAGTTTGCTAGGATTTTTATGCGCATTGCTGCTGGTGCTTTTTATTTCTCCTGTTTCCTCCCATTTTCACCCCGTATGGACACTGCTTCCCAATTTTTGGGTGTGTTCGACACTTTTCCCCGGGGGCTATCCCTTTTGATCACTCCACAGTTCTCTTTTGACCTCTTGGACTAAATAACGTTGTCTTCAGTTCACCGAAAAACACTAACCCCAGACACGTCTTTACATACTAGGCCCCTCTGGGCCCTTTCCCAGACAACACTAACCCTACCGTCCTCCAGGACAACATAGCCCCTCACACTTTCCTCCATGAAAAACACTACACCCTCCCGTCCCCGGACAACATACCCCCTAGCACTTTCCTCCATGACAACACTAGCACCCCGCACGTCCCCGGGACAACACTAGCCCCCTAGGGCACGTCCAAGACACCCCCCCCCACCACTCATTTATTTCCCAGCTGCCATCCCTTTGCTGTCTTTAAAGAATTGTTTTTTAGTGTTCTGTCTTGTAATATAATTAATTTTCTATACAGGTGTATCTTTTTGGACAGACCCAAAACATCTCTCTGAGTTCAGGGTAAATGTGGTCACTGGTTTAAAATCCCCTGTTACTAGGGGGTTTTAGATCGGGGCCCCGGGGGAAATTTGGACTAGCCGGGAAAAATCGGAAAGAAATTAACGAGTAATTATGTTCAGTTTGTACGAAGTATAACTTCTGTTTGGCCCGATGGTTTTAAATATTTGAAGTTACTGGGGAATAATGATTTTCGTTTTTTTATTAGCGCCCGCTGCTGAACAGGTGTACCACAAACTGTTACTCCCCCTAAAAATAAGTACAACAACTATACCCTATTTATCAATTTCTACAAACTGTAACTTTTGTTTCCTCGAGAATTTGACATCTTCGTATTTCAACAAGTATTTCACCCCCGGAAACACAATTTTTGGGCAGGTACACTAGAGACCGCGTGGGGGTTTGCGATGTGGCAAATTTTTTTAAACATAAACCTCCCTCTTTGGCCTAACACTTCTTTTTTAAAATTTACCTTATAATTTTTTTACCCAAACTAGGGTACCATTGGTACACATAAAACCTATGTAAACACATATTATCGGGAACGTTTTTCCCTCTACAAAGAGGCTCAATTTTTTTCCAAAGGGAAAGCTGGGCCCCTAAAGTTTCCTCTGAGAGTAGGGTTTATGCTCCCTTATTGTACATTATTCCCTTTTTTGCTCGTAGTATTTTTTTTCTGCAAAATTAGTTCCAACACTGGGGGGATATATCTTATAATTCACGGGACAGTTTAAATTTTGGGTATGAAGAGAGCCCGTAAAAAACACGGAGAACACGGCGACACGGCGACACGGGACCGGCGACAGGGCGACACGGCACCGGGCCCCCGGTCAGCGTTCAGGGCCCCGTTGTGCCCCCGGTTTTTCTGGTGTTTTCACGTCGCTTAAGGCAGAACTTTAATTTGTGCCCAATCTATACTCACCCCTCGGCCCCTGGAACCAATCTTGGGCGGAAAACATTATTACTGAGTCAAAAAAAGGAGAATTTTGGTGTGCACTACCTAGCGAGTTTATGCCAGGGGGAACAAGGCCCGTCCCGTTGGAAAAATAAAAATTTTGAACTTTGTGTCAGGGGAAAAGAAAGTCTCCCCTGAAAGCTTTGGTATACATGGTATAGTGTATTACGTGGCTCCCTAGAAATTTTGATGTAAAGGCTAAAGTGTCTTTTGAAAACGGGTAAATTTTTAAAATAAGTATAAGCTATAGGGAGGTCCCGGGAATCGCCAAAACTTACCACAGGTCACTTTTTTTAAAAAATTTTCCGGGCTATGTTCGCATAAATTAGTGAACCAGTGAATGCGAATACAGTGTTGTAGTGCAACAAACCATATTATAATGGTCTTTGGGAGTGGAGTGACTTTCATTATTTTCTTTTTCTTGAAATACCAGACGTTTGTATTTCAATAACCGTATTTACCAGCGTGCATATACCAACGAGAAGCAATTATTCTACAGAAAAAGCCCCCCTTCCCCAAAATTTGAATAAAATATAGTGATTTAGCATTTTTTGTGGTGGAGCCAAAAAAAAAAAAAATGGAACTATACCCAGGATTGAAAAACAAAGGGGAGGTCGACCGTTCGCATTGGGGTCCCCAGCATAAAAGGCCTTCAACACGAAATTTTTTTGTATAAATAAAACCCACTTTACTGGTAAAAATTTTTCCCAGAGATCCTCATTTTTAGCTAAATTCACCGCCCCGTAGGGGTTTAAATAATGACCCACTGACAGATCGATAACTGGTCCAAAACCCTTGCTGGCCAAACCCCTTGATGGCCCCGAAACCCTTGAGGTCCAAAACCCTGGACTGTTTCAAAGGGTTTCGTTGGCACCCCCTGCGGGTTTTAATAAATATTCAAGGTTGCTAGAAAATTGCAGAAAATAAAACCATTAAAATCATTATGAAGCTGTGTTTTGTCTGTGGTCAGTCAAACAAACGGGCCCCACATGAAAAAATTGTTTTTGGGGAAAATTGGGTGTCCGCCCCTTGTGCAGTATCCAAAAAACTAGTACAAGCGTAAAAAAACGGGGAATTTTTTGGGTATCCCAAAATGAAAAAAATCTGGGGGCTAAAATCAAAGGGTATTAAAAGGGGTCAACATCAAACCCTGTTTCAAAAAAAAACCCTGGAAGCTTTCAAAAAGGGGGAAACAAAAAAAAGCCCGGGGCTGAAGGTATGCCCTTATCGGGCCATGTATCACAAACGTAAGGCGGAGATGATGCCCTGGAGTATAAAATGGGGGGCGATTACTGCCCGGGGGAACGTAAGGGGAAGTGGGGGTTGCCCTGGGGACATAAGGGTGAAGCTGGAGGTGTGCCCTGGGGACAGAAAGGGAGCGGGAGACTGCCCTGGGACGTAATGGGGAAGCTGGAGATGCTGTCCTGGGAGACGTAATGGTGAAGTAAATTTGCCCCAGGTGTCGGGAATTTAAAACGGGGAAGGTAATAAAATGCCCTCATAGGGGACAGGGCCATGTAGGGAACAAAATGTACAAAGATAAGATAAAACCAAATTGCAAAAATAGAAAAACCGCAGGGAAAAACAAACAAAAACCCACTAGCAAAAGTGGGAATATTACCAAAAACAAAAGGGGGACTCCTTGTTGGTTTTAGGGGATAGAAGTAAGACAGGGAAAAAATGCACCCAAAAGGGATACATCACGAAACCAAGGGAAAAGGGGAAAAAAACCCCGGCACATCTATGCAATCGGGATCTGTGGCATGGGGAAATCTGGAAAAAACAGAGGGGCGTGCAACTAGCCACCCTAGAAATGCCGCCCATTGCAAAAGGAAAATGCAAAACTCCCTTCCCGAAGCTTTTTCCCCTGAACTGGTACCTTTCATACAGGAAAGATGTGCTTAACTTTAAAATTTCAGGCATACCATCTAAAGGGGGCAAAAGATACAAACACCCGGCCATGGGAAAACCTGGGTAGCCAACCCCTCAAGAGGAGAGGTTTTTTTTGTGCCGAAGGAAAAAAAAGGCAGGAAAACAAAATCTACACCAAAACCATATTCCCGGAGTGGAACCACATCGATGGGCCCCCACTCAAACCCCCAAGATACGTACTATCCGGAAAAAAAAATCCCCCCATACCAACAAACCCCCATCCGATAACTTCTTCTTTGCAAATATACAGGGTCTAAGCCCCCAACAAACAAACAAAATACCCTTTTATCCGTGGCGCTTGCAGGGCAAAGGGAATGTTCGCGGGTTTCACGAGACCCAATAAAGGACCTTGGGCAACGAAATATGGATCCCCGGTTACAACCTATACGTGACAGAGTAAAAAAGGCAAAAAGGGGGGGGTTGGCCTGTACATTGCGGGCACTTGTTTGCACAGAACTGCTAAAAGCTAAATGATGTGTGGAATTTTAGAGAAAAATCAAACCAAAACCCGTCATTGTGATAGTCTACAAGCCTCGGAGCAACATCCCCGCAATTCCGGAACGCTGTTTTAAAAAATTTCCCTGTTGGGGAAAACCCTTCCAGCTCCTGCACCCAACATCTTGTCCCGGGGTTTCAATTAAGGCACCTAAAATGGGGGGAATATGAAATAAAATTGTTGCGTAATAAAAACCAGGAGGCCCCCTCTGATAAAATCCCCCAATCCGCGAGCTTTTTTAACTCGCACAAAATTCAAATTTAACCAGCAAATAATAGAGCCCCACTAAACTGGGAATCCCCCCCTAACCTATCTTCACTAACAATGTGATCTGATTAAAAAATAACCATTCAAAAAAAAATATACCAGATCAAAAAATTTGGGGTTAGTCATGTTGCACGGAGCCCCCAGACCGAATAAAAGAATTTGTCACGAGGGGGCATTTACCAAATTTTAAATTCAAAAACAAAAACATAAAGTGGGACCCAAATAAACCCAAATCCTAACCCCATATAAATTTGGGAAAATATCTAAGCAACCCCAGACCCCAACTTATGCCTAAAAAGATTAATCGGGAGCAATGTGTTGCACAAGGCTTATTCCTCAAGAAAAAGAGGAGTAGATGTAAAAAAGGAAAAAGGAAGGGCGCTCCCCTTTTCAGGCGCCGGGAAAAAAAATAAAAAGAGTGCAAAAGAGGGGAATATATCTGAAATCGTATGAGACACGGCAGAGAAATAGCAACATCGACTTAAGCAAAAAAAAACCTTTAGGGGTCAGGAACGGGAAAAAACTAAAACCCTAAATGAAATCGAAAGAAACCCAAAATTTTTCTTCCCTATGCCAAATCAAAAAACGAAACAACGTCCATTTTGGGCCCTACTTAAACAAGAGGGTCCACCAGATGCAACAAGGAAATGAGTGATACTCAAGTCCCATAGACTGTTTTTTAGCAAGCCCCAACCAGGGGCTGAGGTCGAAGACAAAAATGAATTTTTTTTTAGAGAGCCCAAAATTTGATTAACACAAACCCATCCGATTTTTCCTGCGCCAAATGCTTTTGAAAGGGGATAAAAACAGCCATGCAGCCCCCCAACCAAACTCGTGTTCACAAACTGCAAAAAGCCCCTATCACAGCCTTTTCCATCCATGGAGAGGGGGCATACACGGGGGTCGTCCCACGTTACTAAAAAAACGACATAGCCCCCCCCCACAAGGGGGAAAGGAAAAAAAAAAACAGCAAAGAAAAACCCGCCCAAAAGCACTAAAAATCCCATATCATAAAAATCTTTGAAAGGTCCCAAGAAAAATCACAAAGCATCTAGAAACCATCATTACAAAACCAGGGCAACATGGGGTTTTGAAAAAAGTCGCCCCCTTTTGTCTCAAATATTGGGCCCCTAGACGGTCCTAAATCACTAGAAGACAAAAAAAAAAGCAGTGTAAAATACAGCTTTTCAAAAGCCTTCGACAAGTGTGACCATGGCCCAAAAGCGCACAAAAAAGCGTGCTAAAGGGGGTAACAAAAAAATCGGGGTGGTTATAATTTCCTCACTAACGAAAACAAGGATCGCAACAGAGTAAATCCCGAGGGGAGCTACGGGGAAAAACCTGTTCCCAAGGGAAAAACTCGCTCCCATCTTGTTCCTTTTTCCTTATTGACTGACAAGGTGAGCCACGCACCGTGTCTTCCCTTTTCAGATGAACCGAATTGCATGACGTGTCTTCAATTGAGACACTGCCCAAAACTCCGGCAGACATCAACCAAATCTTTTAGTGGGCGCAGAAAAAAATAGAAGTTCAACATGAGAAATTTCAATTACTTTGTAAACATGAGGGAAAATTTAAAAATTATGAGTACAAAACAAAAATTTGGCCCCAAAAAAAAGCGAAAAACAGTCAAAAATGGGAGTGACTTCGGGGAATCTCACCCCCAAGGGCCCAAAAATTGATAATCGCATTGCTGAAAATGACAATGGATAAAAGAGAACCTTCAAAAATAGGGGGGGCCAAAACCCTGTGAACCTTCAGGTCACTTGTTCTATCTTAGTGGAATATTTCTGCACACTACCCGCCCTTTCAAGGCATAAATTGCCGACTAGAATGTCAGAGAACTTTCCGGCCGCTAACGGGAATAAAAACACCTCAATTTTGGGGACTTGAGGTTCCCAAACCTGATTCCCGGAACGAGGGGGGAGAGATACTGATTATTACCCTGGAAAATCCCAGAGGGGGCTAGTACCCAACTTGCACACGAAAATCACCCCCTACGAAAGCAAAAGCTTGGCAACATGCACCATCCCCCCAATGAAAAGCAGGGTGTCACTACACGTTAAGAGACCATACAATAATTCAGGGGGCCCCGGATGTTTAACTACCTCCCAGACACATAAGGGGGATTACCCAAAAAGACCCCTGGGAGTCTCAAGTGGACTGGGCAAGCACCCAAAGTCAGTTCCGGATCAGCCGGGGGGGCTCGTATGTTGGTTTTCGTGCAGCCCGCACCAAAAACTGGTTGATCACTCTGATCCACCCGGGGGCCCCGGGCTCAGACCCGGCCCCGGGGGGGTTGACCCCGGGAAATCTCTCCCGGTAAATCCGGTAGTTCATAGTCCTTTGAAACGCGCAACCAAAAGGGGGAGACACCCGACCCTCCTAACCCCATTTTCAAACCCGAGCAGGCAAACGGCGATTTAAGGAACCCGGCGTTCTACACCCGGGAATTCCAGAACCCAACTAACGCAAGACTCTCGCCCAAGGGAAGAATACACCGGGACCCAGGATCTTGGAATCATCACTCTCTGTATACTAACTTTTAACAAGAAGAATTTTTCTCGCAACCCCATTTAACTCTGCACAACATTGTTCCTTAACAAAATCAGTAAAATTGGTTAAGCCCACTGGGGGTCACACACTGTGTGGGGTCACACACTGGTGGGTCACCCTGTGGGGTCCAATGGTGGGTCACAACTTGTGGGTCCAACATTGTCAATAAATGATTAATCTCACAACATTGTGTCATTTTTTCAGTCTTTTTCCTACTAAAAAAGCAAACGAAATCAAGGTTATATTGGAATTGTACAGAAGTCAAGGTCTATATTAGGAAAATTGCACAGAAAGCAAGGCTATATTAGGAAGTTGCACAGAAGTCAAGGTCTATATTAGGAAGTTGTACAGAAGTCAAGGTCTATATTAGGAAGTTGTACAGAAGTCAAGGTCTATATTAGGAAGTTGCACAGAAGTCAAGGTCTATATTAGGAAGTTGTACAGAAGTCAAGGTCTATATTAGGAAGTTGTACAGAAGTCAAGGTCTATATTAGGAAGTTGTACAGAAGTCAAGGTCTATATTAGGAAGTTGTACAGAAGTCAAGGTCTATATTAGGAAGTTGTACAGAAGTCAAGGTCTATATTAGGAAGTTGTACAGAAGTCAAGGTCTATATTAGGAAGTTGTACAGAAGTCAAGGTCTATATTAGGAAGTTGTACAGAAGTCAAGGTCTATATTAGGAAGTTGTACAGAAGTCAAGGTCTATATTAGGAAGTTGTACAGCAGTCAAGGTCTATATTAGGAAGTTGTTCAGAAGTCAAGGTCTATATTAGGAAGTTGTACAGAAGTCAAGGTCTATATTAGGAAGTTGTACAGAAGTCAAGGTCTATATTAGGAAGTTGTACAGAAGTCAAGGTCTATATTAGGAAGTTGTACAGAAGTCAAGGTCTATATTAGGAAGTTGTACAGAAGTCAAGGTCTATATTAGGAAGTTGTATAGAAGTCAAGGTCTATATTAGGAAGTTGTACAGAAATCAAGGTCTATATTAGGAAGTTGTACAGCAGTCAAGGTCTATATTAGGAAGTTGTACAGAAGTCAAGGCCTATATTAGGAAGTTGTACAGAAGTCAAGGTCTATATTAGGAAGTTGTACAGAAGTCAAGGTCTATATTAGGAAGTTGTACAGAAGTCAAGGTCTATATTAGGAAGTTGTACAGAAGTCAAGGTCTATATTAGGAAGTTGTACAGAAGTCAAGGTTCTATATTAGGAAGTTGTACAGAAGTCAAGGTCTATATTAGGAAGTTGTACAGAAGTCAAGGTCTATGTTATCATGTTGTGCAAGAAAGGTATAAAATACCTACAATATGAAAGTTAAGACATGTGCAACATCTGGATATCTTTATTGTAGACGTTTCGCCATCCAGTGGCTTTATCAGTACAGATTCTAGGACTTAAATAGAAGACAGAAGAACTATATACAAAAGATGAGGTAATCAGTCCCTCAGCCTTGGAGTTAGTGTTCACAACATCGGTATTTTATACCTTTCTTGCACAACTTGTCAGACACTGCAACATCATGGAATCTTGGTTCAGAGGACATCTACAAGACCTTTTTCACGGCTACTATTGTCAGCATAGTTGCTGATCCCTGTATTCCCAGTATTATATAGCATAGCAGTAGCATCATCCATGTGCTTTAGACACGAGACCCCTCGTAGGCCTGTGGCTTTGTGTGACGTCACGGGATGCACACGAGGAGGCTCATTCCTCTGTCCCGGCCTCACTCGGCGGCAGACCATCCAGGCGTAGACAGGCAAGGCACTGGGCTCCATCCTACACCATCTCAGACTGACAATATAGCTACCATAATACAAGTGTGTCTACTTTCAACCTGTGATATCTCCATTTAAGAACCCTTACGATAAATGGTGGCATCGGAGGGCCTGTAATTCTGACGATTACAGCGATTTCTGGAGATAAAATTTCGACCAGCAAGACGGCCATTTCGTGTCACCAGTAGGCCTATCGACTACCGAGATTCACCCAGCCAGCTACTCTACCAGCTTCTACATTATTCACTGGTCAGTCTCTTTGTATTAGTGTTTCCTGCTTTTTTGCATCACTCACGAGGGGTTGACCCGAGTTTGCAAAATAAGCCAGTTTCCAGTCTGTGGTGGGGGAGTCAGAACAACCGAGTCCAGTCCAGCCTAGCCTACTCCATCCAATTATTTTGCCTGCCAAGCCAGCTTCCACCCCTGCTGTGCTCATCGTGTGAAGTTATCAAGCTATTCTGTGTGAAGGGTTAAGATAAGCCAGCTAGCAACTAACCCAGGTGTCTTACCCCAGTACTCAAGCAAGCCACATGAGTAGTCTTCATCGCTTGTGATTCAAGCTCCAAGCATTCTGAGTGCTCTTTTTCATCCTTGTGGTGTTGTGGTATTTCGTGGGTTTATTTTAAGCCAGCCGGCTTAGAATTATCTTCGCGGCAGTGTGGGTGTTCTCAGTGAGGCTTACGACGTTCAACCCATAAGCCCAGCCACTCACGATCACGTGTGTCGCACCATTGCCGGTCTCAGACGCCTCGCTCAGCCATTAACCCACAAACCCAACTACAGTCGGCCATTACAACTCACCTTCCTCATCAGTGTTTTGGTGCACTGCTGAGGGTTGTAGCACCATGGCTACTATAACTAACCCATCTCTTTGGGTAGGACCTACTTCCACTGGGGAATCCCGCCTACCAGTGACTATGCCCTCGTCTGCTGCCCGTCCCTATCCACTGACGCCTATATAACCGCCAGTCTCCTTGCCTTTGCTCCAGATTCTCCTCCACCACGATGCTGTGAACACTAACTCCAAGGCTGAGGGACTGATTACCTCATCTTTTGTATATAGTTCTACTGTCTTCCTATTATGTCCTAGAATCTGTATTGATAAAGCCACTTGATGGCGAAACGTCTACAATAAAGATATCCAGATGTTGCACATGTCTTAACTTTCTATGTTAACATGTTGTACAAAAGTCAAGGTCCGTGTTAGGATGTTGTACAAAAGTCAAGGTCTATGTTAGGAAGTTGTAAATAAGTCAAGGTCTATTTTAGGAAGTTGTACAGAAATCATGAGCTATGTTGTCATGTTGTACAGAAGTCAAGGTCTATGTTAGGAAGTTGTACAGAAGTTATGTTAATATATTAATTATGGTATCAAACATTAATCATATATTTTCTAGATCAATGAATCTCACATACTTTGCTCTGGTGATTTCAGATCTGTGTAGTTTAAAAATTATATAAAGAATATCATACAACTTATGACATTACAAACAAATACTTATTGTCCTGTAACGTCACAGTGACCGAGGTCATTATTCTTTTAGCCAATAAGTCAGTCTGAGCTCAGATTTATAGACCAGAGTTTAAATCATAGGATATCCTGGGATGCCACGTTTAAAATTATTTGCAGGAAGTTAATTATTCAGTACCAAATTATACTGGCTGTTTTGTCCTAAAGAGGTTTATTCGGGTTATTAACCAGGAAGACAAGTAACCCAAAATATCCCAAGAAAGCCATGCCATGAGACTGTCTGGCTTATTTCCTGTGGGTTCATTAATCCTTCTCCCCAACACTGAACTCCGCAACAGTCGACTGACACCCAGGTTCTTATTTACTAGGTGAACAATGGCAGCAGTTGTAAGGAGACTAATACCCAGGTACTTACTACTAGGTGAACAGGGGCAACAGTTGTTAAGAGACTAACACCCGGGTATCTACTTACTGCTAGAAGATGGGCAGTTGTAATGAAATATTCACTTGTCTGGGGAGATAATCTCTTTCCCTTAATTCTAAGCTGAGGCCACAAAGAACTGAGTCACGATACTTTCCCTTATGCCAAATATAATGGCCAGTAGGTAATCCTTGCATGTATAAGCACATCAGGAAAATAATAAATGCCAGTGACTTACTTCACTTATTATATTATAATCATTGGGGAGGGCTAAACCCGTAGGATTATAGAACGCATGTGGGAGGGAGATTGAAGGTATTCAGGTTCAATTCAGGGAACTGGAGCACAGATCCAATTCCCTAGATCAAGAGCCCCTCACCAGCGTCAAGGAACCTCTCTTGGGGGGACTTAAAAACTAATGATTCAAGAATATTCTCGTCTGAGATACATATCACTTGTTTTGTTTACACTGAGGGATACCTCTTGTCAGTGTATTTCCATGGAGTGATCATCACCTTCAAGATTACATACACTGAGAGATATGCATCTTTCAGTGTATATACACTGAAGGATACCCACCTGTTGGTGTAATGACTGTGAAAGATGAATGGCTCTCTGGATCATTTGCCTCTCTGCAGTCGAAAGGAAAATTAATGAATACCAGAGAAAGTAAGGAATAATAGAATAATTGAAATACAAAGAAAATGCTGAAGATGAGAAACAAAACAAAGAGGAGAAACAATAGTTACTAGTTATATTTTGACTTGGCTAGCACAGGCAGTGATTAATGCGTGTTTACATTACTTGTCATGTGTGAGGTCTCTGCTAACTTGCTAAATTTTCTGATATGAAGATAGATTACAGTCACCTTGCTCGCACGCAACATCAATATTTCTGGCTTCCTCAAACATCACTCTCGGAGAACATTACTTTCAGGGTAGATAAGATAGTCTAGTAGGTTCATCATGCACTCCATAAGCATCGTGTGGACGATAGTGGAAATATTATAGAGGCTTATAATATATCCTGTTACAAAATGCGACATTCATGAACTATAAACATCTGCAGAGAATACTAGAAAGTCGACTTATTGTTTCCTCCTCTAGCTTGTTTCTGGCTTTGTTTACCTGGAGTTTACCTGGAGAGAGTTCCGGGGGTCAACGCCCCCACGGCCCGGTCTGTGACCAGGCCTCCTTAGGTCAGTGTCCCAGGATGCGACCCACACCAGTCGACTAACACCCAAGTACCCATTTTACTGATGGGGAACATAGACAACAGGTGGAAAGAAACACGTCCAATGTTTCTACTCTGGCTGGGAATCGAACCCGGGCTCTCACCGTGTGAAGCGAGAGCGTTAACCACCAGGCCACCAGAGCCCTTTGTAACAATTAAAGTTAATATGATTGGTATAATTAAGAAGATAAGATCCTACACTTCTCTTGGAGTATAACCTGGAATATATTTATCTCATAGCTATCTAGTACAAATAATTGCATAGTTCTAAGAGTACATTTAATAACTGTATTACTCATATGTACCGTCGTATGTTGCTATGATGAGATATATTCATATACATGAATAATATTTATGTGTGTGTATGTGTATGTGCTTAATAACGCTCGTTATGTCTCGGTAAGACTTGACTCGACTTAGGCAGTGATTGACAACTAGTCCCTAAATAATCTAACTTATCAACCATCAAGGCAATCAAGCAGCTTGCTTGAACAATATGACAAACCATTCACCAATAAGCAGCAGTGAGCATCAGTGTCAGGCAAGGAGTAAGGAGACAAAAACAACCTTAACTGTGGACCTTTAACAGATCCTACACATAAGGCATAAAACTCCCTTACTACTGAAGCTGAGTTTAGCATTACTAATTTCCCGACTACGGCAGCACGTAGATGCCAGAACAATTCTAGGTAGGAAAATTTAACTTTGGACCAAAGATATACAGAGTGCATCCACGACACAACCTATGAAAAACGTCAAATATATACTAATTCTAAATAATGCTCTGTGAACAGAGTTACACGAGTTAGATGTATATCATCAACTCACCAACAGAGAAAAACTCTACTGAAATAGAGTCTAAAGCACACAAGATGAAAGAGCAGAGAAAGAGATGTTTCTCTTACATGAAACAGTAATAGAAAGAGCCTGCTGCCACCATGAGCAACAGCCAGAGAGAGAGAGAGAGAGAGAGAGAGAGAGAGAGAGAGATGAGAGACGAGAGAGAGAGAGGAGAGAGAGAGAGACAGGAGAGAGAGAGATGGACAGACAGACAGACAAAGAGAGGGAGAGAGAGACAGACAGAGAAAAGAGAGTAGGAGAGAGAAGAAGAGAGAGAGAGAGAGAGAGAGAGAGAGAGAGAGAGAGAGAGAGAGGGGGGGAAACCCAGCAGCCACAATGGTGTGATCAAGTGATTCGTACCAGGTGGCGACTGACACGAAACTACCTAACAAGCAGGCAGATAGTTTGCCAGTGCTGACAGACAATCAAAACTCTCCAACAGCAAGCACAATTATTATTATTATAATCATGGAGGAGCGCTAAACCCATAGGGAATATACAGCACCTGTAGGGAGGGGGGTTGTTGAAAGGTATTCAGACTCAGTTCGGAGAACTGGAGCACAGATCCAATTCCCTAGATAAAGAGCCCCTCACCAGCATCAAGGAACTTTCCCTGAGGGGAGAGCACAATGAGAAGTCTCCTTGTCACATCCTACATACATACGTAAGCTAATATAATATATATATATATACATAATATACACTGAATCCTTTTTCAGGGGCACAACAATCCAGAGATAAGACCCCATTGTTTCATAACTGAAAAGAAATGTCATTTCTAAGGACATATCTATGGACTTGACCTGACTTCTAGGGCAGTTAAGAACATAACTACACATATAACCCGCACATAGAAGAGAGGAGCTTACGACGACGTTTTGGTCCAACTTGGACCATTCACAAAGTCACACTAACCAGAAGTGGAGCAAGACGGCTATATATAGGCAGGAAGAGGAAGTGGTGGTAGTAGTAGTAGTAGTAGTAGTAGTGGGGAACTAAGGAGGAGGAGCCAGTCAATTATAAAGAAAGGGGAGCACTGCAAGGGAGCTAGGTGCCCACAGAGGGAAAGCAAGTGCACAGAGGTGGGGGAAAGGGGAAGTGATGAAATAAATAATGAAGGAACAGAAACACGCGACAGAAGAAAGACAAAAAAAAAGGAAAGAGGAAAGGGGAAAGAGGAGAAAAGAAAAAATGAGGAATCAGGTTAAGTCACGGGTGTTCTGAAGTTTGGAGCATTTTACAATGTAGTGGGAGAGGAAGGCATCTACAGAGACGAAGCCAGGACTAAGATTCATACAAGGAAAGTTGTGTATTAGAGAGAATTCAACAAGACGGCGATTGTTAAAGTTGGAAGTAGGGAAAACAGTTTTAGCAGAAGACCAGTCAATAGGATGGCTGTGATCTCTGACGTGACAGAAAAGAGCATTGTTAGTGTCGGCAAGCCTAACACTATTTTTGTGCTCCCTAAGTCTGTCAGAAAGAGATCGACCAGTTTCTCCAAAGTATTAAAGAGGACAGGAAGAGCAAGAAATAGAGTAGACACCAGGAACATCTGTAGAGGGAGGAGAGGTATGAACGAGATTAGTGCGAAGAGTGTTAGTCTGGCGGAAAGTAAGCTGCGAGTTCTGTCTTGCTGGAAATTTTCAGCACGCTATTTACATCCCCTTTATTTATTCCTGGTTTCCATTTATACACCTCGATCATATCTCCCCTAATTCTACGCCTTTCGAGAGAGTGCAGATTCAGGGCCGTCAGTCTATCGTCATAGGGAAGATTTCTGATACATGGGATCATCTTTGTCATCCTCCTTTGTATGTTCTCCAGAGCATTTATATCCATTCTGTAATACGGTGACCAGAACTGAGCAGCATAGTCTAAATGAGGCCTAACCAAGGATATATAGAGTTGAAGAACAACCTGAGGACTTCTATTATTTATACTTCTAGATATGAAGCCAAGAATTCTGTTAGCTTTATTGCGAACACTAATGCAGTGTTGTTTTGGGTTTTTTAGATTACTGCTAACCAGAACTCCTAAATCCTTTTCGCAATCAGTAGTATTAAGATCTACATTATTTAGTTTATATGTCGCATGGTTTATTTACCTGTCCAACGTTTAAACTTTGCATTTGTCAATATTAAACTGCATCTGCCACTTCTCCGCCCAAATTACATCAGTCTATTCAAATCATCCTGGAGTGCTCTAGTGTCCTCATTAGAATGAATTGGAGGGCCCTATTTTTGGTTGAAATCAGCAAATTTGCTTATGTCGCTATTTATTCCCTCGTCTATGTCGTTTACTTTAAATTGTGAACAACAACGGGCCCCCCAACACTGACCCCTTGAGAACACCGCTTGTGACGTCCCCCCTTCTGATTTCTCCCCATTTATGCAACTCGTCTGCGTCTATTTGTCAGACATGCCTCTACCCAGGAAAAAAATTCTCCTGCTATTCCATGTGCCTTAAGTTTCCTCAATAGCCTCTGGTTGGAATCTATTCGAAAGCCTTACTGAAGTCCCAAAAACACAATATTATATTCATTACCATGATGTACCTCCTCAAACACCTTAGTGAAAAAAGTTAGTAAATTCGTAAGACAGGAACGCCCCTTTGTAAAACTGTGTTGAGATTCAATAATCAATTCTGTACCTGTCAAGATGGTTACGAATTGCTTCGAAAATATCTTGATTCCAATAAATTTTTTCTCACTATGGAAGGTACTCAGGCATTATGGTCTATAAGTTCGATAGCAAGACCTGTCACCTGCCTTGTTTAAATAAGGTATTAACCTTGTCATTTTCCACTAATCAGGCACGTATGCCAGCTTGTAGTGAAATGTTAAAAAGATTAGCCAAAAGTTAATGTAAGTTCCTCTTTACATTCCTTTAACACCCTTGCAAACCAGCTCATCAGTACCTGGGAATTTGTTAGTTATTAGTTTATTCTCTCTATATGTCTGAGGACCCATTGTAACTATTACAACCACAATCCAGTACATAGTTTGTATTATCATCCTTTTCTATATAACTCTATTATTTCATGTAATATCGCTAGTATTTTTCCTGGTGAAAAACTGAGACATGAGGATAGTAGGTATTTAAAATTTCACACATATCCTTATCACTGTTCAGTGGAACTGACCAGTTTTACTCTTAAGTGGGCCAATCTTTGTTCCCTAACTTACTACTGTATAACTTGAAAAGACCCTTTTGGTTAGTCCTTTGAATCCCTTGGCGACCTCTTAGCCTCTCATAATACCATTTTGTTTTTCCTATCCCTTTCTTTTCTTTTATCTTTCTTCTCTTTAAATTGAAAAATAGTATTGAATTTATTAAAAATGCCCATCCCCTCTTTGATACGCCAATATATATCTATCTTTTTTTGACCAATGAGATGATATAAAACTATTGTTCATTGATTTTTTTTTTCATTTTTCATTTGGGATCATTTTTGTTAGATCTAATTCCCTACTCGAACCTAAAGTTGTCTGGGCAGCTTAGAACTATGCTTCCTGAATAACGTCATATTGGCATACCAATGATCACCTACCTGATCCCATTAGTCCGTGACATCCCAATTTAGCCCGCTGCCCCAGGTATTTTTTCAGTATCATAAGTCGTTCGCCAAGCAACATCTGGACAGAGATTTTATTACAGTTATCTGGGTAATTCCATGATATATTGAAACTAAAGTGTTTTTGTGATCACTTTCCCCAAGCTCATCAATAACTCTCAAGATTATTAATTAGTTGGATCTTTGTTCTGGCAAGTATACGAAGCAAGCAGTTGTTTCCCTAGTGTGGATCTGACACAACTTTTCTTAAAAAGCAATCCTGAACCCTATCAAGAAAGTCACTAGACCAAGATTTCCCGTCATAGTTGTTCCATATCAAATTGAGTCTAAAGTCAAATATCTCCGCCATAATCAAAACATTTCATATCTAGATGCCTTATGAACTGTCGTCCCATACCAGCTTACTGCACTCCCTATCATGGTTTGGGGGGCCTATAAATCACACCCAATTTAATTTGTCACGTCCCTCGAGAAACTGTAGCTAAACAGATTACTTGTGTTCGATGTTTCTAAGTCTTTATATCATATCTAATACAACAATTTAAATGCTCTCTGATACATAATCGCCACTCCACTACCCTTCCTGTTGACCTAAATCAGTTGTGAATAGTTTTAAACCAGTAAGTTGCATCCAGAAGGCATTTCCTCTATCTTTCAGGTTGAGAAACCAGGTCCTCTTTTAACTACTAATATCTATATTACCTGCACTTGCAATAATCTTAGCTCATCTATCTTATTTCATAGACTACTACTAGTTGTTTAGTAAAACATTAGGGAGCTATATTCACTCGTTGCCCACTCTACTGTCCTCTCTTTGTTATTGATCAATTGATTTGCCTTACTAGCAACTTTATTTTGAAATGATTCTTTACTCAAAATATCAACTCTAAAGTATAGTCAGCCCTGCTCTCTAGCACCTAGTCAAGCTGTGCACCGACAGGTACCTATTTACACTGGGTGGAACAGGGGCTTCAGAGTAAAAGATTTACCCCATAACATCTCTACCTCGCCCATGATGCCACCCACAACGGTCAACTACACTCCATGTTTTCTTTTCGATGGTAGTGAATTTGGGAACATGGACGGTAAGGTATTAGAAGACTTGCTTTATAACGTCTTGCCGGCCTGGATGGTCCCTACCACCACAGAGAGTCGACTAACATCCAGGAACCTATTTAATGCTATGTGAATCAAGTACAGCAGATTTATAGGAGTACTTGCTCATACGTGTTGCTCCACCTATATCCCACCCATAACACCCTCTAATACAAGGTACCTATTTCTGATAGATTAAAGAGCAGCAACAAGTTTAAGACATATAAATAGGGAACAAGAATAAATTTCCCTAAATGAGGAGTGAAATATTCCCCTTGTTCAACTATGCCAGGAAGTCAAGATTAATTACACTGAAGAAGGAGAAGATTGTCTAGTTCAAAGAAAAGTTACTATTGATACAAATAAGAGAGTGAAGGTAATTACCCAAGTTAATACTAAACTCATCACTGTGATAAAATTTAAAATCCTGTTAAAGTAGTTATGATACTTAATCTCCTTTACATCTCTCTCCTCCTGTGTTCTAACCCAACCTTATCTCTCTCCTCCTCAGTCTACACAACCATATCTCTCTACTCCTGAAAACTCTAACAACCTTATCTCTCTCCTCCTGTTACACAACCTTATCTCTCTCCTCCTGTCCTACACAACCTTATCTCTCTCCTCCTGTCTACACAACCATTATCTCTCTCCTCTGTCTACACAACCTTATCTCTCTCCTCCTGTCTACACAAAACCTTTATCTCTCTCCTCGCTGTACTACACAACCTTAACTCTCTCTCCTGTCTACACAACCTATCTCTCTCCTCCTGTCTACACAACCTTAATCTCTCTCCTCCTGTCTACACAACCTTAATATCTCTCCTCCTGCCCACAAAACCTTATCTCTCCCCTCCTGTCACAAAACCCTTTATCTCTCTCCCCCTGTCTACAAAACCCTTATCCTCTCTTCCTGTCTACAAACCTTATCTCTCTCCCCTGTCTACAAAACCCTTACCTCTCCCCTGTCTACAAAACCTTACTCTCCCCCCTGTCTACACAACCTTATCTCTCCTCCTGTCACAAAACCCTTATTCTCTCCTCCTGTCTAAAAAACCTTACTCTCCCCTTTCCCTGTCTACACAACCTTATCTCTCCCCCCCTGTCTACACAATTTTTCCTCTCCTCCTGTCTACACAACTTATCCTCCCCCTCCTTTACACAACCTTACTCTCTCCCTGTCACACAACCATCTCTCCCCCTTCCTTACACAACCTTATCTCTTCCTCCTGTCTAAAACCTTATCTCTCCCTCCTTCTACAAATTTATTTTCTCCCCCCCTTTCTACAAACCTTATCTCTCCCTCCGCTACACAACCTTATCTCTCTCCTCCTTTTACCAATTTTACTCTCTCCTCCTTTTTAAAAAACCCCATCTCTCTCCTCCTGTCACACAACCTTATCTCTTCCCTTTACAAACCCTTACTCTCCCCTCCTGTTCACACCTTACTCCTCCTCCTTCTCAAAACCCTTACCCTTTCCCCCCTTCTACAAAAACCTTATCCTTCCTCCGTCTAAAACCCCTTACCTTCCCCTTTCTAAAAACCTTACCCTCTCTCCCCCTTCTACAAAACCTTATCTCTCTCCTCCTTTCACAAATTATCTCTCTCCCCCTGTTACACAACCCTTTATTCTCTCCCCTGTTAAACAACCTTACCCCTTCTCCTCCTGTCTACAAAACCCTTTTCTCTCTCCTCCGTCTACCAACCTTATCTTCTCCTCCGTCTAAAAACCCTTATCTCTCTCCCCCTTTCTACACAACCCTTTAATCTCTCCCTCCTGTCTAACAACCTTATCTTCTCCTCCTGTCTACAAAACCCTTTCCCTCCTCCTGCTACACAACCTTACTCTCTCCTCCTGCCCTCCCAAAACCCCCATTACCTCCCCCTTCTACAAACCTTATCCTCTCCTCCTTTTAAAACAACCTTACCTCCCCTCCGCTCAAAACCCTTATCTCTCTCCTCCTGTCTACACAACCTTATCTCTTCCCCTGTCTACACAAATTACCTCCCTTGTCTCACAACCTTATCTCTCTCCCCCCGCCAAAACCCTATTCTTTCCCCCTTTACACAACCTTATCTCTCCCCCCTGTCTAACAACCTTATCCTCCCCCTCCTTCTACACAACCTTATCTTTTCCCCCTGTCTACAAAACCCCTTTCTCCCCCTCCGTCTACACACCTTTCTTTTTCCCTCCTGTCTAAAAACCCTTTATCTCTCTCCCCCGTCTACAAAACCCTTTCTCTCTCCTCCTTCTACCAACCTTACTCTCCCTTTCCCCCTGCTACAAACCTTTAAAATCTCTCTCCCCCTGTCTAACAACCTTTCTCTTCCCCTGTCACACAACTTATCCTCTCCTCCTGTCTACACACCTTATCTCCCCCTTCCGTCCCAAACCCTTATCTCTCTCCTCCTTTACAAAACCTTTCCTTCCCCCTTTTCTACACAACCTTATCTCTCCCTCCTGTCTACCCAACCTTACTCTCTCCTCTGTTACACAACCTTATCTCTCCCCTCCTTTACACAACCTTATCTCTTCCCCCTTTCTACCAAAAACCTTATTTCTCCCCCTGTCTACAAACCCTTACTCTCCCCCCCTTTCTTAACCCTTTATCTCCTCCTCCTTCTACACAACCTTATCTCCTCCTCCTGTCTACACAACCTTATCTCTCTCCCCGGTCACACCCCTTATCTCTCTCTCCGTCTACAAACCCTTTACTCTCTCCTCCTTCTCAAAACCCTTATCCTTCCTCCTTCACAAAACCTTTATCCTCTCCTCCTGTCTACACAACCTTTATTTTCCTCCCCCCTGTCTACAAAACCTTATCTCTCCCTCCTTCTACAAAACCTTATTCCTCCCCTCCTTCTACACAACCTTATCTCCTTCCTCCTGTCACAAACCTTTATCTTTCCCCTCCCGTCACAAAAATTTATCTCCTCCTCCTGCTACACAACCTTATCTCTCTCCTCCGGTCACAAAAAACCCTTATCTCTTCTCCCCCTTCTACAAAACCCTTTCCCCTTCTCCCCCTGTCTAAAAACCCTTTATCTCTCTCTCCTTCACAAAAACCTTATCTCTCTCCTCCGTCAAAAACCCCTTTCTCTTCCTCCTCTACACAACCTTTTTCCTCTCCTCCTGTCTACAAACCTTAATCTCTCCTCCTCTACACAACCTTATTTTTTCCCCTCCTGTCAACAAAACCTTATTTCCTCTCCTCCTTCTAACAACCATCTCTCTCCTCCTGTCTACACAACCCTTTACCTCTCCCGTTCACAATTTTATCCCTCCCCCCTTTCTACAAAATTTTATCTCTCTCTCCTCCTGTCAAAAAACCCCCTTATCTCTCCCTGTTACAAAACCTTATCTCTCCCTCCTGTTACACAACCTTATCTCTCTCCTCCTGTCTCCCAAACCTTTCTCCCCTCCCTGTCTACAAAACCAATCTCTCTCCTCCTGTCTAACAACCTTATCTCTTCCTCCTGTCTACACAACCCTTATTCTCTCCCCCTTTTCTACACACCTTATCCTCCCCCTGTCACAAACCTTATCTCTTCCTCCTGTCTAAAACAACTTATCTCTCTCCTCCTGTCACAAACCTTATCTCTCTCCCCCAGTTCCCAAAACCTTATCTCTCTCCCCCTTCTACACAACCTTTATCTCCTCCCCCCTTCTACAAAACCCTTACCCTTCTCCCCCTGTCTACACAACCTTATCTCTCTCCTCCTGGGCCCCTCAAACCTTCTCTCCCCCTGTCTACACAACCTACTCTTCCCCCCTGTCTACAAAAACCTTTATCCCCCTCCCCTGTCTAACAAAACCTTTTTCTCTCCCTCCTTCACACAACCTTATCTCTCCCTCCTGTCTCCCCCAACCTTACTCTCTCCTCCTTTTCCCCCACAACCTTTCTCTTCCCTCCTTCACCCAAACCTTATCCTCCCTCCTTTAAAAAACCTATCTCTCTCCTCCTGTCTACACAACCCTTATCTTCTCCTCCTGTCTACAAAACCCTTATCTCTCCCCCTTCTCAAAAAACCCTTTTATTTCCTCCCCTGCTACACAAACCTTATCTTCTCCTCCGTCTCACAACCTTATCTTCTCCTCCTGCTACAACCCCTTATCTCTCTCCCCTTTTACACAACTTATCCTTCCCTTCTACAAAACCCTTTCCTCTCCTCCTTCTACCAACCTTATCTCTCTCCTCCTGTCTCACAACCTTATCTCTCCCCCCCCTGTTACACAACCTTATCTCTCCCCCCTTTTCCTACAAAACCTTATCTCTCCCTCCTTCTACACAACCTTATCTCTCCCTCCTTCTACACAACCTTATCTCTCCCCCCTTTAACAAACCTTTCTCTCCCCTTCTACAAACCCTTCTCCTCCCCTTCTACACAACCTTACCCTCTCCTCCTTTAACAACCCTTATCTTCTCCTCCTGTCTACACAACCTTATTCCCCCCCGCCCCCTTTCTTCTCCTCCTGTCTACACAACCTTATCCTCTCCCCGGTTTCCCACAACCTTATCTCTCTCCCCCGTCTAAACAACCTTATCTCCTCTCCTCCTTCTACACAACCTTATCTCTCCCTCCTGCTACACAACCCTTTAACCCCTTCTCCTCCTGCTACACAACCTTTTCTCTCCTCCTGTCACAAAACCCCTTATCTCTCTCCTCCTGTCTAACCAACCTTTTTCTCTCTCCCTTCTACACCCCCTTATCTTCTCCTTCCTGTCAACACAAACCTTAACCCTCTCTCCTCCTGTCACAAAACCTTATCTCTCCCTCCTGCCCCAAAACCCTTATCTCTCTCCCTGTCTACAAAACCCTTATCTCCTCCTCCTGTCTACCAACCTTATCTCCTTCCCCTTCTACAAAACCCTTTACTACTCCCTTTGTCTACACAACCTTTTATCTCTCTCCCCCTGTCAACAACCTTATCCTCTCCCCCCTGTCTACAAAACCTTTTTTTCTCCCCTTCTACACAATTATCTCTCTCCCCCCTGTCTACAAACCTTTACTCTCTCCCCCTTTTAAAAACCCTTTATCTCTCTCCCCTTCTACACAACCTTACCCTCCTCCTTCTAAAACCTTATCCTCCCCCTCCTGCCCCAAACCATCTCCCCCCGTCTACAAAAACCTTTCTTTTCCCTCCGTCTCACAACCTTATCCTCTCCCCCTGCTACAAACCTTATCTCCTCCTCCTGTCTACACCCTTTCTCTTCCTCCTCTACACAACCTTATCTCTCTCCTCCTGTCTACAAACCTTACCCTCTTCCCCTGTCACAAACCTTTATTCTCTCCCCTTCTACACACCTTACTTTCCCCTGTCTACACAACCTTATCTCCTCCTCCTGCTACACAACCTTATCTCTCCCCTCCTTCCCCAAAAACCCCTCACCCTCTTTCTCCTTTTTCCTCTCCTCCTTCACACAACCTTATCTCTCTCCTCTTTTCTACAAAACCTTATCTTCTCCTCCTGTCTTCCAACCTTATCTTCTTCCCCCCTTTTGTCTACACAACCTTTTTTCTCTCTCCCCCTGTCTACACAACCTTATCTCTCTCCTCCTGTCACAAAACCTTTATCTCTTCCTCCTGTCTACACCCCCTTTCTCTCCCCTCCTTCTACAAAACCCTTTACTCTCTCCTCCTGTCTACAAAACCTTATCTCTCTCCTCCTGTCTACAAAATTTTTTCCCTTTTCCCCTCTAGCTACAAACCTTATCTCTTCCTTCTTTTCTCCCCCCCTGCTACACAACCTTATTCTCTCCTCCTGTCTACACAAACCCCTTTCTCCCCTTCTCTCCCTCCTTTACACAACCTTATCTCTTCCTCCTGTCTACAAAACCTTACTTCTCCTCCCGCTACAAAACCTTTATCTTTTTCCCCCTTTGTCTACAAAAACCTTATCTCTCCCCTCCTTTCTACAAACCTTACCTCTCCTCCGTTACCAACCTTATCTCTCTCCTCCTGTCTACACAATCTTATCTTCCTCCTGTCACCAACCTTATCTCTCCCCCCTCCTGTCTAAAAACCTTATCTCTCCCCCCTGTCAAAACCAACCTTATCTCCTCCCCCTGTCCCCCCCCCCTTTTATCCCTCCCTCCTCTAAAAACAACCTTTATCCTCCCCTCCGTCTACAAAAACCAATCTCCCCCCCTTCCCCTAAACAACCTTATCCTCTCCTCCGCCACAACTTATTTCCCTCCGTCTACACAACCTTATCTCCCCCCGGTTAACAAATTATCTCTCTCCCCCTGTCTACAAAAACCCTTATCTCCCTCCTTTCTACACAACCTTATCTTCTCCCCTTTACAAAACCCTTATCTCTCTCCTCCTTCTCCCCAACCTTTCTCCCCTCCTGCTACAACCTATCCCTCCCCCTGTCACACAACCTTATCCTCTCCTCCTAAACAACCTTTCTCTCTCCTCCTGTTACACAACCTTATCTTTCCCCCGTTACCAACCTTATCCTCTCCTCCTTCTACAAAACCCTTATCCTCTCCTCCTTCTACAAAAAACCTTTATCTCTTCCTCCGTTTTTCAAAACCTTTTATCTCTCTCCCCCTGTCTACACAACCTTATCTCTCCCCTCCTTTACACAACCTTTATTCTCTCCCCCTGTCTACACAACCTTATCTCTTCCCCCTGTCTACCCCAACCCTTATCTCCCCCTCCTGTCACACAAACCTTATCCTTCCTCCTGTCTCAAAACCCTTTATTCTCTCCTCCTGTCTACCAACTTATCTTCCTTTATGTTACACGCCTTCCTTATTCCTCCTCCTTCTACCAACCCCTTTATTACCTTTTTTTTCCTATCTACACAGAACATAAGTACAAAAGAAAGAAGAACACGCAACAACCTATTTGCCTATGCAAACTGCCAATTTCCCATGGGCTTAACCAATATTTGACCTAGTCGGGTAGTCCCTCTCTTAAGGGATGGCAGGGAAATCCGACCTATAGCACAAGTGTCAGTCCAACTAAAATCCCACCCCCCACTTGTATTTATCTACCCTATTTTTAAAGCTACACAGGTCTTAGCTTCTATGCGGACCCGGATTTGCCCACCCATTCACAACTTATTCCCAAACCCATGTTTTCCCTATATCCTTCCTGAATCTGAATTTTTTCAATTTAAATCCATTCTGTGAGTTGTCTATGTTAGATATTTTTAACACGCTATTTACGTCCCCTTTTTAAACTCCTCTTTTCCATTTAACACCTCGATCATACCCCCAAATTTCACGCCTTTCTAAGATGCAGATTAGGGCCTTTTTTACCTAAAAGGGAAAATTTTCGATGCAGGGGTCAACTTTGTCATCCCCTTTGACGTTTTCCATGGAATATATTCATTCTTTTTCTGTTAAAAAATACCAGAAAACGGGGATATTTTGTCTCCCTACTTACATTTTGCACCTTCAAACACGTACATGCATATTATATCATAATCTAGGTTTTTTTCCCCCCTTTTTTTCTAAATAGCCTTGTTCCTTTTATTTCTTCATTGTCCAGGGGGAAAAGGGAAAAGAACTTCCTCCGAAACCATCGTGTCGTATGAGGACAAAAAACCCGGGGAAAAGGGGCTTTTAACCCCTTCTCCTTAACATTTTACTAAAAAAGAGAAGAAAAAATTTTAAAAACTGGGATGCTTCAATGTGCGTGGATGTAGTGCGGATGACAAGAAACAGATGATTGCTGATGTTATGAATGAAAAGAAGTTGGATGTGCTGGCCCTAAGCGAAACAAAGCTGAAGGGGGTAGGGGAGTTTCGGTGGGGGGAAATAAATGGGATTAAATCTGGAGTATCTGAGAGAGTTAGAGCAAAGGAAGGGGTAGCAGTAATGTTGAATGATCATTTTATGGAAGGGAAAAGAGAATATGAATGTGTAAATTCAAGAATTATGTGGATTAAAGTAAAGGTTGGATGCGAGAAGTGGGTCATAATAAGCGTGTATGCACCTGGAGAAGAGAGGAATGCAGAGGAGAGAGAGAGATTTTGGGAGATGTTAAGTGAATGTATAGGAGCTTTTGAATCAAGTGAGAGAGTAATTGTGGTAGGGGATCTGAATGCTAAAGTAGGAGAAACTTTTAGAGAGGGTGTGGTAGGTAAGTTTGGGGTGCCAGGTGTAAATGATAATGGGAGCCCTTTGATTGAAGTTTGTATAGAAAGGGGTTTAGTTATAGGTAATACATATTTTAAGAAAAAGAGGATAAATAAGTATACAAGATTGATGTAGGGCGAAATGACAGTAGTTTGTTGATTATGTATTGGTAGATAAAAGATTGTTGAGTAGACTTCAGGATGTACATGTTTATAGAGGGGCCACAGATATATCAGATCACTTTCTAGTTGTAGCTACACTGAGAGTAAAAGGTAGATGGGATACAAGGAGAATAGAAGCATCAGGGAAGAGAGAGGTGAAGGTTTATACGCTAAAAGAGGAGGCAGTTAGGGTAAGATATAAACAGCTATTGGAGGATAGATGGGCTAATGAGAGCATAGGCAATGGGGTCGAGGAGGTATGGGGTAGGTTTAAAAATGTAGTGTTAGACTGTTCAGCAGAAGTTTGTGGTTACAGGAAAGTGGGTGCGGGAGGGAAGAGGAGCGATTGATGGAATGATAATGTAAAGAGAGTAGTAAGGGAGAAAAAGTTAGCTTATGAGAAGTTTTTACAAAGTAGAAGTGATGCAAGGAGGGAAGAGTATATGGAGAAAAAGAGAGAGGTTAAGAGAGTGGTGAAGCAGTGTAAAAAGAGAGCAAATGAGAGAGTGGGTGAGATGTTATCAACAAATTTTGTTGAAAATAAGAAAAAGTTTTGGAGTGAGATTAACAAGTTAAGAAAGCCTAGAGAACAAATGGATTTGTCAGTTAAAAATAGGAGAGGAGAGTTATTAAATGGAGAGTTAGAGGTATTGGGAAGATGGAGGGAATATTTTGAGGAATTGTTAAATGTTGATGAAAGATAGGGAAACTGTGATTTCGTGTATAGGGCAAGGAGGAAACAACATCTTGTAGGAGTGAGGAAGAGCCAGTTGTGAGTGTGGGGGAAGTTCGTGAGACAGTAGGTAAAATGAAAGGGGGTAAGGCAGCCGGGATTGATGGGATAAAGATAGAAATGTTAAAAGCAGGTGTGGATGTAGTTTTGGAGTGGTTGGTGCAATTATTTAATAAATGTATGGAAGAGGGTAAGGTACCTAGGGATTGGCAGAGAGCATGCATAGTTCCTTTGTATAAAGGCAAAGGGGATAAAAGAGAGTGCAAAAATTATAGGGGGATTAGTCTGTTGAGTATACCTGGTAAAGTGTATGGTAGAGTTATTATTGAAATAATTAAGAGTAAGACGGAGAATAGGATAGCAGATGAACAAGGAGGCTTTAGGAAAGGTAGGGGGTGTGTGGACCAGGTGTTTACAGTGAAATATATAAGTGAACAGTATTTAGATAAGGCTAAAGAGGTCTTTGTGGCATTTATGGATTTGGAAAGGCGTAATGACAGGGTGGATAGGGGGGCAATGGGGCAGATGTTGCAGGTGTATGGTGTAGTAGGTAGGTTACTGAAAGCAGTGAGAGTTTTTACGAGGATAGTGAGGCTCAAGTTAGAGTATGTAGGAAAGAGGGAAATTATTTCCAAGTAAAAGTAGGCCTTAGACAAGGATGTATGATGTCACCGTGGTTGTTTAATATATTTATAGATGGGTTGTAAGAGAAGTAAATGCGAGGTCTCGGCAAGAGGCGTGGAGTTAAAAGATAAAGAATCACACTTAAAGTGGGAGTTGTCACAGTTGCTCTTTGCTGATGACACTGTGCTCTTGGGAGATTCTGAAGAGAAGTTGCAGAGATTGGTGGATGAATTTGGTAGGGTGTGCTAAAGAAGAAAATTAAAGGTGAATACAGGAAAGAGTAAGGTTATGAGGATAACAAAAAAAGATTAGGTGATGAAAGATTGAATATCAAATTGGAGGGAGAGAGTATGGAGGAGGTGAATGTATTCAGATATTTGGGAGGTGGACGTGTCAGCGGATGGGTCTATGAAAGATGAGGTGAATCATAGAATTGATGAAGGGAAAAGGGTGAGTGGTGCACTTAGAGGAGTCTGTGGAGACAAAGAACTTTGTCCTTGGAGGCAAAGAGGGGAATGTATGAGAGTATAGTTTTACCAACGCTCTTATATGGGTGTGAAGCATGGGTGATGAATGTTGCAGCGAGGAGAAGGCTGGAGGCAGTGGAGATGTCATGTCTGAGGGCAATTGTGTGGTGTGAATTTTAATGCAGAGAATTCGTAGTTTGGAAGTTAGGAGAGGTGCGGGATTACCAAAACTGTTGTCCAGAGGGCTGAGGAAGGGTTGTTGAGGTGGTTTGGACATGTGGAGAGAATGGAGCGGAACAGAATAACTTCAAGAGTGTATCAGTCTGTAGTGGAAGGAAGGCGGGGTAGGGGTCGTCTTAGGAAAGGTTGGAGGGAGGGGGTAAAGGAGGTTTTGTGTGCGAGGGGCTTGGACTTCCAGCAGGCATGCGTGAGCGTGTTTGATAGGAGTGAATGGAGACGAATGGTTTTTAATACTTGACGTGCTGTTGGAGTGTGAGCAAAGTAACATTTATGAAGGGATTCAGGGAAACCGGCAGGCCGGACTTGAGTCCTGGAGATGGGAAGTACAGTGCCTGCACTCTGAAGGAGGGGTGTTAATGTTGCAGTTTAAAAACTGTAGTGTAGAGCACCCTTCTGGCAAGACAGTGATGGAGTGAATGATGGTGAAAGTTTTTCTTTTTCGGGCCACCCTGCCTTGGTGGGAATAGGCCGGTGTGATAAAAAAAAATATATATTCGTTCTGTAATACGGTGAAAAAAAGTGTGCAGCATAATCTAAATGAGGCCTAACCAAAGATATATAATGTTGAAGAACAACCTAAGGACTTCTATTATTTATACTTCTTACTGTGAAGCCAAGGAATCTGTTAGCTTTATTGCAAACACTTACGCACTGTTGTCTTGGTTTCAGATTACTGCTAACCAGAACTCCTAAATCCTTTTCTCAATCCGTAATATTAAGATCTACATTATTTAGTTTATATGTTTCATGGGTATATTCCTGTCCAACATTTAGAACTTTGCATTTGCCTATATTAAACTGTATCTCCCACTTCTCCGACCACTGCATCAGTCTATTCAAATCATCCTGGAGTGCTCTAGTGTCCTCATTAGAATGAATTGGACCGCCTATTGTGGTGCCATCAGCAAATTTGCTTATGTCGCTATTTATTCCCTCACCTATGTCGTTTATGTAAATTGTGAACAACAAGGGGCCCAACACTGACCCCTGAGGAACACCGCTTGTGACGTGCCCCCTTTCTGATTTCTCCCCATTTATGCAAACTCTCTGCTGCCTATTTCTCAACCATGCCTCTACCCAGGAAAAATTTCTCCTCCTATTCGTGTGCCTTAAGCTTTCTCAACAGCCTCTGGTGTGGAACTCTATCAAATGCCTTATTGAAGTCCATATACACAATATCATATTCAATACCATGGTGTACCTTAGTGAAGAAAGTTAGTAAATCATAAGACAGGAACGCCCTTTGTAAAACCGGGCCGAGATTCGTTATTCAATTTATGCCTTTTATGATGGCTACGAATTGCTTCGGCAATTATTGATTCCATACATTTACGAACCACGGAGGTATGGCTTATTGGTCTATAGTTCAAAGCTAGAACCTGTCACCTGCCTTGTAAATAGGTATTACATTTGCCATTTTCCACTTGTCTGGCACTACGCCAGTTTGTAGTGATTTATTAAAAGATTAGCAAAAAAGTATGCTTAAGTTCCTCTTTACATTCCTTTAACACCCTTGCAAACAGTTCATCAGGACCTGGGGATTTGTTAGGTTTTAGTTTCTCTATTTGTCTGAGGACCATGTCACTAGTTACACAATCGTACATAGTTTATTATCATCCTGTTCTACATAATTTTAATTTCTGAAATTTCGCTAGTTTCTTCACACATATCCTTATCACTGTCAGTGATCTGACCAGAGTTACTCTTAAGTGGGCCAGTCTTGTCCCTAATCTTACTTCTGTATACCTGAAAGAACCCTCTTTGGTTATTCTTCGAATCTCTTGCGACTTTAGCCTCGTAGTCCCTTTTTGCTTTTCTTATTCCTTTTTTTATTTCTCTCTTTAGTTGAATATATTAATTTCTTAACTGCCCATCCCCTCTTTTGATACGCCTATATATGCCTATTTTTTGACTAATGAGATGTTGCAATCTATTGTTTATCCATTTAAGATCATTTTTGTTAGATCTAATATCCCTACTCGGAACAAAAGTCGCCTGAGCAGCTAGAACTATGCTCTGAAATACATCCTATTGGCAACCAGCCATTCCTACCAGACCTATAATAATGCCATCTCAATTTAGCCCATCCAGGTAATTTCTCAGTCTTATGAAGTCGGCCAAGCAGAAATCTGAGACAGCAACTTGACTGCAGTTATCTGGGTAATTCCATGATATATGGAAACTAAGTGATTTGTGATCGCTTTTCCCTAGCTCATCATTACCTCTTTTCCTTCCTGTCTGCACACAAACTTTCTTACAGCTTTCTGTCTTACCAACAACTTCTGATGCCCCTCTGTTCCTGTATACATACAACTTTTTTACCTATCTCTCCTGGACTCAAGTCTAGTTCATTGGTTTCCTGAATCCCTTCATAAGTATTTCATTGCTTATAACAGCACGTCAAGTTGAAGACTGAGACACTCATGCAACATAGGGAACCTAAAGATTCCCATATGTTTGCATTAGTGTTTCAATCTTCAGCTTTTCGGTTTTAAACATTTATCACAGCACATCAAGTCATAAAAATTAATTGCCTCCAATCACTCCTAACACCCTCACACTTGCCTGTTGGATGCCCAAGCCCCTCACATACAGAATGTTTACCTCTCTCTCTAACCTTTCCTAGGACAATTCCTTCCCTCTCCATCCCTTCATTACAGACTGATACTACCTTACAAGTTCTTCTAAATGTACAAAAATTTTCCAATAACCAATTCCACAGTCCTCTGTATAATACTTTTAGTATCCTCACACCTATCCTCCCTCCAGCCTCTCTTTGCTGGAGGGAGAATAGGTGTGAGGATTCTTCAAATTCGCTTTTGGCCGCCTCCTTAGATAACATTCTTTGTCTCCACGGAGTCTCAGTGCATCACTCACCTTCTACTCCTCAACTCTATGGTTCACCTTGTCTTTCACGGACCCATCTGCTGACAACTCCACTCCAAGTATCTAGACACATTCACTTCCTCCATACGTCCTCCTTCCAATCTGATATTCAATTATTCATTACCTAATGTTTTTACTACTGTCATCAACTTACTCTTTCCGTTGCTCTCTTTTAATTTTCTTCTTTTACGTAAACCTCCGAATATATAAATATATATATATATATTTTATATATATATATATATATTATATTATTATATATATATATATATATATATTTTTATATATATATATTTTATATATATACCAACCTTAGAGCTCTCTTCC
>NC_069434.1:2168579-2266171 GCF_026875155.1 Cherax quadricarinatus | reverse complement strand
TCCCAAAAACCCCTCTCCAGAAACTCCAGGGGAGCACTGCAGGAGAGAAAGCCCACAGGGCAGCACTGCAGGAGAGATAATGTCACAGGGAAGCACTGCAGGAGAGATAATGTCACAGGGAAGCACTGCATGACAGATAACATCACAGGGGAGCATTGCAGGAGGGATAATGTCACAGGGAGCACTGCAGGAGAGATAATGTCACAGGGCAGCACTGCAGGAGAGATAATGTCACAGGGAAGCACTGCAGGAGAGATAATATCACAGGGGAGCGCTGCAGGAGGGATAATGTCACAGGGGAGCACTGCAGGAGAGCAATAATCACAGAGGAGCACTGCAGGAAAGATAATGTAACAGGGGAGCACTGCAGGAGAGATAATGTCACAGGGGAGCATTGCAGGAGGGATAATGTCATAGGGGAGCACAGAAGGAAACATAATATCACAGAGGAGCACTGCAGAAGAGATAATATCACAGGGGAACACTGCAAGTGAGATAATGTCACAGGGCAGCACTGCAGGAGAGATAATGTCACAGGGAGCACTGCAGGAGGGATAATGTCACAGAGGAGGACTGCAGGAGAGATAATGTCACAGGGAGCACTGCAGGAGAGATAATGTCACAGGGGAGCACTGCAGGAGAGATAATGTCACAGGGGAGAACTGCAGGAGAGATAATGTCACAGGGCAGCACTGCAGGAGAGATAATGTCACAGGGGACTACTGCAGGAGAGATAATATCACATGGCAGCACTGCAGTATAGATAATGTCACAGGGAACACTGAGGGAGAGATAATGTCATAGGGCAGCACTGCAGGAGAGATAATGTCACAGGGGAGCACTGAAGGAGAGATAATGTCACAGGGGACTACTGCAGGAGAGATAATGTCATAGGGCAGCACTGCAGGAGAGATAATGTCACAGGGGAGCACTGCAGGAGAGATAATGTCACAGGGGACTACTGCAGGAGAGATAATATCACATGGCAGCACTGCAGTATAGATAATGTCACAGGGCAGCACTTCAGGAGAGAAAATGTCACAGAGCAGCACTGCAGCAGAGATAATGTCACAGGGAACACTGAGGGAGAGATAATGTCATAGGGCAGCACTGCAGGAGAGATAATGTCACAGGGGAGCACTGAAGGAGAGATAATGTCACAGGGGAGCACTGAGGGAGAGATAATGTCACAGGGGAGCACTGAAGGAGAGATAATGTCACAGGGGAGCACTGAAGGAGAGATAATGTCACAGGGGAGCACTGAAGGAGAGATAATGTCACAGGGGAGCACTGAAGGAGAGGTAATGTCACAGAGGAGCACTGAAGGAGAGGTAATGTCTCAGAGCAGCACTGCAGGAGATATAATGTCACAGGTTAGCACTGAAGGAGAGATAATGTCTCAGAGCAGCACTGAAGGAGAGATAATGTCACAGGTTAGCACTGAAGGAGAGATAATGTCTCAGAGCAGCACTGAAGGAGAGATAATGTCACAGGTTAGCACTGAAGGAGAGATAATGTCACAGGTTAGCACTGAAGGAGAGATAATGTCTCAGAGCAGCACTGAAGGAGAGATAATGTCACAGGTTAGCACTGAAGGAGAGATAATGTCACAGGGGAAGTGTTAAGTAGGACAAAAAAGCCCAGTGGAACATAAGTCATAAAACAATACCAACCTGGACAGAAGAGATGAAAGGAAACATAAATAATGAAGAGATTAGGAATGGAGATCAGGAGGAGGTAAAGACTGAGACAAGTACTGACGTTTCTGAGGTTTGGAGCATTTAACAATGAAAGGAGCAAAGAAGCCACTGCTGCTACTACCACTGCTACTACTACCACCACTGCTGCTACTACGACTGTTGCTACTACCACTCCTGCTACTACCACTGCTGCTACTACCACTGCTGCTACTACCACTGCTGCTACTACCACTGCTGCTACTACCACTGCTGCTACTACCACTGCTACTACTACCACCACTGCTGCTACTACGACTGTTGCTACTAATACTCCTGCTACTACCACTGCTGCTACTACCACTGCTGCTACTACCACTGCTGCTACTACCACTGCTGCTACTACCACTGATGCTACTACCACTGATGCTACTACCACCACTGCTGCTACTACGACTGTTGCTACTACCACTGCTGCTACTACCACTGATGCTAAATGCCACTTCTGCTACTACCACTGCTACTACTACCACCACTGCTGCTACTACGACTGTTGCTACTACCACTGCTGCTACTACCACTGATGCTACTGCCACTTCTGCTACTACCACTGCTACTACTACCACCACTGCTGCTACTACGACTGTTGCTACTAACCACTGCTGCTACTACCACTGCTGCTACTACCACTGCTGCTACTACCACTGATGCTACTGCCACTTCTGCTACTACCACTGCTACTACTACCACCACTGCTGCTACTACGACTGTTGCTACTACCACTGCTGCTATTACCACTGATGCTACTGCCACTTCTGCTACTACCACTGCTGCTACTACCACTGATGCTACTGCCACTTCTGCTACTACCACTGCTACTACTACCACCACTGCTGCTACTACGACTGTTGCTACTACCACTGCTGCTACTACCACTGCTGCTACTACCACTGCTGCTACTACCACTGATGCTACTGCCACTTCTGCTACTACCACTGCTACTACTACCACCACTGCTGCTACTACGACTGTTGCTACTAACAATGCTGCTACTACCACTGATGCTACTGCCACTTCTGCTACTACCACTGCTGCTACTACCACTGATGCTACTGCCACTTCTGCTACTACCACTGCTACTACTACCACCACTGCTGCTACTACGACTGTTGCTACTACCACTGCTGCTACTACCACTGCTGCTACTACCACTGCTGCTACTACCACTGCTGCTACTACCACTGCTGCTACTACCACTGCTGCTACTACCACTGCTGCTACTACGACTGCTGCTACTACCACTGCTTCTACTACCACTGCTGCTACTACACTGCTGCTACTACGACTGCTGCTACTACGACTGCTGCTACTACCACTGCTGCTACTACCACTGATGCTAACTGCCACTTCTTGCTACTACACACTGCTAACTACTCCCACCACTGCTGCTACTACGACTGTTTGCTACTACCACCTGCTGCTACTACCACTGCTGCTACTACCACTGCTGCTACTACCACTGCTGCTACTACCACTGCTGCTACTACCACTTGCTGCTACATACGATTGCTGCTACTACCACTGCTGCTACTACCACTGCTGCTACTACCACTGCTGCTACTACCACTGCTGCTACTACCACTGCTGCTACTACCACTGCTGCTACTACGACTGCTGCTACTACCACTGCTGCTACTACCACTGCTGCTACTATACCACTGCTGTTACTCACCACTGCTGCTACTACCACTGCTGCTACTACCACTGCTGCTACTACCACTGCTGCTACTACCACTGCTGCTACTACCACTGCTGCTACTACCACTGCTGCTACTACCACTGCTGCTACTACCACTGCTGCTACTACCACTGCTGCTACTACGACTGCTGCTACTACCACTCCTGCTGCTACCACTGCTGCTACTACCACTACTGCTACTACTACTGATGCTACTACCACTGCTGCTACTACCACTGCTGCTACTACCACTACTGCTACTACTACTGATGCTACTACCAGTGCTACTACTACCGCTGCTGTTACTACCACTGCTGCTACTACTTTTACTGCTGCTGCTACTACTACTACTACCACTCACTAGCACTGCTGCTGCTACTACTACTACCACTTGTCACTACTACTGCTGCTGCTACTACTACTACTACTGCTGCTACTACTACTACTGCTGCAACTGCTACTACCACTGCAACTACTACTAATACTACCACACACTACCATTGCTGCTACTATCACTCACTATCACTGCTGTTACAACTACCACTCATTACCACTGCTGCTACTACTACCACTGCTGCTACTTCTACCACTCACTACCACTGCTGCTATTACTACCACTCATTACAGCTGCTGCTACTACTACCACTGTTGCTACTACTACCACTCACTACCACTGCTGCTACTACTACCACTGCTGCTACTACTACCACTGCTGCTACTAATACCACTCACTACCACTGATGCAAGGTAAATGTCATCAGTTAGAAAGAAGTGAAAATGCACAAATTAAAATAAGATTGGCTGAGTAACATAATCTACTGTTGGGAGAAAGGTGAGTTTGAGAGAGCACATATAATGAGGAGGAAATTTACGATGAACGAGGTAGATTTAAGAATATACTGTAATGTTAGAGTATGCAGCAGAAGTTTATGGATATTGTAGGGTGGGTGAGGGTAGGATGAGGAGCGACTGGTGGAATGATGAGGTAAAGTAAGTAAGGGAGAAAAATTTAACATATGAGACGATTTTACAAAGCAAAAGTCATATAAGGAAGGTAGAGTGTGTGGAGATTAAAAGAGTAGTTAAGACACTGAAAGAAAAATGGGGTGACGATAAAGTTTTGATTTGAGATTAACAAGTTGAGAAAGTGTAGAGACAGAGTGAATTTAACAGATAGAAACAAAAGTGAGGAGTTAATAGATGGTGAAGTGAAGGTATTGGGAAGGAGGGAATATTCTGAGGAACTCTTAAATGTTGATGATGCATTGACCAGGAAGGTAAAACATCTTTTAGAAGTGAGGAGTCAGATGTGAATGTGGAGGAGGTGCGTGAAGCAGTGAGTAGAATCAAAGGAATTAAAGCAGGTGGAGACATATTTTTGGAGTGTTTGATGTATATGTTCAATAAATGTATGAATGGGAGGAAGGTAACTTGGTACTGACAGAGAGTGTGCATAGTTCCTTTGTATAAAGGAAAAGGGTATAAAAGAGAACGAAAAAATTATAGGGGAATATGTCTGTTGAGTATACCAGGTTAAGTGGACAAAAGGGTCATTACTGAAAGAATTAAGTGTAAGACGGAGAGCTGGATCATAGAAGAGGAAGGAGGTTTTACGAAGGAACTGAGATGTGCAGACCAAGTGTTTGCCTTTAAAGTATATAAGTGAACAATATTTTGATAAAGATAATGATTTTTTGGTGAGCAATGTGGCGGATGTTGCAAATGTATGGAATAAGTGGTAGATTACTTATATAAGTAAAGAGTTTTCAAGTAAATAGTGAGGTTTAAGTTAGGTTAAATATAAGAGAGGGATTTTACTTTCCAGGTGCACGATGTCACCATTGTTGTTAACGTATATAAAGGTAGTGATGTACAAGACGTTAATCCTAGGGTGTTGGGAAGAGGTGTGGGATTTAAACATAAATAATCTAATATAAAGTGAGAATTGTCTCAGTTTTCTGTCGTTGACGCAGTACTTTGGGAGATTCTGAAGAGAAGCTGCTAAGGTTGGTATATATATATATATATTTGGGAGGTTACGTAAAAGAAGAAAATTAAAAGAGAGCAACGGAAAGAGTAAGATGATGAGAGTAGTAAAAACATTAGGTAATGAATAATTGAATATCAGATTGGAAGGAGGACGTATGGAGGAAGTGAATGTGTCTAGATACTTGGGAGTGGAGTTGTCAGCAGATGGGTCCGTGAAAGACAAGGTGAACCATAGAGTTGAGGAGTAGAAGGTGAGTGATGCACTGAGGACTCCGTGGAGACAAAGAATGTTATCTAAGGAGGCGGCCAAAAAGCGAATTTGAAGAATCCTCACACCTATTCTCCCTCCAGCAAAGAGGAGGCTGGAGGGAGAATAGGTGTGAGGATACTAAAAGTATTATACAGAGGACTGTGGAATTGGTTATTGGAAAATTTTTGTACATTTAGAAGAACTTGTAAGGTGTATCAGTCTGTAATGAAGGGATGGAGAGGGAAGGAATTGTCCTAGGAAAGGTTAGAGAGAGGAGGTAAACATTCTGTATGTGAGGGGCTTGGGCATCCAACAGGCAAGTGTGAGGGTGTTAGGAGTGATTGGAGGCAATTAATTTTTATGACTTGATGTGCTGTGATAAATTGTTTAAAAGCGAAAAGCTGAAGATTGAAACACTAATGCAACATATGGGAATCTTTAAGGTTCCCTATGTTGCATGAGTGTCTCAGTCTTCAACTTGACGTGCTGTTATAAGCAATGAAATACTTATGAAGGGATTCAGGAAACCAATGAACTAGACCTGAGTCCAGGAGAGATAGGTAAAAAAGTTGTATGTATACAGGAACAGAGGGGCATCAGAAGTTGTTGGTAGACAGAAAGCTGTAAGAAAGTTTGTGTGCAGACAGGAAGGAAAAGAGGTAATGATGAGCTGGGGAAAAGCGATCACAAATCACTTAGTTTCCATATATCATGGAATTACCCAGATAACTGCAATCAAGTTGCTGTCTCAGATTTCTGCTTGGCCGACTTCATAAGACTGAGAAATTACCTGGATGGGCTAAATTGAGATGGCATTATTATAGGTCTGGTAGGTATGGCTGGTTGCCAATAGGACGTATTTCAGAGCATAGTTCTAGCTGCTCAGGCGACTTTTGTTCCGAGTAGGGATATTAGATCTAACAAAAATGATCTTAAATGGATAAACAATAGATTGCAACATCTCATTAGTCAAAAAAGAGGCATATATAGGCGTATCAAAAGAGGGGATGGGCAGTTAAGAAATTAATATATTCAACTAAAGAGAGAAATAAAAAAAGGAATAAGAAAAGCAAAAAGGGACTACGAGGCTAAAGTCGCAAGAGATTCGAAGACTAACCCAAGAGGGTTCTTTCAGGTATACAGAAGTAAGATTAGGGACAAGACTGGCCCACTTAAGAGTAACTCTGGTCAGATCACTGACAGTGATAAGGATATGTGTGAACTTTCCATTGCCTACTTCTCAGTTTTCACCCAGGAAGAAACTAGCGAAATTTCAGAAATTAAAATTATGTAGAACAGGATGATAATAAACTATGTACGATTGTGGTAACTAGTGACATGGTCCTCAGACAAATAGAGAAACTAAAACCTAACAAATCCCCAGGTCCTGATGAACTGTTTGCAAGGGTGTTAAAGGAATGTAAAGAGGAACTTAGCATACTTTTCGCTAATCTTTTTAATAAATCACTACAAACTGGCGTAGTGCCAGACAAGTGGAAAATGGCAAATGTAATACCTATTTACAAGGCAGGTGACAGGTTCTTAGCTTTGAACTATAGACCAATAAGCCATACCTCCGTGGTTCGTAAATGTATGGAATCAATAATTGCCGAAGCAATTCGTAGCCATCATAAAAGGCATAAATTGAATAACGAATCTCGGCCCGGTTTTACAAAGGGGCGTTCCTGTCTTATGATTTACTAACTTTCTTCACTAAGGTAGACCATGGTATTGAATATGATATTGTGTATATGGACTTCAATAAGGCATTTGATAGAGTTCCACACCAGAGGCTGTTGAGAAAGCTTAAGGCACACGGAATAGGAGGAGAAATTTTTCCTGGGTAGAGGCATGGTTGAGAAATAGGCAGCAGAGAGTTTGCATAAATGGGGAGAAATCAGAAAGGGGGCACGTCACAAGCGGTGTTCCTCAGGGGTCAGTGTTGGGCCCCTTGTTCTTCACAATTTACATAAACGACATAGATGAGGGAATAAATAGCGACATAAGCAAATTTGCTGATTTCACCAAGATAGGCCGTCCAATTCATTCTAATGAGGACACTAGAGCACTCCAAGATGATTTAAATAGACTGATGCAGTGGTCGGAGAAGTGGCAGATACAGTTTAATATAGGGAAATGCAAAGTTCTAAATGTTGGACAGGAATATACCCATGAAACATATAAACTAAATAATGTAGATCTTAATATTACGGATTGAGAAAAGGATTTAGGAGTTCTGGTTAGCAGTAATCTGAAACCAAGACAACAGTGCGTAAGTGTTTGCAATAAAGCTAACAGATTCCTTGGCTTCACAATAAGAAGTATAAATAATAGAAGTCCTCAGGTTGTTCTTCAACTTTATATATCTTTGGTTAGGCCTCATTTAGATTATGCTCCACAGTTTTTTTCACCGTATTACAGAATGAATACAAATCCACTGGAAAACGTACAAAGGAGGATGACAAAGTTGATCCAATGTATCAGAAATCTTCCTTATGAGGATAGACTGAGGACCCTGAATCTGCACTCTCTAGAAAGGCGCAGAGCTAGGGGGATATGATCGAGGTGTATAAATGGAAAACAGGAGTTAATAAAGGGGATGTAAATAGCGTGTTAAAAAAATCTAACATAGACAGGACTCACAGCAATGGATTTAAATTGAAAAAATTCAGATTCAGGAAGGATATAGGAAAACACTGGTTTGGTAATACAGTTGTGAATGAGTGGAACAAACTCCCGGGTACCGTCATAGAAGCTAAGACCTTGTGTAGCTTTAAAAATAGGCTAGATAAATACATGAGTGGGTGTGGGTGGGTATGAGTTGGACCTGACTAGCTTGTGCTACTAGGTCGGATTCCGTGCTCATCCCTTAAGAGACGTGACTGACCTGACTAGGTCAAGGTATTGGCTTAAGCCGATGGGAGAATTGGACATGTCTTGCATAGGCCAGTAGGCTTGTTGCAGTGTTCCTTCTTTCTTATGTACTTATGTTTCGTGTAGATAGGAAAAGAGAGGTAATAAAGGTTGTGTAGACAGGAGGAGAGAAGTAAGGAAGGCTGTGTAGACATGAAGAGCGAGATAAGGTTGTGTAGACATAAAGAGAGAGATAAGGCTGTGTAGACATGAAGAGAGAAGTAAGGTTGTGTAGACATGAAGAGAGAAGTAAGGTTGTGTAGACATGAAGAGAGAAGTAAGGTTGTGTAGACATGAAGAGAGAGATAAGGTTGTGTAGACATGAAGAGAGAAGTAAGGTTTTGTAGACATGAAGAGAGAGATAAGGTTGTGTAGACATGAAGAGAGATAAGGTTGTGTAGACATGAAGAGAGAAGTAAGGTTGTGTAGACATGAAGAGAGAGATAAGGTTGTGTAGACATGAAGAGAGAGATAAGGCTGTGTAGACATGAAGAGCGAGATAAGGCTGTGTAGACATGAAGAGCGAGATAAGGCTGTGTAGACATAAAGAGAAAGATAAGGCTGTGTAGACATGAAGAGAGAAGTAAGGTTGTGTAGACATGAAGAGAGAAGTAAGGTTGTGTAGACATGAAGAGAGAAGTAAGGTTGTGTAGACATGAAGAGAGAAGTAAGGTTGTGTAGACATGAAGAGAGAATAAGGTTGTGTAGACATGAAGAGAGAAGTAAGGTTTTGTAGACATGAAGAGAGAGATAAGGTTGTGTAGACATGAAGAGAGATAAGGTTGTGTAGACATGAAGAAGAAGTAAGGTTGTGTAGACAGGAAGAGAGAAGTAAGGTTGTGTAGACATGAAGAGAGAAGTAAGGTTGTGTAGACATGAAGAGAGAGATAAGGTTGTGTAGACATGAAGAGAGATAAGGTTGTGTAGACATGAAGAGAGAGATAAGGTTGTGTAGACATGAAGAGAAAAATAAGGTTGTGTAGACATGAAGAGAGAGATAAGGTTGTGTAGACATGAAGAGAGAGATAAGGCTGTGTAGACATGAAGAGAGAGATAAGGTTGTGTAGACATGAAGAGAGAAATAAGGTTGTGTAGACATGAAGAGAGAGATAAGGTTGTGTAGACATGAAGAGAGAGATAAGGTTGTGTAGACATGAAGAGAGAAGTAAGGTTGTGTAGACATGAAGAGAGAGATAAGGTTGTGTAGACATGAAGAGAGAGATAAGGTTGTGTAGACATGAAGAGAGAGATAAGGTTGTGTAGACATGAAGAGAGAGATAAGGTTGTGTAGACATGAAGAGAGAAGTAAGGTTGTGTAGACATGAAGAGAGAGATAAGGTTGTGTAGACATGAAGAGAGAAGTGAGGTTGTGTAGACATGAAGAGAGAGATAAGGTTGTGTAGACATGAAGAGAGAAGTAAGGTTGTGTAGACATGAAGAGAGAGATAAGGTTGTGTAGACATGAAGAGAGAAGTAAGGTTGTGTAGACATGAAGAGAGAGATAAGGTTGTGTAGACATGAAGAGAGAAGTAAGGTTGTGTAGACATGAAGAGAGAGATAAGGTTGTGTAGACATGAAGAGAGAAGTAAGGTTGTGTAGACATGAAGAGAGAGATAAGGTTGTGTAGACATGAAGAGAGAAGTAAGGTTGTGTAGACATGAAGAGAGAAGTAAGGTTGTGTAGACATGAAGAGAGAGATAAGGTTGTGTAGACATGAAGAGAGAAGTAAGGTTGTGTAGACATGAAGAGAGAGATAAGGTTGTGTAGACATGAAGAGAGAAGTAAGGTTGTGTAGACATGAAGAGAGAGATAAGGCTGTGTAGACATGAAGAGAGAAGTAAGGTTGTGTAGACATGAAGAGAGAAGTAAGGTTGTGTAGACATGAAGAGAGAGATAAGGTTGTGTAGACATGAAGAGAGAAGTAAGGTTGTGTAGACACGAAGAGAGAGATAAGGCTGTGTAGACATGAAGAGAGAGATAAGGTTGTGTAGACATGAAGATAGAGATAAGGTTGTGTAGACATGAAGAGAAAGATAAGGCTGTGTAGACATGAAGAGAGAGATAAGGCTGTGTAGACATGAAGAGAGAGATAAGGTTGTGTAGACATGAAGATAGAGATAAGGTTGTGTAGACATGAAGAGAGAAGTAAGGTTGTGTAGACATGAAGAGAGAAGTAAGGTTGTGTAGACATGAAGAGAGAAGTAAGGTTGTGTAGACATGAAGAGAGAAGTAAGGTTGTGTAGACATGAAGAGAGAAGTAAGGTTGTGTAGACAGGAAGAGAGAAGTAAGGTTGTGTAGACATGAAGAGAGAAGTAAGGTTGTGTAGACATGAAGAGAGAGATAAGGTTGTGTAGACATGAAGAGAGAGATAAGGTTGTGTAGACATGAAGAGAAAGATAAGGCTGTGTAGACATGAAGAGAGAGATAAGGCTGTGTAGACATGAAGAGAGAGATAAGGTTGTGTAGACATGAAGATAGAGATAAGGTTGTGTAGACATGAAGAGAGAAGTAAGGTTGTGTGGACATGAAGAGAGAAGTAAGGTTGTGTAGACATGAAGAGAGAAGTAAGGTTGTGTAGACATGAAGAGAGAAGTAAGGTTGTGTAGACATGAAGAGAGAAGTAAGGTTGTGTAGACATGAAGAGCGAGATAAGGCTGTGTAGACATAAAGAGAAAGATAAGGCTGTGTAGACATGAAGAGAGAAGTAAGGTTGTGTAGACATGAAGAGAGAAGTAAGGTTGTGTAGACATGAAGAGAGAAGTAAGGTTGTGTAGACATGAAGAGAGAAGTAAGGTTGTGTAGACATGAAGAGAGAGATAAGGTTGTGTAGACATGAAGAGAGAAGTAAGGTTTTGTAGACATGAAGAGAGAGATAAGGTTGTGTAGACATGAAGAGAGATAAGGTTGTGTAGACATGAAGAGAGAAGTAAGGTTGTGTAGACAGGAAGAGAGAAGTAAGGTTGTGTAGACATGAAGAGAGAAGTAAGGTTGTGTAGACATGAAGAGAGAGATAAGGTTGTGTAGACATGAAGAGAGATAAGGTTGTGTAGACATGAAGAGAGAGATAAGGTTGTGTAGACATGAAGAGGAAAATAAGGTTGTGTAGACATGAAGAGAGAGATAAGGTTGTGTAGACATGAAGAGAGAGATAAGGCTGTGTAGACATGAAGAGAGAGATAAGGTTGTGTAGACATGAAGAGAGAAATAAGGTTGTGTAGACATGAAGAGAGAGATAAGGTTGTGTAGACATGAAGAGAGAGATAAGGTTGTGTAGACATGAAGAGAGAAGTAAGGTTGTGTAGACATGAAAAGAGAGATAAGGTTGTGTAGACATGAAGAGAAGATAAGGTTGTGTAGACATGAAGAGAGAGATAAGGTTGTGTAGACATCAAGAGAGAGATAAGGTTGTGTAGACATGAAGAGAGAAGTAAGGTTGTGTAGACATGAAGAGAGAGATAAGGTTGTGTAGACATGAAGAGAGAAGTGAGGTTGTGTAGACATGAAGAGAGAGATAAGGTTGTGTAGACATGAAGAGAGAAGTAAGGTTGTGTAGACATGAAGAGAGAGATAAGGTTGTGTAGACATGAAGAGAGAAGTAAGGTTGTGTAGACATGAAGAGAGAGATAAGGTTGTGTAGACATGAAGAGAGAAGTAAGGTTGTGTAGACATGAAGAGAGAGATAAGGTTGTGTAGACATGAAGAGAGAAGTAAGGTTGTGTAGACATGAAGAGAGAGATAAGGTTGTGTAGACATGAAGAGAGAAGTAAGGTTGTGTAGACATGAAGAGAGAAGTAAGGTTGTGTAGACATGAAGAGAGAGATAAGGTTGTGTAGACATGAAGAGAGAAGTAAGGTTGTGTAGACATGAAGAGAGAGATAAGGTTGTGTAGACATGAAGAGAGAAGTAAGGTTGTGTAGACATGAAGAGAGAGATAAGGCTGTGTAGACATGAAGAGAGAAGTAAGGTTGTGTAGACATGAAGAGAGAAGTAAGGTTGTGTAGACATGAAGAGAGAGATAAGGTTGTGTAGACATGAAGAGAGAAGTAAGGTTGTGTAGACACGAAGAGAGAGATAAGGCTGTGTAGACATGAAGAGAGAGATAAGGTTGTGTAGACATGAAGATAGAGATAAGGTTGTGTAGACATGAAGAGAAAGATAAGGCTGTGTAGACATGAAGAGAGAGATAAGGCTGTGTAGACATGAAGAGAGAGATAAGGTTGTGTAGACATGAAGATAGAGATAAGGTTGTGTAGACATGAAGAGAGAAGTAAGGTTGTGTAGACATGAAGAGAGAAGTAAGGTTGTGTAGACATGAAGAGAGAAGTAAGGTTGTGTAGACATGAAGAGAGAAGTAAGGTTGTGTAGACATGAAGAGAGAAGTAAGGTTGTGTAGACAGGAAGAGAGAAGTAAGGTTGTGTAGACATGAAGAGAGAAGTAAGGTTGTGTAGACATGAAGAGAGAGATAAGGTTGTGTAGACATGAAGAGAGAGATAAGGTTGTGTAGACATGAAGAGAAAGATAAGGCTGTGTAGACATGAAGAGAGAGATAAGGCTGTGTAGACATGAAGAGAGAGATAAGGTTGTGTAGACATGAAGATAGAGATAAGGTTGTGTAGACATGAAGAGAGAAGTAAGGTTGTGTGGACATGAAGAGAGAAGTAAGGTTGTGTAGACATGAAGAGAGAAGTAAGGTTGTGTAGACATGAAGAGAGAAGTAAGGTTGTGTAGACATGAAGAGAGAAGTAAGGTTGTGTAGACATGAAGAGAGAGATAAGGCTGTGTAGACAGGAAGAGAGAAGTAAGGTTGTGTAGACAGGAAGAGAGAAGTAAGGTTGTGTAGACAGGAAGAGAGAAGTAAGGTTGTGTAGACAGGAAGAGAGAAGTAAGGTTGTGTAGACAGGAAGAGAGAAGTAAGGTTGTGTAGACATGAAGAGAGAGATAAGGTTGTGTAGACATGAAGAGAGAAGTAAGGTTGTGTAGACAGGAAGAGAGAAGTAAGGTTGTGTAGACAGGAAGAGAGAGATAAGGTTGTGTAGACAGGAAGAGAGAAGTAAGGTTGTGTAGACATGAAGAGAGAGATAAGGTTGTGTAGACATGAAGAGAGAAGTAAGGTTGTGTAGACATGAAGAGAGAAGTAAGGTTGTGTAGACATGAAGAGAGAGATAAGGTTGTGTAGACAGGAGGAGAGAGATAAGGTTGTGTAGACAGGAGGAGAGAGATAAGGTTGTGTAGACAGGAGGAGAGAGATAAGGTTGTGTAGACAGGAGGAGAGAGATAAGGTTGTGTAGACAGGAGGAGAGAGATAAGGTTGTGTAGACAGGAGGAGAGAGATAAGGTTGTGTAGACAGGAGGAGAGAGATAAGGTTGTGTAGACAGGAGGAGAGAGATAAGGTTGTGTAGACAGGAGGAGAGAGATAAGGTTGTGTAGACAGGAGGAGAGAGATAAGGTTGTGTAGACAGGAGGAGAGAGATAAGGTTGTGTAGACAGGAGGAGAGAGATAAGGTTGTGTAGACAGGAGGAGAGAGATAAGGGAGATTAAGTATCATAACAACTTTAACAGGGTTTTAAGTTTTTATCACAGTGATGAGTTTAGTATTAACTTGGTTAATTACCTCTCACTCTCATATTTTATCAAAGTAACATTTTCTTTGAACTGACAAGCTTCTCCTCTTCAGTGTAATTAATCTTGACTTCCCTGGCACTTGAGACCAGGGGAATATTCACTCCTCATTTTGGGATTTTTTTCTTGTTCCCTAATTATATGTCTTACTCTTGTTGCTTCTCTTTATCTATCAGAAAATAGGTACCTGGTATTAGAGGAATGTTGTGGGTGGGATAATAGGTGGAGCAACACGTATGAGCAAGTCTCCTAAAATCTGCTGTCCTTGATCACATAGCAGTAAATAGGTACCTGGATGTTAGTCGACTCTTGTGGGTAGGCAATCCAGGCCGGCAAGACTTATAAGCAAGTCTTGTAATACCTACCGTCCCTGTTCACCTTTCACCTACCATCGAATAGAAACATGGATGTTAGTTGACTCTTGTGGGTGGCATCATGGGCGAGGTGAGATGTATGGGCAAATCTCTTTACACCTGAAGCCCCTGTTCCCCCAGTAGTAAATAGGTACCTAGGAGACAGTTGACTAGTTCTATGAGCAGGGACTGACTATACTTTAGAGTTGATATTCTGAGTAAAGAATCATTTCAAAATAAAGTTGCTAGTAATGGCAAATCAATTTATCAACAAACAAAGTGAGACAGTAGAGGGCAACGAGTGACTAGCTCCCTTAAGGTTTACTATACAAATAGTAGGAGTCTAAGAAATAAGATAGATGAGCTAAGATTACTTGCAAGTGTGGGTAATATAGATATTATTGGTATAGCAGAGACCTGGTTCAACCTGAAAGATAGAGAAATGCCTTCTGAATGCAACATACAGGGTTATAAACTATTCCACACTGATAGGGTCAACAGGAAGGGTGGTGGAGTGGCGATGTATGTCAGGGAAAATTTAAATTGTTGTCTTAGACATGATATAAGATTAGAAACATCAAACACAGAATCTGTTTAGCTACAGTTTCTCGAGGGACGTGACAAATTAATTTTGGGTGTGATTTATAGGCCCCCAAACCTTGATAGGAAGTGCAGTAAGCTGTTATGAGACGAAGTTCATAAGGCATCTAGATATGAAAATGTTGTGATAATGGGAAATTTTAACTTTAGTCAAAATGATTGGAACAACATGACAGAAAATCTTGAGTCTAGTGACTTTCTTGATACGGTTCAGGATTGCTTTTTAGAACAGGTTGTGACAGAACCAACTAGAGGAAACAATTTGCTTGACTTGGTTCTTGCCAACAAAAATTCACTAATTAATAATCTTGAGGTTAATGATGAGCTTGGGGAAAGTGATCACAAATCACTTAGTTTCAATATATCATGGAATTACCCAGATAACTGTAATCAAATCTCTGTCCCAGATGTTTGCTTGGCCGACTTCATGAGACTGAAAAATTACCTGGGTGGACTAAATTGGGATGTCCTGACTATGGGTCAGGTAGGTGATCTTGGTTGCCATTATGACGTTATTCAGAGCATAGTTCTAGCTGCCCAGACAACTTTTGTTCCGAGTGGGGAAATTAGATCCAACAAAAATTATCCCAAATGGATGAACAATAGATTAAAACATCTCATTGGTCAAAAGATAGATATATATAGGCGTATCAAAAGAGGGGATGGGCATTTAAGAAATCAATATATTCAATTAAAGAGAGAAATAAAGAAAGGGATAGGAAAAACAAAATGGGATTATGAGGCTAAGGTCGCAAGGGATTCAAAGACTAACCCAAAAGGGTTCTTTCAGTTATACAGAAGTAAGATTAGGGACAAGATTGGCCCACTTAAGAGTAAATCTGGTCAGATCACTGACAGTGATAAGGATATGTGTGAAATTCTAAATACCTACTTCCTCTCAGTTTTCACCCAGGAAAATACTAGCGATATTCCTGAAATAATAGATTATGTAGAACAGGATGATAATAAACTATGTACGATTGTGGTAACTAGTGACATGGTCCTCAGACAAATAGAGAAACTAATACCTAACAAATTCCCAGGCCCTGATGAACTGTTTGCAAGGGTGTTAAAAGAATGTAAAGAGGAACTTAGCATACTTTTGGCTAATCTTTTTAACATATCACTACAAGCTGGCATAGTGCCTGATAAGTGGAAAATGGCAAATGTAATACCTATTTACAAAGCAGGTGACAGGTCCTTGGCTTCGAACTATAGACCAATAAGCCTTACCTCCATAGTGGGAAAATTTATGGAATCAATAATTTTCCGAAGCAATTCGTAGCCATCTTGACAGGTACAGATTGATTAATGAATCTCAACACAGTTTTACAAAGGGGCGTTCCTGTCTTACGAATTTACTAACTTTTTTCACTAAGGTGTTTGAGGAGGTAGATCATGGTAATGAATATGATATTGTGTATATGGACATCAGTAAGGCTTTCGATAGAATTCCACACCAGAGTCTATTGAGGAAACTTAAGGCACATGGAATAGCAGGAGAATTTTTTTCCTGGGTAGATGCATGGTTGAGAAATAGACAGCAGAGAGTTTGCATAAATGGGGAGAAATCAGAATGGGGGCACGTCACAAGCGGTGTTCCTCAGGGGTCAGTGTTGGGCCCGTTGTTGTTCACAATTTACGTAAACGACATAGACGAGGGAATAAATAGCGACATAAGCAAATTTGCTGATTTCACCAAAATAGGCCGTCCAATTCATTCTAATGAGGACACTAGAGCACTCCAGGATGATTTGAATAGACTGATGCAATGGTCGGAGAAGTGGCAGATGCAGTTTAATATTGACAAATGCTAATTTCTAAACGTTGGACAGGTAAATAACCATGCCACATATAAACTAAATAATGTAGATCTTAATACTACTGATTGCGAAAAGGATTTAGGAGTTCTGGTTAGCAGAAATCTGAAACCAAGACAACAGTGCATTAGTGTTCGCAATAAAGCTAACAGAATTCTTGGCTTCATATCTAGAAGTATAAAAAATAGAAGTCCTCAGGTTGTTCTTCAACTCTATATATCCTTGATTAGGCCTCATTTAGACTATGCTGCTCAGTTCTGGTCACCGTATTACAGAATGGATATAAATGCTCTGGAAAACGTACAAAGGAGGATGACAAGATGATCCCATGTATCAGAAACCTTCCATATAAGGATAGACTGAGGGCCCTGAATCTGCACTCTCTCGAAAGGCGTAGAATTAGAGGAGATATGATCGAGGTGTATAAATGGAAAACAGGAATAAATAAAGGGGATGTAAATAGCGTGCTGAAAATTTCCAGCCAAGACAGGACTCGCAACAATGGTTTCAAGTTGAAAAAACTCCCGAGTACAGTTATTCAGGCTAAAACGTTGTGTAGTTTTAAAAATAGGCTAGATAAATACATGACGTTGAGTTCCTCTTCACCAATGTCCCTCTTGATGATGTCCTTGATTTCCTTAGAGAGAAGGCCCTTGAAGGGTTTCTACATCTCCCTATACCTACTGATGTCTTTCTTGATCTTATCCGCCTCTGTGTGGACTCTGATTCCTTTTCCTTCCAAGGGAAATATTATTCTCAAACATTTGGTGTCGCTATGGGCTCTCCTCTCTCTCCTGTCCTTGCTAATCTTTACATGGAATACTTCGAGACTGTTCTTCTTCCTACCCTCGATGTGCAACCTTCACTCTGGCTCCGCTATGTGGATGACATCTTTGCTCTGTGGCCTCATGACTCCAATCTCTTCCAACCTTTTCTTGAAGCTCTTAATAATCTTGCCCCTTCCATTAAATTCAAAGCTGAATGGGAATCTAATTCCTTGCTTCCTTTCCTTGATGTCCATGTCCACCGCTCAGATACAGGTTTTTCCTTTTCCGTTTACCGAAAACCTATGCACTGGCACGTACATTCACTACTTTTCCTATCATGCTTCCCGTGTCAAGAAAAGTGTTCTTATCTCCCTCTTTCTCCGTGCCCTCCATGTGGAGAAATTTTCTCCAGGAGGGGGGTATCAGCCCCCTTCAGCCCCTTGAGCCCCTTTCAGCCCTGAGTGGCCCAGCCCTCTCAGAAGGGGCAAGCGTCTTGTTTACTGCTACAGTGAGTAATTGATCACAGATGCCGTACGAGTATGCGACGTGGTCAAGTTGACCGCTGCTCCTTGCAGTGCAGTGTTGCAGAGTGTATTTTAATAAGAGACAGTACATCTCTTACTTTGGCAGGACAATTAAGGTAAATCCTGCTCCCACTTTATTACCATAGTAAAGATAGTGGACATTGTTGTCTATGCTTAAGACAGCAAGAATCAAACATTCTGCTTTAATTCATCGAGGAAGGGGCAAGGAAGCAAAAGTACTAGGTCAGTTTTTTCTTTGTGCTAGGGGAGTGACGGCATGGGCCGCTGTGGCGTCTTCAGATTACTTTTGACTCTACTGAGAGTGACACTGACGCCAGGATAACCAACAAAGAACGATCTGTGCGTTAGTGTGAACTAAGTGTCTCATAAAACACAATAAACACTTAAGAGAAGTGTGATCAGCTTCTTTAGTGATAAGATTGTGAACAATAAAGACAAATCTTGTGGAACATAGTGTACCAGTGTGCGTTTTCCTAGACTATGGAAGACGTGGACATCCAAGAACACTTCAGCTTCTATCAAGTCACCGATACCTGTCGAAGGTGTGAAGAACACCATTGCTCACGCTGCAAGAGCAAGGTAGGTTACGAATTTCTTGTAGTACGGGGGACTGCGCAGTTCTTGAGTCGCAAGGAGTTTGTAATCAACCTATAGTCGGCAGTAAGGGGCAGACTTTTGAGTCCACACAAGTAAGTTTGTCAGCCATCAGTGAATGAAATATGCTGACATAACACCCCCTAGGGGTAATTTATAATCTTACAAATTATAGCTCTTTACAGCCCGTTGAGAGATGACTTCGACAGCTTCTCAAGACCTCGTCTGCAGGGGCGGCTGTGCGGGCGATGAGCTGTCTTTCCAAGTTACGTACAAACTCTTTAAACTTAACTGGTAATGCCATTTCTCAACACTCCGCATCTGTGATCCTAAGTTCCCTCCAGCAGAAATTTCCTCTCTTCATAATTCGTTTTCCCGTCTTGGCTACCCTTCCCATTTCATAGACTCTGCCTTCTCAGGAGCTAAACGTAATTTCTTCTCTCCCAAACTCTCTACTCCTGGGAACTCTTCTGTCCTCTGTCTTCCCTACATTTCCGGTCTTTCTAATCTCAACAATTCTCTCCGTTCCTTAGACATCAAGCTTACTTTCCGCCAGACTAACACTCTTCACAATAATCTCGTTTATACCTCTCCTCCCTCTACAGATGTTCCAGGTGTCTACTCTATTTCTTGCTCCTCCTGTCCTCTTCAATACTTCGGAGAAACTGGCCGATCTCTTTCTGACAGACTTAGGGAGCACAAAAATAGTGTTAGGCTTGCCGACACTAACAAGTCTCTTTTCTGTCACGTCAGAGATCACAGCCATCCTATTGACTGGTCTTCTGCTAAAACTGTCTACCCTACTTCCAACTTTAACAGTCGCCGTCTTGTTGAATCCTCTCTAATACACAACTTTCCTTGTATGAACCTTAGCCCTGGCTTCGTCTCTGTAGATGCCTTCCTCTCCCACTACATTGTAAAATGCTCCAAACTTCAGAACACCCATGACTTAACCTGATTCCTCATTTTTCTTTTTCTCCCTCTTCCCCTTTCCTCTTTCCTTTTTTTTTGTCTTTCTTCTGTCGCGTGTTTCTGTTCCTTCATTATTTATTTCATCACTTCCCCTTCCCCCCACCTCTGTGCACTTGCTTTCCCTCTGTGGGCACCTAGCTCCCTTGCAGTGCTCCCCTTTCTTTATATTTGACTGGCTCCTCCTACTTAGTTCCCCACTACTACCACTACTACTACTACTACTACTACTACTACTACTACTACTACTACTACTACTACTACTACTACTACTACTACTACCACCGCTTCCTCTTCCTGCCTATATATAGCCGTCCTGCTCCACTTCTGGTTAGTGTGACTTTGTAAATGGTCCAAGTTGGACCGAAACGTCGTCGTAAGCTCCTCTCTTCTATATGCGGGTTATATGTGTACTTATGTTCTTAACTGCCCTAGAAGTCAGGTCAAGTCCATAGATATGTCCTTAGAAATGACATTTCTTTTCAGTTATGAAACAATGGGGTCTTATCTCTGGACTGTTGTGCCCCTGAAAAGGATTCAGTGTATATCATGTATATATATTATATTAGCTTACGTTTGTATGTAGGATGTGACAAGGAGACTTCTCATTGTGCTCGCCCCTCAGGGAAAGTTCCTTGATGCTGGTGAGGGGCTCTTTATCTAGGGAATTGGATCTGTGCTCCAGTTCTCCGAACTGAGTCTGAATACCTTTCAACAACCCCCCTCCCTACAGGTGCTGTATAATCCCTATGGGTTTAGCACTCCTCCATGATTATAATAATAATAATTGTGCTTGCTGTTGGAGAGTTTTGATTGTCTGTCAGCACTGGCAAACTATCTGCCTGCTTGTTAGGTAGTTTTGTGTCAGTCGCCACCTGGTACAAATCACTTGATCACACCAGACATTGTGGCTGCTGGGTTTGCCCCCCCCCCTCTCTCTCTCTCTCTCTCTCTCTCTTTCTCTGTCTGTCTCTCTCTCCCTCTCTTTGTCTGTCTGTCTGTCAGTCTCTCTCTCTCTCTCTCTCTCTCTCTCTCTCTCTCTCTCTCTCTCTCTCTCTCTCTCTCTCTCTGGCTGTTGCTCATGGTGGCAGCAGGCTCTTTCTATTACTGTTTCATGTAAGAGAAACATCTCGTTTCTCTGCTCTTTCATCTTGTGTGCTTTAGACTCTATTTTCAGTAGAGTTTTTCTCTGTTGGTGAGTTGAGATATACATCTAACTCTGTGTAACTCTGTTCACAGAGCATTATTTAGAATTAGTAATATTTGACGTTTTTCATAGGTTGTGTCGTGGATGCACTCTGTATATCTTTGGTCCCAAGTTAAATTTTCTACCTAGAATTGTTCTGGCATCTACGTGCTGCCGTAGTCGGGAAATTAGTAATGCTAAACTCAGCTTCAGTAGTAAGGGAGTTTTATGCCTTATGTGTAGGATCTGTTAAAGGTCCACAGTTAAGGTTGTTTTTGTCTCCTTACTCCTTGCCTGACACTGATGCTCACTGCTGCTTATTGGTGAATGGTTTGTCATATTGTTCAAGCAAGCTGCTTGATTGCCTTGATGGTTAATAAGTTAGATTATTTAGGGACTAGTTGTCAATCACTGCCTAAGTCGAGTCAAGTCTTACCGAGACATAACGAGCGTTATTAAGTACATACACATACACACACACACACATAAATATTATTCATGTATATGAATATATCTCATCATAACAACATACGACGGTACATATGAGTAATACAGTTGTTAAATGTACTCTTAGAACTATGCAATTATTTGTACTAGATAGCTATGAGATAAATATATTCCAGGTTATACTCCAAGAGAAATGTAGGAGCTTATCTTCTTAATTATACCAAACATATTAACTTTAATTGTTACAAAGGGCTCTGGTGGCCTGGTGGTTAACGCTCTCGCTTCACACGGTGAGGGCCTGGGTTCGATTCCCAGCCAGAGTAGAAACATTGGACGTGTTTCTTTCCACCTGTTGTCTATGTTCCCCATCAGTAAAATGGGTACTTGGGTGTTAGTCGACTGGTGTGGGTCGCATCCTGGGACACTGACCTAAGGAGGCCTGGTCACAGACCGGGCCGCGGGGGCGTTGACCCCCGGAACTCTCTCCAGGTAAACTCCAGGTAAACAAAGCCAGAAACAAGCTAGAGGAGGAAACAATAAGTCGACTTTCTAGTATTCTCTGCAGATGTTTATAGTTCATGAATGTAGCATTTTGTAACAGGATATATTATAAGCCTCTATAATATTTGCACTATCGTCCACACGATGCTTATGGAGTGCATGATGAACCTACTAGACTATCTTATCTACCCTGAAAGTAATGTTCTCCGAGAGTGATGTTTGAGGAAGCCAGAAATATTGATGTTGCGTGCGAGCAAGGTGACTGTAATCTATCTTCATATCAGAAAATTTAGCAAGTTAGCAGAGAGCTCACACATGACAAGTAATGTAAACACGCATTAATCTTTGCCTGTGTTAGCCAAGTCAAAATATAACTAGTAACTATTGTTTCTCCTCTTTATTTTGTTTCTCATCTTCAGCATTTTCTTTGTATTTCAATTATTCTATTATTCCTTACTTTCTCTGGAATTCATTAATTTTCCTTTCGACTGCAGAGAGGCAAATGATCCAGAGAGCCATCCATCTTTCACAGTCATTACACCAACAGGTGGGTATCCTTCAGTGTATATACACTGAAGGATGTATATCTCTCAGTGTATGTAATCTTGAAGGTGATGATCACTCCATGGAAATACACTGACAAGAGGTATCCCTCAGTGTAAACAAAACAAGTGATATGTATCTCAGACGAGAATATTCTTGAATCATTAGTTTTTAAGTCCCCTCAGGTTCCTTGACGCTGGTGAGGGGCTCTTGATCTAGGGAATTGGATCTGTGCTCCAGTTCCCTGAATTGAACCTGAATACCTTCCATCTCCCCCCTCCCCACATGCGTTGTATAATCCTACGGGTTTAGCCCTCCCCAATGATTATAATATAATAAGTGAAGTAAGTCACTGGCATTTATTATTTTCCTGATGTGCTTATACATGCAAGGATTTCCTACTGGCCATTGTATTTGGCATAAGGGAAAGTATCGTGACTCAATTCTTTGTGGCCTCAGCTTAGAATTAAGGGAAAGAGATTATCTCCCCAGACAAGTGAATATTTCATTACAACTGCCCATCTTCTAGCAGTAAGTAGATACCTGGGTGTTAGTCTCTTTACAACTGTTGCCCCTGTTTACCTAGTAGTAAGTACCTGGGTATTAGTCTCCTTACAACTGCTGCCATTGTTCACCTAGTAAATAAGAACCTGGGTGTCAGTCGACTGTTGCGGAATTCAGTGTTGGGGAGAAGGATTAATGAACCCACAGGAAATAAGCCAGACAGTCTCATGGCATGGCTTTCTTGGGATATTTTGGGTTACTAGTCTTCCTGGTTAATAACCCGAATAAACCTCTTTAGGACAAAACAGCCAGTATAATTTGGTACTGAATAATTAACTTCCTGCAAATCATTTTAAATGTGGCATCCCAGGATATCCTATGATTTAAACTCTGGTCTATAAATCTGAGCTCAGACTGACTTATTGGCTAAAAGAATAATGACCTCGGTCACTGTGACGTTACAGCACATTAAGTATTTGTTTGTAATGTCATAAGTTGTATGATATTCTTTATATAATTTTTAAACTACACAGATCTGAAATCACCAGAGCAAAGTATGTGAGATTCATTGATCTAGAAAATATATGATTAATGTTTGATACCATAATTAATATATTAACATAACTTCTGTACAACTTCCTAACATAGACCTTGACTTCTGTACAACTTCCTAACATAGACCTTGACTTCTGTTTAGCGTTTTAATAGGACAAAGACTGAGAAAATAGACACAAATGTTGTGAAATGTAATCATTTATTGACAGTGTGTGACCCACACAGTGTGTGACCCACACAGTGTGTGACCCACACAGTGTGTGACCCACACAGTGTGTGACCCACACAGTGGGCTTAACCAAGTTTACATGAGTTTGTGTAAGGAACATAATGTTGTGCAGAGTTAAATGGTGATTGCCGAAAAGAAATTCTTCTTGTTCAAATTGTTAGATATACAGATGAGTGATGATTCCAAGATCCTGGGTACCGAGTGTATTCTTCCCTGGCGATGAGTCTTGCGTCTAGTTGAGGTTCTGGAAGTTCCGTGTAGAACGCAGGCGTTCCTTAAATCGTCCGTTCTGCCTGCGTACTGGTGTTCTGAAATATGTGTTCGGAGGTGTCTGGATGTCTCGCCACTTAATTGGTTGCAGTCGTTTCAAAGGACTATGTAATCTACACCGTGTCGCCGTGTCGCCGTGTCGCCGTGTCGCCGTGTCGCCGTGTCGCCGTGTCGCCGTGTCGCCGTGTCGCCGTGTCGCCGTGTCGCCGTGTCGCCGTGTCGCCGTGTTCTCTCGTGTTTTTCACGGTCTCGTGTACCAGAACTTTAAACTGTGCCAGTGAACTTATAAGATATATCCCTCCAGTACTTGCACCTAATCTTGCAGAAAATAATATCTACTGAGTCAAAAAAGGAGAATCAGTGTACAATAAGGCAGCATAACCATACTCTCAGAGGGGGACTTTAGGCCTAGCTTGCCTGTGGAAATATTATTAGAACCTTTTTGTCAGAGGAAAGACAGTCTCCCTGATAATAGTGTGTTATACATAGTGTTATAGTGTGTACCACAGTGGTACCCTAGTGTTATACATAGTGTTATAGTGTGTACCACAGTGGTACCCTAGTGTTATACATAGTGTTATAGTGTGTACCACAGTGGTACCCTAGTGTTATACATAGTGTTATAGTGGTCCCACAGTGGTACCCTAGGTTAAAAAGGTTTATGTGTGTACCACAGGGGTCCCCCTAGTGTTAAATATGTTATGTGTGTACCACAGTGGTACCCTAGTGTTATACATGTGTTATAGTGTGACCACAGTGGTACCCTATGTTTTACATAGTGTTATAGTGTGTCCACAGGGGTACCCTAGTGTTAACATAGTGTTAAGTGTGTACCACAGTGGTACCCAGTGTTTAATAGTGTTATAGTGTGCCCCACAGTGGTACCCTAGTGTTTACATATGTTATAGTGTGTCCACAGGGTACCCTAGGTTATACAATGTTTGTGTTCCCACAGTGGTACCCTATGTTATACTAGTTTTATAGTGTGTACCACAGTGGTCCCCTAGGTTATACAATGTTATAGTGTGTACCAAGGGGACCCTAGTGTTATACATTTGTTTAGTGTGTACCACAGTGGTACCCTAGTTTTAACAAGTTTTAATAGTGTGCCCACAGGGTCCCCTAGTGTTATACAAGTGTTATAGTGTGTACCACAGTGGTACCCTATGTTATACATAGTTTATATGTTTTACCACAGGGGGTCCCCATGTTATACTAGTGTTATAGTGTGTACCACAGTGGACCTGGGTGTTATACATGTGTTTAGTGTGTACCACTAGTATTTAGGTAATAAAGAAAATGAAATTTTAAACTGAAGTGTTGGCCTAAAAAGAAGGTTTCATTTGTAAACAGTTGCCAGCAGTCGCCAAACCCCCCACGCAGGTCGCTAGTGTACCTGCCCCTAAAATTGTGTTTCCCAGGGGGTGAAATATTTTGGGAAATCGAATTGCCTCGGGAAATACAAAAGTGTACAGTTTTTTACACTAAATGCATAGAAGACAAAAGAAGCAGATGAAAAATATACAGACTTTGCAAAAACCTCGAAAGTGTGACCATCCCCTAATAGGGACAAAATGCCGTAAAGGAAAAAACAGGGGAAAAATTGGTCGATGGTCATAATTTTTCCCCCTCAGAACAGAGAGAGCGTCAAAGAGTAAAGTCCAGGGCGCTACGGTGAAAAACTCTGTTCCCCAAGGCACAGTACTAGCTCCCATCTTGTTTCCTCATCCTCATATCCGACCTAGCAAGGATGCAGCCACAGCACCGTGTATTCCTTTGCAGATGACACCGAATCTGCATGACAGTGTCTTCCATTGCAGACACTTCAAGGCTCCAGGCGGACATCAACCAAATCTTTCAGTGGGCTGCAGAAAACAAATATGAAGTTCAAAACGATGAGAAATATCAATTATCAGATATGCGTAAACATGTGGAAATTAAACTCATCAGAATACAAAACAATTCTGGCCACAAATAGAGCGAAACACACGTCAAAGACCTGGGAGTGATTAAGTCGGAGGATCTCACCTTCAAGGACCATAACATTGTATCAATCGCAATCTGCTAGAAAAATGACAGGATGGATAATGAGAACCTCAAAACTAGGGAGGCCAAGCCCATGATGACACTCTTAGGTCACTTGTTCTATCTAGGCTGGTATATTGCTGCACTCTAACAGCACCTTTCAGGCAGGTGAAATTGGCCGACCTAGAAAATGTACGAGGAATTTCACGGGCGGCATAACGGAGATAAAACACCTTCAATTTATTGGAGCGCTTGAGGTTTCTAACCTGTATTCCCTGAACGCAGAGGAGGGGAGATACATGATTATTCGCCTGGAAAATCCTAGAGGGGACTAGTACCGAACTTGCACACGAAAATCACTCACACGAAAGCAAAAAGACTTGGCAGACGATGCACCTCCCCCAATGAAAAGCAGGGTGTCACTAAGCCGTTAAGAGGACCATACAATAAGTGTCAGGGACGAGGACTGTTCAATTGCTCCCTGCACACATAAGGGGGGATTTACCAACAGACCTGGCAGTCTTCAAGCTGGCCACTGGACCAAGCACCTAAAGTCAGTTCCTGATCAGCCGGGTGTGGCTCGTACGTTTGGTTTGCGTGCACAGCCAGCAGAACAGCTGGTGATCAGGCGCTGATCTTTTTTTCTTCACCAGGAGGCCTGGTACCAGACCGGGACGCGGGGGCGTTGACCCCCGGAAACTCTCCTCCAGGTAAACTCCAGGTAAAATTATTGTGCGGAGTGACGTTATACAGTGTGTGGTAAACCTTGTAGTCAGCTGCGGTACGCAAATTACACAAACTCGAAAATCATTATTCTCAGTAATCTTCCGATATTGAAATCCAATCCGGCGTCTCCAAACATGTGCAGTTATACTTTCTGTATCAATGAACCCATATATTACTCTGTTTAATTTCTTCAGTTCCTTTTCATGAGCTAGTCCAAATCACCCAGTGAGAACCTGATCTAGTCCATAGTATTTGTAGGGATTTTAAAACAGTGACCAACAATTGACATGAACTCAGGAGAGATGTTTTTTGGGTCTGTCCAAACGAGATACACTGTATGAGAAAATTACATCTATATTACAAGACAAGAACACTAATAAAACATACTTCTTGATAGACATGTCAGCATGGTATGACAGCTGGGAAAATAAGATGAGTGGTAGGGACGGGGCTTGTCTTGGACAGTGCTCCTCGAGGGTGCTAGTGTTGTCCTGGAGGACAGTGCTGAGGGTGCTTGTGTTGTCATGGAGGAAAGTGCTCCAGAGGGGTCCTAGTTGAGTGTCATAAAAGACAGTGCTCGTGAGGGGTACTAGTGGTTGTTCTGGATGGACCATGAAGACATCGTTATTCATTCCACAGAGGTTCAAATAGAGTTACTGATGGAGATGCATCAAAATGGGATGATGCCTCAGGGAATAGTGTCGACACACTACCAGCAAAACTGGTGGAAGCTCTGATGTCCATCCAGGGGTGAAAGATAGCGGAGGAAACAGGAAATAATGCACCAGCAGCCAATGCAGCTATAATAAATCCAGCAAACTGAAGTACAATTATGTAAATACTATGCCTCGGGTATCTGAGCCGTAATCTGGTAAACAGGTGGGACATGCACCCTTTGACCATCCCAAAAATGCCTGAACCCACATGACAACAGGAAAATGCAACTTCCCCTCTTGTAACTTATTTCACTCAGGAAATGTTGCAATCATCAAATCCATGGAAGAAAATGCACAATTGCATAACTGCCAGACACATCATCTGAAGGGGACTAGAAGACACAGACCAGCCAGACTATAGGAAACAAAACAGGGGAGCCACAACCTTTCCAGGGACAGGGTTTTGTTAGGGCCAGGAGGAAAAGAAAAGACTGGTAGAAATGACAATAATCCTACACCACTTGAAAACACTTCGGAGCGGAGGCACGGACAACGGGCCTTTATTCAGAAAACAACAGATATTAGCGCAGCAAATAAAAAACCCCCCTAAATTCCACCAATACATACGACATTTGTCTTTGCTAAATACAGTGTTAAAACCGTCAATAAAAACAAAATTCCATTACATTAAAGGGACTGCTCACGGAGTCAAATGCTTGTTTGCGCATTCACAGAGATCCCACATACAGGATCATTTGACAATGAAATATAGATCCCAGGGTTATAAACTATTCTGATGCGACAGACTAAACAGGCAACAAGGGGGGGAGGGTTGGCTGTATGTCACAGAGTCACTCATTTGTACAGAACTACTAAACACTCCTCAAATGATGTAGTTGAAGTTTTGGCTCGGTAAAGACCGAAAAACCAAAAACCTTGTCATTGCGGGAGATACAGCCTCCAGATGCAAACTTCCCAGCAATTCAGGAGCAGCTTGAGAATTGACCACTGTCTGGAAAATCTCCAACTCCTGCCCCAAACATCTTACTACTAGGAAATTTCAACTTGAGACAACAAAAATGGGTAGTTATAGTAAACATGTTTTAGCAGAGATCACCCCGGGGAGGGCAGCTCAGATGATAAAATTCACACACTCCACCGCCGAACTATTAAATCTGCACCAAATTCACCTTAAACCAGCAAATTGTAGAGCCCACAAAACTAGAAAATGTGCTGGACCTCATCTTCACTAACACTGACGATCTGATATGTCGTATAACTGTATCAAAGACAATACTCTCAGATAACAACATAATAAAGGTACAGACATGTATGCACAGGCTCTGGACCAGGCCAAAATGTGGAGCAGTCTGAGGTCTCTTCACGAAATTCAATATCAGTAACAAAAACATACAATGGGATCAAGTAAACCATGTCTAAATGAAAAAAAAAAAATAGCTGGGAAGATATCCTAAACAACACAGGATCCAAAATTTGCTTGAAAAAACTTATTTCTGTGGTTCTTGAGATCTGTCAAGGTCCAATTCCCATTAAGAAAAGGAAAGAGAAGATGTAAACTAGAAAGAGAGAGACTTCCTATACAGATGAAGGCAAAGAGTCACAGAGCTGATGAGTGGGGTCAATATATATGAAATACGAAGGGAGGCACTAGTCAATGAAATTGCAAATATCGAACTTAAGCTGAAGGAATCTTATAGGAGACAAGAATCACAGAAAGAACTGAAAGCCATAAAGGAAATTAAAAAAAAAATACTTCTTCTCTTATGGAAAATCTAAGGGAAAAACAACATCCAGTATTTGGGCCCAGCTTAGGCGGGATGGGACATACACAGATGACAGCCAAGAAATGAATGAGATACTAAAGTCCCAATATGACTCAGTGTTCAGCGAGCCGCTGCCCACTCTAAGGTTCGACAATCCAAATCAATTCTTTATGAACGAAACCCAAAATTTGGTCATCCCAAAAATCTCGGATATTATTCTAACTCAACAAGACTTTGAAGAGGCAATTAATGACATGCCCATGCACTCTGCCCAGGCCCAGACTCGTGGAACTCCATGTTTATCAAGAATTGCAAGAAGCTCCTATAGCGTGCCTTCAGCATTTTATGGAGAGGGAGCATGGACACAGGGGTCATCCCACACACACACTAAAAACAACATAGCCCCACTCCACAAAGGTGGCAGGAAAGCAACTGCAAAGAACTACAGACCGATAGCACTAACATCCCATGTGGAGAAATTTTCTCCAGGAGGGGGGTATCAGCCCCCTTCAGCCCTTTCAGCCCCTTCAGCCCTTTCAGCCCTGAGGGGCCAAGTCCTCTCAGAAGGGGCGAGCATCTTGTTTACTGCTAGAGTGAGTAATTGATCACAAATACTATGCCATGTAGTCAAGTGACCTCTGCTCCTTGCAGCGGTGTTGCAAAGTGTATTTTTATAAGAGACAGTACATCTCTTACTTAGCAGGACAATTAAGGAAAATCCTGCTCCCACTTTATTACCATAGTAAAGATAGTGTACATTATTGTCTATGCTTAAGACAGCAAGAAACAAACATTTGCTTTGCTTCATCGAGGAGGTGACAAGGATGCAAGGTACTAGGTCAGCGTTTTTTTTTTTGTGCTAGGGAGTGACGGCTTGGGGCGGTGTGGCGACGCCAGACTATCTTTGACTCTAGGGAGAGTGACACTGACGCCAGGATACTGATCTGTGCGTTTAGTGTGAACAGTGTCTCAAACACAATAAACACTTAAGAGAAGTGTGATCAGCTTCTCTTGTGATACATTGTGAACAAAAAAAGGCAAATCTTGTGGAAATTTGTGTACCAGTGTGCGTTTCCTAGACAATTGGGAAGGGGTGGACATCCCAAAGGGCACTTCGGGTTCTAAACAAGTCACCCATACCTGTCGAAGGTGTTGAGAAAACCAAAAACTCACGTTACAAAGAGGGAAGGTAGTTAAAGAATTTCCCCTTTTAGGGTCGGGGAATTTCAAAAATTTTTGAGGGCACAAGGAGTTTTTAATCAAACCCATAAAAAGGGAGTAAGGGTGGATTTTGAGTCCCAAACAAGTAGGTTTTCGTCAGCCTTTATCGAATGAAATATTTCTGAATAACCCCCCTAGGGGGGAATTTTTATTACAAAAATTTTTATCCCCTTACAGGGCCCCAAAGTTGTGATGGTTTCGAAAAGCCCCTTTTAGACCTCGTTGCAGGGGGGGCTGTGTAGACAAAATTTTCTGTCATTTATCACTAAGTGTTTCCCATAAAATTTTTATATAATTACACATTTGCTGGTAAGGCCAATACTTTAACAAAAAATTTTAAAAGGGGGGGGAGGTTCGTGCAGGTGAATTTTTCATCACTTAAAAATTTAAATTTTATTTTTCCCCACTCGCCCCCCCACTGCTGCTTTTCTTTTTTTTTAACACTTTAGTCTGTGTGGTTTTTGGAGAATTTACTAAAATTTTTTTTTCAAAAACTGTGTAATTTAAAAGGGGACTAGTTTTTTTTATTGTTTCCCCTTATTTTATACCCTTTGCTCAAAACATCAAATGTCCCCGATGATTCCTTTTGGGATCAGGGTATAGGTCAAAAATTTTTCCAAGGGCCCTTGGGGGCCTCGGGCCATCATTGTCAATGATCAAATTTTGTCCCCCAGGTCTTAAGAACTTAAAGATTTTCAGGAACACCATCCATGGAAGGGTTTTTCCCAATGAGGTGAGTAGTCCCTTTCGCCAAATTTTCTCCCAACGTTTTAATCCTTTATTAAGGGTTTTTTGAATTTACGTCTGAGTTTCCAGGTTCGAAATAAAATAGGGTCCTCTATGAATTTTTTTATCATTCATGGGGGGAACAGGTTTTGGCCCTTTTGCCCTGGGGTAAAAAGAGATGGACTTAACACTTTTAAAATTTTCCCGATCATCGGGAAAAACAAAAAAAACCAAACCCCCAAAAGTATGTAGTATGTACAAGGAGGCTCGAGATTTTGTTTTTTTTAGGGGGTTTTTTAGAGCTGAAGCACCCCTTTGTTAATGACAATCAGTGAACAACCTACAAGTGATAACAAATTTAGAAAAAAAAAAAAAGGGCGAAGGAAACCCCGAAAATAAACAAAAATTTAAAAAATGCCAGGGGGACCAGGGCACCCCCACAACAAAACAAAACAAACAAACAAAAAAAAACCAAAAAAAAATTAAAGGGGGGGGTGGAACGCAAACTGTGGATGTGCAACCCCCGTGAACAAGTAGCAAAAGGGGATAAAATTTAAAAAATTTTTTAAAATAATAAAAAAATAAATTATAAAATTTTAAAAATTTTTATATTATTATATTTTAAAAAATTTAAAATTAAAAATATAAAAAAAAATAATTAAAATTAAAAAAAATTTTGTAAAATAAAAAAAATATTTTATATATTATATTATATATATATATTTTTTATATAAATTATTTATATTTTAATATATATAATATATATATAACATCATTTACTAAATATATATAAAAAATTTTATAAATAATATAAATTTATAAAATAGGAAGGTATTAAAAATAATTAAATTATAAAATAAAAACAATATAATTTTTAAATAAATAAAAAAAAAAAAATTAAGAATCAACAAACATAATTTTCTACGCAGAGTGGTGCCAGCCGAGGGCCCCCTGAGGGAAGAAAAAACGGGGGGTTCATTTTTTGGGGGTCCCCCCCACTGGAGTGTATTTTTAAGTAAAAGGTTAATTTAAAAATAGCAGTTAAAGATAAATTTGTAAAGGGGGAATAGGCAGGAGGTTAAAAAGTCGGGCAAAGGGATAAAACATGACAAAGTTTCGAAGAAATGTTTTAGGCACAAAGGACGTCTCTGAGGCAGAAGGGGTAAACATGTTTTTTAAAGGTAGTTAACGGGTAAGATGATTTGTTAAAACCGTGGGGAAAAAATTTTTTAAAAACCTCAGTGTTAAGGTACCATTGTAAGGATGCAAGAAGTAAAGTTTTTGGGACTAAAAACTGAGTTCAAAAAAAACCCCCACAAAAACAATCGGAAAAGCAAGTGGGTCCGCCCCTGGAAACCCAAATGGTGAAAAATGACCTTAATTTGAAAAACCGGCCCCCCCAAAATTTCCTCCCTCCTATTTTTTCCCCCTTTTTTTTAACCTTTTTTCCCCCCCCTTCCCCCATCTTCCCCCCCCCCCCCCCCCCTTCTCTTCTTTTTCCCTTCCCCCCCTTTCTCCCCTTCCCCTTTCCTCCCTCCCCCTCCCCCCCTCCCTCCCCCTTCCCTCTCCCCCCTCCCCCCCCCCCCCTCCCCCCCCCCTCCCCCCACCTCCCCCTCCCCCCCCTCTCCCTCTCTCTCCCTTCCTCCCCCCCCCCTTCTCCCCCTCTCCCCCTCCCTTCTTCCCCCTTCTCTTCTCCCCCTTCTCCCCCCCTCTCCCCTCTCCCTTCCTTCCCTTTCTCCCCCCTTCCCCCCTCTCCTCTCCCTCTTTCTTCCTCTCTTTCCCTTCTCCCTCTCTTTCCCTCTTTCTCCCTCTCTCTCTCCCCTCTCTCCCCTCTTTCCCCCCTCTCTTTCCCCTCCTCCCCTTCTTCCCCCTCTCCCCCCCTCTTCCCTTTCTCTCTCCTTTTTCCCTCTCTCTCTCCCCCTCCTCCCTCTCCCCCTCTTCCCTCTTCTCTCCCTCCTTCCCCTCTTTTCCCTCTCTCTCTCCTCTTTTCTCCCTCCGCTTCCCCCTCTCTCTCCCCTCTCTTCTCCCTCTCTCTTCCCTCTCTTCCCCTCTCTCTCCTCTCTCTCTCCCTCTCCCCTCTTCCTCCCCTCCCCCTCTTCTCTCTCCCCCTAAACCCCAATCTCTCCCCCTCCTCTCTCTCTATAGGCTTCTCTCCCCATCTTCCATTTCCTCTCTCTAGTTTTTCCTCGCCCCCCTTTTCCCTTCTCTTCTTTCTCTCCCTCCCCTTCTTTCTCCCCTCTTCCCTTTCTCTCCCCCCTCACATTTTTCTTCCCCCTTGGTCTTACCCCTCCCCCCATCTCTCCCCTCTTTTCCCCTCTTTCTCCCTTTCTCTCCCCCTTCCCTTTTTCCCCTTTCTTTTCCTCTCTCTCCCTTTTTACCCTTTCCCCCCCCCCCCCAACCCTTCCCCTCCCTAGCTTCTGTTGTGGTAAAAAAAAAAAAAAAAAAAATGGGTGGTTAGAGGATGGAAAACCAGAGATCGGGTGGGCAAACCCAGGCAGGAAAGACTGGAGTTAGAGCTCCAAAAAGGAGGAAGAGGGGGGAAGGAAGATGTAGAGCGGGTAAGAAAATGGAGGAGCGGATAGCTGAAGAGTGCGAAAGGGGGAAGTACGGGTCTTACGCAGAAGCTAGGTTTATGGCTTAGAAGAGAAACTGAAAACCTAAAAACAGATTGAGAAAAAAAAGACAATTCAGTGTGAATCAGGAAATTCAAAGTCGGCGCAGACAAGGGGGGAAGCAACAACGGAGACATGCCGTCACAAAGGCCCACAGACCACGGGGGGGCCAGGGAAAAGAGAAAAGCACAAAAGATAAAAAGCAGGTCGAAGACAATGAAGGTATGTATATGCAGAGATTTAACACCCAAACTCAGTGAAAGGGACGCTGGTCGGGAAAGACAGTTCACTGGAATAAAAGTTTAGATATGACAGGGGATGAAGGCAAGAAATGTAAGGAAAAAATAAAATGCTCGAGGAAGCGTGGGACTCAGTGGGAGGGGGAAAGGGGGAGGTCGTTTTGTGACGGGCTCAAAAACAAGGGGGAATTTGAAGAAAAAAAAACAGGGGGAAAAAAAATTATTGAAGGCATCATGAAAAAAATAGGAGAGGGAAATATGCCCCAGGTGAAAAATTTTTCAGGAATTGGTGGTTTGCGGGGGAAGATAGGGCCTGTAGGTAACTTTCAAGGAAGAATCATTCGCCAGGTTCTGCAAGGAAAGCAAGACTGAGGGAAAAAGGGGGTACCAGAGAGTATACTCGACGTGACAGAAACAAAGATGAAAGGACTACACTAAAAGAGAGGGTACAGAGACGCAAGGAGGAACGAGAAGCAATGAAAATGAGCAGGCCCCGGGGACACAGGGGAAGGGCAAAAACCCCCCCACGAATCTCCCCCCCAAAAGCTCCACCCGGACTTCCCAACGAATGAGAACCTATATTTACAACCCATCACTGTTCCCTCTGCCACCAAAACCCCATACAAAAACCTACCCCAACAGTGCCCCTTAGGGCATTTGACCCCACCCCCTAAACACAAACCCCACCTAACCACACCCCCTATAGGCCCCCAACAAGCTTCGCCCCCAAAAACCCAAATATTTTGCATGACCACAATGATAAAAAAGAAATAAAGGTTTGGTCACAAACCGGAGGGAATTTGAATAAACTGAGGAGGGAAATGAAAAAATCAGTAAAAAATCCCCAACTCATAGCAGTCACAGAAACAAAACTTGTGGCATAACAGACACAATTTTCAACAGGATATCGACCCTGAAAAAAGAAGAAGGGTAGAGGGGGGGGGCGGGTTGCATGCTCATAAAACCCCGTGGGGTTTTGAGGAATGGAAGGAGGGAAAATGATGGAGAAAAGGACTACATTGTAGGTACAATTTTCGTCCGGAGAACATAAAGTGTCTTGGAGGATGTATAACCACCACAGAACTGCAGGGGGCCAAGAGAGGAGTACGAAGAAAACAACAGGGTGATGGTGGACACATGGTGGGTGGCAGAAAAGTCCTCGGGAGCAAAGTTACTGGTAATGGCGATTTTTAACACAGGGGGATCGACTGGGAAAAACCCGGAGCCCATGGGGGTCCGAAACATGGAGGCCAAGATGGGATGTGGGACTTGAAAAACCCCGATAAAATGTCGGGACACAACAGGAGAGAGGGGAGGGTGACCCGCAAGACGGATCTTTGTTCACCCCGAGCAGTTCAGAAATGAGGCTCATAGAGGGCCCCCTTTGGGGCTAGGGATCTGGGTTTGAGTTTTGGGCTATTTTAGTAGAGTTACAAAATGGGAAGGTAAAAGGAATGAAGGGGACAGGCCCAAATATAAAAGGGGGTTTTCACAGGTATGAGAAATTCCTGCGGGGTTCAGTTTTGGACAGAGAAAAGGTAGGAAAATCGAAACGAGATGATGGAAAAACGTGGCAACAAAGTGCAAAGGAGGGAGAGGAAAATTTTGTTAAGGGGAAAAAGAAATAATAGGGACCAAAAGAAATCCTTTTTTTACCCCAGGTGTAGGGAGGCAAAAAAAAAGTGCAACAGAGATGGAAAGGTAAGGAGGCTAGGACCCCGGAAAAAAAGGAATTTTGAAGGCCGAAAAAGAGTATGCAAGATAAGGAGGGAGGCCCGCGACAGTATGAAACGACATAGCTCGAAATAAATTGACCCCAAATTTTTGTATGCCCTTAGGAGGAAGACAACAGTCAAGGACGGGGATAAAGGTGGGAAAGAAGGTGGAAAAAACTCACAAGAAACGATCAAAAAGTAGTGAGGGCTCAACACGAGATTTAAAGGGAAGTTTTTACAGTAGAGACGGGAAGGGTTGGGGGGGCGACCCGATGGGGGACACCAGAAGGAAAACACCCAAAAAGTTTTGGACGACATACATACAGATGAGGAGGGGGGGTGAAGAAATGTAAGGGCATCGATACCTCAAAGGCAATGGACCCGACAACATCTCCCCCTGGGCCTTAAAAGGGAGCAGTATGTTTTGGTGCCACTTCACAATCTTCAACAACCCCGGAAAAATGGGAACTACCTGAGGAATGGAGAGGCAAATTAGTTCCCCTTTTTAAAAAGGAGACAAAAGAGGCATAAACATAGTCTGTGTCATTGACGTGTATAGTATCAAAATTATGGAAAATTTAAGGGGGGGGTGGAAACCCCTGGAAAGGAACGGAGTTAAATGCCCAAAAAGGGATTCACGGGAAGGCAAATCCTGGTCACAAACCTTCTGGAAATTTATGTAAAATAACAGAAGTAAGACAAGAGAGAGAGGGGTGGGTTGATTGACTTCTTTGGGCTGCAAGAAGGCCTTTGACACAGTTTCCAAGAGATTTTGAGAAGCTGGCATAGGCGCAATATAACAGGAAGGGCACTGCAATGGTCAGAGAATACCTGACAGGGAGGCAAACAACGAGTCATGGGACGTAATGATGTATCAAGTGGGCACCCGTGACGAGCGGGGTCCCCGGGGGCGGTTAGGGCCGTGTATTTTTGGTATATGTGGAACGACATGACGGAAAGGGTTGACTCAGAAAGGGCCCGTTTGCAGATGATGTGAAGTTAATGAGGAGAATTAAATCTGTGAGGGCCCGGGAGGACTTCAAAGAGACCTGGACAGAGGACATGGTCCCCAAATGGTTCTGAAAATTTAAACCTGCCAAAAAGCAAAGATGAAGTGGGGAAGGGACAAAAAAGACCAAGACAGGATAGGTAGGTGGCAAAGACTGCAAAACCTCCCTAAGGGGAAAAAATTTGGGGTGAGTATAACACGGCATGTCTGGAAGCAACCTCAAAAAGATAACTGCTGAGCATTGGGCGCCCGGCAAACCCGGAACAGCATTCCGACACCCTTTGTAAGGAATCATTCAAGACACGTACACCGTGTATGTCGGCCTACTGGAGTATGCGCACCCGTTTTGGAAACCCCCCACTTGATAAAACACGTCAAGAAATAGAGAAAAATACAAAATTTGCGACAAAGGGTTTGTTCCCCGAGAAGGGGGGTGTCCCATGAAGAAAAAATTAAGGGAAATCGGCCCGCGACACTGGGAGGAAGGGGGTCAGGGGAGAATGTAAACGACATATAAAAAAACTGCATGCAAAAGACAAGGTGGGGCAAAGGGAAAGGGTGTTCCCGGGGGGACACAGAAACAAGGGCCACAATTGGAAGTTGAAGACACAAAAGAGTCGAGATATAGTGGAAATATTTCTTCATCATAGAGTTGAAGGGAGTGGAAAGCCTAGGGAAAAAAACGTAGGAGGGAGGAACCATACACAGTTTTTAAAACGGGTTTGATAAAGCTCATGGAGGGGGAGAGAGAGGGCCCGTAGCAACGGTGAAGGGCGGGGCAGGAGCTAGGGGTCGACCCTGCAACCAAAATAGGTGAGACAAAAAAGGTGAGTACGCACCAAAACACACACTCATCACACACACACACACACAACACCACGACAACATACACACACACCAACACACACACACATCACTCATCACACAAACACACACACACCCCACCAACCCGCACACACAAAACCACACCACAACCAACACACACACACCACACGCACACCACACACCACAACCAACAACCAACCAACACAACACACACACAGCACAACACAAACCCCCAAAACACCACACACACACACACAACACACCACACACAAAAACAGACATGGGTAATGCTTTTTTTCAGCTGCAAAGTAAGGGGGGATTTTTCCAGAAGGTTGTAAATACCCCTTGGAAAAAATTTTCCATTTCTTGAAATTTTGAGGGAGTTTTCTCGAAATTTTTAATTTTATCGACTCAGTACATAATGAGCGGGTGTGACAAAGTCCATCTGGCAAAATTTTCATTTGTTTGGTCCATCTGGTGGTGGGGATTTAACCTGTAAGATACTTTTAACCGCCCGGGGCGGGGGGGGTAGTGACATCAAAGGTTTCTTATCTTGTTGGGGACAAAGACATGTGGTTCCCCTGCTGATGGAATGATGATAGGAATAAATTGTGTCAACTCCTAAGTTTTAAGTCAAAAAATTCAATTGAAATTTTTTCGTATTTTTTTTTTCAAAATGTAACTAAAACCAAAAATTGTACTCCCCCCCTTTTTTAAAATCAGCTTTGCCCAAATTTTTTTTTTCCATCATGCATTGAAGACCATGTGAGATGGAATCCCCAGCAGCAAGGAAATGAGTGAGTACCAAAATCCCAAAATACCAGTTTTTGGGCCCCTAACCGGAAAAAGCGGTCAAAAAGATTTTTTTGAGAGAACCCCAGAATTTTGGTTCACAAACCCTTTGTGTTATATGCGCCAAATGACTTCGAAAAAGGCGATAAATGACAGCCCCTGACTTGCCCGGGCCGATTCATGGGAAATCCTGTTCTCAAAATGCAAGAAGACCCTTACGGATTTTACATCTTGGAGAGGGAGCATGGGCATGGGGGTGTCCCACGTTACAAAAAAACAGAATAGCCCCCCAAAGGGGGCAGTAAAACAACAGAAAGAACTACAGACCCTAGACTAACATCCCTATCATAAAAATCTTTTAAGAGTCCTAAGAAACAAAATGCCACCCCTCTAGAAACCCCTCAGTTCACAACCCCAAAGGGAACATGGGTTTAGAAAGGTCCTCCTGCTGTCTCAATATTTGGCATCGACAAGGCCCCAGTGTTAGAAGACAAAAAAATGCATATGTAAAAATATACGACTTTGCAAAGCCTTCGACAAGTGGACTATGACGTAATAGCGCACAAAGCGTGTAAAAGGGAAAAAAACAGTAAAAATTGGGGGTGATCTATAATTTTCCAAACGAAACGAAGGTAGTAGTCAAAGAGTAAAAATTGAGGGGCACGGTGAAAAGCTCTTTTCCACACGGCCCAGTACTGCTCCCCTCTTGTTTATCTCATATTGACTAGAAAATATGTAGCACGACCGTGTCTTCCTTTGCAGATGCCCCGAATCTGATGACAGTGTTTCCATTGAGGGCCCCTGAAGGTCCAGGCGGAATCAACCAAATTTTCAATGGGTGCAGAAAACAATATGAAAGTTCAACGATGAGATATTTCAACTCCGAAGGTAAACACGAGGAAATTAAAACTTCATCGAGTACAAAAAAAATTCGGCCCAAAAAAAGGCGAAAAACCCCCGTCAAAGACCCGGGAGGACATGTCGGAGGATCTCACTTCAAGGACCATAACATTGTATCAATGCAGCTGCTAGAAAAAAGCTGGATGGATAAAGAGAACCCTTTAAAAAAAGGGATGCCAAGCCATGATGAAAACTTAGGTCGTTTTTCTATTAGGTGGAATATTGGGGACACTAACAGCACCTTTCAAGGGAGGTGAAATTGCTGACCTAGAAAATGTACAGAGAACCTTCATGGCGCACATAACGGAGATAAAACACCTCAATTACTGGGAGCGCTTGAATTTCCTGAACCTGTATTCCCTGGAACGCAGGCGGGAGAGATACATGATTATATACACCTGGAAAATCCTAGAGGGACTAGTACCGAACTTGCACACGAAAATCACTCACAACGAAAGCAAAAGACTTGGCAGACATAAGGGGGATTACCAATAGACCCCTGGCAGTCTTCAAGCTGACACTGGACAAGCACCTAAAGTCGGTACCTGACCAGCCGGGCTGTGGCTCGTACGTTGGATTGCGTGAAGCCAGCAGTAACAGCCTGGTTGATCAGGCTCTGATCCACCATGAGGCCTGGTCACAGACCGGGCCGCGGGGGCGTTGACCCCCGCAACTCTCTCTAGGTAAACTCCAGGTAAACAGCATGTGCACTCTGACTCCACTGTCCACAATCTTACCATACCTGTGTCTGGCTTCTGACACAAGCATGTCACAATTCGTACTTAACGAGTTGAAAGCATTTATGGATGCCAGAGAATCAGTTACAATCAAGTGTCAACTTTAGATACATGGACGCATTTGAGTGCAAGGAGTATGGTAAACAGTTTTGTCTGATGGGTAGAGGCCCAGTTATTGATGCGTGCTCCAATTTCTTTATGAGAGCCATCACTCTGTGTGACAACAGCAGCACTACCAGCTGCACCAGTGGACTGGTGAACAGAACCGTCAGCGTAAATAATTTGCGAGAGTGTGTGCTGTGTGACTAAGTTATCAATACAGCTTAAGGCATCATGTTTGGTTTCAAGACGAAGCTTTGGATGTGATATAAAAAGAGTTTTGGGAGGAAAATGGAGGAATGGTAGTTTGGAATGGGGTAATATCCCATGAAGCAGGGAAGTGTCTCTGTTGTCTAATTTGATATAGATCATGTAGCTGGTTCATGCGGAGGTCGGTTCCAGTTTTTTCGATCCATCTGGAAGGATGTTCACCAGTGCTGAGGAAAGTTTGGAGGGCTTCTGTGCATGGGATTGAATGGGCTAACCTAAGCATATTGATCCCAGTGAGGATATTTCTTTCAGTAACACGATCTCTAATGTTTAGAATATTAAGTTCTTTCCGCATATTTACAATTTTGACAGTACGAGGGCATCCTAGGATGATCCTCATTGCTTCGTTTTGCAGTTTTTCCAGCCCTCCAAGCTTCCAGTCAGACACGAGAGCAAGTAGTGGCGCAGCATAATCGACCAATGATCTAATATAAGCAAGGGACATCACAATTTTAACATTACCTCCATACCTGGGGTGAAACCCAGCCACAACTCTTTTGGCGACAGTCTCGTTACAACAGGTGCAAGTAGTGGGACCTCAAAGCCTAGATACCTGCATCTGCTTACATATTCTAGAAGAGACCCATCATGCAACTGGATCTGACGAACTGTGCCTCTCTGTCGAGGAAGACGCCTGTTAAGTATCTTTGTTTTATCCCCTGAGATTATTAATCCCAGGTCCTGACACGAGGCTAGTACATGATTAAGAATGTTTTGGGTGTTGGAGAATCTGGTGGTGAGAATCATTATAACTAATCATATAATGATGGGGCTGGCTAGGCATAGCATTAAGGCATTAATTAGAACATTGAATAGTGTGGGACTGAGCACACCTCCCTGTGGGGTTCCTAATTCAAAATCTTTAGTTACAATTTATGTCCCTGGAACAACACACACGACTTTCTGTTGGACATGTAGCGTTTAATCCAGCGGAGAAGCCATCCTCCAACATCCATTCTGGTAAGTTCACTAATGATCACAAGTATTACAAGTACAACTACTACTACTACCACAAGTACTACTACTACCACAAGTACTACTACTACCACAAGTACTACTACTACCACAAGTACTACTACTACCACAAGTACTACTACTACCACAAGTACTACTACTACCACAAGTACTACTACTACCACAAGTACTACTACTACCACAAGTACTACTACTACCACAATACTACTACTACCACAAGTACTACTACTACCACAAGTACTACTACTACCACAAGTACTACTACTACCACAAGTACTACTACTACTACTACTTACAACGATTATCTTATGTTTTCCACCTCACTTTGCACATATATATACCATCTGCCTTTCTGTGTTGTTCGTAACGGCTTAACGAAGCTTCTGGAGAGTGAAACGTTGCCTCAATAAAATGTCGTATTAGTCACACTTACATCTTTCTACTTAAGAAATTAAGTATATTTTTAGTGAGAAGGTTGAGTGTTTCTTTTGGACCGATCTGTTTGTCAAGTTATTGTTTTGTGAATACTTTTGTAATACCCAGAGGGTGAGTTTTTCTGGAATAAATGGCGAAAATAATTAAATCTTATCATATAATCATTTAGATATAATTAGCAATTTTATAATATATTCAAATATTTTATCTGATTAAAACAATAATTCGATAAATTTATTTATATAATTATCCTCCTGGATCTAAGGAATTATATTATAGACTCTTATGATGCTAATTTCTGTTATTACCATCAACATACAAGCCGGATAGAGTAACTTGTCCTGATGATCGACATCATGCCCAGCCCTTCTAGGGTTACCTGGAGGTTATTACCTGGAGGTTATTCCGGGGATCAACGCCCCCGCGGCCCGGTCCACGACCAGGCCTCCCGATGGACCAGGGCCTGATCAACTAGGCTGTTACTGCTGGCCGCACGCAGTCCGACGTACGAGCCACAGCCCGGCTGCCTGAGCCCGAGCCTTTAGCTCATAAGACTGTCATTCCCATTAGCCCCCTTGGGGCGGGGATGGCAGACCAGAGAGGCCTAGCTTGTGGCTAGGCCTGGGGACAGTTGGTCCCAAAGATGAGGAGGTACTTGTGCCTCCTCCCATGGGAGACTTAGGTCTCAGACACTCCCTAAAGAGAGAGCCAAGGCCGGGCCACCACTTGGAAAAGGCCCGGGCCGGGAGAATACCGGCTAATATTTAATTAAAAATATAATAATATAATAAAAATAATAATTTATCCTGATCATTTTAAACGAATTTTAAAAAATCATTTAAAAAGCGAACTTTTACACCTATAATAATAATGGTATGATGACTGAAGCGTCTCCCTAGAGAGGAAATTAAGACGTCCAATAAAAAATCTTAGCAAGAAAAGCTTTCACACAATAAGTTCTGTACTTCTCCTCACACACTCTTAATTTAAACCCCAGTTTTATGGTAATATTCTCACTATTGGGTTATCTTAGTGATGTTGGCAAATGCACCAGCCAACGAAATCTGACTTTTTATCCAGTTCTGTTACCATATTAGTTGTTTTAAGCTAACCATGATTCGCTATGTACAGATGTTAGGTGTGATGCACTTATATCTATATAAAACATCTAGTATCTAACAGAAATTTCCAAACAATCATACGACCATATTTACATCACAATTTTGAAGTTAATTTACGTATGTTAAATATAATTCTGGTGTATGAGTGTCGAGCAGTAGTCGGGAATCTTACTGACCATCTTGTTGTAGTGAAGATCATCAGTCCCTTGAATCACACCCATGTTAAAGTGTAATAAATATTCCTTATGAAAATTTCATGACTGTCCTTATTGTGTATTTGTTAACTATATTCTTCCCTATGATTCTGTAACACAGCTGTAAGAAATAAATATAGTATAATTAAAATATAAGCCATGTAATGTCACGTACCATCACTGTATTTACTGAACTGTAACGCAGAACGATTGTAAATCTTTAATTAACTGAAAAAAGTCTAATAATTTATTTACTTATTAATCAGCATTACTATATTATTATTATTATTATTATTATTATTATTATTATTATTATTATTATTATTATTATTATTATGATTTCTGCAAGATATGTAAATGATTTACTAGCTTCCCTATCGCTGTACGAGATATCGGTGGTTCCAATATGATTTCACTGGAATATTGTTTAGCTGTAATATTAGGTATAAATAATTTTTTATGTCAGATTATTTTTCTAAGTATTAGTGTTCATTATGATAATTATTGTGAGAATCAACAAGGTGTATTAAAATAATTTGAGCTAGTGCTAAAGAGTTTTCTAAAGAGCCTGTGTAGAGAGTATGAGATGTGTTCCAACACCGTAGCAGGAGTGTTAGCAACATCAGGAAGAATGTAAACACCGTGACAAAAGTGTTAGCAACATCAGGAAGAATGTAAATACAGTGGCGGGAGTGTTAGCAACATCAGGAAGAATGTAAACATCATGGCAGAGCGTGAGCAACATCAGGAAGAATGTAAACACCGTGGCAGGAGTGTTAGCAACATCAAGAAGAATGTAAACACAGTGACAAGAGTGTTAGCAACATCAGGAAGAATGCAAACATCATGGCGGAGCGTGAGCAACATCAGGAAGAATGTAAACACCGTGGCAGGAGTCTTAGCAACATGAAGAAGAATGTAAACACAGTGACAGGAGTGTTAGCAACATCAGGAAGAATGCAAACATCATGGCGGAGCGTGAGCAACATCAGGAAGAATGTAAACACCGTGGCAGGAGTGTTAGCAACATCAAGAAAATGTAAACACAGTGGCAGGAGTGTTAGCAACATCAGGAAGAATGTAAACACCGTGGCGGGAGTGTGAGCAACATCAGGAAGAATGTAAACACCGTGGCGGGAGTGTGAGCAACATCAGGAAGAATGTAAATACCGTGGCGGGAGTGTGAACAACATCAGGAAAAATGTAAACACCGTGACAGGAGTGTTAGCAACATCAGGCAGAATGTAAACACCGTGGCAGGAGTGTTACCAACATCAAGAAGAATGTAAACACCGTGGCAGGAGTGTTAGCAACATCAGGAAGAATGTAAACACAGTGACAGGAGTGTGAACAACATCAGGAAGAATGCAAACATCATGGCAGAGCGTGAGCAACATCAGGCAGAATGTAAACACCGTGGCGGGAGTGTGAGCAACATCAGGAAGAATGTAAACACCGTGGCAGGAGTGTGAGCAACATCAGGAAGAATGTAAACACCGTGGCGGGAGTGTGAGCAACATCAGGCAGAATGTAAACACCGTGGCAGGAGTGTTACCAACATCAAGAAGAATGTAAACACCGTGGCAGGAGTGTTAGCAACATCAGGAAGAATGTAAACACCAGAATGTAAATACCGTGGCAGGAGTGTGAGTAACTTAAGGAAGAATGTAAACACCGTGATGGGAGTGTGAGCAACATCAGAAAGAATGTAAAAACCGAGGCGGGAGCGTGAGCAAGAAGAGTGTAAACACCGTGGTAGGAGTGTGAGCAACATCAGGAAGAATGTAAACACCGTGACAGGAGTGTGAGCAACATCAGGAAGAATGTAAACACCGTGGCGGGAGGAGGAGCAAAATCAGGAAGAATGTAAACACCGTGGCGGGAGCGTGAGCAAGAAGTGTAAACACCGTGGTAGGAGTGTGAGCAGCACGAGGAAGAATGTAAACACTGTGATGGGAGAGTGAGCAACATCAGGAAGAATGTAAAGACCGTAGCGGGGGCGTGAGCAGCATCAGGAAGAATGTAAGAACCGTGGCAGGAGTGTGAGCAAGAAGAGTGTAAATACCGTGGCAGGAGTGTGAGCAACATCAGGAAGAAGGTAAACACCGTGGCGGGAGTGTGAGCAACATCAGGAAGAATGTAAACACCGTGGCAGGAGTGTGAGCAAAATCAGGAAGAATGTAAACACAGTGGTGGGAGTGTGAGCAAAATCAGGAAGAATGTAAACACCGTGGTGGGAGTGTGAGCAGCTTGAGAAGGAATGTAAACACCGTGGCGGGAGTGTGAGCAACATCAGGAAGAATATAAACACCGTGGCAGGAGTGTGAGCAACATCATGAAGAATGTTAACCCCGTGGTGAGAGTGTGAGCAGCATGATGAAGAATGTAAACACCGTGGTGAGAGTGTGAGCAGCATGATGAAGAATGTAAACACCGTGGTAAGAGTGTGAGCAGCATGATGAAGAATGTAAACACCGTGGTGAGAGCGTGAGCAGCATGATGAAGAATGTAAACACCGTGGTGAGAGTGTGAGCAGCATGATGAAGAATGTAAACACCGTGGTGAGAGTGTGAGCAGCATGATGAAGAATGTAAACACCGTGGTGAGAGTGTGAGCAGCATGATGAAGAATGTAAACACCGCGGTGAGAGTGTGAGCAGCATGATGAAGAATGTAAACACCGTGGCGGGAGTGTGAGCAGCATGATGAGGAATGTAAACACTGTGGTGAGAGTGTGAGCAGCATGATGAATGTAAACACCGTGGTGAGAGTGTGAGCAGCATGATGAAGAATGTAAACACTGTGGTGAGAGTGTGAGCAGCATGATGAAGAATGTAAACACCGTGGCGGGAGTGTGAGCAGCATGAGGAAGAATGTAAACAATGCGGCGGGAGTGTGAGCAGCATGAGGAAGAATGTAAATACCGTGGTGGGAGTGTGAGCAGCATGAGGAAGAATGTAAACACCGTGGCGGGAGTGTGAGCAGCATGAGGAAGAATGTAAACACCGTGGTGGGAGTGTGAGCAGCATGAGGAAGAATGTAAACACTGCGGCGGGAGTGTGAGCAGCATGAGGAAGAATGTAAACACCGTGGCGGGAGTGTGAGCAGCATGAGGAAGAATGTAAACACCGTGGTGGGAGTGTGAGCAGCATGAGGAAGAATGTAAACACCGTGGCGGGAGTGTGAGCAGCATGAGGAAGAATGTAAACACTGCGGCGGGAGTGTGAGCAGCATGAGGAAGAATGTAAACACTGCGGCGGGAGTGTGAGCAGCATGATGAAGAATGTAAACACGGCCCACATCATGTCTTCACTCGCAAGAGGAACCTTTTTCAAGTATCAATATGGATTATCTGCTACTAGCAAGTGAGTTCATAAGTTGTGTTAATGTGGGTATAAGAGAAGCCCAAGTATTAATATTAATGCATGTTTTTGTTGAGGTAGCCACTGGAGGATACAGCCTCCAGCCGGTGCTGTTATACTACCCTAGGAAAGGTTTATTAAATGTTCTGCCTTGTTCCTTACCTTAGTATAATTAGAGCCAAATATAAAATTAGTGGTAATTTAAGGTGTAAAATGATCAGTTTATGTATATCCATGTGACTAGCCTCTACCAGCCTAGCTTTGCCTTTTTACTGGTCTTTTTAAATCTATTTTTAAATCTGTTTCTCTTTCAGCACTTTACTAGTGATGAAAGGTGAAAGTGTTTCTCTGGTAATTTTGTCTCTTACATGTCTTTTATATTAATACTGTTTCATTAAATATCTGCTACTCATGCTCTACTATGGTTTTCTTGTAATTTACTTTCTACCTGTAACATAACGTAGTTTTATACTTTTTTGCTTTATTAGTTACACAACTGTCTGTCTCTTTTCTTTTCCTGTCTATTATCTTATTTATACTAACCTATGATTTGTTTTTATATTATTTTTCTGTAATTTTTATGTATGTAATTTGTCTGAAAAGGTCCATTTTTTTTTGTATCATATAAGTGTGTTAAGTTTTGCGTGTTCACTTTGTCTTAGTAAGATCTCTCATTATTTTTTTATATATTTTTATTGTAGGTGATGAATGTGTCTTAGTGTTTGTTAATCATGTTCCTTCCGTATTCCTGTAAGATCTTTAATTTTTTTTATTAACAACATTTGCTTGTGAGTTTTGTGACTCAACCGGGAATACTCTTGGAAATAAATGGTATAAAATACCGACACAATGGAAATATAAACACATATGCAGTATAATGTGATCCTTTATTGACTACGTTTCGCCCACACAGTGGGCTTTTTCAAGTCACAAACAGAACTACCTGGGAATACTCTTATTGGGTTTAGCAGCAACCAGGCGCCCCCGATGCCATACTTATGAATTACTAGAGCAAACCCAACAATACACCCAAAGCAACTGTAGAGGGTTACTAGAGTACTTGACAGCACTAGTCCTGGAGGATCATGCAAGGCCTGTAAATCTAGAAATTTGAAGGTCTCTGTGTTAGTTTGAAGTATAACGAGTTTGTTTGGTAGGCTGTAAGTGGGTGGTTAATGATAAACTTCTTCGGAGGCTTCCTTGTTTATTGTTAGTCGTGGTGGGTACACAGGCTTGTGTGTTGTGCCCATGGCCTGGGCAGGGCCATCCCACGAGAGAGAGCTAGGGGTAGGCCTTGTGTCTTCCTGCTAGGCCGTTGTGTGAGTGAGAGTGACGCAAGGGCAGGCAGACTGAAGTGGCAACGATTATAGGTGGCAGCACCAGCATGGCGCGAAATATGAACTAAGCTGGCAGACAGCATGGGCTGTCTGTGCAGACAGTACAGGCTGTCTACATATGCTCGGCCACCTACCGCGCGTCGTCCCGACGCGACAATACTGGTGGTAAAAGAAACTCGGTCTCTCTCTCGTAGGAACAGGGCACAGAACACAAAATAAAAACATATATATACATATGGACATGGAAAAAAACTTCCTACAGGGAGGGAAGAAAAAAACATGTGGGGTGTGCTAAACATCGTGGTCAAAGGCAGTGAGCGTCGATTGGGCATCACTGCATGCCTTCCTGCGTCTGGACAGATACTGCAACACGGGAGACATCGCTGCTGCTGAGCTGTGACGTAACAGGGTACGGTCTCCTCTGGAACGGTGAAGCAGTCATCGTAGGAGTCGCTGCAGGTTTTCACTCAACCTGGGGCACGACATGCTGGTGCCCTCGAGTGAGGCGTCGACAAAACTCTGCAACTGGGCAGGACTTCTGGCAAGCGACTCAGGAGGACACTTCTCGACTGGTACTGTCACTGCCGGCGAGCGTGGAGCTAGTTGTGGAGCGAGTCGTGGCAGAGACGACTGGGCGAAACATCTGGGAGTCGTAACATCATACACCAGACTGCAGGAGAGAGCTAGCAGTCAAAGTGACATCTTCTTTGTGCAGGCTGCTCACTGAAGCTTGTGACACGAGGCTGACACAGTGTGTCATTCTCTCGACAGTTGGAGTTATAGCAGAGGTTAGTCTAAGCATCCCCAGACTAGTTTCTCTACATATAACTGCACTCTGACGGTCTGGAGGTGAAGTGAAACAAATCTCGATGGGAATCGTAGCAGGTACGATTCTGCAGAACATCACGAGCGACGAGTATAAAAGCTTTCTGTACAAGAGGGCTCGGTCACTCGGGGGCTGACTTGACATCAGCTGTCAAACGTACTGGTCACACGGGTGACTTAGCACAGTGGTGCTACTCAGGTCTGGCTCAGACCTCACTGGACACACGGAAACTTTACACACCCGCGGTATATGCGGTACAATATGGCTTAACTAGCAAATGATACTTTTCTGTGCATAAAACTGACTAAGACATACTAAAATGTGAGAACACTGACTGAGAGGAATTAATTAACACACAACATATATCTTCTCTCAGTCTTCTCGACAATACTAAAATAATTACTGAAACACTCGATGTGACATCATGTGATGTCAGACGTGATATCAGCAGCACTGTGACGTCAGCAGACATCTCGAGGTGACGTCAGGCAGACATCGTGAGGTGACGTCAGCAGACATCGTGACGTCATGAAGTCGGGCAGCATCGTGGGTGACGTCAATGTGATGCGGGCAGCAGACCACAGCATGAGGCCTGGGACATCTGGTAACTCACATGGCTGGTAGATCCACGTGACATCGCCCACACCCAACGTGGCGTCGGGATCCATGTGGCGTCGTGATCTACGTGGCATGCTGGTCTACGTGGCATGCTGATCCACCTAGCTTCGAGTGGCCTCGGGCACTCGGATACACAGTTCTGGCAATGAATTCACACGGAAAACAGCAGAAAACACAGCAGAGGGAGTGGGCAGTGGTGAGTGGTGTATGGTAGTGTGGTGGCGAGGAGCATGGATGAGTGTATGGCGAGGCAGCATCTAGCCATTCCTCCTGCTCCCACCCACAAACACAGGGAAACACACTGGACGCAGAAATCACCACGAAACTCACCTCTTGCTTGCTGAAACAGCTGTGCTGAGCTGAACAACAACATCAACATACAAGTGACGCTGAACACGTGACTTGAGGAACAGCGTGGGATGCTGTAGCTTGGGGTCACTTACAATTCTCGGAGAATTTCGGCAAATTTCGGCTGGATCCTGCTTGTACCTGTGTCTGGATGCTCAAACGTGCAGACACGACATCAGGATAACTTGTTGAGAGACGGATGCTTCTTGTGTAGGGTGATGAAGTGAAGATGACTTTATACCTCTCCTTCCTCTCTCCGGGCAAACAACTGCTGCGACCACCGCTTTCCACCGTTTATAACGAGTTTGTTTGGTAGGCTGTAAGTGGGTAGTTAATGATAAACTTCTTCGGAGGCTTCCTTGTTTATTGTTAGTCGTGGTGGGTACACAGGCTTGTGTGTTGTGCCCATGGCCCGGGCAGGGCCATCCCACGAGAGAGAGCTAGGGGTAGGCCTTGTGTCTTCCTGCTAGGCCGCTGTGTGAGTGAGAGTGAGGCAAGGGCAGGCAGGCTGAAGTGGCAACGCCTATAGGTGGCAGCACCAGCATGGCGCGAAATATGAACTAAGCTGGCAGACAGCATGGGCTGTCTGTGCAGACAGTACAGGCTGTCTACAGAAGGTGGAACATAGAGGCCAACTGGGTTAGGGAAGTACTCAGTTATAATATGATACAGCAAGGGAGTTCCTTGAAAGTCTGTGGAGTCATAATTTTTACCTGATTATAGTCATAGGTGCTAGTATCAATTATATCAATTATTTTGAATGGCTGGAGTTACCTGTCTTTTTTCTCTACTTTTATTTATTTCCCATTTTATTCGCCTCCCGTTGTTTTTTTAGATTTTTGTATACTCCGAGTCTCCGCCTGTGGGAATATAGACAATACGGTATCGTGTGGTGGTGTGTAGACCTGAGGGTGGGGCTGGGGTAGTACCTTCGTTTCAAAGTGAAATGGTTCACTGCCGGGAACTCTATCACAGAAACTAAGTATTGAAAAAAAAAACAAAAAGAAATCTTAGATTTGAAATCACCGTCCCAAAAAATTATTGTCAAGTGTTTTAAGAGGGAATTTGTGTGAGGAAATTATTAGAATATTCTAGAGCCTGGATACCTTAATGACCTTAGGTCTTGCACCCCAATATTGTCACTTATTTAATGACCTTTGGGTCGTGAACCACAGCATTTTAATTCATTTAATGACTTTTGTATCGTGAACCCCAACATTATCATCGAAGTGCTTGGGTTGAGTCACTGCTACATGTTCGCTGGACGACACCCACAACAGAACTGCACTGAGTGTTATCCCAGTCTGACTGGAAGTGCTGTTTGGTCCCAGTACCCATCTTCTAAAGTGCGACTAAGGGCTTTTGTGAATAATGACTTCAGATAGCTGTTTTATTTATGTAGTTTATGGTTGTCATATGAAGGGGAACATCTTAGGAAATATATTAGCATGGACAGACTCAAACACTTTATTAGACGGTAGAAAGGTTCGTATGAGTCTAGATTACCAATCATCCAGTTAGTGAGGAAATGTTATGGTGATACCGACAAGATGTGGAAAAAGACACTTATGTACAGTTCAGAACATTTATCAAAGGAAACGTTTCGCCACGAGTGGCTTCTTCAGTCCTAATGAAGCCACTTCTTCAGTCCTGAAGAAGTCACTCGTGGCGAAACGTTTCCTTTAATAAATGTCCTGAACTGTACATGTGTCTTTTTCCACATCCAGTTAGTCCTGTAGATTTGCCTCATTGGCTTTAGGTTCCATAGAAGCTTCAAGCAGGATGATGACAGTGGGGAGTAACTGTTCACGTTCCTCGTAATGTGAAACTCCTAGTATTATTGCTTGTCTGTGGGGTCAGATGATATTACCTATAGAAGGAAAAAGAACGAGACCCATGAAATGCTCCTGTGTCATTAATTTTTCAAGATCTCCTTCTCTCCATCATTCAGGAACTTGAGGTTTATATCAATGATAAGTTTGAAAGTAATTTCCTTCACCGTTATGCAGAGGAGAAGTGAGGTGAGAGGATCCTCTGACTGATGACCTCACAAAGACGTGACTTCATACTCCTCAGACAATGGTATTGTCTCCATGCTATAATTACCAGCTGAAATGAATGGAAAGTAATGCACCAAAGAGGAAAAGTTTAATTTGTCAGGAATCATCACAGCGCCAGGAAGTAGATATGATCAACAAAAGTAAAGTCTGGGGGCGGCTACGGTGAAAACCTTTCCACAGGCACAGTACTCGCTCCCATCTTGTTTCTCTTTCTCAAAATCTGACATAGACAAAATGTCAGTCACAGCACCGTGTTTTTCCTTTGCAGATGCCCCCCCCGAATCTGCATGACAGGTTTTCCTTGCGGGACACTGAAAGGGGCTCCAGGGGGACATCAACCAAATCTTTCAGGGGGGCTCAAAAAACCCAAAAAATAAAATTTCAACGATGAGATATTTAAATTTCCTCCGATATGGTAAACTGGGGAAATTTAAAATCTTCATCAAGTACAAAACCCAAATTCGGGCCACAAAAAAAGGGGAAAAACCAACGTCAAAGACCTGGGAGTGTTTATGTCGGGGATCTCCCCTTTCCAAGGGAAAAAAAAATTGTATCAATCCAGCTGCTAAAAAAATGACGGGATGGTTAATGAAAACCTTTCCCAAAACTGGGGATGCCAAGCCCATGAGACCCTCTTCGGGTCGCTTGTTCAAACTGGGCTGGAATATTGCTGCACCTAAAAAAGAAACCTTTCAAGGCAGGTGAAATTGCTGACCTGGGAAAATTTACAGAGAACCTTCAGGCGAAACATAACGGAGATAAAACCCTCAATTATTTGGAAAACGTTTAAAATTTCCTAAACCTGTATTCCCTGGAACGCAGGCGGGAGAATACATATTATATACACCGGGAAAAATCCTAGAGGGACTATCCCCGAACTTGCCACAAAATCACTCCAACGAAAGCAAAAAAAATTTTGGCAACATAAGGGGGATTCCCAATAGCCCCCCTGGCAGTTTTCAAGCTGACACTGGACAAGCACCAAAAAGTGGGAACCACCAGCCGGGCTGTGGCTCGTACGTTGGATTCCCGTAACCAGCAGAAACCAGCCGGGTTTGATCAGGCCCCTTGATCCACCATGAGGCCGGGTCACAGCCCGGGGCCGGGGGGGCGTTGCCCCCCGGGAACTCTCTCTGGGTTTAAACTCCAGGAAAACAGCAGTGCACTTTTACTCACGCCACAATCTTACCATACCGTGCCCTGGCTTCTGACACAAGCTTTGTCACAATTCTTATTTAAAACGATTTTAAAAAGCTTTTATGGTGCCAAAAAACAGTTACAATCAATTTTCCAACTTTAGATACATGGACGAAAATTTAAATTGAAAAGGAGAAATGGAAAACCCATTTTGTCGATGGTAGGGGCCCCATTTATTGATGCGTGCCCCAATTTTCTTTAGGGAGAGCCATCACTCTGTGTGAAAACAGCAGCACAAAACCAGCGCACCATTGGACGGGGTGAACAAAACCCGTCAGCGTAAATAATTTGCGAGAGTGTGTGCTGTGTGACTAAGTTATCAATACAGTTTAAAGGCATCATTTTTTGGTTTTTCAAGACAAGTTTTGGGAGGGTGATATAAAAAGATTTTTGGGGGAAAAAATGGGGGAATTTGTAGTTTGGAATGGGGTTTAAACCCCCATGAAGCAGGGAAGGGGTTTTCTGTTGTCAAAATTTTATAGATCATGTACTGGTTCATGCGGGGGTCGGTTCCAGTTTTTTCGATCCATCGGAAGGATGTTCCCCCATTGCTGAGGAAAGTTTGGGGGGCTTCTGTGCAGGGGGAATTGAAGGGCCCTAACCTAAGCAATTAAATCCCAGTGGGGAAAATTTTCTTTCAGTAACACGATTTTTAAATGTTTAGAAAAATTAATTCTTTCCGCATTTTTAAACAATTTTGACAGTACGGGGGCATCCTAGGATGATCCTAAATTGCTTCTTTTTGGGCATTTTTTTTTCCAGCCCCCCAAGTTCCAGTCAACACGAGAGCAAGTATTGGCGCAGCATAATCGACCAAGACAAATTTAAAAGGGCCAAGGACAATCACAATTTTAACATTACCTTCCAAACCTGGGGTAAACCCACCACAACTCTTTTGGCGAAAAGTCCCCGTTACAACGGGTGCAAGTAGTGGGCCCTTTAAAAGCCTAGATACCTGCATCTGCTTACAAAATTCTAGAAGAGACCCATCATGCAACTGGATCTGACGAACTGTGCCTCCTGTCGAGGAAAAACGCCTGTTAATATCTTTTTTTTAAACCCCTGAGATTATTAATCCCAGGCCCCTACACAAAGGGCTAGTACATGTTTTAAAATGTTTTGGGTGTTGGAGAATCTGGGGGTAAATCATTATAACTAATCATATAATAAAGGGGGCCCTGGCTGGGCATAGAAATTAAGGCATTAATTAGAACATTGAATAGTGTGGGACTGACACACCTCCCTTTTGGGGTTCCAAAATTCAAAATTTTTAGTTCCCTTTTTAATTCCCTGGAACAACACACACGACTTTCTGTTGGAAAATTTTAGCGTTTAATCCGGGGAGAAGCCTCCTCCAACCCACCCCTTGGTAAGTTCACAAAATACCCAAGTTTTAAAACAAGTACAACTACCAACTACCACAAGTACACTACTACCACAAAAACTCACTATACCAAAATTTTTTAAAACTACTACACCACAAAGTACTACTACTACCACAAGTATTTCTACAAACCACAAGTACTACAAACTACCACAAGAAATATTTACCCCGGGGACAAGTACAACTACAAACCACAAGTACTACATACCACAAAACTACTACTACCACAAGTACTACTCCCAAACCAAAAGTATTACTACTACCACAAGTACTACTCCCCCACAAGTCCTACTACTACTACTACTTACAACTTTATCTTATTTTTTTCCCCCCTCACTTTGCACATATATAAAAACCATTTTCCCCTTTCTGTTTTTTCGTAACGGCTTAACGAACTTCTGGAATTTAAACTTTTTCCCTCAATAAAATTCGATTAGCCCATTTAAACATCTTTTCCTACTTAAAAATTAATTTATTTTTTAGTGAAAAGGGTTGAGTTTTTTCTTTTGGCCCCGGATCTGTTTGTAAAGTTATTTTTTTGTGAAACTTTTGAAAACCCCCAGAGGGTGATTTTTTCTGGAATAAAGGCCGAAAAAAATTAAATCTTATCAAAAAAACCTTTAGATAAAATTTTTAAAAATTTTAAATAAATATTAAAATATTTTTTTCTGTTTAAAAACAATAATTCGATAAATTTTTTTTATAAAATTTATCCTCCTGGACCCAAAGGGAAAATTATATTATAGACTCTTATGATGCTTTTTTTCCTGTTTTTTACCATAAACAACAACCGGATAATTTAATTTGCCCCTGATAAACCGCCCATCATGCCACCCTTCTAGGGTTCCTGGGGGTTTTATTACCTGGAGGTTTTTCCCGGGGATAAACGCCCCCCGGGGGCCCCGGTCCACGACCAGCCCCCCGATGGACCAGGGCCTGATCAATTTACCCCTTTTAAACTGCGGGCCCCGCACGCAGCCCCGACGAACGAGCCACACCCCGGGCTCCCTGAGCCCGAGCCTTTACTCATAAGATGCATTCCCTTTAAAGCCCCCTTTGGGGGGCGGGGAGGGCAAACCAGGAGGCCTAGCTTGTGGCACCCCGGGGGAACAGTTGGTCCCAAAATGAGGGGGTACTTGTGCCTCCCCCCCTGGGAACTTAGGCCCTCAAAACACTCCCTAAAGAAGAGCCAAGGCCGGGCCACCACTTGGAAAAGGCCCGGGCCGGGAAAAATACCGGCAAAATTTTAAATAAATAATAATAAAATAAAAAATAATTACCCTGATCAGTTAAACGAATTTTAAAAATCATTAAAAGCGAATTTTAAACCACCTATAATAATAAGGGTATGATAAATGAACCCGGTCTCCCTAAAAGGAAATTAAGACGCCCAATAAAAAACCCCTTAGCAAAAAAGTTTTCCCACACAATAAGTTCTGTATTTCCCCCCTCACACCTTTTAATTTAAACCCCAGTTTTAGGGTAAAAATTCCATTTTTTTGGGTTACCCTTATTTATGTTGGAAAATGAAACCACCCCAACGAAATCTGATTTTTTTATCCATTTTGTTCCCAAATTAGTTTTTTTTTAAGCTAACCATAAATTCGCTATGAAACAGATTTTAGGGTGATGCACTTAATCTTTTATAAAAAAATCTAGTATCAAACAGAAAATTTCCAAACAATCAAAACGACCATTTTTTACATCAAAATTTTTTAAATTTAATTTACGAAATTGTTATATAAAAATTTTCTGGTGTAGGGCGTGTCAGCGGGTATGGGGAAAATCTTACTGACCATCTTTTTTTAAGTGAAGATCACCCCAAGCCCCCCCCCCTTTAATCATCCCTATGTTAAAGTGTAATAAATTTTCCCTTAAAAAATTTCTTTGACTGTCCTTATTGTGTTTTTTTGTTAACATATTCTTCCAAAGGGTTTTTTCTGTAACACACGTAAGAAATAAAAAAGGGTAAAATTTTAAAAATATAACCATGTAATATCTGTACCATCACTATTTTTATTATTATTAAAGTTTAACCGGTTTCCCCCCCCGGGCCCTTTTTCCAAGTGGTGGCCCCGGGTTTGGGCACCCCTCTTGGGGGAAAGTGTCTAGCCCCTAAGTCCCCTTTGGGAGGGGGCCCACAATCCCTTCCTCATCTTTGGGACCCCCTTCCCCAGGCCACCACAACTAGGCCACTCGGGCGGGCCCATACCCCGCCCCGGGGGAAAAAATTTTGGGAATGACAGTCTTTGAGCAAAAGGGCTCGGGCTCAGGCACCTACCCTACCCTAAAAGGGGTTAGGCATGGTGTCGACTGTACCCACCCACTGTATTTACTGAACTGTAACGCAGAACGATTGTAAATCTTTAATTAATTTAAACAAAAGTATAAAAAATTTTTTTAAACTTAAAAATCAGTATTACATATTATTTTATTATTATTATTATTATTATTATTTTTAAATTATTTTTAATTATTTTTAAATTATTTTTATTATTATTTTTAAATTATTTTTATTATTATTATTATTATTAAATTATTTCTGCAAAAAAAGAAAATTTGATTTAAAGTTTCCCTTCGCTGTACCGATATCTTTGGTTTCCCAAATTCTGTTTTCACGGGAATATTTTTTACTGAAATTTTAGGTATAAATAATTTTTATGTCAGATTTTTTTTCAAAATTATTAAAAAAATTTATGATAATTTTTGGGAAATTAACAAGGTGCAAAAAAAAATAATTTGGGGCTAGTTTTTAAAAGGTTTTCTAAAGAGCCGGAAGAGAGTATAAATTGTTTCCAACCCCGGGTGGCAGGAGTGTTAGAAACCCCATCAGGAAGAATGAAAAACACCATGACAAAATGTTAAAGCAACATCGGGAAGAATGAAAAAAAATTTGGGGGGAGTGTTAGAACATCAGGAAGAAGTAAAAAATCAGGGCAGAGCGTGAGCAACATCAGAAGAATGTAAACACCGGGGAAAAAAAGTTTTTGCAACATGAAAAAAATTAAACCCCCGTGGCCAGGAGTGGCAACATCAAAAAGGGAAACTTTAACAGGAGTTTTTAGCAACATGAAAAGAATGAAAAAACCCGTGGCAGGATGTTAGCAACATCGGGAAGAATGTAAACACCGTGAAAAAAGTGTTAGCAACATGAGAAAGAATGTAAAAAACCGTGGCGGGAATTGTTAGCAACATCAGGAAGAATGAAAAACACCATGACGGGAAAGTTTTTAGCAACATCAAGAAGAATGTAAACACAGTGACAGGAATGTTAGCAACATCAAAAAAATTTAAAAAAAACCCATGAAAGATTTTTTTAGCAACATCAAGAAGAATTAAACACGGACAGGAGTTTTAAGAAAATCAAAAAGAATGAAAACATCATGGGGGAGCGTGAGAAAACATCGGGAAGAAAAAAACACCGGGCGGGAGTGTTAGGCAAAAATAAAGAAGAATGTAAACACAGGACAGGAGTTTTTACAACATCAGGAAAAAATGCAAACATCATGGCGGAGCGGAAAAACATCAGGAAGAAGGGTAAAACCCCGGGGCAGATGTTACCCCATCAAAAAATGTAAACACAGTGGCGGAGTTTTAAAGCAACATCAAAAAAGAATGTAAACCCCCGTGGCAGGAGTTTTGGCCCAACATCAGGAAAAATTTAAAAAAACCGTGGCTGGAGTGGGGAGAAACCATCGGGGAAAGAATGAAAAATACCGTGGCAGGAGTTTGACAACCAGGAAAAATGTAAACACCGTGACAGGAGTGTTAGCAACATCGGGGAAAAAATGTAAAAAACCGTGGGGGGAGTTTTGGCAACAACAGGCGAATGTAAACCCCCGTGGCAGGAGTTTTTTCCAAACATCAAAAGAATGTAAAAAACCCGGGGCGGGAGTTTAGCAACATCAGGAAAATTAAACACCGGGCGGAGTGTGAGAAACATCGGGAAGAATGAAATACCGTGGAGGAGTAAAGCAACTTAAGGAAAAAGTAAACACCGGATGGGAGTGTGAGGAAACACAGAAAGAATGAAAAAACCAAAGGCGGGAGCGTGAGAAAAGGAAGAGTGAAAAACACCGTGGTAGGAGTGTGAGAAACATAAAAGGAAAAGAATGTAAACACCGTGACGGGATTGGGGCAACATAAAGGAAAGAATGTAAACACCTTGGGAGGAGGGGGCAAAATCAGGAAGAATGTAAAAAACCGTGGGGGGGAACTTTAGCAAAAAGGGTTAAAAAACCGTGGTAGGATGTGAGCACCCAACGAGGAAGAATGTAAAAAATTGATGGGAGTGTGAGCAAAAACAGGAAAAAATGTAAGGCCCGTACGGGGGCGTGACACCCACCCGGGAAAATTAAGAACCTTTGGCGGGTGTAAAGCAAAATCAGGAAGAATGTAAACCCCGGGTGGGGGAGTGGAGCAAAAATCAGGAAGAATGTAAAAAACCGGGGGCAGGGTGTGACCCAAAAAAGAGGGGTAAAATACCGTGGCAGGAGTTTTAGCAACATCAGGAAAAAGGGTAAACACCGGGGCGGGAGTGTGAGCAACATCGGAAAGAAGGGAAAAACACCGTGGCAGGAGGGGAGCAAAATCAGGAAAAATGTAAACACCTTGTGGGAGTGTGAGCGAAATCGGGAAAAAATGAAACACCGGGGGGGGGAAAGTGTGAGCAGCATGAAAGGAATTTAAACACCGGGGCGGGGGGGTGAGCAACATCAGGAAAAAAATAAACAGCGTGGAAAGGAGGTAAAGAAACCATCAAAAGAATATTAACCCCGGGGAAGTGTGGAGCAGCATGATGGAAAAAAGGTAACCCCTTGGGTTTGGAGTTTGACAGCATATGAAAAAAGTAAACACCGTGGTGAGATGTGAGCACATGATAAAGAATGAAAACACCCCCGGGAGAGTGGGGACAGCATGATGAAAAAAAATGTAAACCAGTGGTGGGAGTGTGAGCAGCATAAATTGAAGAAGTAAACAATGCTGCGGGAGTGGGGAGCGAGCATGATGAAGAATGTAAAAAAACCGGGGTGAGAGGGGTAAAGCAGCTGAAAGGAATGTAAACACCGTGGCGGGATTGTCCCCACATCGGGAAGAATATAAACACCCGTGGCAGGAGTGTAAAATTCCAAACCAACCCCATAAAAAAAAAATTTTATTAAACCCCCGGTTTGTTGAGAGTTTTAGAAACATAAAGAAAAAAATTTTAAAACCCCTGGTGAGAGTGTGAGCAGAAAGATGAAAATGTAAACACCGTGGTGAGAGTGTGAGCAAAATGATAAAAGGGAAAACACCGTGGGAGAGTGTGGGGCAGCATGAGGGAAGAATGAAAACCCACCGTGGTGAGAGTGTGAGCAGCATGATGAAAAAAGAAAAACACCGTGGTGAGAGGTGAGCAGCAGAAAAAATTTTTAAACACCGGGGTGAGAGGGGTGACAGAAATGATGAAGAAATAAACAACCCGTGGTGAGAGTTGAGAAAGCATGAAAAGGGAAGTAAACACCGTGGGCGGGAGTGTGAGAAAAACCCCCCGGGGGAAGAATAAAAACACGGGGGCAGGAGTGTAGCAACATCATGAAAAATTTTTAAACCCCGTGTGAGATTTTTGAGCAGCATGAAAGAATGAAACACCGTGGTGAGAGTGTGAGCAGCAGAAGAAGAAGGAAAAAACCCCGGGGGTGAGAGTGGAGCAGAAAGATGAAGAATGTAAAAAATTTGGCGGGGGGGAGTGTGAGCGAAATGGGGAAAAGAATGTAAACACTGCGGCGGGAGTGTAGCAGAAATTGGGGAAGAATGTAAACCCGGGGGGGGAGTGTGAGCAGCAAAAGGGAAAGGGAAGGAAAACACGGCGGCGGAGGTAAATCAAAAGGGGAAGAAGGGTAAAAAACCGTGGGGGGAGTGGACCAGCATGAGGAAAAATTTGGTAAACACTGCGGCGGAGTGTGACGAAATATAAAGGGAAGAATGTAAACACCGTGGTGGGATTGTGAGCAGCAGGGAGGAAAAATGAAAAAACACCGTGGTGGGATGTGAGCACTTTGGAAAATGTAAACACTGCGGGGGGGAGTGTGAGCAGCTTTAGGAAGAATGTAAACACCGTGGGGGGGAGTGGAGCAGCATGAGGAAAAATGAAAAACACTGCGGGGGAGTGTGAGCAGCATGGGGGAAATGTAAACACCGTGGGGGGAGTGTGGCACATGAGGAAGAATGAAAACACCGGGCTGGAGTGTGGGCAGCAGAAAAGAAAAGGTAAAAAACCGGGGTGGGAGTGTGAGCAGAAATGGGGAAAGAATGAAAAAACCACCTTTGGGGGAGTGTGACAGCATGATGAAAAATTGTAAAAAACCCGTGGGGGATTTGGGGCAGCTTGGGGAAAATGTAAAAAACCCGTGGCGGAGTTTTGACACAGGATGAAGAATGTAAACCCCGGGGTGGGAGGGGAGCAGCATGATGAAGAAATGTAAACCCTGGGGGGAAAATGTGACACATGAGGAAGAATGTAAACAATGCTGGGGGAGTGTGAGCAGCATGATGAAGAATTAAACAATGCTGGGGGAAAGTGTGAGCACATGATGAAGAATGTAAACACCGGGGTGAGAGTGTGACAGCTTTGAGGGGGAAATTGTAAACACCGTGGGGGGAGTGCCCAAGCAACACCCGGAAAATAAACCCAGCGGGGCCGGGGGAGTTTTGAGCAACATCATAAAGAATTTTAAAAACGCCCGTGGTAGATTGTGAGCAACAAATGAAGAAAATTAACCCGGGGTGAGAGTGTGACAGCATAAGAAGAATGTAAACACCGGGTGAGAGTGGGGCCAGCATGATAAAGAAAAAAACCCACCGGGTGAGGGGTTGTGAGCAGCATGTTTAAAATGAAAAACACCGTGGTGAAAAGTGGGGAACTTTGGAAAAATTTAAAACCACCGTGGGAGAGGTGAGAAAGCATGATGAAGAATGTAAACACCGCGGTGAAGTTAGCAGAAAGATGAAGAATATAAACACCGGGGGAGAGTGGGGTTGCACCATAAAAAGGAAAAGAAAACACCGTGGCGGAGTGTGACAACATCGGGAAAGAATAAAAACAGCGTGGCGGGAGGGGTGACAACATCAGAAGAAATTAACCCCTTTTTTGGGGAGTGTGAGGCAGCATGATAAAATTTAAAAAAAACCGTGGTGAGAGTTTTACAGGAAGAAAAATGTAAACCCCGGGGTGAGAGTGTGAGCAGCATGATGAAGAATGAAACAAGGCGGGGGGAGGTGGGGCAGGCATGAGGAAGAAGGGAAAACACGCGGGGGGAAAGTGGGGCAGCAAAGGAAGAAGTAAACACCGTGGGGGATTGTGACAGCAAAAGGGAAGAATTTTAAACACTGCGGGGGGAGTGTGAGCCCCCATAAAGAAGAATGTACACCCCGGGGTGAGTGTAAACCCAGCATGAGGAAGAATGTAAACATTTTGGGGCCGGGAGTGTGAGCACATGGGGAAGGAATGTAAACACCGTGGGGGAGTGTGAGCAGCATGGGGAAAAGAATGTAAACACCGTGGGGGGGAGTGTGACAGCATAAAGGAAGAATGTAAAAAAACGGGCGGCGGATGTGACCCAGCATGAGGAAGAATGTAAACACCGTGGGGGAGGGGTGACCCCCCCTGAGGAAGAATGTAAACACTGCGGGGGGAGTGTGGGGCAGAAATGGGGAAGAATGTAAACACCGGGGGTGGGAGGGGGAGCAGCATGGGGAAGAATGTAAACACCGGGCGGGAGTGGGCCAGGAAAGAGGAAGAATGTAAAAAACCGGGTGGGAGTGTGAGCAGCAGAGGAAGAATGAAAACCCACCGTGGCGGGAGGGAAAACGCATGATGAAAAAATGTAAAAAACCGTGGGGGGATTGTGAGCAGCAAGGAAGAATGAAAAAAACCGGGCGGGATTGTGAGCACATGATAAAGAATGTAAACACCGTGGGGGGAGGGGGGCCCGCATAAAGAAGAATGAAAAAAACCCCGGTTTGGTGGGATTTGTAGCGGCTTTTAAAAGGAAGAATGTAAAACACCGTGGCGGGTGTGAGCAGCATGGGAAAAATTTAAAACCCACCGGGGGGGAGTGTCAGCATGAGGAAAATGTAAACACCGTGGGGAGTGTAAACATCATGATGAAGAATGTAAACCCCGGGGCGGGGGGTGTAAGCAGCATGATGAAGAATGTAAACACCTTTGGTGGAGTGTGAGCAGCATAAAGGAAGAATTAAACACCGTGGCGGGAGTGTGAGCACATAGGAAGAATTTAAAAAACCGTGGGGGATGTGAGCAGCATGAGGAAGAATGTAAAACCGTGGGGGAGTGTGGGCAGCATGGGGAAGAATGTAAAAAAATTTGGCGGCGGGAGTGTGAGAAAGCATGAGGGAAAAAAGTAAAAAACCGTGGGCGGGAGTTAAAAGCAGCATGGGGAAAAAAGAAAACACGGCCCAAATAAATGCCCTTCATTCGCAAGGGGAACCTTTTTCAATATCAATATGGATTTTTCGCTACAAAGGGCAAGTGATTTTCATAAGTTTTTAATTTGGGTAAAAGAGAATCCCAAGTTTTAAATTTAAAAAATTGCATTTTTTTTGTTGAGGAAGCCACTGGGGGAATACACCCCCACCAGCCGGTGCTGTTTTACTCCCTGGGAAAGGGGTTTTTTAAATGTTCTGCCTTTTCCTTACCTTAGTATAAAAGAGCCAAATATAAAATTAGGGGAAATTTTTAAGGTTTTAAAATTTTTTAGTTTATGTAAAAAACCAGTGACTACCCCTACCACCTAGCTCTGCCTTTTTCTGGTCTTTTTAAATCTTTTTTTAAAAAACCCTGTTTCTCTTTCAGCACTTTACTATGAGGGAAAGGTGAAAGTGTTTCCTGGAAATTTTTTTGCCCTCTTACATGCCCCTTTTATATTAATACTTTTTTTCATTAAATATCGCTACCCCGCTTACTATGGTTTTTTTTTGAAAATTTACTTTCTACCTCAAACATAACGAAATTTTTTATATTTTTTTGCTTTATTATTTATACAACTTCCTGTCCTTTTTTTTCCTGTCATTATCTATTTATACTAACTATGATTTGTTTTTATAAAATTTTCTTTAATTTTTATGTATTAATTTGTCTGAAAAGGTCCATTTTTTTTTGATAAATATAAGTGTGTTAATTTTTGGCGTTTTTCATTTTTTCTTATAAATCTCTCTTTATTTTTTTATAAAAATTTTTATTTTTAGGGATGAATGTTTCTTAGTGTTTGTTAATCATTTTCCCTTCCTTTTTCCTTTAAATTTTTAAATTTCTTTTATTAAAAACTTTTGGGGCTTTAAAGTTTTTGTGACTAAACCCCGGGAAAAACCCTCTTGGAAATAAATGGAAAAACCCCCGACACAATGGAAATTTAAAACCCACATATGCATTAATGTAAACCTTTTTGACAAACTTTCCCCCCCACACAGGGGGGCTTTTCAAGTACAAACAGAACACCGGGGAATCCCTCTTTTTGGGTTTTTAGCACAACCAGGCGCCCCCGATGCCAAACTTTGAATTACTAGAGAAACCCAACTTTACACCCAAAGAAACCCTGTAGAGGGTTACTAAGTACTTACAGCACTAGTCCGGGAGGATAAAGAAAGGGCCTGTAAATCAAAATTTTTAAAGGGTCCCCTGTGCAAGTTTGAAGTAAGCGAGTTTGTTTGGTAGGCGTAAGTGGGGTTTTAAATGATAAATTTCCCTTTGGAGGTTTCCTTTTTTTTTGTTATTCGTGGGGGGAAACACGGGCTTGTGTGTTGTCCCCCGGGGCCCCGGCCCAGGGCCCCCACGAAAGAGAGTAGGGAAAGGCCTTGTGCCCCTTTCTGCTAGGCCGCGGTTTGAGTGAGTTTGACGCAAGGGCGGGCCCGGGCCCGAAGTGGCAACGTTTTTATGGGTTGGGCAGCCCCAGAAATGGCCCCAAAAATATGAACTAAGCTGGAAAGACACCCTGGCTGTCTGGCAGACAGTACGGGTGTCAAACATACCTGGGCCCCACCACCGCGTGGTCCTTTTCCCACCCGACAAAACTGGTGGAAAAAGGGAAATTTCGGTTCTCGTGGGAACAGGGCACAAAACACAAAATAAAAACATATTATCCCAAAGGGACAGGGAAAAAAAACTTCCTATAGGGGGGAAGAAAAAAACATGTCGGGGGGCAAAACATCGGGGTCAAAGGCAGGGGACCCGTGGGTTTGGGCATCACGCATGTCTTCCTTGCCCTGGACAAAAACTGCAACACGGAGAAAATCCTGCTGCGAGCTGGGGACAAAACGGGGAAACTCTCCCCCTGGAACGGTAAAGGGCAGCCCTCGGGGGAGTTCTGCAGGTTTTTCACTAAACCTGGGCACGACATGTGGTCCCTATAAAGGCTTCGAAAAAAACTCTGCAATTTGGGCGGGGATTTACTGGAAAGCGCCCAAAGGAGGACATTTCCCTCACTGGTACTGTAAACGGGCTGTCACTCCCGGGCGAGCGTGGAGCAATTTTTGGGGAGCGATTGGGTGGAAAGGGGATGACGGGGCCCGAAACATCGGGGAGTCGTAACATCAAAACACCAGACTGCGGGAGAGAGCTAGCAGCCCAAAGGGGACATCTTCTTTGTGCGGCTGCTCACTGAAGCTTGTGACACAAAGGCTGACCAGTTGCCCATTTTTCTCGCCAGTTGGAGTTTTTGCAGGGGTTAGTCCTAAGCGCCCCCCCCAGACTATTTCTCTACATAAAACTGCACTCTGAGGGTTTTGAGGTGAATTTAAAAACAAATCCCCGATGGGAATCGTAGCGGGTACGATTCGGGCAAAAACATCACGAGCGCCGAGCTAAAACCTTTCTGTACAAAGGGGGGCCTGGGTCATTTGGGGGCTGACTTAAACATCAGCTTAAAAACGTACTGGCCCACATCGGGTGACTTAGCACAGGGGTGTTTACTCGGGGTCTGGCTCAGACCTCACTGGGAACCCCGGAAACTTTACCCACCCCCCGGTATTAATGCGGTAAAAACATGGCTTTAAATAAAAATGATACTTTTTTGTGGGATAAAAAAATGAAATAAGGGCATACTAAAATGTGAGAACAACCGACTGAGAGAAAATTTAAATTTAAAACCCCCGACATATATCTTTTCTCAGTCTTCCCCGACAATACTAAAATAATTTTTCGAAACACTCGAAAAGGGACCCCCTCATTTATTTCAAAACGGATGTCAGCAGCCTGTGCGGGCAGCAGGGGCATCTCGAGGTGACGTCAGGCAGACATCGGAGGTGACGTCACCGACATCGTGAAAGTCATGAACGGGCAGCATCGTGGGTGACTCAATGTGAAAGCGGGCAGCAATGACACATGGGCCCCGGGACAAACTGGTAACTCACGGGCCCGGAAAATTTCCCCTGACATCGCCCCAAAACCCAACGTGGTGCGGGGTCCAAGGGGCGTCGTGATCTACGTGGCATGCTGTCTATGTGGCATGCTGATCCACCTAGCTTCGAGTGGCCGGGCACCGGGTAAAACAGTTTTTGGCAATGAAAATTTACCCCGGAAAAAAGCAGAAAACCCCAAACAGAGGGAAGGGGGAGTGGTAGTGGGTATGGTAGTGGGGGTGGCGAGGAGCGTGGGGGATTTTAATTTGGGGAGGGAAACTAGGCCATTCCCCTGGCCCCCCCTCACAAACACGGAAACACACTTGGGCGCAGAAATCAAACCCAAAAAACTCATTCTTGCTTGCCTTTAAACGCTGTGCTGAGCGAACAACAACAGCAACAAACAAGTGACGCTGAACACATGACTTTAGGGAACCCGCGTGGGACGCTGTATCTGGGGCCCCTTTCAATTCTCGGGGAATTTCGGCAAATTTCGGCCCGGTACCCGCTTGTACCTGTGGGCTGGATGCTCAAACGTGGGAGACCCCACATCAGGGTAACTTGTTTAGAGACGAAGCTTCTTGTGTAGGGGGGATGAAAGGGGAAGATGGGCTTCTACCTCCCTTCCTCTCTCCGGGGAAACAACTGCTGTGACCAACCAAATTTCCAACCCTTTAAAAAAGAGTTTGTTTTGGGAGGCGTAAGTGGGTGGTTAATGAAAACTTTCGGGGGCTTCCTTGTTTATTGTTAGCGGGTGGGTACACAGGCTTGTGTGTTTTTGGCCCCAATTTTTTTCCCGGGGAGGGCCATCCCACGAGAGAGAGCTTCGGGTAGGGCCCTTTTGTCTTCCCCGTAGGGCCCCTGTGTGAGTGAAGTGAGGGAAAAGGGGGGGCAGGCTTTAAGTGGAACGCCTATAGGTGGGAGCACCACATGGCGCGAAAAAAAAACTAAAGCTGGCAAAACCGCATGGGGGGTCGGGGCAACAGTACAGGCTGTCTACAGAAGGTGGAACATAGAGGCCAACTGGGTTAGGGACTACTCATTACAATATGATACAAACAAGAGAGTTCCTTAAAAATCTGTGGGGTAGGCCCTAATTTTTACCTGATTAAAGTCATAGGGGCTTAGTTAAAAAAAAAAAAAATCAATTATTTTGAATTTGGGTTTAGGTTTCCCCCTTTTCCCAAAAAATTTTTGTCAAGTGGGTTTTTAAAAGGGAATTTGTGGGGAGGGGAAATTTTTAGAATATTCTAGACCTGGATAAACCCTTTAAGGGCCTTTGGTCTTGACCCCCAATATTGTTTACTTATTTTAAAAGACCTTTTTTTGGGTCGTGAACCACACCTTTTAATTCAATTTTAAAGACTTTTTTTTATCGGAACCCCAACATTATCATCGAAGTGCTTGGGGGAGTCACTGCTCCCTTTTTTCGCTGGACGACACCCAAGACAGAACTGCCCCGGGGGGGGTTTTTTTTCCTTTCCCATCGCCCGAATGCTGTTTGGGCCCAAAACCCCTCCCCCTAAAGTGCGACTAAGGGCTTTTTTGGGAAAAATTTACTTTTAGATACTGTTTTATTTATGTAGTTTTTGGTTGTCATATGAAGGGAAACATCTTAGAAATATAATTTGCAAAGGGCAACTCCCAAAAACTTTAAATTTGACGGTAGAAAGGGTTCGTATGGTCTAATTACCAAACACCAGTTTTGTGAGGAAATGTTTTTTGGTGAAACCACAAAAAGTGGAAAAAACACCTTATGTTCCCTTCAGAACATTTATCAAAGGAAACTTTTTGCCACGGTGGGTTCTCTTTTTCCCCAAAAAGAAGCCACTTCTTCATCCCGAAGAATCACTCGAGGGGAAACGTTTCCTTTAAAAAATGTCCTGAAATTTTACAAAGGTCTTTTTCCCCCATCCAGTTTAGTCCTTTAAATTTCCCCATTTTGGGTTTTGGTTTCCCTAGAAGCTTTAAGCGGGTGATGAAAGTGGGGATAACGTTCACTTCCTCTAATGTGAAACTCCCAGTATTATTGCTTGGGCCCGTGGGGTTTAGAAGATATTTCCAAAAGAAGGAAAAAGAACCCAGACCCATGAAATCCCCCTGGTCAATTTAAATTTTTTTTAAAATCTCCTTCCCCTCCATCATTCAGGAACTTGAGGGTTTAAAATCAAAATAAGTTTGAAAGTAAAATTTTTTTTAAAAGTTTTTGCAGAGGAAAAGGGGGTGAGAGGATCCTCTGAAATGATGACCTCACAAAGACTGACTTTAACTTTTCAGCCCAAAGGATTTTCTCCAGCAAAAAAACCAGATGAAATAATGGAAAAATAATGCACCAAAGAGGGAAAAATAAAATTTTTCAGGGAAACATCACAGCGCAAGAAATAGATAAAAAAAATTTTTCTCATATAAAAAGAGGGAAAATTTTTGCAATATTTTGGGCCTAAAATTTCGATATAAACTCTACTGGAAAATTTTTAAAAAAATTTTCTTGTTTTCCCTTTTTTTTCCCTAAAATTTTTTACTTCTATTTCTTTTCTTTATTTTTCAAACCTTTTTTTTTCTTCACTTATAATTTTCACGTTAGGTGTTCCTGAATCTTGTTTTTTTCCTTTAAAAAAACCCAACACATAACCTTCCCGGTTTTCAAAGTGTGTTGCACCCGTAACTATGGCAAAGGGTTTAAAAGCAAATGTGTTGCACTGTAACTATGGGAAGGGTTTAAAAGCAGTGGGGGTGCACGTTTTCTAAAGGGGAAATTTTTTATGCAGTGTGGGGCACTGTAACAAAGCCAAGGTTCATGCAATGTGGTTCACTTTTAACATGGCAAAAGGTTTTATGCATGTGGTTCACTGTAAACCCATGGCAAGGGTTTTGCAGTGTGGTGGGAAGTAACTATGGCAAGGGTTTATGCAGGTGGGGCACGTTTCTATTGGGAAGGGTTTAAAGAGGGGTGTTGCACTGTAACAAAGGGAAGGTTTTATGCAGTGTGTTTGCACTTAACTAAAGGCAAAAAGGTTTTAAAGCAGTGGGTTGCACTGTAACTATGGGAAGGTTTATGCAGTTTGGGGAAATGTAACAAAGGCAAAGGTTCAAAGCAGTGTGTTTTTCACTGTAACTAAAGGCAAGTTCAAGCATGTGGTTTTCCCCCGTAAAATATGGCAAGGGGGGGCATGCGTGTGGGGCACTGAACTAAGGGAAGGTTATGCAGGTTGGGGCACTGAACTATGGCAAGTTTTATGCCGTTGTTGGGAAATGAACTATGGCAAGGTTCCCCTGCATGTGGTGCACTGTAACTAGGGAAGGTTCATGCAGTGTGGGGCACTGTAATTGACAAGGTTCATGCGTGGTTTGGGAAATGTAACTTTTGGCAAGGTTCATTTAGTGTGTTGGGACTGTTTAAAATGGCAAGGTTCAAGCAGTGTGGTGCACTGTAACTTGGGGGGGGGAAAGGGTTTATGCAGTTTTGGTGCACTGTAACAAAGGCAAAGGGTTTAGCAGTGTGGTGGGAAATGTAACTAGGCAAAAGGGTTTATGCAAATGTGTTGCAAATGTAACTAGGGGAAGGTTTTATTTCAGTGTGGTGCACTGTAACTATTTGGGAAGGGTTTATGCAGTGTGTTGCAAATGTAACTAGGCAAGGTTTTTGCAAATGGGGGTGCACTGAAAAATGGCAAGGGGTTTATGCAGTGTTTGCACGTAACTATGGGAAGGTTTTATGCAGTGTTTTTGGGACTGAAAATATGGCAAAAGGGGGCATGCATTGGGGGTGCACTGTAACTATGGGAAGGTTTATGCAGTGTGTTGCAAATGTAACTATGACAAGATTTATCAGTGTGGTGAAAAGTAACATTGGGGAAGGTTCATGCAGTGTGGTGCACTGTAAACATGGCAAGGTTCATGCAGTGTGTTGCACTGTAACTATACAAGAATTTATGCAGGGGGTGCACTGTAAAATATGGCAAGTTCATGCAGGGGGTGCACTGTAACTATGACAAGATTCATGCAGTGTGGTGCCCCTGTAAAATATTGGGAAAAGGGTTTATGCGTGTTGCAAAAGTAACTATGGCAAGGTTTTAAGCAGTTGGGTTTCAAATGTAACTATGGCAAGGTTCCCTGCATGTGGTGCACTGTAACTATGGCAAGGTTCATGCAGTGGGGCACTGTAAATATGGCAAGGGTTTATGCGTGTGGTGCACTGTAATTATGGCAAGGTTTATCATGTTTGCACTGTAACATGGCAAAGGGTTTATGCAGTGTGTTGCCTGTAACTATGCAAGGGTTTATGCAGTGTGTTTTTCACTGTAACTATGGCAAAGGGTTTATGCAGTGTGGGCACTGTAACAAGGGGAAGGTTTATGCGTGTGGGTTGGGACTGAAACTAAGGGAAGGGGCATGCTTTTGTTGCACGAACTATTGGGAAGGGTTTATGCAGTGGGTTTCACTGTAACATGGGGAAGGTTTTAATGCAGTGGGGTGCACTGTAACCAAAGGCAAAGGGTTTATGCAGGTGGGGCAAAAGTAACTATGGCAAGGTTTTATGCAGTGTGGTGCCCTGTAACTATGGGAAGGTTCAAACAGTTGTTTTCACTTTAACTATGGCAAGGTTTATGCAGTGTGTTGCACGGGAACTATGGCAAGGTTCAAGCAGTGTGTTTCACTGTAACTTTAAAAAAACATGCATGGGTGTGGTGCACTGTAACTAAAGGCAAGGGTTTATGCAGTGCGGTGCACTGTAAAAAGGGAAGGTTTTATGGGAGGGGAGTGCACGGGAACTTTGGCAAGGTTCAAGCATGTGGTGGCACTGGGAACTAAGGGCAAGGTTCAGCAGGTTTTGCACTGTAAAATTTTGCAAGGTTTATTCAGTTTTAGTGCACTGTAACAGTGGGAAGGGCATGGGAGTGCGGTGCACTGTAACTATGGCAAATTTCATGCAAGGGGGTGCACTGTAACTAAGGAAAGGTTTCCCGCAGTGGGTGCTTTTAACTAAGGCAAAAATTCATGCAGTGTTGGGGCACTGTAAATATGGCAAGGTTCATGCAAATGGTTTGGGGCATTGTAACTATGGCAAATTCATGCAAATGTGGTGCACTGTAACAAAGGCAAAAGGGGCATGCAGTGGGTGGGATTGTAACTATTGGGAAGATTCATGCATTGGGTGCACTGTTTTCTAAGGCAAGGTTCATGCATTGTTTGGGGGGCCCCTGTAAAAATGGAAGGTTTTATGCAGGGGGTGCACTTAACTAATGGGAAAGGTTCCCTGCAGTGTGGGGCCCCTGTAATATGGCAAGGTTCATGGGAGTGTGGTGCACTGTACTATGGAAAGGTTATGCAGGGGTGTGCATTGTAACTAGGCAAGATTCTCAGTGTGGGGCACCCGAAAATATGGCAAGGGGTTTATGCAGTGTGGTGGCACTGTAACATGGCAAAAGGTTTAAGCATGTGTTTTCACTGTAAAAATATGGGAAAAGGTTTTATTTCAGTGTGGTGGGACTGTAACAAAGGGAAGGTTCATGAAGTGTCGTGCACTTTTAACCCATACAAGGTTTTATGCAGTGTGTTTTTTACTGTAACTATGGGAAGGTTAAAGCGTTTGTTGCACTGTAACTATGGCAAAGGGTTTTGCAGTGTGTTGCACTGTAACTATGGGGAAGGGTTTATGCAGTGGGTGCACTGTAACTATGGCAAGGGTTTATGCAGTGTGTTGCAAATGTAACTAGGCAAGGTTCATGCAGTGGGTTGCACTGTAACTATGGCAAGGTTTATGCAGTGGGGGGCAAATGTAACTGGGAAGGTTCATGCGGGGTGGGGGCACTTAACCCAAGGCAAGGTTCATGCAGTGTGGGGCACTTTTAACTATGGCAAGGTTCTGCCGTGTGGTGCCCCGAACAATGGCAAGGTTCAGCAGTGTTTTTGCACTGTAAAATATGGCAAGGTTTTATGCATGTGTTGGGAACCCGTAACTATGGGAAAAGGGTTTATGCAGTGGTTCACGTAACTATGGCAAGGTTTATGCAGTGTGGTGGGACTGTAACTAAAGGCAAGGTTCATGCAGTGGGGGTGCACGTAAAATATGGCAAGGTTTTATGCCCTTTTAGGGGCACTGTAACTGTGGCAAGGTTTATGCAGGTGGTGCACTGTAAATATGGCAAATTTATGCAGTGGGGTTTCAAATGTAACAAAGGGAAGGTTCCCTGCATTTTAGTTTCACTGTAATGTGGGGAAGGTTCTGCAGTCGGTTTCACGTAAAAAAAGGCAAAATTTTATCAGTGTGGTTCACTGAAAATATGGGAAAGGTTCATGCAAGGGGGTGCATTGGGAACTATGGCAAGACCCTGCAGTGGGTGCACTGTAACTATGAAAAAATTTATGCGTGGTGCAATTTTAACTAAGGGAAGATTCATGCAAATGGGTGGCACTGTAACTATGGGCATGGTTTAGCAGGTGGTGCATTGTAACTATGGCAAGATTCATGCATTGTGGGGGCACTGTTACTATGGCAAGGTTTCCCTGCATTGTGGGGCACTGAAAATAGGCAAGGTTTATGCAGGGGTGGTGCACTGGGAACTATGGGAAAAATTCGCAGTGTGGTGCACGTAACTATGGGGAAGGGTTTATGCCCGTGTGGGGCACTGTAAATAAAGGGAAAAGGGTTTATGCAGTGTGGTTTCATTGTTAAATAAGGCAAAATCCTTTCGTGTGGGGCCTGGGAACTATGGGAAAAGGGTTTATGCCTTTTGGTGCACTGTAACAAAGGCAAGGTTTTATTTAGTGTGTTTGCACTTAACCCATGGGAAGGTTTAGCAGTGTGGGGCACTGTAACTATGGCCGGTTTTATGCAGTGTCGGCACTGAAAATATGACAAGGGGTTTTTGCGGTGTTTTTACTGTAACATGGCAAGGGTTTATGCAATTTTGGGGCACTGAAAATAGGCCCAATTTCATGCGTGTGGTGCACTGTAACTATGACCAAGGTTCCCTGCAGTGTGGTGCACAGAACTATGGCAAGGTTCATGCAGTGTGGGGCACTGTAAAATAAGGCAAGGTTTCATGCGTTGGTGCACAAATAAAATATGACAAGGTTCATGCAGTGTGGGGGCACTGTAACTTAAAATGGCAAAAGGTTTAAGCATGGGGGTGCCAGTTTTTGGGGGGGGGGGGGGGGGGGGGGGGGGGGGGGGACTGTAACATGGGGCCCCCAAAGGGTTTATGCAGTGGGCACTGGGAACAAAGGCAAGGTTTTATGCATGTGTTTTTCTGTAACTATGGCAAGGGTTTATGCAGTGTGGCAAATGTAACTATGGCAAGGTTCATGCAATGTGGTGCAAATTTTAACTAAGGCAAAGGTTTTTCATCGCAGGGGTTTTGGGCACTTTTTTTAAAAATTTTTTTTGGGGAAGGAAAACCCAAAGCAGTTTGGGTTCCTTTTTTCCCTTGGGAAAATTTCCAATTGGGTAGCAGGTTTTTCAATTTTCATTTTTTTTAAAAAACCATTTTTCCGTTTTTGGTTTCTGCGGTTTTCAGAAAAACTTCCCTGTTTGATTTAAGTTCCGTTTTTTGCTTTATAAAAGTTCCCTTTTTTTGAAAAAGCCTGTTTTAGGGGTTAAAAAAATTTTCCTTTTTTAATTTTTTAAAAAATTGGAGGAAAAGCAAATTTGTCATTTTAAAAACCTTCGTTTTGAATTTTTAGGGGGCCCGTTTGGGGTTTGAAAGTTTATAAAAACGAAATAAGGGGTTTGGGGTTTTAAACGGAAGTTTTTTGGGCATTGGTTTTAAATTTTCGGGGCATGGTTTTAAAGGTTTTTTTCCGGTTTTCATGGGTTTTCTTCGTCCCATATTTTTTTAAAATTCTTAAGAACCAGAGTAAAATGATAAATTCAATCAAAAAGCTTACTTTTAATTTGGCAACTTTGAAGAAAGGGGCCCGAAATTTTTTTGGACCCAAAAGAAATTTTTTATTTAACCCAATTAGGGGGGCTGGGGAAAATACAAAACCTTTTTTTCCTTTAAAACAAGGTTGCTTAAAAATAAAAAAAGGGAAATTAAAAATTTTTCCTTGTTACCTGGTTGGCTTTTCCAAAAATTTTTTTACCAAAAAATCAAGTAATGGAAATGAAAAAAATTTTTCAAAAAAGGGGGTTTTTTTTTGAAAATTAAAAAAAAAGGGGCCCAAACAGTACAGGAAAAATTTTTCTTTTTCCAAAAAATCCTTTTAATAATTTTTATTAACCAAAGCCCGGACTGGAACCCCCCCAAAACACCCAAACTGTGGAAAAAACAACTGGAACAATTGTTTGGGAAACAATAAAGGAACAAAGTTTGAAGGCAAAATTTTGACTTTCCTGTTATTTTACCCGGCTTTAAAAACAAAATTTTTCTAACCAAAAAGATTAAACAATAATTTTTTGAACCCAAAAAAACAAAAAAGCAATGCCCCGGGAAAAATTTAAGGGAAAAAAAAAGAACAATAGATGACTGGAAAAAAAATGGGAAAAAAATTTACTGGAAAAATAAAATGAAAATGGAAAATAAATAAGGGCGGGAAAAATAGAAGACTGGAACAATAGTATGAAATGGAACAATAGCATCCCGGAACAATACATGACTGGAAAAAATAGATCCCGGAACAATAGTATGACGGAACAATAGTATACTGGAACAATAGAAAGACTGGGAAAAATAGAGACCCGGAACAATTTTTGACTGGAACAATAGATGCCCGGGAAAAATATTTTAAATAACAAAAGATACTGGGAAAAATGTATACTGGGAAAAATAGAATGCCCGGAACAATAGATGACTGGGAAAAAAAGTATGACTGGGAAAAATAGAGACTGGGAAAAATAGAGAAATGGAACCCAAAAGCATGCTGGAACAATAGATACTTGGGAAAAATAGTAAAGGAAAAAACAATAGATGACTGAACAATAGTAATGAACTGGAACAAAAGCATCTGGAACAATAATGACTGGAACAATAGAAGCTAACAATAGTAAAGACTGGGAAAAAAATATGACTGGGAAAAATAGAAGACTGAACAATAGATGACTGGGAAAAATATTTTGACTGGGAAAAATAGCATGCTGGAAAAAAAAAATGACTGGAAAAAATAGTATGACTGGAAAAAATAGTATGATGGAAAAAAATAGATGACTGGGGAAAAATAGCATGACTGGAACAAAGTAAAGACTGGGAAAAATAGAAGGGCTGGAACAAAAAGTTGCGGAAACCCAAAGCAAAACCGGGAAAAATAGAGGGCTGGAACCCCAAAAAAGACAAACAATAGATGACTGGAACAATAGAAAGACAGGAACCCAAAAGATGCCCGGAACAATAGTAGACTGGAACAATAAAGACTGGAACAATTTGTATGGAAAAAAAACAAAAAATCAACCGGAAAAAAATAGGCCTTACGGTTTAATTGGAAAAATAACAATAAATTTTGAAGGAAACCAAAAAACAGCCGGGGGGGAACCCCCCCAAAAAAATTTTTGGAAACAAAATTTTAAAAAGGGCCAAAGTGGAGGAAAAAATGTATAAGGAACAATTTGGGTTTTTCGGAAAATGTTATTTCTGGCCCCCGATGCCCCCAACAATGGGGAATGCCGGAACCCCCGGGATGGGCTGCCCCAAAAGCCCGACTTTTAACTACTTTACTAACAATAAAAAAGATTTTTTTTAAAAGAAGAACCCGGAAAATTGTATGGAAGGGGAAAAAAGAAAATTAAACCAAATTTGAAAAACTGGGAACCAATTTCATGGAACAAACCAAAAAACTCACCTGAAAATTCCCTTACCTACGGCCCCCTTGGAAAATTTAAAACACACAAATTTTTTAAAAAGGGGGGAAAATTTTAGGATTAAACAAAAAAGGGGGGAGATGAAGGGGCCCCCTATTTTTGGAGGACAAAAAAAAAATCCCAATTTGGGGCAAAAATTCCCAAAAGTTTATCAAATTTTCCTAAAAAAGTCCATTTTTGTTCCTGCCCTGGGGTTTTTCCGGGTGGGGTAGCCCCCCCCCCTTTTGTACCCCTCCAGGATCGGCCCCCCAAGCCAAAACGTTAACTGCTTTCTACAAAAAAAATGTTTTTCACCAAAAAGCCCCCGGGCCCGGAAACCCAATTGGTTTGTTGGGGCCCCAAAAAAAGACATTTTTAAAACCCCCTTTTTTTGGAAAACCAGGGGTTTCCTTGAGTCCCCTCCTTTTAGGCCTCGTAAATTCCCTTACCCCTGTTTTATTTTCAATTTTTAACCACAAATTTTTTTTTGTATAAAAAATTTTTTGGGCAAATTTCGGAAATAGAGAATTTTTAAAGGGTTTAAAAATTTCTCTCCCATTTCGTTCCCGGGAAAACCTTTTGGAATTTAAAAAATTCCCATAATTGAATTTTTATCTGAGGGCCTGAATTTTCCTTAAAATTTCCATCCAATTTTCCCTTGGGGGCTTTTGGCCCCGGAAAATTACCTGGAAAGGACCGGGGGTCAAGGGGGCCCTCCCCGTTTTGAAAAGGCCAACCTTTCCCGTAACAAGCCAGATTTAAACCCCTGTTAATTTGGTCCGAAACCTGACAAGACACCCCAGGGCGGAACCCCCTTTGGGGGTTTCGCTCCCCTTTTTTGGGCCAGGGGTTTTTTTAGAAAATTTAAATTTTCCCCGGGAAATCAGTTTGAAATTTTTTCGGTTGAAAATTATTTATTCCCTTAACGGTTTTGGGATTTGTTTTTCCCCCCTTTGGGGTTTTCAAATTTTTGGATTTCAAACCCGCAATTTTTTTTGCTTTGTGAAGGATTTTTTGTGTGCCAAAGTTGGACAAAGGGCCCTTCTATAAATTTTTTTGGGGGTTAAAATTTTTAAGGGTATCTTGCCTGGCCTTTTAAAAAATAAGGTTTTGGCCCCAACGGTCCCAGTTTTTGTGTTTTTTTATCCCCTTTTATGGGCCGTTGGTTTTCCTTTGGGCACCCCCGGGCCAAATTTTCCCTCCAAAGGGGAAGGGTGTTGGTTTTGGGGGGTTTTCCGCCCGATGAACACGGACCTGAAAATTGGTGGGGGGAAAACAAAGGGCCTTTTCCTTTTCCCTTTAAAATTTTTTGGGGGGGCCCTTATCCCTCCCTGGCTTTTTTAACCCAAATTTTTGGGGTTAAAAAAAATTTATTTTTTCCCTTGGGAAATTTGGACCTTTGCAAAAACTGAGGTTTTTTGGGCTTGGTGGTTTTCCCCATTTTGTGGCCAGGGAAATTTTTTTGTACCCCTAAGGATTTTTTTCCCTTTGTTTACCCTAGGGGAAGAAATTTTTTTCTTTGAATTTATTTTATTCCTTTTTTGTTTTTACCCCCGGGGTTTTGGGCTATTTGGGCCTTTAACCCTTGGTTTGAAGCTTTTTCAAATTTTTTGAAAATTCTCCCCCGCAAATTTTTTTATTTTCCCCTTTTAGGCTCTTTTGTTGGGCCTGTAACTAGGGCAAGGTTCATGCAGTGTGTTGCACTGTAACTATGGCAAGGTTCATGCAGTGTGTTGCACTGTAACTATGGCAAGGTTCATGCAGTGTGGTGCACTGTAACTATGGCAAGGTTCATGCAGTGTGGTGCACTGTAACTATGGCAAGGTTCATGCAGTGTGGTGCACTGTAACTATGGCAAGGTTCATGCCACTACTGGCATCAGCAGGTGTTCAATGGTCACTTTTATTAAACCATTTCCGGTTTTGGTTTCTCTGCGATTACGAGAAAAATCTTCCTATGATCTGATTGGAAGTTCCGTTGTTGGTGTCTTAGTAGAAAGTTCCAATTGGCTGAGACATGTCAAGGTGTCAATTTGTCATTTTTATTGAAGAAATTGAGATGCAAGTTTGCATGTTATAACGTGTCAGTGTTTGCATGTTATAACGTGTCAGTGTTTGCATGTTATAACGTGTCAGTGTTTGCATGTTATAACGTGTCAGTGTTTGCATGTTATAACGTGTCAGTGTTTGCATGTTATAACGTGTCCGTGTTTGCATGTTATAACGTGTCAGTCTATCTTCTAATTTGCTTGAGAACTTCAGTGTTGAGTGATAATTGCAATAGAAAATTATGCCTCACTCTTTAATTCCTTCGGCATTCATTTGAAGAAGAGGGATCCGAGATTATGGGGTACCAATGAATGTCTTTCATAATTAACTGAAGTAGAGGGGGCTGGGCTTATTAAATACAGGGAATGCTTGTTTGGGTCATTGAGATACAATGTGCTGGGCTTATGGGATACAAGGAATATTTTTCTCTGATTACTCAGTGGTTGAGTCTCGTCTGGATATTTTTTATTACTATAAGAATCACATGTATGTAAATGATATTCATTATTCAAAGCGGTTACTTTTATTTTGGAAACTGCTGACGTCAGACAGGACAGACATTATTCTTTGCCAGAGCTCTGAATAGATTTTTTATTCTCACCTAGCCAGGGGTAGCTGCCCACCCACACACTACACAACACTGTCGGTAAATCACTGCATCACAGTGTTGCAGTAAATCAATAATAAACAAAGTGTTGAAGCATTATGACATCTTTCTCGTTGATTCACCTGCGTCGTCTTCAGCAAATTTTTTCTACCAACATTCAAATCAACTGGAATTTATTGACTACCAAAAATACACAAAGAAAGTGTTCCCTTGATTAAGAACAAAAAAGAACAATAGCATGACTGGAACAATGGTATGACTGGAACAATAGTATGACTGGAATAATAGTATGACTAGAACAATAGCATGACTGGAACAATAGTATGACTGGAACAATAGCATGCCTGGAACAATAGCATGACTGGAACAATAGTATGACTGGAACAATAGTATGACTGGAACAATAGTATGACTGGAACAATAGTATGACTGGAACAATAGTATGACTGGAACAATAGTATGACTGGAACACTAGTATGACTGGAACAATAGTATGACTAGAACAATAGCATGACTGGAACAATAGTATGACTGGAACAATAGCATGCCTGGAACAATAGTATGACTGGAACAATAGTATGACTGGAACAATAGTATGACTGGAACAATAGCATGACTGGAACAATAGCATGACTGGGAAAAATAGCATGACTGGAACAATAGTATGACTGGAACAATAGTATGACTGGAACAATAGTATGACTGGAACAATAGCATGACTGGAACAATAGCATGACTGGAACAATAGCATGCCTGGAACAATAGTATGACTGGAACAATAGTATGACTGGAACAATAGTATGACTAGAACAATAGCATGACTGGAACAATAGTATGACTGGAACAATAGCATGCCTGGAACAATAGTATGACTGGAACAATAGTATGACTGGAACAATAGTATGACTGGAACAATAGCATGACTGGAACAATAGCATGACTGGAACAATAGTATGACTAGAACAATAGCATGACTGGAACAATAGTATGACTGGAACAATAGCATGCCTGGAACAATAGTATGACTGGAACAATAGTATGACTAGAACAATAGCATGACTGGAACAATAGTATGACTGGAACAATAGCATGCCTGGAACAATAGTATGACTGGAACAATAGTATGACTGGAACAATAGTATGACTGGAACAATAGCATGACTGGAACAATAGCATGACTGGAACAATAGTATGACTGGAACAATATTATGACTGGAACAATAGCATGCCTGGAACAATAGTATGACTGGAACAATAGTATGACTGGAACAATAGTATGAGTGGAACAATAGTATGACTGGAACAATAGCATGACTGGAACAATAGTATGACTGGAACAATAGTATGACTGGAACAATAGTATGACTGGAACAATAGCATGACTGGAACAATAGCATGACTGGAACAATAGCATGACTGGAACAATAGTATGACTGGAACAATAGTATGACTGGAACAATAGTATGACTGGAACAATAGTATGACTGGAACAATAGCATGACTGGAACAATAGCATGACTGGAACAATACACAAATAACTCACACAGGAAACCTATGACGACGTTTCGGTCCAACTTGGAATATTAATTAGACACACGTAATTAAGAAGGGAAGGAAGTCAGTGTATATATACGAGACGGGGGGCGATGACCCCTTCCCCACACGTTTGTGTGTGACTAGTTAAAGGTCCAAGTCGGAGCGAAACGTCGTCATAAGTATCATTGTGCTATGTGCGGATTATTTGTGTACATGCCCATGATGCCCATCACCGGGTGGGCTAGCAGTGCTTCGTACCCTGGCATGGATCTGCTCCCAATTTGCCAAGACTTTGTCAACGTGACTTGACTATTCAATAAAATTAATGATTTTATCATCAACGATGAATTCTTCTGTCAGAAATTCGATATGGATATGTGGTGCCCCAAAAGAAGAATTTTACCAAACTTAAAATATGAAGCCGAGGGTTTCTGTGATGTCATCCTCTCTAGCCTCGCCTATCTTCCTTACCTCACTGACATCCTCATTGTAACACACAAATTTACTAGTATAGAAAACTTTCAGGGCAGCTTAAACGAAAGAAGATGAGAGAGATGAGAGGTCTCAATATTTCTGGACGTCGACATAATCAGAATCAGAATCACTTATTCAGATTCAAAACTTACCACTAGAGATTGACTGTTGTATCTGAGGGACTGATCACATCAAAATTACCAGTCCATTTCTTCGACTCTCTGCCTGGAGTTTACCTGGAAAGAGATCCGGGGGTCAACGCCCCCGCGGCCCGGTCTGTGACCAGGCCTCCTGGTGGATCAGAGCCTGATCAACCAGGCTGTTACTGCTGGCTACACGCAAACCAATGTACGAGCCACAGCCCGGCAGGTCAGGAACCGACTTTAGGTGCTTGTCCAGTGCCAGCTTGAAGACTGCCAGGGGTCTGTTAGTAATCCCCCTTATGTGTGCTGGGAAGCAGTTGAACAGTCTCGAGCCCTTGAAACTTATTGTATTGTCTCTTAACGTGCTAGTGATTCCCCTGCTTTTCATTTGCGGGATGTTGCATCGTCTGCAAGTCTTTTGCTTTCGTAGTGAGTGATTTTCGTGTGCAAGTTCGGTACTAGTCCCTCTAGGATTTTCCATGTGTATATAATCATGTATCTCTCCCGCCTGCGTTCCAGGGAATACAGGTTTAGGAACCTCAAGCGCTCCCAGTAATTGAGGTGTTTTATCTCCGTTATGCGTGCCGTGAAGGTTCTCTGTACATTTTCTAGGTCAGCAATTTCACCTGCCTTGAAAGGAGCTGTTAGTGTGCAGCAATATTCCAGCCTAGATAGAACAAGTGACCTGAAGTGTGTCATCATGGGCTTGGCCTCCCTAGTTTTGAAGGTTCTCATTATCCATCCTGTCATTTTTCTAGCAGATGCGATTGATACAATGTTATGGTCCTTGAAGGTGAGATCCTCCGACATGATCACTCCCAGGTCTTTGACGTTGGTGTTTCGCTCTATTTTGTGGCCAGAATTTGTTTTGTACTCTGATGAAGATTTAATTTCCTCGTGTTTACCATATCGGAGTAATTGAAATTTCTCATCGTTGAACTTCATGTTATTCCTTTAGCACGGATTTTGTGCGCTATTACGCCATGGTCACACTTGTCGAAGGCTTTTGCAAAGTCTGTGTATATTACATCTGCATTCTTTTTGTCTTCTAGTGCATCTAGGACCTTGTCGTAGTGATCCAATAGTTGAGACAGACAGGAGCGACCTGTTCTAAACCCATGTTGCCCTGGGTTGTGTAACTGATGGGTTTCTAGATGGGTGGTGATCTTGCTTCTTAGGACCCTTTCAAAGATTTTTATGATATGGGATGTTAGTGCTATCGGTCTGTAGTTCTTTGCTGTTGCTTTACTGCCCCCTTTGTGGAGTGGGGCTATGTCTGTTGTTTATAGCAACTGTGGGACGACCCCCGTGTCCATGCTCCCTCTCCATAGGATGGTAACGGCTCGTGATTGGGGCTTCTTGCAGTTCTTGATGAACACGGAGTTCCATGAGTCTGGCCCTGGGGCAGAGTGCATGGGCATGTCATTTATCGCCTGTTCGAAGTCATTTGGCGTCAGGATAACATCGGATAGGCTTGTGTTAACCAAATTCTGTGGCTCTCCCATAAAAAATTCATTTTGATCTTTGACTCTCAGTCTGGTTAGCGGCTTGCTAAAAACTGAGTCATATTGGGACTTGAGTAGCTCACTCATTTCCTTCGTGTCATCTGTGTAGGACCCATCTTGTTTAAGTAGGGGCCCAGTACTGGACGTTGTTCTCGACTTTGATTTAGCATAGGAGAAGAAATACTTTGGGTTTCTTTCGATTTTATTTATGGCTTTTAGTTCTTACCGCGATTCCTGACTCCTATAAGATTCCTTTAGCTTAAGTTCGATGCTTGCTATTTCTCTGACCAGTGTCTCCCTACGCATTTCAGATATATTGACCTCTTTTAGCCGCTCTGTTATTCTTTTCCGTCTCCTGTAAAGGGAGCGCCTGTCTCTTTCTATTTTACTCTACTCCTCCTTTTTCTTAGAGGAATAAGCCTTGTGCACACATCGAGTGCCACCAAGTTAATCTGTTCTAGGCATAAGTTGGGGTCTGTGTTGCTTAGTATATCTTCCCAGCTTATATCGGTTAGGACTTGGTTTACTTGGTCCCACTTTATGTTTTTGTTTGTGACTAGTCTCATTTTGTCGGTCTGGGGCTCCGCGCATACATGTCTGAACCTCAATTATGTTGTGATCTGAGTATATTGTTTTTGATATGGTGACATTTCTTATCAGATCATCATTGTTAGTGATGATGAGGTCTAGTGTATTCTCCAGTCTAGTAGGCTCTATTATTTGCTGGTTTAAATTGAATTTTGTGCAGAGATTTAAAAGCTGCCTCCTGGTGTTATTACTGCAACAATATTATTTGCTAAATTCCTCCATTTTAGGTGCCTTAAGTTGAAATCCCCCAGGAGCAAGATGTTGGGTGCAGGAGCTGGAAGATTTTCCAGACAGTGGTCAATTTTTAACAGCTGTTCCTGGAATTGCTGGGATGTTGCATCCGGAGGCTTGTAGACTACCACAATGACTAGGTTTTGGTTCTCGATCTTTACTGCTAAAACTTTCACTACATTATTTGAGGCATTAAGCAGTTCTGTGCAAACAAGTGACTCTGCAATGTACATGCCAACCCTCCTTTTGCCTGTTCACTCTGTCACATCTGTATAGGTTGTAACCTGGGATCCATATTTCGTTGTCCAAGTGATCCTTTATGTGGGTCTCAGTGAAAGCCGCGAACATTGCCTTTGCCTCTGCAAGCAGTCCACGGATGAAAGGTATTTTGATGTTCGTTGCTGGCTATAGACCCTGTATATTTGCAAAGAAGAATGTCATCGGACTGGTGGTATTGTTGGTACTGGGGAGGGATTTTTTTCCGGCATTAGTATCCGTATCTGTTGGTTTGGACAAAACCATGATTGAAATAATTCACAAATTACCCAATCTTATGATGATGTCTCAGTCCGTCCTTGATGATTGTTGAGTCACGACTGTGACTTGACAATGTTCCAGTATTGACCCAAACATTGTCATAAGGTTCTTCTCCCGTGTCTCTGACTCATCAACAAAGACTCTCATATCTTTAACATTACAACAAGAAAGGCAAACGTGGTCTCCTGACTGAACGTAGTCTGTTGACTGAACGTGGTCTGCTGACTGAACGTGGTCTGCTGACTGAACGTGGTCTGCTGACTGAACGTGGTCTGCTGACTGAACGTGGTCTGCTGACTGAACGTGGTCTACTGACTGAACGTGATATGGTGACTGAACGTGGATAACTGACTGAACATGGCCTACTGACTGAACGTGGTCTACTGACTGAACGTGGTCTGCTGACTGTACGTGACCTACTGACTGAACGTGGCCTACTGACTGAACGTGGTCTACTGACTGAAGTTGCCCTAACAGTGTATACGATGTTCAACCAGGAATTCTGTGGAGAAATATGTGGAGTAGTCACTATGACTCAAAAAATCGTAATGACACGGTTGCAAACAAACCATACCCCCGGCCGGGATTGAACCCGCGGTCATAGAGTCTCAAAACTCCAGCCAGTCGCGTTAGCCACTAGACCAGCTAGCCACAATAAAATTCATCCAACTAGGTATATTTCTACACCATAGGAAAGTTAGCACAGGCACCACTGTGACTACAAATGCAAGTTTTTACAGACGAATCTCCACGGCCACGCTAGCTGGAGATTCGTCTGTAAAAACTTGCATTTGTGGTCACAGTGGTGCCTGTGCTAACCTTCCTATGGTGTAGAAATATACCTAGTTGGGTGAATCTTATTGTGGCTAGCTGGTCTAGTGGCTAACGCGACGGGCTGGAGTTTTGAGACTCTATGACCGCGGGTTCAATCCCGGCCGGGGGTATGGTTAGTCACTATGAGTCTGTCTGTGCTTATGTCCCAAACAACCTGCATTAAAGACTGCAGATGCAGACTTAAGGAAAACAATGAATGCTTTATTTTATTCACAGTATGATCAGACACTGTTGTCAAGCTAGTGACACCAGTGTCAAGGGACGAGTAAGCCAGAGAAGTCTACCCTATCATGACCCAAAACTTAACTGAGTGGATCATCGTACATTTAACATGTTTTAACAGACTGGTAAACCCGGGAAAAATCTCGGTTACACCCCGGTTATTACGCAGGCTACTGCCTTATTGTGATAAACTGGATTATAATAACAAGTGTTTATAGTGAAAAAAAGTGCTCCATAATTTTACAAATTATGTCCGTGTTATGTGGATGCTTTTAGTGAACGGTGACGTCATGATGACGGTTTGCAAAATAATTTCCCAATATTATGCTGTGTAAATAAACCTGATTAAAAGTGTATTTTTAAAAGAAGAGAATGAAGCCGACAGGGAGGCTCTGCGCCTGCGCAGACAGGACTCGCCATTGTTGTTTGAATTGAACAGAACGTTAGTGAATAATAAGAAGAGTTTTTCGTGCTCTAGAGGTAAAATTGATCTGATACCTCTCAAATAGGAGGCGAAATTGTTGGATGTGCATTCCTGCATAACTTGAGATATCAAGCGACTGGACAAAACAGCTCCAGGAACCTCAGATAAGTCTTACGTTATAACTCTGGCCAGTGTTATTTTCATAGATAGACAGTGAGGTTTTCTGAGTATGATACACCTTGATCTCCAGTCAAATTGGTGAGTGATTTTAAGATATTCTCCTTCTGTTATGTATATGTGTATATATATATATATATTATAATATATATATATATATATATATATATATATATATATATATATATATATATATATATATAATCCTTCATTAATTTAATATACAGTCCACAAATTTATATATCTACCAGAATTCCTGGTGATACATATTTCATTTGTAATTAATAGGTCTAAGCAATTTGGGGGAATGACAGTTTGGGGTTGAAGGGGGAAAAATTTTTTGCGCCCTAGGTGTCCAAATTCTATTTGTCTAGTAACCGATAAAAAATTTATCTTTGTTTTCATTTCGTTATGTAAAAAATGAGTTACTTAGTTAAAATGAATTTTCCCAAATTTAATTTGCCCGTTGGCCCCTTTTTGAACCGGAGGTAATTAGTAAAGTTTTAAATTATTTAATTTACTTAATAATTATATGTGAAATGACAGAAGGAGGTGGATTTTAAAGTTCACAAATTTATTTAAATGTTAGTGGTTATAATTATTAAATTTTAATTTTTATAACCTAATTTTGGAAAGATTAATTGTGTATAATATTTAGTTTGCTATCCAAAATTCGGGCAAGGTTTATTTTAATTTTGTATAAATTAATTTTGATATGCCAAGTCAAGTATGACTAAAATTTATTAATGTGCTAATATTAATTTTGCAATCCCAAATTCTGACAAGGATTTTATTAATTTGTATTTATTAATTTGAAAAACAATTCGGGCCCAAGTGATGTGTAATTGATAACCCAAGTGTCTAATTATATTAATTTTTAAAATATTAATTTTGCTGTCCCAAAATTTTTTTTCGGCAAGGTTTTTATTAATTTTTTATAATATTAATTTTGATGACCAGGGCTAAAGGTTTTGTATTAAGGGTATTTAAAATTTATATTTAATTTTCTTACATGTAATTGCTAAGCTAAGTGCTAGGATTTTTCAAAGGAAGTTGTTCAGTGTTGTAAGTTGAATCATGTTTTTAATTTTAAGTTGAATTAATACTTTGCATCAGGTGAAAATGGGGGAAATTAATTAAAAGACAAAATAGGAAATAGGAAAGAAAAAATCATTGCAAGCCAAAAAGGGGTAGAAACCAAAGGGCTTATAATAAGTGTTGGAAAATAAATTTCAAGAAATAAAATCTGATGATTTAAAATTGTTTTTAGTGCTTTGGGAATGATATGATTCAAAAAATTTATTACAAAAAAATGAAAGAGTTTTCCCTTAAAAACTGTAAAGTGAGACTAAAGTAATTCATGTTTAAATTCAGTTTATGAATTAGAAAAAAAAATTCTTTCTTGTAGAATGGGCTTGAATAAATTAAAATGTTAAATCAGTCAAAGAAAAAGATTGTCTTTTCTGCAAGGGTCCCATTTTTCTAAGAATTGCAATGCATACAATTCATGGAATGATAAAGTTGAAGATAGGGGAATTGACGATGTATCAGGTTTTTGGTAATCACAATGAAGGATTGCATGCCAAATTAAACTTCTGTTATCTTTTTGTCACAAAGGAAGACATAAATTTGTCATGTGTAAAGGTTATTGAAAATGTTGATAAAAATGATAATGTTAAACCCGACACAACAGTGGTAATGTAAAAATTGTTGCTAATGTTAAAATGTGGTTTTTATAAAGTAGCCTTACCTGTGTTACAGGTAAAAATTGATGAAAAAAGGCAAAAATCTAAAAATTAAAATCAAAAATTGGTCAGGGATCCCAGCATACTTTCATAAAACGTAATTGTCTTGATGGTATAAAAGTACAGAGGGGAGATCCCACAATTTTAAAAATTATCTGGTTTTCCCTTCAGACAAAAGGCCAATTGATGACAGTTTATTAAACTGAGGTTGGGCAATGAGAAAAAAGTGTTATTGCATAATTGTGATGATTTCAGAAAAAATATCTACGAGGGCTTGTAAAGCTCAGAAACACTCTCAATAAGTAAATTTAGCCCCCTTCTGGTGTAAATGATTATTCTGTGGGCCCCAAATAAATTTTTGATGGGCAGTGTATTATGCCCCTTTGAAAAGGGGTATGGTAAAAAAAATGTGGTGTCCCCCTTTTGAAGACGCAAAGGGCCCATGAATTAGGTAGGTTTCCCTGTAATAATAATTCAGTAAGGAAACTAAAATACCATAACTGTGTGTCTTCTATGAAGTCGCCCCCAGTATAATTCTTCCATAGAGGATGGTGTTGAGCCAGTGCATAAATTTTGTGGGGGTTAGACAGCATTGGAATAAATGTAAGGGGAAGAAAGCCCGACGATTCTTTTACTCAGGAGCAATTACCTGAGAGATGTAAAAAATTTTAATTGGGCAAACTGGGTACGATTCCGTGGAGATGAACCCCCAGAATTGCGCATAATTAAGAAGGCTTGGATAGTAAAACTCGCTCCGCGAACTGGTAAGACACCGAATTGTTAACTGCTATAAGATATAATTGTGAACAATTAAAAATAAATTTATGAAGAGGGTTTTCCCCTCCCAAAATTTTTTTGGGCATATTTGCCCCTGGGTGAAGAGGATTCTAAGACCAAATTCCTTTAGGATTTTGGGTTTTAAGTAGTGCCCGGAGTAACAAAAAAGTACCTGTTTTAATTATGTTTGATGACAGGTCCCTCGTTGACGGAAAAATTAGGAGAAAACTTTTAAAATTTTAGAGTGAAGCATTATGCCTTTATGGTGACATAAAGTTTTAAACTTTTTCCTAAGAGTGGGTTTTTCAAAAGGCTGACCGGAATTGTACCCCTTCTTATGGCCTGAGAAACCTAGTGACCCACTTTGCCCTGAAAACCTTTTGCTTTTGGGCGTATTATTTGGTGCTACTCCGTTGTTCCCATTCAAGCGACGATAAATACAACCTTTAAAATATGGAAAGTCCTTTAGTAAAAAAAGAGCAAACAATTTTTTTGTGGACAAATTTCCCGGTGTGACGTAAAGATTTCCCTGGAGTTAAAGGGCAAAATGTTAATGTGTTGGGGTTAATTGGGATATGAGGAGATTTGTTAAAGTTAAAAAACCCAAAATTACAGTAAGCCCCAATAAATTTTAAATAAAAGAGTTATGTTACTGAAGTTTCCCAAAAGTTTTGATCCCCTAGGCTTAGTGTACCCCCCTTAAATGGCTTGGGTGAAAACTACTGAGGAAACATTAAAAGGTGGGATGAATTAATTTGGTGTTTAAAAGGAAAAAATTTAAAAGTTGGAGTTCCCACCCAGGTGGCCCAATCAAATGGGAAAAATTACCCATATTTTTTGAGATGCTTTAAAACGGCATATGGAGCAGTGTTTCCTTCAATGTAATGGTTATTTCTCTTGTTTTGTTAAGGTAAAGTTTTCCCAAATTTAAAACACATACCTTACCTCAGGGGTTTGGAATTAACAGCCCTTTATGTAGGGGTAAATTAGTAATTTATAAGAAATAAGTTTTCAGGGAATAAATATTGCGACACTTAATTTGGTCTGATAATGAGGATCCTTACAAAGGGTTGTAATGGAAAAAGTAAAATTTTGTACGTACAAAACAGAGTTGCTGAAAATTTAAACAGATGCAAAAGAAGTATAAGTTTGGGTCGCATATGTTTAAAATTTAATCATGTAGGTTAGGAGAATCCACTGTTTTTTTGCTCGAGGTTTATTATGCTAAATTTGTAAAGCTGTGTCATTTTTAAAGGGGCCCAGCTGGTGGTAAATAAAGTAAATTTGGCCTGTACAAAAGGGTTTTTGTCCTGTTGAAATTACTGTGACCACCCATCCCAAAAGTTTGTCCTCACTTAGCCTTTTTTTAAAAAGGTATTCTTTTTTCAAAACTAATCAAGTAACAAGTTGGGGTTTTAAATTTTTAAAAAAGTTAAAAAAATCCATAGTTTTTTATCCTTTGAATATTGGGTAAAGAGGGACAGGGGAAATCTATGGGAAAAGAGATTAATTTATTGGGGGAAAAAAAAATTGTGAAAGGTTCCATAATAGAGAAACTGGGGTGATTTTGAGCAATGTAATTAGGTCGAGGTAGGTTACAAAATGCTGAATTGGGTGATTATGCAAACACCTATCTTACTTTTCCCAAAATCTCATCTAACAATTTTAAAATTTTTCTAAATGCCCCCCAAAAATTTAATGAATGGTGGGGGGACAAAAATCTTTAAAATTTATTAGGAACTTTTTGGATTCCACAAGGGCGCAAAAATGTAAAAAGGGTGAAAACTTGTGTAATTGTCGCGTGGGTGCCCGTTCCTATTGTCCCCGGCCCTTTAAGTTGCCAATGCAATTCAGTCGTTTAGCAAAGACCCCCACCTGGCCCCAGTGTGGAAAATAATTCCCAATATTATGCGGTGTAAATAAACGATTAAAAGTGAATTTTTAAAAGAAGAATGAAGCCGACAGGGGGGCTCTGCGCCTGCCCCAGACGGGACTCGCCATTGTTGTTTGAATTGAACAGAACTTTTAGCGAAAAATAAGAAGAGTTTTTCGTGCTCTAGAGGTAAATTGATCTGATACCTCTCAAATAGGGGGCGAAATTGTTGGATGTGCATTCCTGCATAACTTGAGATATCAAGCGACTGGAAAAAAACAGCTCCGGGAACCTCAGATAAGTCTTATGTTATAACTCTGGCCAGTGTTATTTTCATAGATAGACAGTGAGGTTTTTGAGTATGATACACCTTGATCTCCAGTCAAATTGGTGAGTGATTTTAAGATATTCTCCATCTGTTATGTATATGTGTATATATATTATATATATATATATATATATATATATATATATATATATATATATATATATATATATATATATATATATATATATATATATATATAATCCTTCATTAATTTAATATACAGTCCCACAAATTTATATATTTACCAGAATTCCTGGTGATACATATTTCATTTGTAATTAATAGGTCTAGAGCAACTTGTGGATATGACAGTTGTAGGTATCGAAGGGGGACACTTTTGCGACCTAGGTGTCCCATATTCCTACTTGTCTATGTAACTCTGATAAATAATAATTATCTTTGTTATCATTTACTGTTATGTACATAATGAGTTACATTCAGATAAATGCAATTTTCCACAGAGAGTGTGTGGGGGAATATGGCTAAGTACACTGGTGATGTGTACTTAGCTCAGTAGTGATGTGTACTTAGCACAGTGATGACGTGTTTGTGTGCTCTCTGTGAATCTGAACCAGGATGCCCTTTCTTGAGCAACTTTACCAGCAGCTGAAAGAAGTGCTTAAGGTTGCTAAGCAAGAGATACGGCGATTAACGGAGGAGAACAAGAGGATTCGAAGTAATCCTGTTGTGAGTCCCCAGGTTAAAAGAGGAACTTGGTCAGTGGCCGGGCAACATGGAACCAAGCTGAGGATCAAGAAGACTGTTGGAGAGGCAGAAACAACGAGGACCCAGAAACTTCCAACCCATTTTCGGTGCTACCTGACGAATGTGGGTGTTCTACTGGGAATGTCACAATGAGCACCAAGAAAGTATTGGCTGATATGAGTGAGACGTCCCTAGAAACCCCAACGAAAACCATCGAGAACGTCTTGACGAATTCCACAAGTGAAGGTGTAATGCTACCTGACGAATGTGAGTCGACTACTGGGAGCATCACGACGGACGACACCAAGGTTGGTAAAAACATTGTTGTTGTTGGGGATAGTCAGATTAGGTACATGGATAGGGCATTCTGTTTGAAGGACAATAGTAGGAGGCAGAGAGTGTGTTTTCCTGGGGCTGGGATGAAGGATATTGTTAGCCATATGGATGACATCATGAGAGGTAATGGGAGCAATCCTATTATCTGTCTCAGTGCTGAAGGCAACGATGTTGGCAGGCGTAGGAGTGAGGACCTGATTAGCAGATATAGGTCAGCAATTGAGATAATTAGGAGGAAGGGTGGGAAACCTGTCATATGTGGTATTTTGCCAAGGAGAGGAGTTTGTAATGAATGGTTGTCCAGGGCAATTGGTGTCAATTGTTGGCCGGACAAATACTGTAAGGAAAATGCAGTAACATTCATTGACAACTGGGACCTCTTCTATGGCAGAAATGACATGTATGCCAGGGATGGGGTTCACTTATCTAGGTTTGGGGTGGGAGCACTCACCAACGCAGTTGAGGGAGCAGTTAGGTCTTTAATAACCCTTTACCGGGCGGTGCCTCAATAGTGGTATGGGTTTTCATGGAAAATCAATGAATTTTGAGAGTGTGAGTTTTAAGGAAACCAGTTATAGGCAGAATGAGGAAGAGTTATTGATGAACATAGGAAAGCCAATGGCATTAGGTGATAAGGAGAGTAACAGGCAAAGTGAAGGAACAGAAATCAGAAAGAAAAAAGAGAAGGGAGGGTCCTTGAATATATATTACACAAATAGTCGTAGTGCTAGGAATAAGATGGATGAGTTGAGACTAGTTGCTAGTGCAGGTAACTTTGATGTATTTGCCTTAACTGAGACGTGGTTCAATACGAAAAATCGGGACATGCCTGCTGAATGTCACATACAGGTTTTAAATTGTTCCAAGTAGACAGAAGTATCGGGAAGGGGGTGGGGTGGCACTGTATGTCCGTGATCGCTTGAACGCTGCATAAAAACGGTTATTAAGGCTGAAGAAACACATACAGAGTCTGTTTGGATAGAATTTTCGGAGGGACATGAAAAATTTATTTTAGGTGTAATATACTGTCCCCCAAATTTAGATTGGGACCAAGGGAGACTACTATGGGAGGAAATTGTTAAGGCCACAAGGCATGATAAAGTAGTAATTCTAGGAGACTTTAACTTTAGTCATATTGATTGGAATTTCTTGACTGGGAATTTAGAATCAAACAACTTCTTAGAAGTAGTTCAGGATTGTTTTTTGAAGCAGTTTGTGACAGAGCCTACAAGGGGAAATAAACTGCTTGACTTAGTTCTGGCAAACATTGAATCCCTTGTTAATAATTTAGAAATTTCAGAGGAACTTGGTGCTAGCGACCACAAATCAATTACATTTAGCATTGAATGGAAGTATGATAGTAGGGATAACTCAGTAACAGTTCCAGATTTTTGCATAGTAGATTACGATGGGCTTAGAGAACACTTATCATCTGTAGACTGGAGTAACGAAGAGAGCTATCAGTATGACAGCTTTCTTAACACAATATATGCTGCCCAAAGGACATTTATCCAATATAAGGAAATTAGATTTAATAGAAATGACCCCAAATGGATGAATAATAGGCTCAAATATCTTTTAGGACAGAAAGGAATTTATAGGCATATCAAAAGAGGTGAGGATCATCTTGTGAATCAGTATATTGACATTAAGAGGGTCGTTAAAAAGGGGATAAGAAAAGCTAAACGGGACTATGAAATTAAAGTTGCTAGGGATTCGAAAACTAACCCAAAAAGCTTTTTCCAGGTTTATAGAACAAAAGTTAGAGATAAGATAGGTCCCCTTAAAAATAACTATGGGCATCTCACTGACAAGGAGAATGAAATGTGCTCGATTCTTAATAATTATTTTCTCTCGGTTTTCACTCAGGAAGACACTAACAATATTCCAGTAATTAATTTTTATAGTGGGCTTGAAGATGATAAATTATGCAATATCAGGGATCAGTTTTAGGCCCATTGTTGCTTATTACATAAAATTACGACCTTGACGGGGGAATTACTATGACAAAAGAAATTTGCGATGACACAAGATGGGTAGGATAATCGATTCAGACTTGATTTCAAACTCAGAGGATTTAGAAAAACTCAATTCTGGTCAAAAAAAGGGGCAGATGCAGTTCAATGTAGAAAAATTTAAAAGTTCAAAAGCTCGAAATGTCCAAAACCCTAGCACCTACCACTTAATAATTTTAAATTTAGCCGTATAGAACGCAAAGGCTTGGGGGTTATGGTAAGCAGAAACCCTTAAAACCAAGACGAAATGCCTAAGCGTAAAATAAGGCAAATTTTTAGGGATTTATATCAAGAAGTGTAAGCAACAGAATCCGGGGTCATACGGGGAGGATTAAAGGGGTCCCGCGCGCGGACCAAAAAAAAAAACGAAATATATAAAAAAACTAGTTTTTTGTTACCAAAAAATAGCTAATTTCTGGCTACACGCGGTATAATTATTACCTTGTCGATGTTTCTAAAAAGGAAATTACAGCCTTTTAAAAACACAGGTGACAGCCTGACGCAACTGTTGCGTAAGAAGCGCGATCAACTTTGTTGACGTTTTGTTCTTTTTTTCCCCGTGTTTTTTTTATCTTTTTTCGTACATCTTTTGTTTTGTGTGTGGCGTTACTCCCAAAGTTTTTTAAAAATGGCTGAGTCAGCAAAACGGTCAGGCAGTCAACAACACCACACCCCCCCATAAAGGGAACTGGGGGGGTTTTGGAAAGGAAAAACCCAGGGTTAAACCTTTCTGATCTCCCGAATGGAAAGGAGTTAAATTAATTTTGGGGAACCAGACTTGAAGTGAATGGAAGGGGGATTGTTTGAAAGGGGTTAATTGAAAGGGGTTTTGTGAAGTTAAGGAAAAGTGAGCAGTGAAGGGGTTTTTTAAAGGGGAAATTTTACTGTTTTCAGTGTGATTTTGAGCAGATACTAAGTGACTAGGACGGGAAAAGGAAAAAAATATTTTGTATATGAGAAAAAAAGACGAAGGGAAAATGGCAGGCATTGGGGGGAAAAGCTGCCAATTTAATTTTTTTAATTTTTTTTCCCAAATTTATAAGAAAGAAATCATCAGGGGGGTTGAAAAGGGAATGAGAAAACGCCCCTGGACAGTAAAACCCCCAACATTGCCATCCACAAAAAAGTAAAGCCACAGCCGCAAGGAGGCCCCCGCATACCTAAAAAAAAACAATGCACACAGCTCTTATTGTACGCTTTTAAAGTGGTGATATCCAAATTAACCCAGGACCTCAAACATTGGCAGGGGAAAAACAGACAGAAAAATGAGGGCAAAAGCGGTTAGTAGCTAGGGAGAAAACCCTTAATCCATAGGAAAACAAATGGGTAATGTGAGACAATACAGCCATTATTATCTAAACCACTAAAAAACAGATGTTACACGTACTAAAGTAGCATGAAAAACAAAAGGCACCTTTGTAAATGTGTAAGGGGGGGGCAGATGGATTTTTTACAATTAAGCAACGGTGCCAAATTCATTTTTGTGTAAAAAATGCATTTGGCACTTTCCCTTTTTGCGTGAGACATTGTTTTTCAAATTTTAAATACAAATGCCCCTTTGCCATTTTTTGATTATGTTTGTTTTTGAAAAAGGGTTTTCACTTTTTTATGTAAATGCAAGATCATTCTTCCAAAATTTGGCAATTTTAGGTTCTAGCAAACAAATTTTAAGGGGGCGTTAAAAAACCTCTCTGAATTTTGGGTTGGGTGATGGGTGACGACGAGAGGTCAAAAAGGGGTTACAAATTTAAACGCTTAATGGGAAACAAAAGGGGGGTGGGTTGGCCTACAAGAAATGACTTGTTTACAACCCAAGACCTATTTAAATAACAAAAAACTGGAGTTTTCTAGGTTTGAAGTTGCTTCCTAAGACCAAACCCATCTTGTGGGAAACATTTTACCGCCCTCCTTTCCCGGGACCTTTCTTAAAAACTTTTCCAAGTCTTGTCCGGATTTGAAAAAAATTGCGAGACAAAAATACTGGGCGACTTCAAATCTGTTTTCAGCAGAAAAATAAGGGGCTATGCAAAAGTAAAAGAAAAATTCTAGGTTTTAAAATAGTTCACCAACTATTAATACCCAACCCCGATCACACAGTTTCAGCCACCCAATTGCCCCATACTTTGAAACCCGCTCTGAGAACTTGTCATCAGCTCATTCCCACAGGTTTTAGGTCATTTCATCATTTACGACCGGGGAAAAAAACTGGGGATAGGATGGCCTACACAGGGAAATAAAAGGGTCAACAGAAACTACAGTAAAAAAACACTGGTAAAAAACACAATGGATGGACAGAGTAAATTTTGCAGGGGCGAAAAAAACGATGCCGGGGAAAAATTTCAAACAATGTTCACTACCATCCTTGAAAATATTGCACCTTAAAAGAGGTTAGGATTAAACGAAAAACTAAAACCCGGGATGTATTGGATTTTAGATAATTTAAAATTTCAAGACCATGAAAAAAAGATTTAAAAGCAAACAAAGGGATATTCAGCAAAAAATGAATTCCAAAGGGGAGGAAAAGAGTACAAGACTTTTAAAAAGGGGAAAGGCAAAAGCACACGCTCAAAAATTGAAGATATAACATAACCCCCGAAAGCTCTGGGATCAACTAAAACAGTTGGGGTTAGCCATTAAACCATGTAGGGAAAAAAAAGTACCACTTCGAAATGGGGTTGCCCCGAAACATCTAAGGGGGCAAATTGCTTTAATTCATACTACACATCTGTTGCCAACACTTAAATAAACTTCCCGCTGCATCAAATACCTTTAACACGCTCTGATAATTTCAAACATACTTACCAATAAAAGGGGTAACCCCAAAACAGTTGTCAACTATAAGTGTTTCTCAGACTTTTTTCAAAAAAACAAGCAGGTTAAAAAACCCAACTAAGAGCAAGGGGCCCGATAACACCCGTCTAAGTTCCTAAAAATGGGGCTTTTAACTGTCAATCCCCATTCTCAAAATAAATCTATCAATCACCACTAACAGTCCGGAGGGGTTCAAGGAGGCCAGAGTTACTCCTATCTTTTAAAAAAAATATAGGTCTGATGTAAGCAACTATAGGCCTGTTAGTAACCCCGTATAATATCTAAAATTTAAAGGGGCGGTGTATTCTCAAGTAGTTAAGTACCTTAATACAACAACATTCTCCCTAGCTTCAATCGGGCTTTTGAAATCCTACCAACCGACACCTCCCCTTTTTATCTGATGGATTACCCAGAAATGAAATTAAAGGGGAAAACCCCTAGGCTGGTAACCTTTGCCTGCAAAAGGGGCCTTTATCTGTAACCCAAAATTTAGAATAAACTCAAACTACGGTATAGGGTTCTGTAGACTGGTTTAATCCCACCTTTGCAATAGGGAAAAAATAGTCAAAACAACAAAAAAGAATCAGACCCCTGCCAAAACATTGGATTCCCCAAGGTATATTCTGGGCCCCCTTTTTATTCTTTTTTATTCAATGATATCCTATCAGTGTCAAAGGGAAACTCCTACTGTATAGATGACAGTGCTCTGTTAGTGTCAGAAACCCACAAATATTGCAAAATTTTTTTAACACTGGGAACTGGGTCCTGCGCAAATGGTTTGTAGACAACAAAAAAATCATTACCCAGGAAAAATGAAGCCCTTTTCTTTGGGCCAAACAAAAATGAGAAGGGGAAATAAATTTTAATGTTCAATGTAATGGACCCATCCTTTTTGGTTTATCAGTAAAATATTTGGGAATCCCCTTTGACCCAACAGTCGGAGAATTGAAGGGACTGTAGTAAAGAAAGCGAATGCCCGATGAAATTTTGTATAGACAACACAGTGTCTACCTAGAGCTCGCAGGACTCTAGTTCCCTTATACAAGCCATATGATTACGCTTGCTTTCTTGGGACCTGCCTTGACAAAAAACTGAAAGATAGACTGCAAATCACCCAAAAAAAAACGTAAGATTCATCCTGGGGCTGGGACAAAGGGAAAATGAGGCCCGGGAATTACGCAGTTGGATATCTGAATGTTGAAGACAGGTAAAACAATGAAGCAAATAGTTTATAAAATTCTCACAAACAAGTCCAGAATATTTGCTGCAATTTTGTCAAGGGTGGGAACCAAAGCAATCATAGAACTAGGGGGGGAGAGCCAACTTTTTAGTACCCACAGTCATGGCAGGCTTCAAAAACCTTTTATTGTACAGCAATAAAGGAAATGGGAACAACTACCCGCACATGTCAAAGCCAGTCATAGGCGAACCAGTTCAAGAAAATGCCCAAAAGGGGTCTGATGACTGTAGTCGAAGGGGGGGGAATGATTTTTTATTTTTTAGCTAATACGTGAATTTTACCTTATTCCTTGTAATGCACTCGATTGTAAAAGTCTTAATGACCTTGGTGTCGCAGATAGTCTTTTAGTAGGATAAAAAGATTTATCTTCATTGTAAACAATAAGAAAAAAATTTTAACTTTATACTAAATATAAGGTAAAAAGGGCCCCAAAGAATTTAAGTCACTCTTCTGACTTTTTTTGGGTTTTCCAGGTTTTTCTACCATATGCTCTAATATGATAATTCTTGTAACTGTATTTTTGTATTCCGAATAAACTTACTTCTTACTTACTTACTTTCTTTCTTACTTTTAAAACAAATTCACCATCTGAGATCATCCAAGTGGCGGGGATAAAGTGATCAAGGAACCCCTCGGAAAACCTTGGAAGTGCACAAAATGGGCCCACACCTCCGCCCAAAAAAATATTCCATACCACGCTAAATCAATATAAGGCTTTTTTTATCTACACAATTGATCTATTATGATTTAAAAAGCAATATAATAATAGCATAAAACATAAAAAAGTACACCCAAAAAAAATAATAGCATAAATGACCCCCGAGGAAAAAAATTTTTCGATATTTCCCCCGAAGGTGAAGAGAGGGTCCGCCCTCTCTCATCACGAGAGAGAAAACGGATTCAATGGTTAACGTAATAAACACTGTAGGGGCCCCGAAAAGTGTAAAATAAAACGAATTTTTCGGGGAAAAAAATTTTTCCCGGCAGGGGGGTGCGCGCGCTG
>NC_069434.1:2140084-2168079 GCF_026875155.1 Cherax quadricarinatus | reverse complement strand
GAAGGCACAGAAAACAAAAGGAGAGGAAATATGCCCCCGGTGACAAATTTTCAGAGAATTGGGGGGGTTTGCGAGTGGAAGGATACGGCATGTCAGAGTAACTTTCAAGGAAGAATCAGTTCGAACCAGGATTCTGCAAGAGAAAGCAAGACTGAGGGACAAAGAGGGGTACCAGAGAGTATACCTCGACCGTGACAGAACACAAGAAGAAAGGACTACACTGAAAGAGAGGGTACAGAGACGCAAGGAGGAACGAGAAGCAATGAAAATGAGCAGGACCAAGACACAGGAGGAAGGGCAAACACACCCCACAGAATCTCCCACCAAAAGACTCCACCCGCGACATTCCCAACGCAACTGAGCAACCTATACTACAACCCACTCACTGTTTCCCTCTACCACCAACCCCCATATCACAAACCTCACCCCAACAGCTGTCCCTTATGGGCATTCTGACCCCACCCCCATCAACACAAACCCCACCTACACCACAGCCCCATATAGGCCCCCAACAAGGCTCTCGCTCCCCCAACCCCAATATTCTTGCATGACCACAATGATAGAAAAGAAACTAAAGGTTTGGTACACAAACGCGGATGGAATAACGAATAAACATGAGGAGTGGAATGAAAGAATCAGTGAAAAATCCCCAGACATCATAGCAGTCACAGAAACAAAACTTGCTGAGACAATAACAGACACAATCTTCTCAACAGGATATCAGATCCTGAGGAAAGATAGAAGGAGTAGAGGGGGAGGACGGGTTGCACTGCTCATAAAACACCGATGGGGATTTGAGGAAATGGAAGGCATGGACATGATTGGAGAAAGAGACTACATTGTAGGTACAATTCAGTCCGGAGAACATAAAGTAGTCATTGGAGTGATGTATAACCCACCACAGAACTGCAGGAGGCCAAGAGAGGAGCACGAAGAAAACAACAGGGTGATGGTGGACACACTGGCTGAGGTGGCAAGAAGAACTCACTCGAGCAGAGCAAAGTTACTGGTAATGGGCGATTTCAACCACAGGGAGATCGACTGGGAAAACCTGGAGAGCCACATGGGGGTCCCGAAACATGGAGAGCCAAGATGATGGATGTGGTACTTGAAAACCTCATGCATCAACATGTCAGGGACACAACCAGAGAGAGAGGGGAGGATGAGCCAGCAAGACTGGATCTTGTGTTCACCCTGAGCAGTTCAGACATTGAGGACATCACTTACGAGAGGCCCCTTGGAGCTAGCGATCATGTGGTTCTGAGTTTTGACTATATAGTAGAGTTACAAGTGGAGAAGGTAACAGGAACTGAAGGGGACAGGCCAAACTATAAAAGGGGGGACTAACACAGGTATGAGAAACTTCCTGCAGGAGGTTCAGTGGGACAGAGAAATGGTAGGAAAATCAGTAAACGAGATGATGGAATACGTGGCAACAAAGTGCAAGGAGGCAGAGGAAAGTTTTGTTCCCAAGGGAAACAGAAATAATAGGAAGACCAAAACGAGTCCTTGGTTTACCCGAAGGTGTAGGGAGGCAAAAACTAAGTGCAACAGAGAATGGAAAAGGTACAGGAGGCATAGGACCCAGGAAAACAAGGAGATTAGTAGAAGAGCCAGAAACGAGTATGCACAGATAAGGAGGGAGGCCCAGCGACAGTATGAAACGACATAGCATCGAAAGTCAAATCTGACCCGAAAACTGCTGTATAGCCACATTAGGAGGAAGACAACAGTCAAGGACCAGGTGATAAGGCTGAGGAAAGAAGGTGGAGAACTCACAAGAAACGATCAAGAGGTATGTGAGGAGCTCAACACGAGAATTTAAGGAAGTATTTACAGTAGAGACAGGAAGGACTCTGGGGGGACAGAACCAGATGGGACACCAGCAAGGATACACCAACAAGTGTTGGACGACATACATACAGATGAGGAGGAGGTGAAGAAACTGCTAAGGGACATCGATACCTCAAAGGCAATGGGACCAGACAACATCTCCCCGTGGGTCCTTAGAGAGGGAGCAGATATGTTGTGCGTGCCACTTACCACAATCTTCAACACATCCCTGGAAACTGGGCAACTACCTGAGGTATGGAAGACGGCAAATGTAGTTCCCATTTTTAAAAAAGGAGACAGAAAAGAGGCACTAAACTATAGACCTGTGTGTTAGGTAAGACACATATGCAACAGTTAGGTATCTTTATTTCGAAACGTTTCGCCTACACAGTAGGCTTCTTCAGTCGAGTACAGAAAGGTTGATAGAAGCAGAAGATGCTTCAAGACGATGTAATCAGTCCATCACCCTTAAAGTTTTGAGGTGGTCAGTCCCTCAGTCTGGAGAAGAGCATGTGGTAATGCTTTATTTACAGCTAGCAAAGTCAGGGTATTTCTCCAGAATGGTCTGTAATATACCACTGTGGATAAAATACTTTGCCATTTCTTGAACATTTCTGAGTGAGTTGTCTCGAAATTCATTAATTTTATCGCACTCCAGTACATAATGACGCAAGGTGTGACAATAGTCCATCTGGCAAAGTTTACATTTCGTTTGGTCTACATCTGGTGGTGGTGATTTAACCTGCCTAAGATACTTGTAACCCATCCGGAGCCGGGCGGTAGTGACATCCAAGAGTCGGCTTATCTTGTTGGATGCACCATAGACATGTGGCTCCTCCTGCATGATGGAATGATGATAGATGGACTGACTTGTGTCAGTCTCCCTAAGTCTTAAGTCAATAAAGTTCAATTGAAGTTCTTTTCGTATTATTGTTCTCAAAATGCTAACTAACAACCAAATATTGTAATCTACCCCCTCAATGAAAGCATACAGCTTAGCCAATTTATTAGTTCCATCATGCATCTGAAGACCAATGTGAGATGGAATCCACAGCAGCAAGGAAATGAGTGAGCTACTCAAGTCCCAATATGACTCAGTTTTTAGCAGGCCGCTAACCAGACTGAGAGTCGAAGATCAAAATGAATTTTTTATGAGAGAACCACAGAATTTGGTTAACACAAGCCTATCTGATGTTATCATGACGCCAAATGACTTCGAACAGGCGATAAATGACATGTCCCTGCACTCTGCCCCAGGGCCAGACTCATGGAACTCCGTGTTCATCAAGAACTTCAAGAAGACCCTATCACGAGATTTTACCATCCTATGGAGAGGGAGCATGGACACAGGGGTCGTCCCACAGTTACTAAAAACAACAGACATAGCCCCACTCCACAAAGGGGGCAGTAAAGCATTAGCAAAGAACTACAGACCGATAGCACTAACATCCCATATCATAAAAATCTTTGAAAGGGTCCTAAGAAGCAAGATGACCACCCATCTAGAAACCCATCAGTTACACAACCCAAGGCAACATGGGTTTAGAACAGGTCGCTCCTGTCTGTCTCAACTATTGGATCACTACGACAAGGCCCTAGATGTACTAGAAGACAAAAAAATGCATATGTAATATATACAGACTTTGCAAAAGCCTTCGACAAGTGTGACTATGACGTAATAGCGCACAAAATGCGTGCTAAAGGAATAACAGTAAAAGTTGGCAGATGACTCTATAATTTCCTCACAAACAGAACACGAAGAGTAGTAGTCAACAGAGTAAAGTCTGAGGCGGCTACGGTGAAAAGCTCTTTTCCACACGGCACAGTACTCGCTCCCATCTTGTTTCTCATCTCATATCTGACATAGACAAATATGTCAGTCACAGCACCGTGTCTTCCTTTGCAGATGCCACCCGAATCTGCATGACAGTGTCTTCCATTGCAGACACTGCAAGGCTCCAGGCGGACATCAACCAAATCTTTCAGTGGGCTGCAGAAAACAATATGAAGTTCAACGATGAGATATTTCAATTACTCCGATATGGTAAACATGAGGAAATTAAATCTTCATCAGAGTACAAAACAAATTCTGGCCACAAAATAGAGCGAAAAACCAACGTCAAAGACCTGGGAGTGATTATGTCGGAGGATCTCACCTTCAAGGAACATAACATTGTATCAATCGCAGCTGCTAGAAAAATGACTGGATGGATAATGAGAACCTTCAAAACTAGGGATGCCAAGCCCATGATGACACTCTTCAGGTCGCTTGTTCTATCTAGGCTGGAATATTGCTGCACACTAACAGCACCTTTCAAGGCAGGTGAAATTGCTGACCTAGAAAATGTACAGAGAACCTTCATGGCGCACATAACGGAGATAAAACACCTCAATTACTGGGAGCGCTTGAATTTCCTGAACCTGTATTCCCTGGAACGCAGGCGGGAGAGATACATGATTATATACACCTGGAAAATCCTAGAGGGACTAGTACCGAACTTGCACACGAAAATCACTCACAACGAAAGCAAAAGACTTGGCAGACATAAGGGGGATTACCAATAGACCCCTGGCAGTCTTCAAGCTGACACTGGACAAGCACCTAAAGTCGGTACCTGACCACCCGGGCTGTGGCTCGTTCGTTGGATTGCGTGAAGCCAGCAGTAACACCCTGGTGATCGGGGGCTCTGACCCACCATGAGGCCTGGTCACGACGGGCCGCGGGGGCGTTGACCCCCGGAACTCTCTCTAGGTAAACTCCAGGTAAAACAGCATGTGCACTCTGACTCCACTGTCCACAATTCTTACCATACCTGTGTCGGGCTTCTGACACAAGCATGTCACAATTCGTACTTAACGAGTTGAAAGCATTTAGGGATGCCAGAGAATCAGTTACAATCAAGGGGTCAACTTTAGATACATGGACGCATTTGAGTGCAAGGAGTATGGTAAACAGTTTTGTTGATGGGTAGAGGCCCAGTTTTTGATGCGTGCTCCAATTTCTTTTGAGAGCATAAACTCTGTGTGACCAACAGCAGCACTACCAGCTGCACCAGGGGGATGGTAAACAGAACCGTCAGCGTAAATAATTTGCGAGAGTGTGTGCTTTTGTGACTAAGTTATCAATACAGCTAAGGCATCATGTTTGGTTTCAAGACGAAGCTTTGGATGTGATATAAAAGAGTTTTGGGAGGAAAATGGAGGAATGGTAGTTTGGAATGGGGTAATATCCATGAAGCAGGGAAGTGTCTCTGTTGTCTAATTTGATATAGATCATGTAGCTGGTTCATGCGGAGGTCGGTTCCAGTTTTTTCGATCCATTGGAAGGATGTTCCCAGTGCTGAGGAAAGTTTGGAGGGCTTCTGTGCATGGGATTGAATGGGCTAACCTAAGCATATTGATCCCAGTGAGGATATTTCTTTCAGTAACACGATCTTAATGTTTAGAAAATTAAGTTCTTTCCGGCAATTTACAATTTGACAGTACGAGGGCATCTAGGATGACCTCATGTGTTTTGAGTTTTTCCAGCCTCCAAGCTCATCAGACAGAGAGCAAGTAGTGGGAAAGCATAATCGACAAGATTAAATATAAGCAAGGGACATCACAATTTAAAACATTCCCTCCAATACTGGGTGAAACCCAGCCAAAACTTTTGGCGACAGTCGTTAAAAACAGGTGCAAGTAGGTGACCCAAAAGCCTAGATACTGCATTGTTACAATTTAGAAGAGCCAAATCTGCAAAATGGATTGACGAACTGTGCCTCTCTGTCGAGGAAGACGCCTGTAGTATCTTTGTTTTCCCCTGAGATTATTAATCCAGTCCGCCCACGAGGCTAGTACATGATTAAAATGTTTTGGGTGTTGGAGAACTCCGGTGGTGAGATCATATAATAAATCATTAAGAGGGGCTGGCTGGGCATAGCATTAAGGCTTAATAAAAATTGAATAGTGGGACTGAGCACACCCCTGGGGTTCCATTCAAAACTTTAGTTACAATTTATGCCCGGAACAACCACCGACTTTCTGTTGGACATGTAGCTTAATCCTGCGAGAAAAGCCACCTCCACACCCATCTGGAAGTTACATGTCCGTATTAAAAGTCCTTATACCACAGTACTCTACTACCACAAGTACAACTACTACCACAAGTACTATACTACCACAAGTACTACTACTACCACAAGTACTACTACTACAAAAGTACTACTACTACCACAAGTACTACTACTACCACAAGTACTACTACTACCACAAGTACTATACTACCAAAAGTACTACTACTACCACAAGTACTACTACACCACAAGTACTACTACTACCCAAGTACTAACTAACCACAATTACTACTACTACTACTACTTACAACGATTATTTTATGTTTCCACCTCACTTTGCACATATATATACCATCTGCCTTTCTGTTTTTTGTTCGTAACGGCTTAACGAAGCTTCTGGAGAGTGAAACGTTGCTCAATAAAATGTCGTATTAGTCCACACTTACATTTTTCTACTTAAGAAATTAAGTTATATTTTTAGTGAGAAGGTTGAGTGTTTCTTTTGGACCGATCTGTTTGTCAGTTATGTTTTGTGAATACTTTGTAATACCCAGAGGGTGAGTTTTCTGGAATAATGGCAAAAATTAATTAAATCTTATCATATAATCATTTAGATATAATTAGCAATTTTAAATTATATTAAAAATATTTTATCTGATTAAAACAATAATTCGATAAATTTATTTATATAATTATCCTCCTGGATTAAGGAATTATATTATAGACTCTTATGATGCTAATTTCTGTTATTACCCCTCAACATACAAGCCGGATAGAGTTTAAATGTCCTGATGATCGACATCATGCCCAGCCCCTTTTAGGGTTACCTGGAGGTTATTACCTGGAGGTTTTTTCCGGGGATCAACCCCCCGCGGCCCGGTCACGACCCGGCCTCCCGATGGACCAGGGCCTGATCAACTAGGCTGTTACTGCTGGCCGCACGCAGGGCCGACGTACGAGCCACAGCCCGGCTGATGAGCCCGAGCCTTTAGCTCATAAGACTGTCATTCCCATTAGCCCCCTTGGGGCGGGGATGGCAGACCAGAGAGGCCTAGCTTGTGGCTAGGCCTGGGGACAGTTGGTCCCAAAGATGAGGAGGTACTTGTGCCTCCTCCCATGGGAGACTTAGGTCTCAGACACTCCCTAAAGAGGGAGCCAAGGCCGGGCCACCACTTGGAAAAGGCCCGGGCCGGGAGAATACCGGCTAATATTTAATAATAATAATAATAATAATAATAATAATTATCCTGATCAGTTAAACGAACTTTAAAATCAGTTAAAGCGAACTTTTACACCTATAATAATAATGGTATGATGACTGAAGCGTCTCCCTAGAGAGGAAATTAAGACGTCCAATAAAAAATCTTAGCAAGAAAAGCTTTCACACAATAAGTTCTGTACTTCTCCTCACACACTCTTAATTAACCAGTTTTATGGTAATATTCTCACTATTGGGTTATCTTAGTGATGTTGGCAAATGCACCAGCCAACGAAATCTGACTTTTTATCCAGTTCTGTTACCAAATTAGTTGTTTTAAGCTAACCATGATTCGCTATGTACAGATGTTAGGTGTGATGCACTTATATCTATATAAAACATCTAGTATCTAACAGAAATTTCCAAACAATCATACGACCATATTTACATCACAATTTTGAAGTTAATTTACGTATGTTATATATAATTCTGGTGTATGCGTGTCGAGCAGTAGTCGGGAATCTTACTGACCATCTTGTTGTAGTGAAGATCATCAGTCCCTTGAATCATACCTATGTTAAAGTGTAATAAATATTCCTTATGAAAATTTCATGACTGTCCTTATTGTGTATTTGTTAACTATATTCTTCCCTATGGTTCTGTAACACAGCTGTAAGAAATAAATATAGTATAATTAAAATATAAGCCATGTAATATCATGTACCATCACTATTATTATTATTATTAAAGATTAGCCGGTATTCTCCCGGCCCGGGCCTTTTCCAAGTGGTGGCCCGGCCTTGGCTCCCTCTTTAGGGAGTGTCTGAGACCTAAGTCTCCCATGGGAGGAGGCACAAGTACCTCCTCATCTTTGGGACCAACTGTCCCCAGGCCTAGCCACAAGCTAGGCCTCTCTGGTCTGCCATCCCCGCCCCAAGGGGGATAATGGGAATGACAGTCTTATGAGCTAAAGGCTCGGGCTCAGGCACCTACCCTACCCTAGAAGGGTTAGGCATGGTGTCGATCTGTACCATCACTGTATTTACTGAACTGTAACGCAGAACGATTGTAAATCTTTAATTAACTGACAAAAGTATAATAATTTATTTACTTAATAATCAGTATTACTATATTATTATTATTATTATTATTATTATTATTATTATTATTATTATTATTATTATTATTATTATTATTATTATTATTATTATTATTATTATTATTATTATTATTATTATTATTTCTGCAAGAAATGTAAATGATTTACTAGCTTCCCTATCGCTGTACGAGATATCGGTGGTTCCAATATGATTTCACTGGAATATTGTTTAGCTGTAATATTAGGTATAAATAATTTTTATGTCAGATTATTTTTCTAAGTATTAGTATTAATTATGATAATTATTGTGAGAATTAACAAGGTGCATTAAAATAATTTGAGCTAGTGCTAAAGAGTTTTCTAAAGAGCCTGTGTAGAGAGTATGAGATGTGTTCCAACACCGTGGCAGGAGTGTTAGCAACATCAGGAAGAATGTAAACACCATGACAAAAGTGTTAGCAACATCAGGAAGAATGTAAATACAGTGGCGGGAGTGTTAGCAACATCAGGAAGAATGTAAACATCATGGCAGAGCGTGAGCAACATCAGGAAGAATGTAAACACCGTGACAAAAGTGTTAGCAACATGAGAAAGAATGTAAACACCGTGGCAGGAGTGTTAGCAACATCAGGAAGAATGTAAACGTGACAGGAGTGTTAGCAACATGAGAAAGAATGTAAACACCGTGGCAGGAGTGTTAGCAACATCAGGAAGAATGTAAACACCGTGACAAAAGTGTTAGCAACATGAGAAAGAATGTAAACACCGTGGCAGGAGTGTTAGCAACATCAGGAAGAATGTAAACACCATGACAGGAGTGTTAGCAACATCAAGAAGAATGTAAACACAGTGACAGGAATGTTAGCAACATCAAGAAGAATGTAAACACCATGGCAGGAGTGTTAGCAACATCAAGAAGAATGTAAACACAGTGACAGGAGTGTTAGCAACATCAGGAAGAATGCAAACATCATGGCGGAGCGTGAGCAACATCAGGAAGAATGTAAACACCGTGGCAGGAGTGTTAGCAACATCAAGAAGAATGTAAACACAGTGACAGGAGTGTTAGCAACATCAGGAAGAATGCAAACATCATGGCGGAGCGTGAGCAACATCAGGAAGAATGTAAAACACCGTGGCAGGAGTGTTAGCACATCAAGAAAATGTAAACACAGTGGCAGGAGTGTTAGCAACATCAGGAAAAAATTAAAAACACCGTGGCAGGAGTGTGAGCAACACAGGAAGAATTAAACACCGTGGCTGGAGTGTGAGCAACATCAGGAAGAATGTAAATACCGTGGCAGGAGTGTGAGCAACATCAGGAAAAATGTAAACACCGTGACAGGAGTGTTAGCAACATCAGGAAGAATGTAAACACCGTGGCGGGAGTGTGAGCAACAACAGGCAGAATGTAAACACCGTGGCAGGAGTGTTACCAACATCAAGAAAAAATGTAAACAACGTGGCAGGAGTGTTAGCAACATCAGGAAGAGTAAACACCGTGGCGGGAGTGTGAGCAACATCAGGAAGAATGTAAATACCGTGGCAGGAGTGTGAGCAACTTAAGGAAGAATGTAAACACCGTGATGGGAGTGTGAGCAACATCAGAAAGAATGTAAAAACCAGGCGGGAGCGTGAGCAAGAAGAGTGAAAAACACCGTGGTAGGAGTGTGAGAAAAATCAGGAAGAATGTAAACACCGTGACGGGAGTGTGAGCAAAAACGGGAAAAGAATGTAAACACCGTGGCGGAGGAGAGGAGCAAAATCAGGAAGGAATGTAAACACCGTGGGGGGAGCGTGAGCAAGAATTTGTAAACACCGTGGTAGGGTGTGAGCAGCACGAGGAAGAAGTAAACACGTGAGGGGAGTGTGAGCAACATCAGGAAAATGTAAGGACCGTAGCGGGGGCGTGAGCAGCATCGGGAAGATGTAAGAACCGGGGCAGGAATGTGAGCAAAATCAGGAAGAATGTAAACACCGTGGTGGGAGTGTGAGCGAAATCAGGAAGAATGTAAACACCGTGGCAGGAGTGGAGCAAGAAGAGTGTAAATACCGTGGCAGGAGTGTGAGCAACATCAGGAAGAAGGTAAACACCGTGGCGGGAGTGTGAAACAACATCAGGAAGAATGTAAACACCGTGGCAGGAGTGTGAGCAAAATCAGGAAGAATGTAAACACCGTGGTGGGAGTGTGAGCGAAATCAGGAAGAATGTAAACACCGGGTGGAGTGTGAGCAGAAATGAGAAGGAATGTAAAACACCGTGGCGGGAGTTGTGACAACATCGGGAAGAATAAACAGCGTGGCAGAGTGTGACAACATCATGAAGAATATTAAACCCCCGTGGGAGAGTGTGAGCAGCATGATGAAGAATGTAAACACCTTGGGAGATTTGTGAGCAGCATGATGAAGAATGTAAACACCGTGGTGAGAGTGTGAGCAGCATGATGAAGAATGTAAACACCGCGTGAGAGTGTGAGCAGCATGATGAAGAATGTAAACACAGGGGTGTGAGAGTGTGGCAGCATGTAAAGGGAATGTAAACAAATGCTGCGGGAGTTTGTGAGCACATGATGAAGAATGTAAACACCGTGTGAGAGTGTGGCACAAGAGAAGCAAACACCGTGGCGGAGTCAGCAACACAGAAGTTTAAACAGCGTGGCAGGAGTGTGAGCAACATCATGAAGAATATTAACCCCGTGGTGAGAGTGTGAGCAACATCATGAAGAATATTAACCCCGTGGTGAGAGTGTGAGCAGCATGATGAAGAATGTAAACACCGTGGTGAGAGTGTGAGCAGCATGATGAAGAATGTAAACACCGTGGTGAGAGTGTGAGCAGCATGATGAAGAATGTAAACACCGTGGTGAGAGTGTGAGCAGCTGATGAAGAATGAAAAACACCGTGGGTGAGGGGTGAGCAGCATGATGAAGAATGTAAACACCGCGGTGAGAGTGTGAGCAGCATGATGAAGAATATAAACACCGTGGTGAGAGTGTGAGCAGCATGAGAAGGAATGTAAACACCGTGGCGGGAGTGTGAGCAACATCAGGAAGAATATAAACAGCGTGGCAGGAGTGTGAGCAACATCATGAAGAATATTAACCCCGTGGTGAGAGTGTGAGCAGCATGATGAAGAATGTAAACACCGTGGTGAGAGTGTGAGCAGCATGAAGAAGAATGTAAACCCCGTGGTGAGAGTGTGAGCAGCATGATGAAGAATGTAAACAATGCGGCGGGAGTGTGAGCAGCATGAGGAAGAATGTAAACACTGCGGCGGGAGTGTGAGCAGCATGAGGAAGAATGTAAACACCGTGGTGGGAGTGTGAGCAGCATAAGGAAGAATGTAAACACTGCGGCGGGAGTGTGACAGCAGAGGAAGAATGTAAACACCTGGGGGGAGTGTGAGCAGCATGAGGAAGAATGAAAACACTGCGGCGGGAGTGTGAGCAGCTTTGAGGAAGAATGTAAACACCGTGGTGGGTGTGTGAGCACATGGGGAAGAATGTAAAACACCGTGGTGGGAAGTGTGAGCAGCATGAGGAAGATGTAAACACTGCGCGGGAGTGTGAGCAGCATGAGGAAGAATGGTATAAAACCGTGGTGGGTGTGTGAGCCTGCTGAGGAAAGAATGTAAACACTGCGGCGGGTGTGTGTGCAGCTCTGGAGGTAGAAATGTAAACACGTGGTGGGAGTGTGTGCTGCTGGAGGAAGAATGTAAACACCGTGGCGGGAGTGTGAGCAGCATGAGGAAGAATGTAACCACCGTGGTGGGAGTACGTGAGCAGCTTGAGAAGAATGTAAAAACCGTGGCGGGAGTTGTGAGCAGGCATGATGAAGAATGTAAACACCGTGGTGGGAGTAGTGAGCAGCATGTAGGAAGAATGTAAAACTCCGTGGCGGGGGAGTGTGAGCGCATGGATGAAGAAATGTATAACACCGTGGTGGGAGTGTGAGCAGCATGATGAAGAATGTAAACACCGTGGTGGGAGTTGTGAGCAGCATGAGGAAGAATGTAAAACCGTGCGGGTGTGGTGAGCAGCATGGGAAGAATGTAAACACCGTGGCGGGAGTGTGAGAGCATGAGGAAGAATGTAAACACCGTGGCGGGAGTGTGAGCAGCATGAGGAAGAATGTCAACAACCGTGGCGGAGTGTGAGCAGCATGATGAAGAATGTAAACACACGTGGTGGGAGGTGTGAGCAGAATGAGGAAGAATGTAAACACCGTGGCGGGAGTGTGAGCAGCATGAGGAAGAATGTAAACACCGTGGCGGGAGTGTGAGCAGCATGAGGAAGATTGTAAACACCGTGGCGGAGTGTGAGCAGCATGAGGAAGAATGTAAACACTGCGGCGGGAGTGTGAGCCAGAATGAGGAAGAAATGTAAAACACCGTGGCGGGAGTGTAGCAGCACTGAGGAAGAATGTAAACACGGCCCACATCATGTCTTCACTCGCAGGGAACCTTTTTCAAGTAACATTATGGATTATCTTGCTACTAAGCAATGAGTTCATAAGTTGTGTTAATGTGGGTATAAGAGAATCCCAAGTATTTAAGTATTAATGCATGTTTTTGTTGAGGTGCCACTGGAGGATACAGCCTCCAGCCGGTGCTTTTATACTTACCTTGGAATAGGTTTTATTAAATGTTCTGCCTTGTTCCTTACCTTAGTATAAATTAGAGCCAAATATAAAATTAGTGGTTATTCTAAGGTTATGTAAAATGTTTAGTTTATGTATTTCCATGTGACTACTTTCAAGCCTAGCTCTGCCTTTTTTCTGGTCTTTTTAAATCTATTTTTAAATCTGTTTCTCTTTCAGCACTTTTATAGTGATGAAAGGTGAAAAGTGTTTCTATGGTTATTTTTGTCTCTTAATGTCTTTTATATTAATACTAATTCATTAAATATCTGCTACATCATGCTTCACTCATGGTTTTCTTGTATTTACTTTCTACCTCTTAAACATAACGTACTTTTATTACTTTTTGCTTTTTAGTTATACAACTGTCTGTCTCTTTTTCTTTTCACTGTCTATTATCTTATTTTACCTAACCTATGATTTGTTTTTATATTATTTTTCTGTAATTGTTATGTATGTAATTTGTCTGAAATGGTCCATTTTTTTTGTATCATATAAGTGTGTTAAGTTTTGCGTGTTCACTTTGTCTTAGTAAGATCTCTCATTATTTTTTTAAATCATTTTTATTGTAGGTGATGAATTGAGTCTTAGTGTTTGTTAATCATCGTTCCTTCCTTATTCCTGTAAGATCTTTAATTTCTTTTATTAACAAATTTGCTTGTGAGTTTTGTGACTCAAAAAGGGGAATACTCTTGGAATAAATGGTTAATATACCGACACATGGAAAAATATAAACACATATGCAGTATAATGTGATCTTTATTGACTACGTTTCGCCCACACAGTGGGCTTTTTCAAGTCACAAACAGAACTACCTGGGAATACTCTTATTGGGTTTAGCAGCAACCAGGCGCCCCCGTTGCCATACTTATGAATTACTGAGCAACCAACATACACCCAAAGCAACTTAGGGGTTACTAGAGTACTTTGGACAGCATAGTCCTGGAGGCTCATGCAAGGCCTTAAATCTTGAAATTTGAAAGGTCTCTGTGCTAGTTTGAGTATAAGCGAGTTTGTTGGTAGGCTGTAAGTGGGTGGTTAATGATAAACTTCTTTGGAGGCTTCCTTGTTTATTGTTAGTCGTGGTGTGTACACAGGCTTGTGTGTTGTTGCCATGGCCCGGGCAGGGCAATCCACGAGAGAGAGTCTAGGGGTAGGCCTTGTGCTCTTCCTGCTAGGCACGCTGTGTGAGTGGAGAGATGACGGGCAAGGGCAGGCAGGGCTGAAGTGGCAACGCTTATAGGTGGGCAGCACAGCATGGACGCGAAATATGAACAAGCTGGCTGAAGCATGGGCTGTCTGTGCAGACAGTACAGGCTTGTCTACATACGCTCGGCCACCTAACCGCGTGTCGTCCCGACGCGGACAATACTGGTGGTAAAAAGAAACTCGGTTCTCGTAGGAAACAGGGACACAGAACACAAAAATAAAAACATATATATACATATGGACATGGAAAAAAACTTCCTATAGGGAGGAAAGAAAAAACATGTCGGTGTGTGCTAAACATCGTGGTCAAAGGCAGTGAGCGTCGATTGAGCATCCTGCATGTCTTCCTGTGTCTGGACAGATACGGCAACACGGGAGACTCGCTGCTGATGAGCTGTGACGTAACAGGGTACGGTCTCCATCTGGAACGGTGAAGCAGTCATCGTAGGAGTTGCTGCAGGTTTTCACTCAACCTGGTGCACTACATGTGGTGCCCTCGAGTGAGGCGTCGACAAACTCTGCAACTGTGCAGGACTTCTGGCAAGCGACTCAGGAGGACACTTCTCGACTGGTACTGTCACTGGGCTGTCACTTGCCGGCGGCGTGGAGTAGTTGTGGAGCGAGTTTTGGCAGAGTGGACTGTTTTACCCCCCCCCCCCCTTTTTCCCCCTTTTGGCGAAACATCTGGGAGTCGTAAAGCATACTCCAGACTGCAGGAGGGAAGCTAAGCAGTCCAACGTGACTTCTTCGTTGTGCAGGCTGGTCTCACTGAAGCGTCTGTGACACGAGGCTGACACAGTGTGTTCATTCTCTCGGACAGTTGGAGTTATAGCAGAGGTTAGTATAAGCGTCCCCAGACTAGTTTCTCTAAATATTAACTGCACTCTGACGGTTGGAGGTGAAGTGAAACAAAATCTCGATGGGAATCGTAGCAGGTTCGATTCTGCAGAACATCACCGAGCGACGAGCATAAAAGCTTTCTGTACTGAGGGCTCGGTCACTTGGGGTCTGACTTGACATCAGCTGTCAAACGTACTTGGTCACATCGGGTGACTTAGCACGTGGTGCTACTCAGGCTGGCTAGACCTCACCTGGACACACGGAAACTTTCACACCCACGGTATTATGCGGTACAACATGGCTTAACTTTTAGGGAAAATGATACTTTCTGGTGGCATAAAACGGACTAAGACATACTAAAATGTGAGAACACTGACTGAGATGTGAATTAATTATCCACCACGACATATATCTTCTCTCAGTCTTCTCGACAATACTAAATAATTACTGAAACTTCGATGTGACTTATGTGATGTTCAGACGTGATGTCAGCAGCACTGTGATCGTCAGCAGACCATCTCGACGGTGACGTCAGGCACGACATCGTGAGGTGACGTCAGCGACATAGTGACGTCATGAAGTCGGGCACATCGTGGGTGACGTCAATGTGTATGCGTGGCAGCTGATGACAGATGAAGGCCTCGGGAAATCTGGTAACTCACGGGGCTGGTAGATCCACGTGACATCGCCCACACCCAACGTTGTGCGGGATCCACGTGGCGTCGTGTCTACGTGGCATGCTGGTCTATGTGCATTGCTGATCCCACCTAGCTTCGAGTGCCTCGGGCACTCGGATAACACAGTTTCTGGAAATGAATTCACACGGAAAAACAGCAGAAAACACAGCAGAGGGAGGGTGGGCGTGGTGGTGGTGTATGGTAGTGTGGTGGGAGGGCGTGGATGAGTGTAGGGTGAGGGGATCTGGCCTTCCTCTGCCCCCACTCCAAAACAGGAAACACCTGGACGCAGAAATCCAAGAAACTCTTCTTGTTTGTGAAACAGCTGTGCTGAGTGAACAAAACGCAAATCAAGTGACGCTGAAACACATGACTTGAGGAACGCGTGGGACGCTGTAGCGTGGGGTCACTTAAAATTCTCGGAGAATTTGGGAAAATTTCGGGGGACCCTGCTTGTCCCTGTGTTGGAGTAAAAAAGTGCAGACACGAAATCAGGATAACTTTGAGGGGACGGATGTTTTCTTGTGTAGGGTGTGAAGTGAAGGGGACTTCATCCTCCCCTTCCTCTCTCCGGGCAAACAATGCTGTGACCACCATTTCCCCATTTATAAAGAGTTTTTTTGGTGGGCTGTAAGGGGGGGTTTAAATGATAAATTTCTTCGGGGCTTCCTTTTTTATTTTAGTCGTGGTGGGTAAAGGCTTGTGTGTTTTGCCCATTGCCCGGGCAGGGCCACCCCCGGAGAGAGCTTCGGGTGGGCCCTTGTGTCTTCTGTAGGCCGCTGTGTGAGTGAGAGTAGGCAGGGGAGGCAGGCTGAAGTGGCAACCCATAGGTCAGACCGCTGGGGGGCGAAATATGAACAAAGCTGGCGACAGCATGGGCTGTTGGCAGCAGTACAGGCTGTCTCGAAAGGGGAACAAAAGGGGGAAAAAATGGGTTAGGGACGTACTCATTACAATATGATACAGAAGAGAGTTCCTTGAAAGTTGTGGAGTGAGCCAAAATTTTTTACTGTTATAGTCATAGGTGTAGTATCAATTATATCAATTTTTTTTGAATGGGGGAGTTCCCCTTTCCCAAAAAATTTTTGTCAATTTTTTAAAGGGGGAATTTGTGTGGGGAAAAATTTTTTAGAATTTTCTAGACCCTGGATACTTAAGCCTTGGGGTCTTGACCCCAAATTGTCACTTTTTTAATGCCCTTTGGGTCGTGAAACCACGATTTTAATTATTAATGACTTTTGTTTCGTAAACCCCCCAAATTATCATCGAAGTGTTGGGTTTGAGTCATGTACATGTTCGCGGGGACGACCCCCACGACAAAACTGCACTGAGTGTTATCCGTCTGATGGAAGTGTGTTTGGTCCCGTCCCCCATCTTCTAAAGGCGACAAAGGGGCCCTTTTTGTGAATAATGATTCGATAGCTGTTTTTTTTTATTTTTGTTTATGGTTGTCTATGAAGGGGAACTCTTAGGAATATTTTAGCATGGAAGAAAAAAACATTTTATTAGCGGAAAAAAAGGTTGTATGAGTTGATTCCAACACCCAGTTAGGGGGAAAATGTTTTGGTGATCCCGACAAGATGGGAAAAAAAAAAAAAAAAAAAACCTTATGTACAGTTCGAAAATTTATAAAAGGAAACTTTTCGCCAGAGTGGCTTCTTCAGTCTAATGAAGCCACTTTTCGTCCTGAAGAAGTCATCGTGGCGAAACGTTTCCTTTAATAAAAGTCCTGAACTGTAATAAGTGTCTTTTCCCACATCCGTTATCCTGTAGATTTTCCCCCATTGGCTTTAGGTTCAATTGAAGCTTAAGCAGGATGTGACAGTGGGGGGGAACTGTTCACGTTCTCGTAATGTTTAAAAATCTAGTATTATTGCTTGCGTGGGGTCAGATGTTTTACCCATAGAAGGAAAAAAAACGAGCCATGAAAGCTCCTGTTCATTAATTTTTTAAGATTCCTTCTCCCTCATTCGGAACTTGAGGTTTATCAATGATAAGTTAAAGTAAATTTTTTCCCGTTTGCGGGAGAAATGAGGTGAGGGTCCTCTGATGTGACCTCACAAAGGGTGCTTCATACTCCCCAGACAATGGTTTGTCTCCAGCTATAATTACCGATGAATGAAGGAAAAATAATGCACCAAAGAGGGAAAAGTTATTTTTTTTCAGGAATATCACAGCGCAAAAAGTAGTGATGAATGTTGTCTCATTAATAAAAGGTTTTAGCAATATTAAATTGATAAAAAACGAAAAAAACTTATGGGAATTTTTTAAAAAAATTTTCTTTTTTTTTTCTTTTCATAAATTTTTATTTATTTCTTCTCTTTATTTTCACCTTTTTATTTTCACTGAAAATTTCATTTTAGGGGGTTCCCGAATCTTTTTCTTCCTTTAAAAAACCTCAACACAAAACCCCTTTCGGTTTTTCCCCGTGTGTTGCACTGTAACTATGGAAAGGGTTTTGCGTGTGTTGACTTAACTAGGGCAAGGTTCATCAGTGGGTGCACTGTAAAAGGGGAAGGTTCGCGTGTGGTGCCTGTAACTATCCCAAAGGTCTGCGTGTGGTGCATAAAACTAGGCAAGGTTCATGCGGTGGTGCCTGTAATATGGCAAGGTTATGGTTGGTGCACTGTAACTAGGGCAAGGTTCATGCGTGTGGTGCACTGTAACTATGGCAAGGTTCATGCAGTGTTTTGCCTGTAACTAGGGAAGGTTCATGCAGGTGTTGCACGAAAATATGGCAAGGTTTTGCAGTGTGTTGCATGTAACTATGGCAAGGTTATGCAGTGGGGTGCATTTAAAAATTTGGCAAGGTTATGCGTGGTTGCACTGTAACTATGGAAAGGGTTCATGCAGGTGTTGCCTGTAACTATGGCAAGGTTCATGCAGTGTGGTGCCGAAAACTAGGGAAAGGGTTCATGCGTGTGTGCATGTAAAATGGAAAGGTTCATGCAGTGTGTTGCACTGTAATTTGGGCAAGTTCATGGTGTGGTGCCTGTAACTAGGGCAAGGTTCATGCAGTGTGGTGCATGTAACTATGAAAAGGTTTCTGCGTGTTTTGCACTGTAACTATGGAAAGGGTTTTCATGCAGTGTGTTGCACTGAAAATTGGAAAGGGTTCATGCAGTTGGTGCACTGTAACTATGGCAAGGTTCATGCGTGTGGTGCATGAAATTGGCAAGGTTATGAGTGTGGTGACTGAAAAATAGGGAAAGGGTTTATGCGTGTGTTGCACTGAAACTTGGCAAGGTTCATGAGTGTGGTGCATGTAAACTATGCAAGGTTCTGCAGTGTTTTTGCCTGTAATTTGGGCAAGGTTCTGCAGTGGGTGCACTGTAACTAGGGCAAGGTTAAGCGGTGTTGACTGTAATTTGGGAAGGTTCATGCAGTGGTTGACTGAAAATATGGAAAGGTTCATGAGTGTGGTGCCCCTGTAACTAGGAAAGGGTTTCATGCAGTGTTTGCACTGTAACTATGAAAGTTTCATGCAGTGTGGTGAACGTAACTATGGAAAGGTTCAGGCAGTGTGGTGCACTGTAATTGGCAAGGTTCATGCAGGGGTTTGCACTGAAACTATGAAAAGTTCGCAGTGTGGTGCACTGAAATTGGAAAGGTTCATGCAGTGTGGGCACGTAAACTATGACAAGATTATGCAGTGTGGTGACGAAACTTTGCAAGGTTCATGCGTGTGTTGCATTGAAATTGGCAAGGTTCATCAGTGGGGCACGTAACTAGGGCAGGTTCTTTGCGTGTGGTGCACGGGAACTAGGGAAAAGGTTTTTGCAGTGTGGTGACTGTAATTTGGGCAAGGTTTGCAGTGGGGTGATGTAATTAGGGAGGTTCATGCAGTGGTTGCACTGTCTATAAAAGGTTCTTGCGTGTGTTGCACTGTAATTTATGGAAGGGGTTATGCAGTGTGTTGCACGTAACTTGGAAAGGTTCAGCAGTGTGGGCACTGAACTATGGAAAGGTTAGGGTGTTGCACTAAAAATATGGCAAGGTTCATGCAGTGTGTTGACTGTAACTAGGGGCAAGGTTCATGCGGTGGTGCACTGTAACTTTTGGCAAGGTTCATGCGTGTGGTGCATGAAATAGGGAAAGGTTTCTGCAGTGTGGTCCTGTAACTATGGCAAGGGTTTTTGCGTGTGGGCATGTAACTATGGCAAGGTTATGCATTTGGTTGCACTGTAACTTGGCAAGGTTCTGCGTGTGTTGCATGTAATAGGGGAAGGTTCATGCGTGTGTTGCACTGTAACATGGCAGGTTCATGCGTGGGTGCCTGTAACTATGGAAGGTTCTGCAGTGCGGGCACTGTAAAATGGCAAGGTTCATGCAGTGTGGCCTGAATTGGCAAGGTTCATGCAGTTGGTGACTAAAACTATGGAAGGTTTTGCAGTGTGTTGCATGTAAACTTGGAAAGGTTTTCATGCAGTGGTGCATGTAACTGTGGCAAGGTTCATGCAGGCGGTGCACTGTAACTATGGAAAATTTCTTGCGTGTGGTGCACTGAACTTTGGAAAAGGTTTCATGCAGTGTGGTGCATTGAAAAAACTATGGAAAGATTATGCGTGTGGTGCCTGAAAACTAGGGAAAGGGTTTATGCGTGTGGGCATTGAAACTAGGGCAAGATTCTTTGAGTGTGGTGCACTGTAACTTGGCAAGGTTCATGCAGTTGGTGCATTGTAACTAGGGCAAGATTCATGCTTTTGTGGTCCCTTGTTACTTGGCAAGGTTCTGTTGTGGTGCACTGTAACTATGGAAAGGTTCATGCAGTGTGGTGCACTGAAATTTGGGAAAGGTTCTTTGCAGTGTGGTGCACTGAAAAATGGGGCAAGGTTCATGCAGTGTGGTGCACTGAAAATTTTGGAAAGGTTCGAGTGTGGTGCTTGTAACTATGGCAAGTTCATGCGTTTGGTGCACTGAAATATGGAAAGGGGTTTGCAGTGTGGTGAAATTAAAAACTAGGGAAAAGGTTCATGCAGTGTTTTGCACTGTAATTGGAAAGGGTTATGCAGTGTGGTGCCTGTAACTTTGGCAGGTTATCAGGTGTCCCTGTAACTATGAAAAGGTTATGCAGTGTGTTCCCCTGAAACTATGGCGGTTCATGCGTGTGTTGCACTGAATTGGCAAGGTTCTGCAGTGTGTTCCAAATGTAACTATGGCAAGGTTCATCAGTGGGGTGCCTGTAACTAGGAAAGGGTTTATGCGTGTGTTGACTGTAACTATGGCAAGGTTCTGCGGGTTTTGCACTGAAAATTTATGGCAAGGTTCTGCAGTGTGGGCACTGTAACTATGGCAAGGTTCAGCGTGGGGTGCACTGTCCTATGGAAAGGTTCTTGCAGGGGGGCCCTGAAAAACTTTGGAAAGGGTTTCATGCATTTGTGGTGCACGAAAATATGGCAGGTTCATGCAGTGTGTTGCACTGAAAATAGGGAAAGGTTTGCGTGTGTTGCACTGTAACTTGGCAAGGTTTTGCAGTGGTGCCTGAAAATATGGAAGGTTCATGCAGTTGGTGCACTGTAACTAGGGCAAGGTTCATGCAGTGGGGTGACTGTAATATGGCAAGGTTATGCGTGTAGTGCACTGTAATGTGGCAAGGTTCATGCAGTGTGGGCACTGTACCTTGGCAAGGTTCTGCGTGTGTTGCACTGAAACTATGGAGGTTATGCGTGTAGTGCATAAAACTGTGGCAAGGTTCATGCGTGCGGGCCTGACTATGGAAATTTCATGAAGTGTGGTGCATTTAAACTAGGAAAGGTTCATGCGTGTGGTGATTTAATATGGAAAGATTATGCAGTGTGGTGACTGTAACTATGGCAAGGTTCATGCGTGTGGTGCTTTTAATAGGGAAAGATTCATGCAGTTGGTGCACTGTAACTATGGAAGGTTCATCAGTGTGGGCTTGTAATTGGGCAAGATTCATGCATTGTGGGGGCACTTTTTCTATGGAAAAGGTTTCATGTTTGTGGTGCACTGTAACTATGGCAATTTCATGCAGGTGGTGCACTGTAATATGGAAGGGTTCTGCAGTGTGGTGCACGTAACTATGGCAAGGTTCATGCAGGGGGGTCACGTAACTAGGGAAAGGTTCATCTGTGGTGATTGAATTTGGGAAAAGATTCATGCGTTGGTGCATTTAAAAATATGGAAGGTTATGCAGTGTGGTGCACTGAAAATATGGCAATTTTCATGCGTGTGTTGCATGTAATTGGCGGTTCTGCAGTGTGGTGCACTGAACTTGGCAAGGTTATGGTGCGTGCCTGTAACTTGAAAAGGGTTCTGCAGTGTGTTGACTTAACTATGGCAAGGTTATGCAGGGGTGCACTTTTCTTGGCGGGTTTATGCGTGTGGGCACTGTAACTATGAAAAGGTTCATGCAGTGTGGTGCCAGTAATAGGGAAAAGGTTCATGCGTGTGGTCCCTGTAACTATGGAAAGGTTCATGCAGTGTGGTGCACAGTACTATGACAGGTTTTCATCAGTGTGGTGCACTGTAATATGGCAAGGTTATGCAGTGTGGTGCACTGAAAACTATGACAAGGTTTGGGTGGTGCACTGTACTAGGCAAGGTTATGCAGTGTGTTCCCACTGTAACTATGGAAAAGGTTTTAGTGTGTTGCACTGTAATTTTGGCAAGGTTCATGCAGTGTGGTGCACTGAAAAATATGGCAAGTTATGCAGTGTGGTACCTGTAACTATGGCAAGGTTCATGGTGGGGTTTGCACTGTAATAGGGAAAAGGTTCTGCCACTCTGGTAGAGGGTTCAATGGTCACTTTTTTTAAACCTTTTTCGGTTTTTTTTTCTCGCGATTCGAAAAAATTTTCTATGTTGTTTGGGAAGTTCCGTTGTTGGGTGTTTAGTAGAAATTTTCCAATTGGCGGAATGTAAAGGTGTAAATTTTGTCATTTTTATTGAAAAATTGAGATGCAAAGTTTGCATGTTTAAGGTCGTGTTTGCATGTTAAAACGTGTCGTGTTTCGTTATAACGTGCAGTGTTTGCATGTTATAACGTGTCGTGTTTGATGTTAAAAAGTGTCAGTGTTTGCATGTTATAAGTGCCGTGTTTGCATTTTAAAAAGTGTCAGTTTTCTTCAATTTTTGTTGAGACTTAGTGTTGAGTGATAATTGCAATAGAAAATTAGTCCTCTTTAAATTTCCCTTGGGCATTCTTTTAAAGAAGGGGGACCCGGATTTGGGGTACAAAGAATGTCTTTAAAATTAACGAAGTAAGGGGGTGGGCTTATTAAATACGGGGAAGCTTGTTTGGGTCATTGAGTACAATGTGTGGGCTTATGGGATACAAGGAATTTTTTCTTGATTATCAGTTTTTGAGTTGTTGGATATTTTTTATTTTTAAGAAACAATGTATGTAAATGTATTATTATTCAAAGGGTTCTTTTATTTTGGAAACTGCTGAGTCGAAGGACAGACATTATTCTTTGCCAGGGCTTGATAGATTTTTTTTTTCTCACCAGCCGGGGTAGCTGCCCACCCACCAAAATACCAACACTGTCGGTAAATCAAGCATCACAGTGTTGCAGTAAATCAAAATTAAACAAAGTGTTTAAGCATTTGAAATCTTTCTCGTTGTTCACCGCGTGTTTCAGCAAATTTTTTCTACCAACATTCAAATCAAACTGGAATTTATTTATACCAAAAAAACACAAAGAAAGTTTTCCCCTTTATTAAGAACAAAAAAGAACAATGCATGACTGGAACAATGGTTTTTGTGGAACAATAGTATGACTGGAAAATAGTAGACTAGAACAATAGCAGACTGGAACAAAAATTTTTTGATGGAAAATAGCATGCCGGAACAATGCATGACTGGAACAATAGTATGACTGGAACAAAGTTGACTGGAACAATAGTATGACTGGAACAATAGTTGACTGGAAAAAGTATGACTGGGCAATAGTATGATGGAACCTAGTTGATGGAACAATAGTATGAAGAAAATGCATGATGGAAAAATAGTATGATGGAACAAAGCATGCCCCGGACAATGTATGACTGGAACAAAGTTGACTGGAAAAAAATAGTATGACTGGAACAATAGCATGACTGGAACAATGCATGATGGAACAATAGCATGACTGGAACAATAGTTGACGGAACAAAGTATGACTGGAACAAAGTATGACTGGAACAATAGCATGACTGGAAAAAATAGTGCTGGAAAAATAGCATGCCCGGAACAATAGTATGATGGAACAATAGTATGCTGGGAAAAATAGTATGGGCTAGAACAATAATGATGGAACATAGATGTGGAACAAAAGATGCTGGAACAATGTTGACTGGGAAAAATAGTATGACTGGAAAAAATAGTTGACTGGAACAATGCATGCTGGAACAATAGCTGATGGAAAAAATAGTTGCTAGAACAATGCATGACTGGAACAATAGTATGATGGAACAATAGCAGCCCCGGAAATGTATGACTGGAACAATTGTATGATAGAAAAATGAGCTGGAACAATAGTATGATGGAACAAAAGCATGCTGGAAAAATAGTTGATGGAACAATAGTATGACTGGAACAAAAGTAAAGACTGGAACAAAAGCTGCTGGAAAAATAGCTTTTGGAACAATAGTTGACTGGAAAATATTTTGACTGGAACAAAAGCATGCTGGAACTAGTATGACTGGAACAATAGTATGATGGAAAAAGTATGAGTGGAACAATGTATGACTGGGAAAAATAGCATGACTGGACAATAGTATGACTGGAACAAAAGTATGACGGAAATAGATGACTGGAACAATAGCTGATGGAAAATAGATGATGGAACAAAAGCTGACTGGAACAATAGTTGACTGGAAAAAATAGTTGACTGGAAAAATAGTATGTGGAAAAAATAGTTGACTGAAAAAATAGCTGACTGGAAAAAAAGATGACTGGAACAATAACAAATAAATCCAAAAAGGGAAAAACCCATGAGACGTTTCGGTCCAATTGGAAAATTAATTAGACACACGTAATTAAAAAGGGGAAAGGAAGTCAGTTTTATAGAGAGGGGGGGATGACCCTTCCCACAGTTTTTGTGTGACTAGTTTAAAAATCCAAATCGGAGCGAAAAAAGTCCCTTAAATATCATTTTTTGCTTGTGCGGATTTTTTGTTAATGCCAATGTTTCCCATACGGGGGGGGCTAGCAGTGCTTGTACCCTGGCATGGATCTGCCCAATTTGCAGTTTTTTCAACGTGATTGACTATTCAATAAAATTAATGATTTTATCATCAACGAGAATTTTTGTCAGAAAATTGATTGGTTGTGGTGCCCCCCCCAAAAAGAATTTTACCCCAAAATTAAATTGAAACCCGGGGGTTTTTGTGGTCATCCTCTTCCCCGCCTATTTCCTTACTCATGACATCCTTTTGTAAACACAAATTTATAGTATAGAAAAATTTCAGGGCAGTTAAAAAAAAGAAGTGAGAGAGATGAGAGGTCTCAAAATTTTTGGACGTTTGAATAAAACGAATCAGAAACTTATTCAGATTCAAAACTTACATAGGATGATGTTGTATTGAGGGATGTCCTCAAAATTTCCAGTCCATTTCTTCGATCTCTGCTGGAGTTTTACTGGGAAAAAGATCCGGGGGTCAACGCCCCCCGGCCCCGGTCTGGACCGGCCTCCTGGTGGATCGAGCTGATCAACCCGGTGTTACTGCTGGCTAAACGCAAACCAATGTACGGCCACGCCGGCAGGTCAGGAACGACTTTAGGGGCTTTTCCGTGCCAGTTTGAAGACTGCGGGGTCTGTTGTAAACCCCCTTTGTGTGTGGGGAAACAGTTTTAAAAAGTCTCGAGCCCCTTTAAAATTATTGTTTGTCTCTTAAAGTGTAGTGATTCCCCGCTTTTCATTTGCGGGATGTTGCATCGTCTGAAAGTCTTTTTGCTTTTGTGTGAGTGTTTTTTGTGTGCAAAGTTTGGGACTGTCCCTCTGGATTTTCCTGTTTATAATCATGTTCTCTCCCCCCTGCGTTCCAGGGATCAGGTTTTGGAACCTAAGGCCCAGTAATTGAGGTGTTTTATCTCCGTTTTTGCGTGCCTGAAGGTTCTCTGTACTTTTTTCGTTTCCCCCCCTTTTTTAAAGGGCTGGGGGTTTTCCCCCTTTTGGGGGTCACATTTCCCCCTGTTTTTAAAAGGTTTTTATTCCGCATTTTTTTTGCAAGGGTTGAAAAAGTTTTGGCTTTTAAGGGAAATCCCCTTTGCTTCCCCCGGTTTTTAGGTTTTTCCTCTATTTTTTGGCAGAATTTTTTTGGATTGTAAATTTATTCCTTGGAAAGGAGTTTGAAAATTTTCACTTTCCCAGGTTTCTTTGACGGTTTTGTCGCTTTAAATTTTTGGGGCCAAATTTGTTTTACTCTGATTTTTTTTTCCTGTGTTTTTAGGGAAATTGGTTTTCCATGTGGGGGAAAAACCATTTTTCCTTTTTCCGGGTTTGTTGGTTTTCATGGGTAAAATTTTTCGGGCCCTTTCAAAGTTTTATTTAATGTTTTTTTTTGTCTTTCTGTTTCTTTTCGCCCCCTTTTGGAGTGGGGGTTCTGTTGAAACAACGGGGCGACCCCGTTCCATGTTTTCCCTGGATGGGAAAGGGTTCTGATTGGGGTTTTGGTTCTTAGAAACCCAAATTATGATTGGGGAGAGTGCTTTGGGTGTATTTTTTGACTGCCCCTTTGGGTGGGTAAAAGGATGGTTGTGTTAACCAAATTCTGTGGCTCTCCCATAAAAAATTCTTTTGATCTTTGACTTCAGTTGGTTAGCGGCTTGCTAAAATGAGTTCATATTGGGACTTGAGTAGCTACTCATTTCCTTCGTGTCTCTGTGTAGGGCCCCATCTTTTTTTAAGTAGGGGCCCAGTACTGGACGTTGTTCTCGACTTTGATTTAGCATAGGAGAAGAAATATTTTGGGGTTTCTTTCGATTTTATTTATGGCTTTTAGTTCTTACCGCGATTCCTGACTCCTATAAGATTCCTTTGCTTAAGTTCGATGCTTGCTATTTCTCTGACCAGTGTCTCCCTACGCATTTCAGTATATTGACCTCTTTTAGCCGCTCTGTTATTCTTTTCCGTCTCCTGTAAAGGGAGCGCCTGTCTCTTTCTATTTTACTTACTCCTCCTTTTTTCTTAGAGGAATAAGCCTTGTGCACACATCGAGTGCCACCAATTTAAATCTTTTTCTGGGCATAAGTTGGGGTCTGTGTTGCTTAGTATATCTTCCCAGCTTATATCGGTTAGGACTTGGTTTACTTGGTCCCACTTTATGTTTTGTTTGTGACTAGTCTCATTTTGTGGGTCTGGGGCTCCGCGCATACATGTTGAACCTCAATTAGGGTTGTGATCTGAGTATATTGTTTTTGATATGGTGACATTTCTTATCAGATCATCATTGTTAGTGATGATGAGGTCTAGTGTATTCTCAGTCTAGTAGGCTCTATTATTTGCTGGTTTAATTGAATTTTGTGCAGGAGATTTAAAAGCTGCCTCCTGGTGTTATTACTGAAACAATATTATTTGCTAATTTCCTCCATTTTAGGTGCTTAAGTTGAAATCCCCCAGGAGCAAGATGTTGGGTGCAGGAGCTGGAAGATTTTCCAAGACAGTGGTCAATTTTTAACAGCTGTTCCTGGAATTGCTGGGATGTTGCATCCGGAGGCTTGTAGACTACCACAATGACTAGGTTTTGGTTCTCGATCTTTACTGCTAAAACTTTCACTAATATTTGAGGCTTTAAGCAGTTCTGTGCAAACAAGTGACTCTGCAATGTACATGCCAACCCTCCTTTTGCCTGTTCACTCTGTCACATCTGTATAGGTTGTAAATGGGATCCATATTTCGTTGTCCAGTGATCCTTTATGTGGGTCTCAGTGAAAGCCGCGAACATTGCCTTTTGCACTCTGCAAGCAGTCCACGGATGAAAGGTATTTTGATGTTCGTTGCTGGCTATAGACCCTGTATATTTGCAAAGAAGAATGTCCCTCGGACTGGTGGGGGTTTTTGTTGGTACTGGGGAGGGATTTTTTTCCGGCATTAGTATCCGTATTGTTGGTTTGGACAAAAACCATGATTGAAATAATTCACAAATTACCCAATCTTATGATGATGTCCCCAGTCCGTCCTTGATGATTGTTGAGTCACGACTGGGGACTTGACAATGTTCCAGTATTGACCCAAAAAATTGTCATAGGTTTTCTCGTGTCTCTGACTCATCAACAAAGACTCTCATATCTTTAACATTACAACAAGAAAGGCAAACGTGGTCTCCTGACTGAAAAGTAGTCTGTTGACTGAACGTGGTCTGCTGACTGACGTGGTCTGCTGACTGAACGTGGTCTGCTGACTGAACGTGGTTTGCTGAACTGAACGTGGGTCTGCTGACTGAACGTGGTCTACTGACTGAACGTGATATGGTGACTGAACGTGGATAACTGACTGACTGGC
>NC_069434.1:2113313-2139584 GCF_026875155.1 Cherax quadricarinatus | reverse complement strand
GTCTAGTTTATTAGTTAATTAAATGGTTGTGTGAATTGCGATGTTGTACACAGGCATTCCTTGTATCGTCAGTCCTGCTTGCGTACTGGTGTTCTGAAATACGTGTTTGGAGGTCTCTTGATGTTTCGCCCACGTATAATTTGTTGCAGTCATTACAAGGATTATGTATACCCCTGCAGAGGAAGGAAGCTTCTCCTGTCTATTATTGGTAATGTCCTTGATGGTCGTGGTTGTGGAGGTAGATACTTGGAATGATGTATTGGAAAAGATGTTGGAAACATGTTTGGCAATGGAGTTGGTGGGGAGGACTATGTATCTCTTCTCGGCAGTGTCTTCTCTGGGTGTGTTGAAGACGTTTAATGCCCGCCGTCTGGAGTCTCTGATGAAGTGACGAGGATAGTGGAGTTTAGAAAATACTTGTTCAATTATAGTGCATTCTTCCTCAAAGAACTCATTGCTGCAGATTCTGAGTGCACGTAGGAAGAAGCCTATAATTACACCACGTTTAGTTTTGGTGTCGTGGTGAGAGTAGAAGTGGAGAAGATCGTTTTGGTTGGTTGGTTTTCGATAGACTTTAAAACGAAGTTCATGGTCAGTTTTGCAGAGAAGAACATCAAGGAAAGGAAGAGTGTTGTCGACTTCTTCTTCAAGTGTGAACTGGATTGAGGGCTCGACCTGGTTGAGCTTGTCTTGGAGAGCTTGAACGTTGAAGCGCCTGGGAGTTATAAGGAGAATGTCGTCAAAATAACGATGCCAGGTGACATTCGAAGGAATAATGGTCGTAAAGCGAAGAATTTATTCCATTGTGCATTCTGAAACTGAGCGTGGAAAGGGAGTGCAGAACGTGTCGATTTTTTCTTAGAAGAACGAGAAGGTGGAGAAGTATCATCAGCAAGTAATTGTCGTTGGCGTTTAGGAGTGGGACGAGAGTTGGTCCAACGTGGAATGGGCCGGCGATTCGAAAATTGCCGCACCGTAGAGGGAGAGGCCAGAAGCATAGTCAAAGAAGAGCGGAGGTCAGATAAATCGAAGGAATCAGTCGAGACCTCAGTACCTGAAGCAGGTGAGGAAACAGCACCGGCAAGAGGTACAGAGGCATTAGGAGTGTCCGAAGAGTGGTCCAAAGATAAGAAGGGGGTGCGGTATCAAGAAGGTGCCCGGAGGTAGCAGGTTCATGGACTAGGGCTTCCATGGTTAGGTTACTTCTTTCTTTTTGTTTTTAAGAAAAAAAAAGAAAGAAGAAAATAAAATAAAATAAAAATAGAATAAAAAAAAGGGGGACTGGGGAGGGATAGTTCCTAGGAGGAATGAGAGGGCCAGAAATCTCCCTCTGTGCCCAAGAGGACCTCAGCACCGCAAGTAGTGCAGATGCAGCATGGAACCCATGCCATACCCTACCCATCATGCCAGTAAACCAGCAATCCGGGATAGCAACCTCACATCTGCCGAGCTACCTCGGTGGACAAAAAATAGGGAGCCAGATATCTGCCACAAAGCATACCTCCTTTGGCCACCAGCCCTGGAATACGAAAGGCAGCCTCCAGAGACACACCCATCGCCTGAAAGATACCCAAAGCCACTCCCCAGGAGACCAGAGATGGATTGGGACATCCCCAGGTGATCCAGATTCCACGACAAACTACACCACCACCAAGAACCTCACCTCAATGGGATAGACCCCAGTACCTTTTCCCCTACCCAGGAACTAGCGTGCCTGTGGGAAAAAAAAATGAGGAAGGGTAATGGGGAGGGGTTGGGAGGAGGAGGAAAAGAAAAAGGTAGGATGGGATAAGGGAGGGGGGATTGGGGGGTAATTAGGCTATGTCTGAGGAAGGCGACCAACAGGTCTAATTCCTCAGACCAAGAGCCTCTTCACCATGCCAAGGAGCCCCTCTTGAAGAGGACATTTCTCACAAACCCACTCTCCAGATACCACCTTTTGTCACAGCATCTTTTGTACCCCTTTCCCCCCACCTAAACACTCCTACTTCCTTTCTCTTCGCAGTAATCTCTCCCTACAGTCCATCTTCCCTCATTGCATCTCCCTGGCCATATCCTGTAGCTCCCAACATACCTTTTCCCCAGCCTATAGGTACACATACCCACTCTCTCCACCATATGGTTTCCTACACATCCTTTTCCGATCATGCACCTCCCTCCATTACCCCTTCTCTACACCCAGCAGCTTCCAAATAAACCTCTCTTCATCCCCCAAACAGCTCCCAACACACCCTTTCCATACTTTTCAGCTTTCCACACTACCTCTACCTACCATATAACTCCCCACACCCCCATCTCCATCATGATCTTCACTATGCAGCTTCCAATATCCCCAAATGCTCCCCACACCCCCTAATGTGATTCTTTATACTCCTCTCCCTATCCTGTCGAGAAATTACTTCCAACATGGATGGGCAGAGTAATGGGGTTGTGACTCCTTCCCCTTTCCCACAGTACGAGGAAAGGGCAGTTCACATAACATATACTAGCCATCGGATATCGGCGTCCAGACGACCAGTTGTCACGGACGAGCCCAGGTAAGTCCTCTTTTCTCATACACGTCAAGCCATTAACACTAGTGGATAGGATCAGGCATGTTACAGAAATAAGGACGTAGCCTGTCATGACGTTGTAATGGGTGCCCATACCAAGTAAATCACGTGATCTTACCAGGTATCCCCTGTTCTTACCAAGGCATGTGGTAACCCTTGTTACATCCGTCTCGCTCCAGCTACGTGAGACATAGGACAATCGCCTCTAAGAAAATTCTACAGGGTGCAGCTCCTCTGGTCTTTAGGGTGTCAACATTTATGATAAGCGAAAACTATTATTCTTACAAACATTCACCCAAAGTCCTAAACTGGCATTTGATTCTAAAGTATCCACATCCCAATTCCTCCCCCCCCCCCCGTCATAATCTTCAGGTCCCTCTCACTACCCATCTAAACTTCTATTCCCCCACTCCCCTTTCTCTCATCTGCAGTTCCTCTCCTCACATTCTCCACCATTTTTTTTTTTCATTTCCCACTTTCCCTCTTCCCAGATGTTAGCTCTCCTCATACCTTCTCTCCCCACCCTGATACTCAGAATATACTCTCCCCACCTTGCAGCCTCTCACTCACACTCTCATATGCTACTTCTCCTCTGCTCATTTCTCTCACTTCGTACTGCTTCCCACATTCTATTCTTCATCTCCCCACAACCTCTCTCAACACACTGCTTCACCTCACCACCATATTCTACAATGTTTCGTGAATCTCCCATATCCACCCATGCCTTTATAGTATTAGCTTCTCTCTCACCACTGCTCCCTATGTTGCAGCTCTACTTACACCTCATCTTTCCACTCTGCAGTGCCCCTTTCCATTCCCCTCTCCCCACATTGTACCTCCTGACACCCATACTCCCTCTCCCCACATTGTACCTCCTGACACCCATACTCCCTCTCCCCACATTGTAACCTCCTGACACCCATACTCCCTCTCCCCCACATTGTACCTCCTGACACCCATACTCCCCTCTCCCCACATTGTACCTCCTGACACCCATACTCCCTCTCCCCACATTGTACCTCCTGACACCCATACTCCCTCTCCCCACATTGTACCTCCTGACACCCATACTCCCTCTCCCCACATTGTACCTCCTGACACCCATACTCCCTTTCCCCACATTGTACCTCCTGACACCTACACTCCCTCTCCCCACATTGTACCTCCTGACACCCACATTCCCTCTCCCCACATTGTACCTCCTGACACCCACACTCCCTCTCCCCACATTGTACCTCCTGACACCCACACTCCCTCTCACCACATTGTACCTCCTGACACCCACACTCCCTCTCCCTACATTGTACCTCCTGACACCCACACTCCCACTCCCCATATTGTACCTCCTGACACCCACACTCCCTCTCCCCACATTGTACCTCCTGACACCCACACTCCCTCTCCCCACATTGTACCTCCTGACCCCTACACTCCCTTTCCCCACATTGTACCCCCTGACACCCACACTCCCTCTTCCCCCCATTGTACCTCCTGACACCCACACTCCCTCTCCCCCACATTGTACCTCCTGACACCTACACTCCCTTTCCCCACATTGTACCTCCTGACACCCACACTCCCTCTCCCCACATTGTACCTCCTGACACCCACATTCCCTCTCCCCACATTGTACCTCCTGACACCAACACTCCCTCTCCCCACATTGTACCTCCTGACACCAACACTCCCTCTCCCACATTGTACCTCCTGACCCCACACTCCCTCTCCCCACATGTACCTCCTGACACCCACACTCCCATCTCCCCACATTGTACCTCCTGACACCTACACTCCCTCTCCCCACATTGTACCTCCTGACACCCACACTCCCTCTCCCCACATGTACCTCCTGACAACCCACACTCCCTCTCCCCAACATTGTACCTCCTGACACCCACATTCCCTCTCCCCACATTGTACCTCCTGACACCAACACTCCCTCTCCCCACATTGTACCTCCTGACACCCACACTCCCTCTCCCCACATTGTACCTCCTGACACCCACACTCCCTCTCCCCACACTGAGCCTTCTGACACCCCTGACACTCAGTCTCCTCACCATTCAGTTTTCCTGTCAGTACGCCAGTACAATAACAAAAAATATATATGACAACTTTGCTCATGGTTGTTGTGATTAGATTGATTTAAAACAAATACTTCGCTTCACTTGGATGAGTAATTCGGTATAAAGATTATCGACATCAAGAGTTTTATTAATGCTGTTGTTGCCTGTTTACCACCAATTATAGACCTTTTTAATTGCAAATGTAGGCATAAAAACTTCAGATTTATTCTCTGGATACATGTGGATACAGGTTATTGTCTCAGTTAAGTTGTTCATTGTCTCAGTTAAGTTGTTCATTGTCTCAGTTAAGTTGTTCATTGTCTCAGTTAAGTTGTTCATTGTCTCAGTTAAGTTGTTCATTGTCTCAGTTAAGTTGTTCATTGTCTCAGTTAAGTTGTTCATTGTCTCAGTTAAGTTGTTCATTGTCTCAGTTAAGTTGTTCATGGGGTATAATTCATATAATGGCAAAAAGACTCATTTAGGTAACAGAAGTAAAAGTTATTTTTAATCCCACGAAAAATAAGATTAAAATAAACTCTGTGAACATTTCCATGACGCTACGCGGACACATCATCAATACATTACTCTCAGTGATGACCGACCTACCAGGTATCACCCAAAGTTTTTTTTTTTTTAATTCAAAAACACACTACACTGTAAAAATGAAATATTTATAATTAAATTAATTCATAATTTAATTGCTCTTGAACACACACACATACACATATATAATATATATATATATATATATATATATATATATAATATATATATATATGTGTGTGTGTAGTGTGTGTGTGTGTGTGTGTGTGTGTGTGTGTGTGTGTGTATGTGTGTGTGTGTGTGTGTGTGTGTGTGGTGTGTGTGTGTGTGTGTGTGTGTGTGTGTGTGCGTGCGTGTGTGTGTGTATGCAAAACAACCACTGTAAAAGAATAGTGAAATTCCTTGATAATGTGAGAAGTCACGAAAGCGCTTGGAATTTCACTATTCTTCCACAGTGGTAGTTCTGCATATTCTGATATCACCTGTTTACTGTGTTCTTATTGCATTATATATATATATATATATATATATATATATATATATATATATATATATTTATATAATATATAATATATATATAATATATATATATATGTATATATACCCACACACATGTGCCGAATAGGTACACAGTACTTTATCCACAATGCCAAACCTCAGATAAGTATAGGCACCTAGCCGAAGCTAGGCGCACCAGGCTTGTTTTCAGAGTTATTTCATCAAATCCTGCCACGTCCAGTGACCAACGAAAAGGATTTGAAATGCTTAACAATTCGCAAACAGGCGAAAGTATTTACAAACATTATCTACGTCCTGCTGTTCGTCATTCACATTCACATTCATCGGACAAGTGTCGAGCCCTCAAGCTTTGACACGCAACCCTGGTAGCCTGTCAAAATTCGAGATTCACTAATTCACTGAACCATCAATGTCACATACAACATGAGCCTCGTAGCACTAGACATGTCACTCTTGCTGCAGACACATACGTGGCTGTGGCAAAATAAGGACTAATTTCATTCTCCTCTCCGTGGATTACCGCATCTCGAATTTTGACAGGCTACGAGGGTGGCTGTTGAAGGTCAAGGGTTTGAGTCTTGGCCAGTGCAGTTATTAGCTTAAAACCATTTGTTCGTGGATGCATTAATATGTAAATTGCTTTTTTTAACTGGTATTCTAAAGGAGAGGAGAATGACATTATTCCTTAGCTTGCCACAGCCAAGTATGTGTCTGTAACAGGAGTGACATGTCCAGTGTTACTAGGCACTTGTGTGTGACATTGAAAGTCCAGTGGATTAGGGCATCGCACATTTTGACAGGCTACCAGGGGAACCCGTTAAAGCGATTTTAGCTTAAATAGCAATACTCTTCTTGCCGAATAAGGCAAGCGAGAATTTATGTATGCAATAATTTTGCAAAAAATCATTCGGAACCTCAAGTTCCAAACCGCAGGTGACCACTGAGGTAAGTGGTCACCTGCGGTCATACCTGCCTAAGCTCTTGGGAGTTAGCGTGGGCTGTTACCAAGCACCATGGCTTGTTGTAGTGTTTTAGAATCTCAGGTTCAAGTGTTGAAGAAGGAGATTCTACTTCTTCAGAAGGAAAATAGGAGGCTGAAGCTTCGCATAGTGTGAGAAGGATTTAGTTGGTAAAGTAGGAATGGTCACCAGCAGTTATAGTGGCAGCCGCTTTAAGTGGCAAGTGGTTCACAGTTCAGGAAGAAGGAAGATGAGGAGAGTTAATAGAGAAGATGTGAAGGTAGGAAATCGATTCTCTGTTCTCCAAGACGAGTGTACTTCAGTGATTAGTGAGGTTGAAGGTACCACTGATTCCCCTGCTAATCAAGGTAAGAATATTTTAATAGTAGGCGATTCTCAGGTAAGATATATGGACCGTGCATTTTGTAACAGAGACAGAAAGGCCAGACAGAGAGTGTGTCTTCCTGGAGCTGGTGTTGGTGACATAGTCAGCAGGTTGGATAATATTATGGCAGGTAATGGGAACAAGCCCATTATCTGTCTTAGTGCTGGGGGTAATGACATTGGGAAGGGCAGGAGAGTGGAGCTGCTGGATAAGTACAGGTCAGCCATAGAAGTAGTTAGGTCTAAGGGAGGGATCCAAGTCATATGTAGCATCTTGCCTAGAAAGGGAGTGGGCAATGAATGGATGTCTAGGGCAATTTGTATAAATTGCTGGCTAGACAGGTACTGCAAGGAACTTGCAATCCCATTCATTGATAACTGGGACCTATTCTTTGACAAACGTGATATGTATGCAAGGGATGGAGTTCATCTCTATGGGGATGGAGTGGCTGCATTAGCCAATTCAATTGAGAGGTTAATTGATAACTTGTCTAGGAATTTAAACTGATAGATTATAGAGGTATGGCTGTTTGTGGGAAACAATCAGGCTGCAGCTTTAGGGGTAAAAACAGCAGTTATTACCGGGATACCTCAGGGACATGTTTAAAAAACACAAGGGCTATACAGTGCTACAGGGTAGGGAAGGAAGCGAGGGTACTGGGCGGCAGAAGGGGGGAGGGATGATCAGTAGGTTACATAAAACAGCGGGGCAGGGGATAGTGCGGGGTTAGAGGGTAGCAAGAGATTGAGGTAGAAAGGGCTGAAGGTATCAGAGTTTGTGAAGTCAGTTGTTGTCAAAAAGTCAATGAGAGAGTCTGGATAAAAGGTGGGTCCATCAGTGAGAAGGGAAGGTAAACAGAGAGCAGCGGAGCGAAGACGACGACGGAGATAAATTCTGCGTGCTCGTTGATAAAGTGGGCAGTCTAACAGAATATGGCTGACTGATAATGGAACCTGACAATTCTCACAGAGAGGACCAGGGCGCCTCTCCATGAGATATCCATGAGTAAGACGAGTATGGCCAATGCAAAGACGGGAGAGAGTAGTCTCCCAACCTCGACACTGGTGACAAGACGGCCAGTAACCTATACTCGGTTTAATAGATTGAAGTTTGTTACAGAGCATAGTAGACCAATGTTGTTGCCAATGGGTGTGAAGGTGGGTAGCTATTGCAGCAAAATAGTCCGTAAATGGAATACCTCTACATGAAACTGGTAGGTCATGTACTGCTGACCGCACAGCAGTGTCTGCCTGTTCATTGCCCTCTACTCAACATGACCAGGGACCCAACAAAAAACAATATCTTTATGCTTGGTAAAGATGCGGTGTAGCCAAAGTTGGATACAGAGGACTAAGGGGTGAGATGTATCAAATTTCTGTATAGCCTGTAAAGCACTAAGGGAGTCTGAGACAACCACAAATGATGGCACAGGCATAGATGCAATATGGATAAGTGCTGCAAGAATGGCATACAATTCAGCAGTAAAAATACTAGCCGAAGATAGTAAATGCTCTCGTATGATGCTGTCCGGAAACACTGCTGCGAATCCTACGCCGTCAGAAGACTTACAGCCATCTGTGTACACTGCAATGGCATGAGAATGAGAGTGGAAGTGGTCAAGAAAAAGAGAGTGGGAAGCGACTATAGACAGTTGGGCTTTCGAGCAAGGGAGAGAGAAAGAACAGACTCGAACAGCTGGAACTTCCCATGGGGGGTAGGGAAAAGTGAGATGCTACATGAACATAGAAAGGTGGTAATTTAAGAGAAGACAAGAGCGAATGTAGGCGAAGAGAGAAGGGAAGGAGTAAACAGAGGCGGCGAACAAATGAAGAATGTCTACTAATATCAGTGACCATTCTATAAATGGAAGGATTGCGGAGATCATGAGAGCGTACATAGTAGCAAAGGCAATGGGCATCACGGTGATCGGATAAGGATGAAACATTCGCTTCTGCATAGAGGCTCTCAACAGGGGAAGAGCGAAAAGCACCAAGGCATAAACGTAATCCTTGGTGATGAATGGGGTTAAGGCTAGAGAGAGTAGCAGAAGAGGCTGCTGAATAGATCTGGTCACCATAATCAAGTTTCGATAAAATGAGGGTGGAATGTAGGCGAAGGAGAGTTCGACGTATCACGTTCAGGGATACGGGAGCGATAGAAGTACAAAGGATGATCGGAGATGACAGAGCGTCTAGTGAAAGTAATTTGGTGAGTTTTGGTACTGGAAAATTTAAACCCATGTGTGGTGGCCCAATTGGAAACACGGTCGACCACATGCTGGAGAGAAGCTATAAAGAGGTGACAGTCAGCGCCTGCAGAGGCAATAGCGAGGTCATCAACATAGAGTGATGACCAAATATTTGATGGAAGACTAGAGGCCAAATCATTTATAGCAAGGAGAAAAAGTGTTGTGCTCAGAACACATCCTTGGGGGACACCTTCAGCTTGGATAAAGTCTGAGGAGAGCATATTATTAATCCGAACACGGAAATGTCTGTCAGTTAAAAAGTTCTTAAGGAAGGATGGTAGATTGCCTCGGAGGCCTAAGGAGTGGGCTTGGGCCAAAATATTATACCTGCAATGTGTGTCATATGCCTTCTCAAGGTCAAAAAATATGGCAATAACTGAGTGGTTATTCGCAAAGCCATTACGAACATACTTATCCAAGTGTAGTAATGGGTCTATGGTAGAACGTCCCTTACGAAAGGCATATTGACGAGTGAAAAGACTGTTGTGTGTCTCTAAATACCACACTAAACGTCTATTTACCAGGCGTTCTATCACTTTACAAACTGCACTGGTAAGAGCAATGGGACGATAGTGGGAGGCTTCATGTCCCATACTGCCCGGTTTGTGGAAAGGGAGAACAATGGCAGATTTCCACAGCTGTAGAAGAACTCCTTGTGACCAAATAAGATTGAAAAGGCGTAATAGGACTGCAAGGGCTGACTGATGTAAATGTTGTAGCATACGAATATGAATATCGTCGGGCCCATCTGCCGATGATCGGCAAGCTGAGAGTGTTGCCTCCAGTTCTTGAAGTGTAAAAGGCACATTATACTGTTCTTCTCTGAGAGAAGAAAAGTCCAAGGGTGCTAACTCTCTGGCAGACTTTGAAGAAAGAAACGAGGGGCATAGATGGAGCCCCTGAGAAATACAGACCAGATGATTGCCAATTTTATTGGCAACATCTAGTGGGTTTGCTATATCAACACCGGCAACCCACAGAACAGGAGCCGGGTCAGGAGAATATTTACCACTCAGTTTTCGTACTTTTTTCCAGACTGCACTCATAGAGGAAGCAGAGGTGATGGTGGAGACAATCTCGCCAGCAAGTGCGTTTAGCGTTATGGATGAAACGGCGAGTGATCGCACGCTTCTGCTTAAAATCAAGAAGCCTCTCCATGGTTCTATTGTATCGGTACCTGCCCCAAGCAGCGCGTTTCAAACATACTGCACGAGCACAAGCAGGAGACCAAGACACGCATTTCTGAGAATGCCTACCCAAAGTCTGGGGTATAGAATGAGAAGCTGCGGTTAAAAAGGAGGACGAGAAGAGGTGTAAAAGCTCATCAATGGAGGACGAAGAAGGAACCTCACTAAAAACAGTTGGTTGTGAGTAAAGGTTCCAACTTGCATGATCAAATTGCCAGCGTGGGATACGAAGAGGTGGTGAATATGAAGGGGAAGTAAGAATGATTGGGAAATGATCACTGTCAAGTAAATCCAGGAGAAGAGACCAGGCGAAGTCTAATGCGGTGGAGGAAGAGCAGACTGAGAGATCGATGCAAGAGAGAGTTCGAGTCCGAGGATCAAAATGGGTGTGAGTACCTGTATTTAAAACATGGAGGGGGTGGGTAGCAAAAAAGGCCTCTAACTGAATGCCACGGGAATCACAGTGAGGCCCCCCTAATGATGGGCATTAAAATCGCCAAGTAACAGAAGCGGTGGCGGTAATGACGAAACAAGAAAGGCAATATCCGGAATAGATAATGCCCGAGAAAGAGAAAGATAAAAAGAACAGAGCGTATACCACCTATGTAAGTGGATACGGGCTGCTGTGTAATGCAGCAAAGTACGAACAAATAGCTGATGGTATGGAATATCAGTGCGTAGAAGAAGGGCACTTTCATTAAAGGTCCCATCAGGAAAAGGATCTGAAGAATACAATAAATTATAGCCTGAGATGGGATAAATAACAGCAGAGTGTAATTTTGGTTCCTGTAAGCAAACACCAACAGGGTAAAACTGGGACAGTAACATCTGAAGCTCACCCTGATGACCCTTGAGGCCGCATATATTCCACTGTAAATAGGCCATGATTGGCAACGATAAAGATACCTGAAATTCGCAGGTAAGGGTTCCTATGGACTAGAGGGGTTAGAAAAGTCCACATGCGGAAAACGTTCAAGCAGCGAAGGAACAGTGCGCTGGGAAGAAAGAAGTTGTGCAGATGGAGGAGAGGAGAGAGAAGGAACAAAGGGTGGATCAGTGTCTATTGATGGTTTGGTCTCTGCAATATATTCAGAGACGTCGTAAGGGAGACAATATTGGAGATGGTAGGGGTAGGATGAGTAAAGATTGAAACTGTAATGGACTCTACCAAGGTAGGGGGGGGGCGAAAGAGTGGAGGGAACTGGAGAAGAAGCGTGCAAGGGGACAGAAGAGGCAGAAACCTGGAAGATGGCAGAAGAGGAAGAAACTTGGGAGGGAACAGGGGAGGAAGGTACAGTACAAGGAGAAGGGTGAGCCTCTACACTTGTAACAGAGCCAGTAAGAGGGGAAGAACCAGGTGCAGAGACAGGGAAGGTAAAATGAGGAGGTGGAAGAAGGGAAGGAGGGGTTAAAGGACCTTTTTTTTTACTTCTGAGAAGAAGAGGTACGATTGGGAGGACGTGTTGTACGAGATCTCATTGATACCGAGGCTTGTGAGGGACAAAACGAAGAAGCGAGAACAGACTGAGGCATTGAAGTATAGACGTCTGAGCCAAGGACAGCAAAAGAATTAGATACGGGAGTGACTATGGGAGAGGTAACCACAGAGGAGGCTGCAGAAGATGGGACCCCAGAAGTAGGGGGACGTTTTGAAACACGGGAATAAGAAACACGAGGTAGTCTCCCTTGGAGGCGGAGATGAGAAACTGCCATGGCATAAGGGAGACCTGCCTCTTTGAGGTAATGGATTTCCTGCTCATTTAAGTAGACTTGGCAACGGCGAGAGTATGAAGGGTGAGCCTCACGACAATTAAGGCAAGAGGGAGGTCGATTGCAAGACGTATTAGGTTGCGGTGTCCGACAGATTGTAATAAAGTTGGTAGAATTACCGACAATATGTAAAGTAAAAGGACACAAGTGCAACTAATGTGACATTTATTGTGGCAACGTTTCGCTCTCCAGGAGCTTTATCAAGCCATTACAAACAATACATGGACACAGAGGGTATATAAAGGCTCAGAGTGAGGTGAATACTAGTGAGGTACCATTTCGATGTTCACTAGTGGTAGTAGTAGTAGTAGTAGTAGTGGTAGTGACAAAAGTAATACAATATGGTAGAGCAATTAATTCGTACATGAGTAAAAGGATATAAAAGCTATTACTTGGGTAACATAAAAATAGGTTGGACCTATTTTTATGTTACCCAAGTAATAGCTTTTATATCCTTTTACTCATGTACGAATTAATTGCTCTACCATATTGTATTACTTTTGTCACTACCACTACTACTACTACTACTACTACCACTAGTGAACATCGAAATGGTACCTCACTAGTATTCACCTCACTCTGAGCCTTTATATACCCTCTGTGTCCATGTATTGTTTGTAATGGCTTGATAAAGCTCCTGGAGAGCGAAACGTTGCCACAATAAATGTCACATTAGTTGCACTTGTGTCCTTTTACTTTACAAGACGTATTAGAATGATCATCGGCTCCATAGACTGGGCATTCGGCTATAGATCTGCAATATTTCGCTGGATGGCCAAATCGCCAGCAATTTCTACACTGTTGCGGTGTAGGGATCACCTTTTGAACTTGTAACCGATGTCCTGCTACATAAACTGAGGATGGGAGTTCATGGCTGTCAAAAGTTAAATGAGCCACATTGCTAGGGTATCGTCTCTGCCCGCAGGCAGGAAGAACATAAGTGTCTACCTTGAGGATTGGGAGATCTTGGAGTTCCAGCTGTTCAAGAATGTCTTTGCCACATGTCTGGAAATTTTGTTGAACAATGGTCTGGGGCAGAATGACAGTACCACTACAAGAATTGAGGGAATGATGATTTTCAATAGAGACAGGAACAGTATCAATATGGGAAAGAGAAAGATCATGAGCTTGGGTAGCATTCTGTACAGTGATGATGCACATACAGGTCTTAAAAGCATGAAAAGAAATATCTTTACCAACATGGCGTAGGAGTGCCTTGCCAATACTATGGTCGGAAAGATAGGCAATAGAGGAAGTTGGTCGCAAAGTGAAGAATTTAGTCCATTGTGCATTCTGAAACTGAGCGTGGAAAGGGAGTGCAGGACGTGTCAATCTTTTCTGAGAAGAACGAGAAGGTGGAGAAGTATCATCAGCAGGTAATTGTCGTTGGCATTTAGGAGTAGGACCAGAGTTGGTCCGACGTGGAATGGGCTAGCGATTCGAAAATTGCCGCACCATAGAGGGAGAGGCCGGAAGCATAGTCAAAGGAGAGCAGAGGTTAGATAAATCGAAGGCGTCAGTCGAGACCTCAGTACCTGAAGCGGGTGAGGAAACAGCAACGACAAGAGGTACAGAGGCATTAGGAGTGTCCGAAGAGTGGTCTAAAGATTAGGTGGGATCAGAACGGGGTGCGGTATCAAGAAGGTGCCCGGGGGTAGCAGGTTCATGGACTAGGGCTTCCATGTTTAGGTTACTTCTTTCTTTTTGTTTTTAAGAAAAAAAGAAGGAATTTAATATAAAAAAGAGAATAGAAAAGGGGGTGACTGGGGAGGGATAGTTCCTGGGAGGAATGAGAGGGCCAGAAATCTCCCTCCACACCCAAGAGGACCTCAGCACCGCAAGTAGTGCAGATGCAGCATGGAACCCATGCCATACCCTACCCATCATGCCAGTAAACCAGCAGTCCGTGATAGCAACCTCACATCTGCCTAGCTACCTCGGTGGACAAAAGAGAGGACAGCCAGATATCTGCCACAAAGCATACCTCCTTTGGCCATCACCCCCAGAATCTGAAAGGCAGCCTCCAGAGATACACCCGTCGCCCGAAAGATACCCAAAGCCACTACCTAGGAGACCGGAGAGGGATTGGGACATCCACAGGTTATCCAGATTCCACGGCAAACTACACCACCGCCAAGAACCTCAAGGGAATCTGATGGGCCCCAGTACCCTTTCCCCTACCCAGGAACTAGCGTGCCTGTGGGGGACAAAAAAGGTAAAAAAGAGGAAGTGGTAGGAGGAGGAAAAGAAAAAGGGAGGATGGGATAAGGGAGGGGGAATTGGTGGGTAATTAGGTTCGGTCTGAGGAAGGAGACCAACAGGCCTAATTCCTCAGACCAAGAGCCTCTTCACCACGCCAAGGAGCCCCCCTTGAAGAGGAATATTGACATATGCAAAGTTCTAAATGTTGGACAGTTAAATAACCATGCCACATATAAACTAAATAATGTAGATCTCAATACTACTGTTTGAGTGCTCTCTGTGAATCTGAACCAGGATGCCCTCTCTTGAGCAACTTTAACAGCAGCTAAAAGAAGAACTTAGGGTTGCTAAGCAGGAGATACGGCAATTAACGGAGGAGAACAAGAGGAATCGAAGTAATCCCCCTGTAGTGAGTCCCCAGGTTAAGAGGGGAACTTGGTCAGTGGCCCAGCAACATGGAACCAAGCTGAGGATCAAGAAGACTGTTGGAGAGGAAGAAACAACGAGGAACCAGAAGACTACTGTGAAAACTTCCAACCCATTTTCGGTGCTGCCTGATGAATGTGGGTGTTCTACTGGGAATGTCACAACGAACACAAGGAAGAATTGGCTGACGTGAGACATCCCTAGGAACCCCAACGAAAACCATCGAGAACGTCTTGACGAATTCCACAAGTAAAGGTGTAATGCTACCTGACGAATGTGAGTCGGCTACTTGGGAGCATCACGACGGACGACGCCAAGGAAGGTAAAAACATTGTTGTTGTTGGAGATAGCCAGATTAGGTACATACACAGGGCACTCTGCTTGAAGGATAGGAGTAGGAGGCAGGGAGTGTGTTTTCCTGGGGCTGGATGAAGGATTTTGTTAGCCATCTGGAAGACATCATGAGAGATAATGGGAGTAATCCTATTATCTGTCTCAGTGCTGGAGGCAACGATGTTGGCAGATGTAGGAGTGAGGACCTGATTAGCAGGTATAGGTCAGCAATAGAGATAATTAGGAGGAAGGGTGGGAAACCTGTTACATGTGGCATTTTGCCAAGGAGAGGAGTTGGAAATGAATGGTTGTCCAGGGCAATTGGTGTTAATTGTTGGCTGGACAAATACTGTAAGGAAAATGCAGTAACATTCATTGACAACTGGGACCTCTTCTATGGCAGAAATGACATGTATGTCAGGGATGGGGTCCACTTATCTAGGTTTGGGGTGAGAGCACTAGCCAATGCAGTTGAGGGAGCAGTTAGGTCTTTAAACTAGAAATAGATAGTGGTATGGGTTTTCGTGGAAAATCAATGAATTTTTGAGTGTAGCGATAGTGTGAGTTTTAAGGAAACCAGTTAAAGGCAGAATGAGAAAGAGTTATTGATGAACATAGGAAAGCCAACGGCATTAGGTGATAAGGAGAGTAACAGGCATAGTGGAGGAACAGAAATCAGGAAGAAAAAAAGAGGAGGGAGGGTCCTTGAATATACATTACACAAATAGTCGTAGTGCTAGGAATAAGATGGACGAGTCGAGACTAGTTGCTAGTGCAGGTAACATTGATGTATTTGCCTTAACTGAGACGTGGTTCAGTACGAAAAATCGGGACATGCATGCTGAATGTCACATACAGGGTTTTAAATTGTTCCAAGTAGACAGAAGTATCGGGAAGGGGGGTGGGGTGGCACTGTATGTCCGAGATTGCTTGAACTGTTGCATAAAAACGGCTATTAAGTCTGAAGAAACAAATGCAGAGTCTGTTTGGATATAATTTTCAGAGGGACATCAAAAATTGATTTTAGGAGTAATATACCATCCCCCAAACTTAGATAGGGACCAAGGGAGACTACTATGGGAGGAAATTGTTAGGGCCACAAAGCACGATAATGTAGTAATTCTAGGAGACTTTAACTTTAGTCATATTGATTGGAATTGCTTGACTGGGAATTTAGAATCAAACGACTTCTTAGAAGTAGTTCAAGATTGTTTTTTGAAGCAGTTTGTGACAGAGCCTACAAGAGGAAATAACCTGCTTGACTTAGTTCTGGCAAACAATGAATCCCTTTTTAATAATTTAGAAATTTCAGAGGAACTTGGTGCTAGTGACCACAAATCAATTACATTTAGCATTGAATAGAAGTATGATAGTAGGGATAACCCACTAACAGTTCCAGATTTTCGCTTAGCAGATTACGATGGGCTTTGAGAACACTTATCATCTGTAGGCAGGAGTAACGAAGAGACCTATCGTATGACAGCTTTCTTAACGCAATACATGCTGCTCAAAGGACATTTATCCCATATAAGGAAATTAGATCGAATAGAAATGACCCCAAATGGATGAATAATAGGCTAAAATATCTTTTAGGACAGAAGAAAGGAATTTATAGGCGTATCAAAAGAAGTGAGGGTCATCTTATGAATCAGTATATTGTCATTAAAAGGGACGTTAAAAAGGGGATAAGAAAAGCTAAACGGGACTATGAAATTAAAGTTGCTAGGAATTCGAAAACTAATCCAAAAAGTTTTTTTCAGGTTTATAGAACAAAAGTTAGAGATAAGATAGGTCCCCTTAAAAGTAACTCTGGGCATCTCACTGACAAGGAGAATGAAATGTGTTCTATTCTTAATAATTATTTTCTCTCGGTTTTCACTCAGGAAGACACTGACAATATCCCAGTAATTAATTTTTATAGTGGGCTTGAAGATGACAAATTATGCAGTATCACAATCACTAGCGAAATGGTTATCAAACAGACAGACCGGTTAAAGCAAAATAAATCCCCGGGCCCTGATGAACTTTTTTCAAGGATTCTTAAAGAGTGTAAAGTGGAACTCTGTGAACCTTTAACTAATATTTCTAATTTATCTCTTCAAACAGGTGTAGTGTCTGATATGTGAAAGATGGCTAATGTAATTCCTATTTTTAAAGCAGGGGACAAGTCGTTACCGTCAGATTACCGCCCAATAAGCCTAACCTCAATTGTAGGCAAATTACTAGAGTCAATTATAGCTGATAATATAAGAAACCATCTCGATAGGCATAATTTGATTAATGATACTCAACATGGTTTCACCAGGGGCCTTTCCTGCCTAACTAATTTATTAACCTTCTTCAGCAAAGCTTTTGAGGCCGTTGATCAGGATAAAGAATTCGATATTGCTTATTTAGATTTAAGGAAGGCTTTTGATAGAGTACCACATCAGAGACTTTTGAAGAAAGTGGCTGCTCATGGCACTGGGGGGAAAATGCTGACATGGATCGAGTCATGGCTCACTAATAGGAAGCCGAGAGTGTGCATAAATGGGGTTAAATTTGAGTGGGGATCTGTACCAAGTGGCGTTCCACAGGGATCAGTTTCAGGCCCATTGTTGTTTATTATATATATAAACGACCTTGATGAGGGAATTACTAGTGACATAAGCAAATTTGCTGATGACACGAAGATAGGATAATCGATTCAGACGTTGATGTCTCTCAACTTCAGGAGGATTTAGAAAAACTTAATTCGTGGTCAGAAAAGTGGCAGATGCAGTTCAATGTAGATAAATGTAAAGTTCTAAAGCTCGGAAATATCCATAACCCTTGCACTTACCAGCTTAATAATGTTGAACTTAGCAGTATAGAATGCGAAAAGGACTTGGGGGTTATGGTAAGCAGCAACCTTAAACCAAGACAGCAATGCCTAAGCGTACGTAATAAGGCAAATAGATTACTCGGATTTATATCAAGAAGTGTAAGCAACAGAAGTCCAGAGGTCATACTGCAGCTTTATACATCATTAGTAAGGCCTCACCTAGATTATGCAGCTCAGTTCTGGTCTCCATATAACAGAATGGACATAAATTCGTTAGAAAACATTCAGCGTAGAATGACTAAATTAATACATAGCATTAGAAATCTTCCTTATGAAGAAAGATTGAAGACTCTTAAGTTACATTCACTTGTTAGACGAAGAATGAAGATTGAGACACTTATGCAGCATATGGGAATCTTTATTCAGGAAACGTTTCGCCACACAGTGGCTTCATCAGTCCAATACAAAGAGGAAGGCGTAAGGAGAGGAGGAGTATGAGGTAATCAGTCCCTCAGCCTGGAGTCGATGTGTTCAGTCCATCAATCTTGTAGAATGTACAGCATACGGCCGTAGACGTGGCTTATATACTGTAGTGAGGTGACGTGAAGCAGGCGGAGGCGGGGTCATAGTGGTACCATCCACTAGTCGAAGTAGGTCTTCGTCCTAAGGTTCAACCTTTGGACAAAGACCTACTTCGACTAGTGGATGGTACCACTATGATCCCGCCTCCGTCTGCTTCAAGTCACCTCACTACAGTATATAAGCCATGTCTACGGCCCTATGCTGTACATTCTACAAGATTGATGGACTGAACATATCGACTCCAGGCTGAGGGACTGATTACCTCATACTCCTCCTCTCCTTACGCCTTCCTCTTTGTATTGGACTGATGAAGCCACTGTGTGGCGAAACGTTTCCTGAATAAAGATTCCCATATGCTGCATAAGTGTCTCAATCTTCAACTTGTCGGTTTTTCAAACCATTCATCACAACTGTCAGACACTGCAGCATCATGGGATCTTCTTACAAAGAATTCTTCAACGCTTGTTCAACCTTTGGACAAAGACCTACTTCGACTAGTGGATGGTACCACTATGATCCCGCCTCCGTCTGCTTCAAGTCACCTCACTACAGTATATAAGCCATGTCTACGGCCCTATGCTGTACATTCTACAAGATTGATGGACTGAACACATCGACTCCAGGCTGAGGGACTGATTACCTCATACTCCTCCTCTCCTTACGCCTTCCTCTTTGTATTGGACTGATGAAGCCACTGTGTGGCGAAACGTTTCCTGAATAAAGATTCCCATATGCTGCATAAGTGTCTCAATCTTCAACTTGTCGGTTTTTCAAACCATTCATCACAACTGTCAGACACTGCAGCATCATGGGATCTTCTTACAAAGAATTCTTCAACGCTTGGTTCAACCTTTGGACAAAGACCTACTTCGACTAGTGGATGGTACCACTATGATCCCGCCTCCGTCTGCTTCAAGTCACCTCACTACAGTATATAAGCCATGTCTACGGCCCTATGCTGTACATTCTACAAGATTGATGGACTGAACACATCGACTCCAGGCTGAGGGACTGATTACCTCATACTCCTCCTCTCCTTACGCCTTCCTCTTTGTATTGGACTGATGAAGCCACTGTGTGGCGAAACGTTTCCTGAATAAAGATTCCCATATGCTGCATAAGTGTCTCAATCTTCAACTTGTCGGTTTTTCAAACCATTCATCACAACTGTCAGACACTGCAGCATCATGGGATCTTCTTACAAAGAATTCTTCAACGCTTGTTCAACCTTTGGACAAAGACCTACTTCGACTAGTGGATGGTACCACTATGATCCCGCCTCCGTCTGCTTCAAGTCACCTCACTACAGTATATAAGCCATGTCTACGGCCCTATGCTGTACATTCTACAAGATTGATGGACTGAACACATCGACTCCAGGCTGAGGGACTGATTACCTCATACTCCTCCTCTCCTTACGCCTTCCTCTTTGTATTGGACTGATGAAGCCACTGTGTGGCGAAAACGTTTCCTGAATAAAGATTCCCATATGCTGCATAAGTGTCTCAATCTTCAACTTGTCGGTTTTTCAAACCATCATCACAACTGTCAGACACTGCAGCATCATGGGATCTTCTTACAAAGAATTCTTCAACGCTTGTTCAACCTTTGGACAAAGACCTACTTCGACTAGTGGATGGTACCACTATGATCCCGCCTCCGTCTGCTTCAAGTCACCTCACTACAGTATATAAGCCATGTCTACGGCCCTATGCTGTACATTCTACAAGATTGATGGACTGAACACATCGACTCCAGGCTGAGGGACTGATTACCTCATACTCCTCCTCTCCTTACGCCTTCCTCTTTGTATTGGACTGATGAAGCCACTGTGTGGCGAAACGTTTCCTGAATAAAGATTCCATATGCTGCATAAGTGTCTCAATCTTCAACTTGTCGGTTTTTCAAACCATTCATCACAACTGTCAGACACTGCAGCATCATGGGATCTTCTTACAAAGAATTCTTCAACGCTTGTTCAACCTTTGGACAAAGACCTACTTCGACTAGTGGATGGTACCACTATGATCCCGCCTCCGTCTGCTTCAAGTCACCTCACTACAGTATATAAGCCATGTCTACGGCCCTATGCTGTACATTCTACAAGATTGATGGACTGAACACATCGACTCCAGGCTGAGGGACTGATTACCTCATACTCCTCCTCCCCTTACGCCTTCCTCTTTGTATTGGACTGATGAAGCCACTGTGTGGCGAAACGTTTCCTGAATAAAGATTCCCATATGCTGCATAAGTGTCTCAATCTTCAACTTGTCGGTTTTTCAAACCATTCATCACAACTGTCAGACACTGCAGCATCATGGGATCTTCTTACAAAGAATTCTTCAACCCCTTGTTAAACCCTTTTTTGGCCCAAAGGGACCTACTTCCGACTAGTGGTTGGTCCCACTTGATCCCGCCCCGTTGTTTCAAGTCCCCTCACTCCCAGTATATAAGCCAGGTCTGGGCCCCCTATGCTGTACTTTCTACGTTTGTTGGACTAAACCCACATCGACCCCAGGCTGAGGGACTATTACCTCATACTCCCCCTTTCCCCCTTACGCCTTCCTTTTTGTTTTGGGGAACTGATGAAGCCACTGTGGGGCGAAACGTTTCCTGAATAAAGTTTCCCCCATATGCTGAATCAAGATGAACAAAAAAATGGTAAAAAAATCCCAAAACCGGGTTGTTGGGTTTAAGACACATATGAAAACAGTTAGCCCAACTTTTTTCCGAAAACGTTTCGCCTACACAGTGGGTTCTTCAGTCAAAACCAGAAAGTGGCGGGAAACCCGTAAAAATTGAAGACAAAGTAACCCGCCCCTCCCCCCTTGTAGTCGTAGAATTTGAGGTTTTTCAGCCCCCCGGCCCGGGAAAAGGGTTCAGTTCCATAGTCAGGAACAAATTTGAAGAAAAGGGCGACAGTGCGGGAGATTTTAAAAAACTGTCGGAAGGAGAGGTCAGAGTATAGTAGTAAGTTAGTAGTGGGGAATGAACCCTCTGATAGGTCATGTCCCTCTCAGATCCAACACTTCCCCAACTTAAAAAAGCTTGTCCAAGGTGTTTTTTGCCCAAGTTTGCCATGGGGTTTTCAGTGTCTGACAAGATGAACATCAAAAAGGTTATTCAATACGACAGGTTTTTAGTAAAACACATATGCAACCCGTTAGACAACTTTAAATTCCCAAACGTTTCGCCTACACAGTAGGCTTTTTTCAGTGAAAACGAAAATAGGCCTTTTTCCTGCCTACTTTCTGTATTCCCACTGAAGAGGCCCCCTGTTAGGGGGAAACGTTTCGGGAAAAAGTTTTCTAACTGTTGCATATGTGTCTTAACCCAACAAACCCGTCGGTATTGTAACCATTTTGATGGGCATTTGTCAGACACTGCAACCCCATGGCCCTCCTTGGTACGAAAACACCTTGGACAAGCTTTTCAAGGGAAATGTTGGATTGGGGACATGACCCCATCCAAAAGGCTTTCATTCTCACTACTACTACCCACTAAACTATTAAAACTACTACTACTCTCTGCACCTCTCCTTTCCCACAGTTTTTAATTTCCCCCACTGGGCGCTTGATCTTTAGATTTTTCCTGACTAAGGGAAAAGAAATTCTCCGGCCGAGGGATGACAAAACCCCAAATTTTACGACTACAAGGGGAAGGACTGATTACATCGTCTTCACATCTCTACTGTTTCCCGCCTACTTTCTTATTCGACTGAAGAAGCCCACGTTTTAGGCAAAAAGTTTCGGAATAAAATTGCTAACTGTTTCCTATTGTTTACCTAACAACCCTTTGGTTTTAAATTTAACCCTTTTGATGTTCATCTTGTCAGCCCCTGCAACCAGGCATCTTGGTCAGAAAACACCCCTTTGGGAAAAACTTTTCCCCGTGAGAATTTTTGGGTCTGAGAGGGCCTTTACCTTCAGAGGCACATTTTCAATACACACTTTTCCCCACCCCTCCTTCCGACATAAAATTTAAGTCCCCCGCCTGTCGCTTTTTTAGATAGTTCCTGAATTGGAACTGAACTTCTCCCGGCCGAGGGGCTGACAACCCCCAAAATTTTACGATACAAGGGTGATGGAAATGATTACATCGCTTCAATCTCTACTGTTCCTGCCTATTTTCTGTATTCGATGAAGAAGCCTACTGTTAGGCAAAAACTTTTCGGAAAAATTGTCTAATTTTGCAAATGTGTCTTACTAACAACCTGTCGGTATTGTATACCATTTTGTTTCATCTTGCAGACATGCAACACAGGGATTTGTACAGAAAACACCTTGGCAAGTTTTTAAATTGAGAATGTTGGATCTGAGGGGACATGACCTATCAGAGGCTACATTCTCACAAAACTACACTACTACTCACTCTGCACCTCCCCTTCCGACAGTATTAAAAGTCTCCGCACTGTCGTTTGTCTTCGAAGTTCCGACTATGGAACAAACTTCTCCGGGGCCGGGGGACTGACAACCTAAAATTTCTACGACTAAAAGGGGTGATGGCTGATTAATCGTCTTCACACTCTACTGTTCCTCCTACTTCTGTATTCGATAAAAAGCCTACTGGTAGGCGAAACGTTTCGGAATAAAGTTGTCTAACGTTGCATATTGTCTTCCTAACAACCTGTCGGTATTGTATCCCTTTTGAGTTCACTTTTCAGCACTGCAACACATGGCACTTGGTACAGAAAACACCTTGGACAAGCTTTTCAAGTGAAAAGTGTTGGATCAGAGGGACATGACTTCAGAGGCACATTCTCAACTAACTACTACAAACACTCGCACCTCCCCTTTCCCCGACATTTTTAAGTCTCCGCAGGGGCGCTTGATCTTCAATATTCCTGACTATGGAACTGAACTCCCAGGCCGGGGGAAACTAACAACCTCAAATTCTACGACTAAAGGGTGATGGACTGTTACATGTCTTCACATTTTACTTTTCCTGCCTACTTTTGTATTCGACTGAAAAACCTACTGTGTGGGGCGAAACGTTTCGGAATAAAGTTGTCTAACTGTTGCATATGTTTTTTCCCCTAACAACCTTCCCGGTTTTGTAACCATTTGATGTTCTCTTGTCAGACCTGCAACACATGGCACTTGGTACAGAAAACACCGGGGACAAGTTTTTTCAAGTGAGAAGTTTGGATCTGAAGGGACATGACCACAGAGGCTCATTCTCACTACTACTACTACTACTACTACTCTGCACCTCTCCTTCCGACGATTTAAGTCCCGCATTTCGCTTGATCTTCAAAATAGTTCCTGACTATGGAACTGAACTTCCCGGGGCCGAGGGACTACAACCTAAAATTTTGACTACAAGGGTGATGGACTGATTACATCGTCTTCACATCTCTACTGTTCCTGCCTACTTTCGTATTCGATGAAAAAGCCTACTGTGTAGGCGAAACGTTTGGGAAAAAATTTGTTAACTGTTGCATATGTGTCTTACCAACATTCCCATATCTGCAAAGGTCTCAATCTTTAAATTGTCGTTTTTAAACCATCACAACACAGACGAAAATGAGGGGGGGACATGATCGAAAAGAATAAGGGGAAGAGGGGTATTAATAAAGGGGATATAGCAAGGTCTTGATGATACTTCCGGGAGGAACCCGCATAATGGGAAATGGTATGGTGATAGACAAGATGGGGAAAAAAAAACACTTATGTAAAAGTTCAGGACATTTATTAAAGGAAACTTTTTCCCAGAGGGGGCTTTTTTCAGTCCAATACAGAGAAAACTTGAAAACTTTATTTTAATTTGGCGGGTCAGGTGAGGTGCGCGACTTAAGAGGGAGAAAATGCATTGAAGCTGCCCCAAATTTTTCAGTAACACTATAAAGAAAAAATTTCCGGTATTAAGACTTAAAAATTTTACTAAACAAGAGGATTTACCCACCCGGGGGAAACGGGTGTTACTGATACCAGCGGGTCCCCTCTCTTGCCTCACCCCTTATTCCATTATACTATTACTACTACTACTACTACCACCCTACCCCCGCTCACCTCACCTGACTCCTGCCACTATATATTAAAATGTTTTCTTAGTTATTTTTTTTTGTATTAGGAAGAAGCCACTTTTGGGGAAACGTTTCCTTTAATAAATTTCCAACTGTACATAAATGTCTTTTCCACTCTTTCGGTATCCCAACCATTTCCTCATGTCAAATACAGTCTAGTGATGGACGTTTTTTTTCAGAGCCCACCTTTCCCCTCCCCCTGAAGGCACACGCTTCAAGAACCCTTTTCCCCCTTCTGCAAGACTGCATTGAAAAATGGTGCACCTAGATCCACCCACACCATTACGATTCTAAAAACCCTTTCCCGCTCTTACCACTACCCCGAAGTGCAAGGAAATCTTCAGTTGCTCCAAAGATTATTTCCCTAGTGCTCACCTAGCTCTACTTCCCTTTCCCCTCCCGAAGACCACCGCCGAACACATCCAAAACAAAGTTTTGTAGAGAAGGTTCAGAGAACCGAATGTTGATAAATTAGACACATGCAAATCTTGGGTTTTTTTATGAGGAAACGTTTCGCCACACAGTGGCTTCATCAGTCCATACGAAGGAGAAACTTGAAGAACAGGAGGAGAATGAGGTAATCAGTCCTTCAACCTTGAGTCGATGTGTTCAGTCCATCAATCTTGTTCTTCAAGTTTCTCCTTCGTATGGACTGATGAAGCCACTGTGTGGCGAAACGTTTCCTCAATAAAGATACCCAAGAGTTGCATGTGTCTAATTTACTAAGCAAAGTTACCACCGCCAACCTACAGCAGAAACTACGGCTCTCAAGAAAACTTTCCTCTCTCTGTCAACTCAGCAAATGGAAAGATATTGGTAGAGCTGACATCATCAATAACCTTTCTTCTTATGTTCTCAGTGATACAGAATCCGAAGCACTCAGCTTAGGTCTCAAGTTTGCTACTGGCATACGGAAGCCTAAATGCGAGTTAGACACAGTGATCAAAAACCATTTCTTCGGTGACTCTGAGTTTAACAAAGGTTTCATACAAGGACTTATTGCAGCTGCAGTTTCTGAACCTAGTCGTCCAGTCATTCCTCGTCGCTACATCCAGGCACTCAAAAACTTAGCTATTAATAATGATATCCTCATCACCACAGCGGACAAAGGAGGAGGAGTGGTCCATCCAAATCAAACAGTACAGACTACGTTAGTAAGATGCAAGATTTATTGAACGACGCCAACACATACGTTTCCATCCCCGAACATGCATGGAAGAGAGAAACAGATTCTTTTCTCAGTAAGACCAGCAGCATACTCAAGAAATCAGAAGAAGTCAGCAAGTCAGCAAGTCAGCAAGTCAGCAAGACTTTATGGTTTACCAAAGACCCACAAACCAAATGTGCCTATGAGACCCATTACATCTGGAATCGGCAGCGCCCCTCACAGTCTAGCAGGAGTTTTGGCGAAATATTTGTCAAAGCTCCTGGGTACAATCAGTCAGGCTCATCTAAAGCATTCGGGTGACCTCCTTAACCGTATCAGGGATCTCGACATGAGTGATAAGAAGCTTGCAAGTTTTGACGTGACTGCCTTATTCACCAATGTCCCAGTTGATCAAGCCATTGATCTTCACAGGGTGATTAAAGATGATACAGAGTTACCTGTACCCCGCCAAGATTTTGTGAGCCTTTGTCGAACTTGTGTTCGTTTTTAACTGTTTTAGG
>NC_069434.1:2106246-2112813 GCF_026875155.1 Cherax quadricarinatus | reverse complement strand
CTTGATTAAAAAAAAAAGAACAATACATGACTGGAAAAAATGGATACGGGAACAATAGATGACTGGAATAATAGTATGACAAACAATGCATGACTGGAACAATAGTATGACTGGAAACAATACATGCCTGGAACAATAGCATGACTGGAACAATAGTATAGGGAACAATAGTATGACGGAACAATGATGACGGAACAATAGATGACTGGAACAATAGTATGACGGGAACAATGAAAAGACGGAACACTATAGACTGGAACAATAGTAACTAAACATAGCATGACGGGAACAATAGTATGACGGGAACAATAGCAATGCCTGGAACAATAGTATGACGGGAACAATAGTTTTGACTGGAACAATAGTATGACTGGAACAATAGCATGACGGGAACAATAGCATGACGGGAACAATAGCATGACTGGAACAATAGTATAAACTGGAACAATAGAAATGACTGGAACAATAGAAATGAACTGGAACAATAGCATACTGGAACAATAGCATGACTGGAACAATAGCATGCCTGGAACAATAGTATGACTGGAACAATAGTATACTGGAACAATAGAAATGACTAGAACAATAGCATGACTGAACAATAGTATGACTGGAACAATAGCATGCTGGAACAATATATGACGGGAACAATAGTATGACGGGAACAATAGTATGACGGGAACAATAGCATGACGGGGAACAATAGCATGACTGGAACAATAGTATGACTAGAACAATAGCATGACGGGAACAATAGTATGACTGGAACAATAGCATGCCTGGAACAATAGTATGACTGGAACAATAGTATGACTAAACAATAGCATGACGGGAACAATAGTAATAAACTGGAACAATAGCATGCCTGGAACAATAGTATGACTGGAACAATATAATGACTGGAACAATAGTATGACTGGAACAATAGCATGACGGGAAAACAATAGCATGACGGGAACAATAGTATGACTGGAACAATATTAGACTGGAACAATAGCATGCCTGGAACAATAAGTATGACGGGAAAACAATAGTATGACTGGAACAATAGTATGAGTGGAACAAAGTATGACGGGAACAATAGCATGACTGGAACAATAGTAATTACTGGAACAATAGTATGACTGGAACAATAAGTTGACTGGAACCAAAGCATGACGAACATAGCAGGACTGGACCACATAGCAAGACAGGAACAATAGTATGACTGGAACAATAGTATGACAGGAACCAATAGTATGACTGGAACAATAGTAGACTGGAACAATAGCAGACTGGAACAATAGCATGACTGGAACAAAACACAAATAACTCACACCGGAAAACCTATGACTGCCGTTATCGGTCTCAACTTGGAATATAATAACACACGTAATTAAGAAGGAAGGAGCCATGTAATATACGAGACGGGGGGCGATGACCCTTCCCCACACGTTTGTGTGTAGACTATTTACAGGGTCCAAGTCGGAGCGAAACGTCGTCCATAAGTATCATTGTGCTTGTTCGGATATGTGAGTACATGCCCATGATGCCCATCAACAGGGTGGGCTACAGTGCTTCGGTACCCCATGGCATGGATCTGCTCTCAATATGCCAAGACATTGTCAACGTACTTGACTATTCAATAAAATAATGATTTTTTAATCATCAAACGAAGAATCTTCTGTCAGAAAATTCGATATGGATATGTGGTGCCTTCCCAAAAGAAGAATATTAAACCAAACTTAGAAATCTGAAGCCGAGGGATTTCATGTGATGTCAAACCATCTCTTAGCCTCGCCTAACTTCCTTACCTCACTGACATCCTCGATTGTACACACACAAATTTACTAGGTAAGAAAAACTTTCATGGCCAGCTTAAACGAAAGAAGATGATAGAGATGAGAGGTCTCAATATTTTCTGGACGTCGACATAAATCAGAAATCAAATCACATATTCAGATTCAAAACTTACCACTAGATATGACTGTTGTATCTGAGGGATCTGATCACATCAAAATAACCAGTCCATTTCTTCGACTCTCCTGCCTGGAGTTTACCTGAAAGGATCCGGGGTCACGCCCCCGCGCCCGGTCTGTGACCAGGCCTCCTGAGGATCAGAGCCTGATCAAGCCAGCAGTTAACTGCTGCTACAACGCAAACAATGTACGAGCCACAGCCCGTGCAGGTCCAGGAACCGACATTAGGTGCTTGTTCCAGTGCCAGCTGAAGACTGACAGGGGTCTGTTTAGTAATCCCCCTTATGTGTGCTGGAAGCAGTTGAACCGTCTCGAGTCCCATAAACTCTATTGTAGTTGTCCTCGTAACGTGCTAGTGATTCCCCTGCTTTCATTTTGCGGAATGTTCATCGTCAGCAAGTCTTTTGCTTTCGTAGTGAGTGATTTTTCGTGTGCAAGTTTCGGTAACTAGTCCCTCTTATGAATTTTTCCAAGTGTATATAATCATTATCTCTCCCATCCTGCGTTCCAGGAATACCGGTTTAGGAACCTCCAAGCGTTCCCAGTAATTGAGGTGTTTTATCTCCGTTATGCGGCCGTGAAGGTTCTCTGTACAATTTCTAGGTCGCAATTTCACCTGCCTTGAAAGGAGCTGTTAGTGTGCAGAAATATTCCAGCCTAGATAGAACAATGACCTGAAGTGTGTCATCATGGCTTGGCCCTCCCTATTTTAAAGGTTTTCTCTTACCACCGTCATTTTTCTAGCAGATGCGATTGATCAATTTTATGGTCTTGAAGGGAGATCCTCCGACATGTCACTCCCAGGTCTTTGACGTTGGTGTTTCGCTCTATTTTGTGGCCAGAATTTGTTTTGTATCTGTAAAGATTTAAATTTTCCCTCGTGTTTCCCAAATTCGGAGAAATTTGAAATTTCTCATCGTTAAACTTCATGTTATTCCTTTACAGGGATTTTGTGCGCTATTACGCCAGGGTCCACTTGTCGAAGGTTTTTTCAAAGTTGGTATATTACACTGCATTCTTTTTGTCTTTATTTCATCTGGACCTTGTCGTGTGACCCAAATAGTTGAGACAGACAGGAGGCCCTTTTCTAAACCCCATTTCCCCCGGGTTTGTTAACTGAGGGTTTTCTAGAGGGGGGTGATCTTCTTTTAGGGCCCCTTTCAAAATTTTATGATGGGGTTTAGTGCTATCGGGCTGTAGTTCTTTTCTGTTGCTTTAACTGCCCCCCTTTTTGGAGTGGGGCTATGTTGTTTTTTATAGCAACGGGGACGACCCCGTTCCATGCTCCCTCTCCCTGGAGGTAACGGCTCGTGTTGGGGCTTCTTGCAGTTCTTTATGAACACGGAGTTCCTGAGTCTGGCCCCGGGGGAGAGTGCATGGCAGTCTTTACGCCTGTTCAAATCATTTGGGGTCAGGATAACATGGATAGGCTTGTGTTAACCAAATTCTGTGGGTCTCCCCCTAAAAAATTCATTTTGACTTTGACTCCATCTGGTTGCGGCTTGCTAAAAACTGAGCATATTGGCTTGAGTAGCTCACTCATTTCCCTTTTGTCATCTGTGTAGGACCATCTGTTTAAGTAGGGGCCCAGTTGGACGTTGTTCCGACTTTGATTTGCAAGAAAGAAATACTTTGGGTTTCTTTTGATTTTATTTAGGCTTTTTTTCTTACCGCGATTCTGACTCCTTTAAAATTCCTTTTGTTTAATTCGAGCTTGCATTTCTTGACCATGTCTCCCTACCATTTCAATTATTGACCCCCTTTTAGCCGCTCTTTTATTTTTTTCCGTCTCCCGTAAAGGGAGCGCCTGTCTCTTTCTATTTTACTCTACCCCTCCTTTTTCTTAGAGGAATAAGCCTTGTGCACACATCGAGTCCCACCAAGTTAATCTGTTTAGCATAAGTTGGGGCCCTGTTTTTGCTTAGTATATCTTCCCAGCTTTTTATCGGTTAGACTTGGTTTTTACTTGGTCCCACTTTTTTGTTTTTGTTTGTGACTAGTCTCATTTTGTCGGGCTGGGGGTCCGCGCATACATGTCTGAACCTCAATTATGTTGTGATCTGAGTATATTGTTTTTGATATGGTGACATTTCTTATCAGATCATCATTGTTAGTGATGATGAGTCTAGTGTATCTCCAGTCTAGTAGCTCATTATTTGCTGGTTTAAATTGAAATTTTGTGCAGAGATTTAAAAGCTGCCTCCTGGTGTTATTACTGCAACAATATTATTTGCTAAATTCCTCCATTTAGTGCCTAAGTTGAAATCACCCCCAGGAGCAAGATTAGTGGGTGCAGGAGCTGGAAGATTTTCCAGACAGTGGTCAATTTTTAACAGCTGTTCCTGGAATTGCTGGGATGTTGCATCCGGAGGCTTGTAGACCTACCACAATGACTAGGTTTTGTGTTCTCGATCTTTACTGCTAAAACTTCACTACATTATTTGAGGCATTAAGCAGTTCTGTGCAAACAAGTGACTCTGCAATGTACATGCCAACCCTCCTTTGCCTGTTCACTCTGTCACATCTGTATAGGTTGTAACCTGGATCCATATTTCGTTGTCCAAGTGATCCTTTATGTGGGTCTCAGTGAAAGCCGCGAACTTGCCTTTGCCTCTGCAAGCAGTCCACGGATGAAAGGTATTTTGATGTTCGTTGCTGGCTATAGACCCTGTATATTTGCAAAGAGAATGTCATCGACTGTGTGGTATTGTTGGTACTGGGAGGATTTTTTTCCGGCATTAGTATCCGTATCTGTTGGTTTGGACAAAACCATGATTGAAATAATTCACAAATTACCCAATCTTAATGATGATGTCTCAGTCCGTCCTTGATGATTGTTGAGTCACGACTGTGACTTGACAATGTTCCAGTATTGACCCAAACATTGTCATAAGGTTCTTCTCCCGTGTCTCTGACTCATCAACAAAGACTCTCATATCTTTAACATTACAACAAGAAAGGCAAACGTGGTCTCCTGACTGAACGTAGTCTGTGTGACTGAACGTGGTCTGCTGACTGAACGTGGTCTGCTGACTGAACGTGGTCTGCTGACTGAACGTGGTCTGCTGACTGAACGTGGTCTGCTGACTGAACGTGGTCTACTGACTGAACGTGATATGGTGACTGAACGTGGATAACTGACTGAACATGGCCTACTGACTGAACGTGGTCTACTGACTGAACGTGGTCTGCTGACTGTACGTGACCTACTGACTGAACGTGGCCTACTGACTGAACGTGGTCTACTGACTGAAGTTGCCCTAACAGTGTATACGATGTTCAACCAGGAATTCTGTGGAGAAATATGTGGAGTAGTCACTATGACTCAAAAAATCGTAATGACACGGTTGCAAACAAACCATACCCCCGGCCGGGATTGAACCCGCGGTCATAGAGTCTCAAAACTCCAGCCAGTCGCGTTAGCCACTAGACCAGCTAGCCACAATAAAATTCATCCAACTAGGTATATTTCTACACCATAGGAAAGTTAGCACAGGCACCACTGTGACTACAAATGCAAGTTTTTACAGACGAATCTCCACGGCCACGCTAGCTGGAGATTCGTCTGTAAAAACTTGCATTTGTGGTCACAGTGGTGCCTGTGCTAACCTTCCTATGGTGTAGAAATATACTAGTTGGGTGAATCTTATTGTGGCTAGCTGGTCTAGTGGCTAACGCGACGGGCTGGAGTTTTGAGACTCTATGACCGCGGGTTCAATCCCGGCCGGGGGATATGGTTAGTCACTATGAGTCTGTCTGTGCTTATGTCCCAAACAACCTGCATTAAAGACTGCAGATGCAGACTTAAGGAAAACAATGAATGCTTTATTTTATTCACAGTATGATCAGACACTGTTGTCAAGCTAGTGACACCAGTGTCAAGGGACGAGTAACCAGAGAAGTCTACCCTATCATGACCCAAAACTTAACTGAGTGGATCATCGTACATTTAACATGTTTTAACAGACTGGTAAACCCGGGAAAAATCTCGGTTACACCGCGTTATTACGCAGGCTACTGCCTTATTGTGATAAACTGGATTATAATAACAAGTGTTTATAGTGAAAAAAAGTGCTCCATAATTTTACAAATTATGTCCGTGTTATGTGGATGCTTTTAGTGAGTGGTGACGTCATGATGACGGTTTGCAAAATAATTTCCCAATATTATGCTGTGTAAATAAACCTGATTGAAAGTGTATTTTTAAAAGAAGAGAATGGAGCCGACAGGGAGGCTCTGCGCCTGCGCAAACAGGACTCGCCATTGTTGTTTGAATTGAACAGAACGTTAGTGAATAATAAGAAGAGTTTTTCGTGCTCTAGAGGTAAAATTGATCTGATACCTCTCAAATAGGAGGCGAAATTGTTGGATGTGCATTCCTGCATAACTTGAGATATCAAGCGACTGGACAAAACAGCTCCAGGAACCTCAGATAAGTCTTACGTTATAACTCTGGCCAGTGTTATTTTCATAGATAGACAGTGAGGTTTTCTGAGTATGATACACCTTGATCTCCAGTCAAATTGGTGAGTGATTTTAAGATATTCTCCTTCTGTTATGTATATGTGTAATTATATATATATTATATATATATATATATAAAATTATA
>NC_069434.1:2068746-2103746 GCF_026875155.1 Cherax quadricarinatus | reverse complement strand
GGCTCAGCTCCGCGAACTGAAAAAAGTAAGACACCAGAATTGGTTAACTTCCTATAATGATAAAAATTGCTGAACAATAATAAATAAATTTATAGAAGAGGTACCTTCCCTGAGCAAGCCAAAATTTATGGTCACTAATTGCCAACATCACAACGGAGTGAAGAAGGATTCTAATGACCAATTCTCTGAGGATTGTGTTAATTGTAGTGCCAGGTCATTAACAAAATGACATAGTTTAACCATGACTGTTTGATTACAGGTCCATCGTTTGACGGAAAAATTTAGGAGATATCTTATTAAATTTCAGAGATGAAGCATTCTGCCTTTATGGCAGAACATAAAGTAAAGCTTTCTAAGAGTGGGTTTACACGAGGCTGACCGGAATTGTACCGCCGCTTTCTTATTCTTAAGGCCTGGGGTGGGAGAATCCTATGACGCACCCTCTTAGGCCCTCTGAAAACCTTTTGCTTTAGGTAGTCGTATTATTTTGTGCACATCCAGTCTGTTTCCTACTACTTCAAGCGACGATAAATACAAATACACACCTTAAATATATTGGAAAATCCCATTTGGAGATTAAAGTAAGAGCAAACAATTTACGTAAGTGGACAATTTCCTTATGGTGGCGACGTAAATATATCCCTGGAGATTAAGTGTCAAAATGTAGTAATGTTTTGGGATTAACTTGGGAACTGAGAGAGATTTGTTAATGTTAGAAACCTAATAATTACAGTATGCCCAATAAATTTTAACTAAGAGAGTTTATGCTTACTGAAGTTTCCCAAATGTTTTGACTCCACTAGGCTTAGTGTAGCCCCACTTACATGTGCTTGGGATCTGAAATCACTTCTACTGAGAATACTATTAACCAGGTGGGATGAATTATTGGTGATTAAGAGAAAATTCAATGTTGGAGTTCCCCGACGCAGGTGGCCAATCCAAATGGGAAAAATGTACTCCTATCTTGAGATGCATCAAAACTGGCATAATGTGAGATTGCTTACCTTCAATGTAATAGTGTTTTTCTCCTTGAGTTATGCCTAACACGCTGAAAGTGTCCCAATTAAATCACATCACCTTACCTCAGTTGATGGGAATTAACAGCCTTTTATGTAGGTGTCAAATTACTAATTAATAAAGAAATCAGTTGCGGAGATAAATATTAGCGACAACGTAATTTGTCTGATAAATGAGGTATCCTCACAATGGATACGTACTGGAAACAGTAAAATTGTGTACGTAACAAAACAGAGTTGCTGAAATTAACAATGCAAAGAGAAGTATAATAGTTTGGGGTCAGCATAAAATCTGTAAACATTTAATCATGTACCTAGTTAGATAGAATCCCCGATTTCTTGTCTCGAGGTTTAACCTATGCTAAATTTGTAAATGCTGTGTCATGGCTTTAATAGGACCGAGCCTGGTTGGCAAATAAAGCCTAATTGTGCCTGTACAAATGGCGTATTTTGCTCCTGTTGAAATACTGTGACCACCGCTCCAATAGTTTGTCCTCACTTCCTGCCATTAGTTATAAATTCATAGTATTTCTTTCTTCTTACTCATAACTAATCATGTAACTAAGTTGGTGTTTAAATTTCTAAACAAGATAATATATCACATAAGTTTTCTCACCCTCTTGAATATTGGATAAAGAGGGTACATGAGGAAATCTATACGGAAATGAGAGTAAATCTCAGATGGAATAGAAAAATTGTGAAAAGGTACTCCATAATAAGAAACCTAGGGCTGTATTTATAGAGAACAATGTACATTAGGTATGCATAGGGTATGTTACAAAATGCTGAATTGGGTGATTATGCTAAACATCTATCTAACTGCCCAAACTCATCATCTAACAAATTTAATTGTTCTAAATGCCCACAAAATTTAATGAAAATGGTGGGGTACAAGATACCTTAAATTGTATTAGGGAAACTTTCTGGATTCCACAAGGACGACAAAGTGTAAAAAGGGTCGATTATAATCTTGTGTAATATGTCGCCGTGTGGATGCCAGATCCTATATGTACCCAGGCCCTTCAACGTTGCCAAATCAGGCAATTTTCAGTCCGTTTAGCAACGACCTCCACTCTGCCGCAGTTGAAAAATACTCTTTCACCAATATTATGCGGTGTAAATAACCCTTATTAAAAGTGAATCTTTAAAAGAGAGAATGAAGCCGACAGGGAGGCTCTGCGCCTGCGCAGACAGGACTCGCCATTGTTGTTTGAATTGAACAGAACGTTAGCGAATAATAAGAAGAGTTTTTTCGTGCTCTAGAGGTAAAATTGATCTGATACCTCCTCAAATAGGAGGCGAAATTGCGTTGGAATGTGCATTCTCATGCATAACTTGAGATATCAAGCGACTGGTACAAAACACTCTCCAGGAAACCTCAGTATAAGTCTATATGTTATAACTCTTGACCAGTGTTATTTTTCATAGATCTGACAGTTGGAGGTTTTTCTGAGTTATTATACACCCTTGAACTCCATCAAATTGGGGAGTGATTTTAGAGATATTCTACCTCTGTTTGTATGTTAATATAATATATATAAATATAATATACTAAATATATATATATTATATATATAAATATATCTATAATATATATAATAGATATATATATATATATATATGATCCTTCATTACTTTAATATACAGTCCACAAATTTATATATTTACCAACAATATTCCTGGTGATACATATTTTCATTTGTAATTAATAGGTCTAAGAGCAACTTGTGGACATGACAGTTGTATGTATCGAAGGGGACACTTTGCGACCTAGGTGTCCCATATTCCAACTTGTCTATGTAACTCAGATAACTAATAATTATACTTGTGTTATCATTTACTGGTTATGTACAAAATGAGACATTCAGATAAAATGTCACTTTTCCACAGAGAGCGTGTGGGGGAATATGGCTAAGTACACTGGGTGATTGTGTAGTACTTAGCTCAGAGATGATGTGTACTTAGCAACAGTGATGACGTGTTTGTGTGCTCTCTTGTGAAATCTGAACCAGGAAGCCCTTTCTTGCAACTTTAAACACCGCAGCACTGAAAGAATGGCTTAAGGTTGCTAAGCCAGAGATACGCGATTAACGGATGGAGAACAGAGGATTCGAAGTAATTCTTTGTGAGTCCCACAGGTTAAAAGAGGAACTTGGTCAGTGAGCCGTCAACATGGAACCAAGCATCGATGATCAAGAAGACTGTTGGGAGAGCAGAAACAACGAGGACCCCCAGAAAACTTCCGAACCCATTTTGCGGTGGCTACCTCGACAATGTGGGTGTTTCTACCTGGAATGTCCACAATGAGCCAACCAAGAAAGTATTGGCCGATATGAGTATGAGACGTCTCCCTAGTAAACCCCAAAGAAAACCGCATCCGAGAACGTCTTGACGAATTCCACAAGTGAAAGGTGTAATGCTACCATGTACGAATGTGATCGACTACGGGAGCATCACGCAAACGACGACCACCAATGTATTGGTCAAAAAAACACATTGCGTTTGTTGTTGGGGATAGTCAGATTAGTGTACATGGATTAGGGCATTCTGTTTGAAGGACAATAGTAGGAGGCTGAGAGTGAGTTTACCTGGGGCTGGTGGATGAATGATATAGGTTAGCCATATGGAATGAAACATCAATGAAGAGGTAATGGGGAGCAACATCCTATTATCTGTCTCAGTCACGCTGACAGAGCAACGATGTTGGCCAGGCGTAGAGTGAGGAACCTGATTAGCATATATATGGTTCACAATTGAGATAATAGGAGGAAGGGTTGGGAAACCTGGTCCAATATGTGGTATTTTCTCCAAGGAGAGTAGTTTGTAATGAATGGTTGTCCAGTGCAATTGGGTCAATTGTTGGACCCGGACAAATACTGTAAGGAAAATGCAGTAACATTCAATTGACAACTGGACATCTTCTATGGCAGAAATGACATGTCCAGCCAGGGATCCGAGGTATCACGTTATCATGAGGTTTTGGGGTGCAGAAGCACTACACCAACGCAATTGAAGGGAGCAGTTAGTATCTTTTAATAATCCCTTTATCCGGGCGGTTAGCCAATATGGTATGGGTTTCATGGAACATCTCAATGAATTAGAGATGCAAGTGTGAGCTTTTTAAGGAAACCAGTTATAGGCAGACAATCAGAGGAAGAGTTATTGATGAACATATGAAAGCCAATGGCATTAGGTGATAAGGAGAGTAACAGGCACACAAGTGTAGGAACAGAAGATCAGAAAGAAAAAAGAGAAGGGAGGGGTCCTTGAATATATATTACACAAATGTCCGTAGTGCTTGGAATAAGATGGATGAGTTGAGAACTAAGTTGCTATGGGTAACTTTGATGTATTCTGCCTTAACTGAGACGTGGTTTCAATACGAAAAAATCGGACAACAGCCTTGACTGAAATGTCCCCACATACAGGGTTTTTAAATTGTTCCAAGTAGACAGAATACGGGAAGGGGGGTGGGACTGGACACTGTATGTCCGACGATCGCTTGGAACTGCTGCAAAAAACGGTTAATAAGGCTGAAGAAACACATACAGAGTCTGTTTGGATAGAATTATTTCGGAGGACAAGAAAAACATTTATTTTAGTTATTATACTGTCCCCCAAATTTAGATTGGGACCAAGGGAGACAACTACATGGGAGTGAAATTGTTAATGAGCCACAAGGCATGCTTAAAGTAGTAATATCTAGGATGACTTTAGATCTTATTAGTCTATATTGATTGGAATTTTCTTGACTGGAATTTAAGAATCCAAACAACTTCTTAAGAAGTTCAGGTTCCGATTGTTTTTTGTAAGCATTTATTGACACAGCCTACAAGGGGAAATAAACTGCTTGACTTAGTTTCTCTGGCAAACACACGAATCCATGGGTTAATACATTTCAGGAAATTTCAGAGGAACTTGTGCTAGCGACCACAAACAATTACATTTAAGCATTGAAATGAAGTACACATAGTAGGGATAACTCAGTAACATTCTCAGATTTTTGCATAGTAGATTAGACGTATGGGCTTAGAGAACACTTATCATCTGTAACAGGAGTAACGAAGAGAGCTATGCAAATGAAAAGCTTTCTTAACACAAATATATGCTCCCAAAGACATTTAACCATATAAGGGAAATTAGATTTAATATGCAAATGACCCCACATGGATGAATAATAGGCACAAATTATCATTTAGGACAGAAAGGAATCTATATTCACTACAAAAGAGGTGAAGGAACCATCTTGTGAAAAACGAGTATATTGACCGATAAGAGGTCGTTAAAAAAGGGGAGTAAGAAAAGCTAGAAAAACGGACTATGAAATTAAAGTTGCTAGGGATTTCGAAAACTAACACTTCCAAAAAAAAAAAGCTTTTCTTCCAGGTTTATAGACAAAAGTTAGAGATAAATAGGCCCTAAAAATAACTATGGGCAATCGTCACACGCACAATGATAATGAAATGTGCCGATTCTTAAATAAATTATTTCTCCAATTTCGTTTTTCACTGCAGTAAGACACTAACAATATTCCTAGTAATTAAATTTTTATTAGTGGGCTTGAAGAATGAAAATTATGCAATATCAGGATCATTTTTAGGCCCATATTTGCTTATTAACTATATATACGACCTTGACTGATGGGAATACTAGTGACTTAAGCAAATTTGCTGATTGACACTAAGATAGGTAGGATAATCGATTCAAGAACAGTTGATGTACTCACAACTATCAGAAGGCGTTTAGAAAAACTCAATTCAGTGGTCAAGAGAATTGGCAGATGCAGTTCAATGTAGATAAATGTAAAGTTCTAAAGCTCGGAAATGTCCATAACCCTAGCACCTACCAGCTTAATAATGTTGAACTTAGCCGTATAGAACGCGAGAAGGACTTGGGGGTTATGGTAAGCAGCAACCTTAAACCAAGACAGCAATGCCTAAGCGTACGTAATAAGGCAAATAGATTACTGCGATATTTTATCAAGAAGTGTAAGCAACAGAAGTCCAGAGGTCATACTGGGAGGATTGAGAGGTCCCGCGCGCGGAGCCAAAAAAAAAATCGAAAATATATGAAAACTGAGTTATTGTTACCAAAAAATAGCTGAACTTTCTGGCTACACGCTGGTATAAATATTATCCTTGTACCGATGTTATCTAAAAAGGAATTACAGCCATTATAACATGCATGGTGACAGCGCTGGACGCAACATGTTTGCGTAAAGAAGCGCTGACACAACTTTGTTGACGTTTGTGTTTACGTTTTTCCTTCTTTTTTTTTCCCGTGTTATTTTTATCGTTTATAGAACATCTTTATGTTTATGTGTAGGTGGCGTTACTTACTTCTCCCCCTAATTGTTTTAAAAATGGCTTGAGTCAGCAAAACAGGGTCAGGCAGTCAACAACACCACACAACCCCGATAAAAATGGAACTGAGGGGGATTTTGGAAGGATAAAACCATGGATTAAACCTTCTGATCTACCAGAAAGAAAGGAGTTAGAAGTTAATTGGGACGCCAACTGTGAGTGAGATGGGAAGGGGATGTTGTTTGAAGGGGTTAATTGTAAGGGTTTTTGTTAAGTTACGGAAAATTGGCTGTGAACGAGGTTTTTTTTCGAAGAGGAAATTTTACTAGTAATGTCCAGTGTGGATGCTAGAGGCAGAGTACTAAGTGTACTAGGGACTGAGAAAGAGAAATAAATATTTATTGTATATGAGAAAAAGACGAAGAGTGAAAATGGCAGGCATTGGGGGTACAGGCTGCCATAATTATATTTATATTTCTTCTTCAATTTTCAGAAGAAGAAAATCAGGATCATGGGGTTGGAAAAGGTGAATGTGAGTAACAGCGCCCCTGACAGTAAAAGCCCAACATTTGCCATCCTATCCAGAAAAAGTAAATGTCATCAATCGCCGCCAAGGTATGGCAACACCGCATACCTAAAAACAACAATGGCACACAGCTCTTAATGTAGCGCTCTATTAAGTGGTGATATCCAAAATTAATCCAGGACACTCAACTATAGTGCAGAGGCAAAACAAGACAGAAAATGATGAACGGCAATAATGACGGTCCTAGTAGCTAGGGATGAAAACCTTAACGTCCAAAAGGTAATTGCATACATAGGTCAATGTGATACAATACAGGCGCGACCATTATTAATCTCAAACACTTACCAAACAGATGTATACACTGTACTAAAGCACGCATGAAAACAAAAAGGCACCTTATGTAAAATGTGTTTAAGGGGTGGGTGCATGATGGATGTATGTACCATTAAAGCAACGTGCCTATAATTCATTTTGCTGTGTAACAAATGCCCTTTGGCACAGTTACACTCTTTAGGCCAGTGAGACAATGATTTAACCAAATTTAATTAGCAAATGACCCATTCCAATATATTGATGAATATGATTGTTTATAAAACAGGCCTTCACCTTTAATCCATGACACTGCAAGATCACTTCCCTAAAATGGCAGACAGATTAGGACATTCTAGCTAACACACAATTAGGGCGCGGTCAGATTATTAACCATATCTCTGAATTCTTTGTTTCTGGGATGATACGTGTGACTGGACGACGGGAGGTCAAAATAGAGGTGGTTACAATATAAAACGACTTAGATAGGGAACAGAAGGGTGGTGGACGTATGTGCATATCATTTGAAATGACTTAGCTTACAAACCCAAGACCCTGATTTCTAATAACATAACTGAGATTCTGATGGTTTGACAAGTAGCTGCTGTCCTAGACCAAACCCATCTTAGTAGGAACTATTTACACGCCCTCCTACCCAGGAACCAGTTCTTAGAAGACTTTCCAGATCTTACGTCCGAGTTGAAAAAACAATTGCGAACAAAATACTGGGCGACTTCAATATCTGTTTTCAGCAGCAACAATAACGGGCTATGCAAAAGGTATAACAGCAAATTCTAGATTAATGTTACACTCAACTTATTAATAACTCCAACCCGGATTCACACAGTTTTCTCAGCCACCCTAATTGACCACATACTTTACGCAACCGCTACTTGAGAACATTTAGTCATCCAGGCGTCATTAACCACAGAACCTAGTGATCATTTCACATACATTTAACTGCAACAGAAAATAACTAGGGATAGGATAGGCCCCCCCCAACACATGACAATAAAACATTGGAGGTCAACACACAAACTACAGTAAAGAAACACTGGTAAATCAGCTACACAAAATGTGATGGACAGAGATAGACAAGTTTGCAGGACTACACACGATGCCTGGGAAAAATTCAAAACAATGATTCACAATACCATCAAACCTTGCTAATATTGCACCAGTTAAAGAGTTAGGATTAAACGAAAGACTGAACCCTGGATGAATACTGAGATATTAATAAATATAGAAATTCAGAGACCAGCTGCTAAAAATATTTAAAGCAAAACAGACAGTATATGAGCAGCACTAAATGAATTCCAAAAGGGTGAGGAACAGAGTACAGAGACTTATAAAAGGAGCAAAGCACAGCACCTACAGCTAAAAAATTGAGAGTAAAAGCATAACCCCAAACAGCTCTGCAACATCAACTAAAACAGTTGGGGGTATAGACCATAATCAGTATAAGGACTAACATAGTACTCAAACTATCGATAATGAGGTATGCACACGACGAACATCAGAAGGTGAGCAAAATTGCTTTAAAATTCATACTACACATCCTGTTGCAATCAACACTAGTAAGTAAACGCTTCAGCTGCATCAAATTACCTTTCTACAAGACTCTGATAAGTTTCAAACATACTATACCTAATAATATTGGGTAACCCCAAATCAAGTTGTCTAACTAGTAAGTGGATCTCATGACTTTATCTTAAAAAGAACTTACAAGTCAGGTTAAACCCAACTAAGAGCACAGGCCCTGTATAACTCCGTCATAAAGTGTTTCCAAAAGATGGTCTGCTCTGACCTGTCAATCCTATTGCTTCACATAATAAAATCTATCAATCACTCACACTCATATACAGTACCGGATGTGGGTTCAAGGAGGCCAGAGTACCCCTATCTTTAAGAAAAATAGTAGGTTCTGCTGTAACAACTATAGGCCTGTTGTATATTTCAATAATATTCTAAAATTCCTCGAGAGGGCGTGTATTTCTCAAGTAGGTATAAGTACCTTCTAATGACAAAAACTCATTCTCCTAGCTATCAATCGGGCTGTTAGAAGATCTACTTCAACCGACACTCCCTTATTAATCTATGGATTACCTAGAATCCTGAAATGTCTAAAGGGAACCTCATATAGGCATATGGTAACCTTAGATCTCCTGCAAAAGGCCTTCGATGCTGGTCAACCACAATATATTATGGTATATCACTTCAAACTATCGGTATAGGTTCTGTAGTAACTGGTTTAAGTCCTACCTTAGGGCATCTTAGGTAGAACAAATAGTCAAAATAAACAAAACAGAATCAGAACCCCCTGCCGAGAACATGTGGAGTTCCTCCTCTAGGTACTTATTCTGGGTCCCTCTTATTATTCTAATGTTATGTCCAATGATCTGCCTATCAGTGTTCAAGTGCAAACTCTCTACTGTATGCAGTATGACAGTGATCTCGTTAGTGTCATGTAAAGACCCACAAGATATGCTAATGTTTTAAACAAAAACATCATGATGAATGGAGTCTCCTGCCAGCAAATGGAGTTAGTAGACAAACTCTACTATCATTAACACCTATGGAAAACTGAAGCCATTCTCTTTGCATCGAAACATAAACTGAAGGTAAAAATTTTAATGTTTTTCAATGTAAATGGTGAGCCCATCACTTTGGTTTCATTCAGTAAAACTATTAGGGAATCCCCTTTGACCCAAGCATGTCTCAGGAGAAATTTGATCTATAGGGAAAAAAACCATGTAGTAAATGAAAGCGGAATGGCCAGACAGAAGTTCTGTAATAGACATAGCACCAGTGTCTTACCTACTGAGTGCTCCGCAGTACCTCTATGTCTAGCCCTTATACAATGCCATATGGAAATTACGCTTGCTCTTCTTGAGCAACTTCTGCCTTGCCAAAAAACTTGCTACTCTAGATAGACTGCATAATCACCCAGAAGCAAAATCGTAAGATTCATCCTGGGGGCTTTGGGACCAAGAGAACATGTAGCCAGATGAATTACAAGCAGTTGGATATGCTGAATGATGAATGACAGAGTAAAACAACTGATCAGCTAAATCATGTTATAAAATGGCTCACAAGCAATGTCCAGAATATCTTCTGTTCAATTAACATGTCAAGCTGGGAACCAAATTACAATCAAAGAACTCTCAGGATGGTAGAGAGCACAACTTTGTAGTACTCTCACAGTCCAGTGGCCCAGGCTTCACAAAACATCCTTTTATTTGTATCAGCAAAAAACTGGAATGGAACAGACTACCCTATCACCATGCAAAGCCAGTCATAGCGCGAACAGTTTTCAAGAAGAGTGCCTAAATAGTTGTCTGATGAACTGTAACTACAGAAAAGGGAGGGGAATGATTTTTCTCTATTTTTTAGCTAACATACGTGTAAATTTTTACCTTATTCCTTGTAAGACTCTCTCGTATTGTAGACTAGTCCATAATGACCTTGGTGTCCGCAGATAGTCTTTTTTAGTAGGAATAATAAGTATGTTATCATTTCATTGTAGAACAATAAGAACAATATTTATAACCTTTATCTACTACTTCTTAATAATTAAGGTAAAAGGACATCCAATGGAAATAATGTTCATCACGTCTACTTTTTTCTTGGGTTATCCTCAGGTTCTTCATACACTATGCTTCTAAATATGATAATACTATGTAACTGTATTTGTGTATAACCTAATAAACTTACTTACTTACTTACTTACTTACTTACTTACTTATAATACAAATTCACCATCTGAGATCAATGCCCAGAGTGGGCCGGAGATAATGTGATCCAAGGTCAACCAATCGGGAACACGCTGGATAAATAGTGCACAAAATGGGGCCGCACTCCAGCCAACAAAATTATTCATCACTCCACGCTAATATCAATTATAAGCTTATTTATCTATCCACATATTGATCTATTTGATATAATGTCTCAATATATAATAGCTATAAACCATAAAAAGTACACCTCAAAAAAAAATATATAGCATCATATGCGCCCCGAGGAATAAATTTCTATGATATTTTCCCCTGAAGGTGAAGAGAGGGTCGCCCTCTCTATCTCGATGAGAGAAAACGTATTTACAAAGGTTAACTGTAATTAACTCTCGTAGGCCCGCGGAAAAAGTTGTAAAAATAAAGCGAATTTTTCGGGGAAAAAAAATTTTTCCCGGGCATCGGGGGTTCGTCGCGCGCGGGCTATACTCGAAAGTAACTTATTTACCCTATTAGGGGATCACCAGCTTTATTTTATGTATTGAATTGACTTTATTTCTCACAACAAACATGGGAGAATGATTGTTTTACGGGGTAGCGTTCGTGTTTCCGAACCATCCAAAATATTTTTAGATTTATGTGGACAACAAGGCCGACATCTTCCAATATATCAAAAAAGTTATGAAACTTTATTTTTTTTTAGCAAGAAGATAAGGTTTATTTTAGAATTCTCATCGACAAGTGATGGAATTAGAGTTGTTCTAGCAGCAGCAAGTGTCAAAACCACTTGTCCGAGTACCATTGACAAACTGTGCCCTGCCAAATGCAATTTTTCGTAAATTTTGCATATTTCATTTCCTTTTTGGCCGATATGATTGAAACTTCAGCACAGCATACTCGATATAACCTTCTAATAGTACACCAAAAATGAACGTAATCGGTCCATAAAAAAAAGTTCGTTAACATGCGGCCAACATCTCCCCTTATACATCATTAGTAATGCCTCACCTAGATTATGCAGCTCAATTCTGGTCTCCATATTACAGAATGGACATAAATTCGTTAGAAAACATTCAGCGTAGGATGACTAAAATAATACATAGCATTAGAAATCTTCCTTATGAAGAAAGATTGAAAACCCTTAAATTACATTCACTTGTTAGACGAAGAATGAGGGGAGACATGATCGAAGTGTATAAGTGGAAGATAGATATTAATAAGGGGGATATTAATAAGGTCTTGAGGATATCTCTCCAGGAGAGAACACGCAGTAATGGATTCAAATTGGACAAGTTTAGATTTAGAAGGGATGTAGGAAAGTATTGGTTTGGAAATAGGGTAGTTGATGAGTGGAACAATCTACCTAGTTGGGTTATTGAGGCTAAAACCTTGGTTAGTTTCAAATATAGGTTGGATAAATACATGAGTGAGAGGGGTTGGATTTGAATGGGAGTTGCATATGAGAGTGGATAGAGTAATCAGAGCTTATTTCTTGCATGGCATTGAAAATTGGGTTGGGCAAATGTTTTGTTAGTGGGATGGATTGTAAAGGACCTGCCAAGCATGGGCCAACAGGCCTGCTGCAGTGTTCCTCCTTTATTATGTTATGTTCTTCTAAGTAGTCTTTAGTGTTTTTTGTTGTGATGGTCAGGTCGTAGGTTGTGTTTGGGTTTTGCTTTGCACTTATTTGGGCCATGGTAAGTTTCTGGGCCTCTTGTTTGAGTAGGACCTAAGTGATTTGCAGAGATACAGATATAGTAGCGTATTTACCAGTTGACTTGTGAGTATGCAGAACTACTGGTGTCGTTAATAATGTTTAAATTTTCCTGCAGCCTAACTTTAATCAATTAGGAAAAGTTTATTACATTATTCAGCTATGTTGAAAGTTATTCGGTCCTAAGTTCCACAGGGTAAATAACCTGTATGAAGGCCATAACATTTCACGGATAGACTGTCTGAGTTTTGCGGGCCCTCACATCCACCCCAAAACAAGAACACATACAGGTTGGCAGAGGTAGTTGGACGGTACACCTTAATTGATAGATTTACCCATCAAGGAAGGTGTAGGTAAGTTTATGCTGTTAATAACTAATATTGGGATTATTGAGGCAACTGTAGATATTAATAATGAAGTCCTAAGACTTTAACATAGGTAGGAATAGACCTTTAATATAGTCAAACACTAGGTTATGTTAGATAAGGAGAACTGGCAGCCCCACGTTTGAATTAGGTAGGAGAGAGACGCCAGCTCCTTCTTCTAAGACAGGACACCATCCTACCAACAAGTGCCATGAACAGCAGGGCGGCACCCCCTACGTGTTTACACATACTAGGCCTGGGGAAATCTGGTGGAAGCACCTCGAAGTACCGTAGATGCCCTCCTCCGTCAGACCCATTAGAGTAAGACAAGACCTCCTTTTCTTTCTCAGAATTCTGGCCAGTTTCTGGGGAAAATTGCGAGTGAGTTGAACTGTGGGTTTTTGTGCAGTCGGACGCCTGAAGACCAGTACGTACTGGCGTCCCCTCTTTGTTTAAGCTTAGAAGCTAGTGTCACTTCCTGCAAAGTTATACTACGGGATGCACACCCCCTTGAAATCAGGAACTCCCGAGATGCAGGCAGGTCACTAATACCGACTGAATATTGCAGGAATTAGGTTCCCGACTGCACGTGGTGACTTGAAGAGGAAAGTCCTGAGGGGCTAAGTCTTGGGGAGGTTGAAGATATATATATATATGATATATTCTCCAACACCAAGAAAGTTAGTCCTCTATTCGTGCATGAAGGTGGGATTTCTCGCAACATCAGTTATTTATGGAAATATGTCATATGAGAGTGGAGGTTTATAAACTAAAAGACTAGGCAGTTAGGGTAAGATATAAACAACTATTGGAGGATAGATGGGCTAATGAGAACATAGGAAATGGGGTCGAAGAGGTATGGGGTAGGTTTAAAAATGTAGTGTTAGAGTGTTCAGCAGAAGTTTGTGGTTACAGGAAAGTGGGTGGGGAGGGAAGAGGAGCGATTGGTGGAATGATGATGTAAAGAGAGTAGTAAGGGAGAAAAGTTAGCATATGAGAAGTTTTTACAAAGTAGAAGTGATGCAAGGAGGGAGAGTATATGGAGAAAAAGAGAGAGGTTAAGAGAATGGTGAAGCAATATAAAAAGAGAGCAAATGAGAGAGTGGGTGAGATGTTATCAACAAATTTTGTTGAAAATAAAAAAAGTTTTGGAGTGAGATTAAAAAGTTTAAAGGGAAACCTAGAGAACAAATGGATTTGTCAGTTAAAAATAGGAGAGGAGAATTATTAAATGGAGGGGTTAGAGGTATTGGGAAAATGGAGGGAATATTTTGAGAAATTGTTAAATGTTGAAAAGAAGAAAAGGGAAGCTGTGATTTCATGTATAGGCAAGGAGGGAAAAACATCTTGTAGGAGTGAGGAAGAGCCAGTTGTGAGTGTGGGGAAGTTCGTTGAGGCAGTAGGTAAAATGAAAGGGGTAAGGCAGCCGGGATTGATAGAATAAAGATAGAAAATTTAAAAGAAGGTGGAGATATAGTTTTGGAGTGGTTGGTGCTATTATTTAATAAATGTATGGAAGAGGGTAAGGTACCTAGGGATTGGCAGAGAGCATGCATAGTTCCTTTGTATAAAGGCAAAGGGGACAAAAGAGAGTGTAAAAATTATAGGGGAATAAGTCTGTTGAGTATACCTGGTAAAGTGTATGGTAGAGTTATTATTGAAAGAATTAAGAGTAAGACGGAGACTAGGATAGCAGATGAACAAGGAGGCTTTAGGAAAGGTAGGGGGTGTGTGGACCAGGTGTTTACAGTGAAACATATAAGTGAATAGTATTTAGATAAGGCTAAAGAGATTTTTGTGGCATTTATGGATTTGGAAAAGGCGTATGACATGGTGGATAGGGGGGCAATGTGCCAGATGTTGCAGGTGTATGGTATAAGAGGTACGTTACTGAAAGCAGTGAAGAGTTTTCACGAGGATAGTGAAGCTCAAGTTAGAGTATGTAGGAAAGAGGGAGATTATTTCCTGGTAAAAGTAGGCCTTAGACGAGGATGTGTGATGTCACTGTGGTTGTTTAATATATTTATAGATGGGGTTGTAAGAGAAGTAAATGCGAGGGTCTTGGCAAGAGGCGTGGAGTTAAAAGATAAAGAATCACACATAAAGTGGGAGTTGTCACAGTTGCTCTTTGCTGATGACACTGTGCTCTTGGGAGATTCTGAAGAGAAGTTGCAGAGGTTGGTGGATGAATTTGGTATGGTATGTAAAAGAAGAAAATTAAGAGTGAATACAGGAAAGAGTAAGGTTATGAGGATAACAAAAAGCTTTGGTGATGAAAGATTGGATATCAGATTGGAGGGAGAGAGTATGGAGGAGGTGAATGTATTCAGATATTTGGGAGTGGACGTGTCAGCGGATGGGTCCTTGAAAGATGAGGTGAATCATAGAATTGATGAGGGGAAAAGGGTGAGTTGTGCACTTAGGAGTCTGCAAAGAGGGGAATGCATGAGAGTATAGTTTTACCAACGCTCTTATATGGGTGTGAAGCATGGGTGATGAATGTTGCGGCGAGGAGAAGGCTGGAGGCAGCGGAGATGTCATGTCTGAGGGCAATGTGTGGTGTGAATATAATGCAGAGAATTCGTAGTTTGGAAGTTAGGAGGAGGTGCGGGATTGCCAAAACTGTTGTCCAGAGGGCTGAGGAAGGGTTGTTGAGGTGGTTCGGGCATGTAGAGAGAATGGAGCGAAACAGAATGACTTCAAGAGTGTATCAGTCTGTAGTGGAAGGAAGGCGGGTAGGGGTCGGCCTAGGAAAGGTTGGAGGGAGGGGGTAAGGAGATTTTTGTGTGCGAAGGGGCTTGGACTTCCAACAGGCATGCGTGAGCGTGTTTGATAGTAGTGAATGGAGACAAATGGTTTTTAATACTTGACGTGCTGTTGGAGTGTGAGCAAGTAACATTTATGAAGGGTTTCAGGGAAACGGCAGGCCGGACTTGAGTCCTGGAGATGGGAAGTACAGTGCCTGCACTCTGAAGGAGGGGTGTTAATGTTGCAGTTTAAAAACTGTAGTGTAAAGCACCCTTCTGGCAAGACAGTGATGGAGTGAATGATGGTGAAAGTTTTTCTTTTTTGGGCCACCCTGCCTTGGTGGGAATCGGCCAGTGTGATTATAAAAAAAAAATGTCATATAAGCCACTTGTGAGGCTGAGGTACCAGCCTCAGAGCTCAGTGTCGACAGAGCTTGCTAGGGTAAACATCTCACACGGAGGTAGTCCAGACAAATTTCCACAAGATAGTAAAGTGAAATTACTTATATTATTGTGATGTGTTGAAGGCAGTTTGTGTTGTATATACTTTTTTTGTATATGTTTAATTTTCTAAGGGACATTTTTAATTGATGTTCCTAAAAGATCAAACCCAAGATGATTAGTAAACAAGTGTTGACCACCTGCTGACGGCATTTTTGTGAGTGTACGACTGTGTGGCCCTAACTGGTTCATTTCAATAATTTGTGTTTATTCATAGACCAATGTTTAATCTCCTAGAGTTCCATTAACTTCGTAACAACCACAGTTCTGTCAGTAGTGTTACTGTGTACTTGTGTAGTATACTTAGATAATCCCAGCTACTTTATAGATATGCTCCCTCGTTAGCAGTGACGTCACGAGACCTTCACATGTAAGCGTAGGCCAGAGGCCTCGTGGTCAGTTCCTGCTAGGCATAGACTGGACAAGGCAAGACTCATGGGCTTCTCCTGAAGACTCTCTTAATTATGTCTCCAAGATATCGTGTGGATTTCTTTTTTCATTATCTCCTGACGAGCCCCCACGACAGTTCAGGATCAAACAGATACAACATTTTAAGTCAATTCGACACTAAAAAATAAGACAGAATGACGAGAAGTAATAGTACTATCTTTATTTACTACAAGTACATGTACATGGTATACAGTCATAGCTGACATCAATGACATACTACTATATAGAAAGCCGCTTGTTATGCAGAGCATTTCCCGCAAAATAGGTCAGTTTTGTCCCAGGATGCGACCCACATCAGTCCACTAACACCCAGGTACCCATTTTAAACTGATGGGTGAACAGGAACAGGGACAGCAGGTGTCTTATGGAAACACGTCCCTAATGTTTTCCAGCCTTACCGGAGGAGATTCGAACCCCGGACCTTAGTGTTTGAGCTGAGTGCGCTAGCGATCGAGCTACGGGTTCCTGGAAGTAGCAGTAATTCAACTACAACAGACTGGAATCTAAGCACAGCCGGGATCACTGAACTCAAAGTGCAACTCATTTATCATGAACACTTGGACTTAGCAAGGAGAGAACCCCATTCACGTTGCCCAATACGTTATCATCTGACAGAAGAATCGAAATACTTATATAATTCGCTAAAAGAACTATTTTTAGTCAGTTTGAAGCCTCGTTCCTCGGCCTTATGTGAAGCTTTATGCTCGTGTTTTACCCTCCACAGATGAATAAGAGACGCACATCATCTAGCCACTGTGTCCATACGATGGATAGGGGAAATACGCCATTAACTAGCTATAATAAGAAGTGGACACCCAAATATCCCAGCCTGGGGTTGAGAGGTCATATTATAAAGCTATTTTTGACTATACTCCACAGACTGAAGTCAGGGTCAAGGAGAAAAAAAAAACATGAAAAAAATAGAGAAAAATGGGAAAATTCCTCAATTAACAATAACACTGACGTAAAGGAAGAGTAAGACTGTGAGATACATCGGGAAAGAGCATATGATATAAGGTTTTTAACTCTGATAAGTTGACCCTTAGGGTAGCGCTGCCTTAGGTAAGCGCCCTTATCGGATTTTTTATTCTTCCAGGAGAAAATTAATGTAGAAGGTGACCGCACCACAGAGGACTTAGTATGCGTGGCTAAAGGGATAAAACGAAAATATTCGTCTTTACAGTTTATTAAGCAAGCTTACAATGCTAAGGATTAAAATTTGGCACTGAAAAAAAAGTATGAGATAATCTAGACTTGAAACCTTAGTTATATACCTGTAAGACAAAGTTCAACCTTGCTAAGCTGTGTAACAAACTCCTATATTATGTTCTAATTCCTTATAGAAAAAATTATTCAGTACTAGTAAATCATTAGAGGACACATGGTCAAATAGTGGTATATAGATTGATTAAGAAGAGAGAACATTGGACATATCCATCTCTCAAGAGATGATCTGCAGGGAACTGTCATAATTCAGTTGATACTATATGGTTTTTCATCAGACCTTATTATAGTCAAACATTCTGGGGATTACTTTCCTGATATTCAGTTCCTTCCGAATAATCATCCTCTTGATAGGGGCACTACAGCTACATTTAGCGCATTATTTGTCTGTTTCTCTCATTCTTTACTCCAAATAGATGGCTTAACCTCTGGCAGTACTGTGGCTCCAACAAGGAAAGCTGTGAGCACTTCAGGATATCCAGTAAACTGCTCGAATTTCCACTAGGTAATCATCATCCAGTTTTTGACGATGTTTTCCCATATAGTATCTTCCACCCCCATCTCAGGAATAAACAAGTATAGAAGGGTAGTAGAGAAAATGAATGCGGAACTATGAAAGAACAGCCAACTGAGAGAAGAAATGGAGAATCACGACCAATGCAGAATAAGTCCTCATCAGTAACATCAGTTGCCTTGCATCAACTATTGACAAGAAAGAATCTCCATCAGCGGTATACCTATCGCTATCAGAAACCCGAATAAGATCCTGGAATATGAGATCGACAGATTACTGCGCTCCACATCTCATATCTCCAAGAAAGTGAACCTAGCAAAAGTCCGCCTCAGCCAACTATTCAGGTTTAGTGAAGCTTCTCCCACATCAAGAAACACCTTTACAGGATGACGATAAGACTTTGCTTGAATATCCTTGTGTGCCCATATCACTAACAACAGAATACAACATGTTAAGGCTACAAAGAGTCCAGAACAGAGCACTACGCTTTATTATGTGCATCAGGTTGAGAGACAGAATCAGGATGGAAGATCTACGCACCCAACAGGGGATCGATGCAGTAAATATCAGGCTAGACAAACTAAAAAAAGACAACTATACGACATGCAGGAACTCTATGTAACTGACAGAGGCAACCCTCCACAACCAACAAACACCACCGACTACTTCATCAACACACCTCCCCACAGAACCCAAAGAACGACCCTTCAACAAAGACTCAAACACTTCATCCACAAGGAGAACTTCTCGAGACCAGTGATCGTAAGTGATCTCCCTGAAGAGATAGAAGGTTGGGTAAAACCTGCACCATTCTATGTCCTTCAAGGATAATAATACCCCAATTTATGGAGACTTTACTTCTAACAATCTTCGGCTTACAACTAGCCTTGTATCATTCGTTGACATCCTATACAGGACACCACCTCAGAAGCAGCTAAGCCAACCAACAAGTCCAGGAAAGCAGGCAAACTCCATCAAGTGCCTTGTAACCACCACTTTCAGTAAGTGCCCTAGAACCTACCTCTTGCTAAAAAAAATAGCAATTACAAGAAGTATACCTCCATCAAACTCTACAACAGGCAAGCATACAGCTGGTATAACTGTGTGCAGCTGATGAGTGGTAGGGTATACCCAATCCAATGAATTTCATGTATTCCTGAAGAACACTACACACACACACACACACACTTGTATTAAAATGCTCCATTGGTTAGGCAACTTTCCTTTATTAACTCACCTCCCCTCCCCCTACCCACACTTTTCCTATAATTCCATCCTTATCCATCCTTCCTTTGCCATTATCAAAGTTCTTGTAATTCATGTCCTGTCCTCTAGGAAACTGATGTTGCTAAACCTGTAAAAACGGTCTGGTTTAGCTAAAAAATAATCATGCAGTAACTCAAAACAAATAATACTATTCTAACAAAAATAACAGATCTTACTAATGTAAATACATAGTTAGCTAAAGATTCAGGTAACACAATTAACTCAATACAATAAAAAATGAACATATCAGATATAAGTTGCATAAAAAATAACAGAAAAATCCTCGAAACATAAAAAAAGGAATCGGTTAGCACAAGTAGAATATAAGAATAAAAAGGGACACGGAAAAGACATTTCTTATAATGTTGGAAAAGAGGTACAAAGGTTTGGTACGACACTAAATATAAATTACGCCACACAGCAGAACAAATATAAAATACAGAAGTCAAAAAGGACTTGGAAAACAGTATTGACCTGAGAGATATGTCACATTATGTATAGGTTCAAAATACTGGGACAGTTTCGTTAAACTACAATTGGGAGATTAATAACATAAAATAATATACTACACATTCTCAGTTATACTAGGAATCTAGTAAGGCACCAAGAGAATGTAGATTTTTACAGTTATTACATACATACAACGTCTATGTTTACCCAGCCTCGCCCTCCCAGACTGCCTCTAAATTTTAAATTTCATTACATTTTTCTAAGACTCTTAACAATGGCTTAAATCAATTTATTATGTTTTGTTAATAATACTATTATTTATTACAACAAACCCTCTTCAAAGGAGGAAGGGTGACTTGGCTCTTGGTCTGAGGAATTTAATCTTTTGGTCTCCCCTTTCCCCCTGACCGTACCTAATTACTCCACAATCCCCCCTTCCCAATTTATCCTCCCATCCCCCCTTTCCCCTTTTCCTACCTCCTCCCATCCCTCCCTTTTCACTTGGGGGGCCTCCCCTCTGGGATTACAGTTTTTAGGTGGGGGAAGTGTGCTGGGTTCATCCCGTCCAGGGGGTTCCTCGGGTGGGCCTAGTTTGCATGGAATCTGCATCATTTGACGGCGCCCTGCTCCCTTTCCAGATTTCCAGGAGGTGGGGCGGGGTGTCCTGAAGGTGATTTGGGGTATCTCCAGAGGCAGCCTGTCAGTTCTGGGGGGTGGCAGCCGAAGGAAGTATGCTTTGTGGCTGGTATCCGACCGCCCTCTCTTTTGTCCACCCGGGTGGCTCGGTAGATAAAGGGTTTCTATCCCAGAGTGCTGGTTTACTGGCTTTATGGGTAGGGTATGGCACGGTTCCACACTGCATTTTCTATTACTGGTGGAGGTAGATCATGGTAATTAATATGATATTGGGGATATGGACTTCAGTAAGGCTTTCGATAGAGTTCCACATCAGAGGCTATTGAAGAAACTTAAGGCACACGAATAGGAGGAGAAATTTTTTTCCTGGGTAGAGGCATGGTGACAAATAGGGAGAAAGAGAGTTTGCATAAATGGGGAGAAATCAGAATGGGGGGACATTACAAGCGATGTTCTCAGGGGGCAGTGTTGGGCCATTGTTCACAATTTACATAAACGACAAGATGAGGAATAAATAGCGACATAAAACAAATTTGCTGATGACACCAAAAATAGGCCGTCCAATTCATTCTAATGAGGACACTAGAGCACTCCAGGATGATTTGAATAGACTGATGCAATGGTCGGAGAAGTGGCAGATGCAATTTAATATTGACAAATTCAAAGTTCAAAATGTTGGACAGGTAAAAACCCATGCGACATATAAACTAAATAATGTAGATTTTTAATACTACTGATTTTTGAAAAGGATTTAGGAGTTCTGGTTAGCAGTAAACCTAAAACCCAAGACAACAGTGCATTAGTGTTCGCAATAATGCTAAAAGAATTCTTGGCTTCATATCTAGAAGTATAAATAATAGAAGTCCTCAGGTTGTTCTTCAACTCTATATTCCTTTGGGTTTTTTTCAGGGTTCTTGTATTCCGGGAATTTAGTTTAAAAGTCTTTTTCTTGGCCTTCTGTTCTATTGCCAGTGGACATGGAAAAATTTTCTTTTTTTCTCTTTGAAAAAAAGGGGCCATGGGGGGCTGAATCCCTTAAAATTCTTGCAAAACCATTCATGGGGGGGCGGGAATCAAAGGACTCTCCTCCTTTTGCATTCCCCCCTTAGTCTTGCCCAAGTGGGTTTGGCAACCATGTCAATTCTTTTGGTTTCCCCTTTAAACTCTTTCTAAGTTAGATCCCCTTCATAATCAGGGCTTTTGTTCCCCCCCTTTTTGAAAGCCTTCCACTGATGCGAATGTTCTTTCCTTCCCAAAATCATCGTGATCTCATTCCCTTTTGGGTTACTTTCCCTTTTCTCAGGCCTTCATGTTCCTTTAATAGTGCTAGTCCCCGGCATTTTTCCGCCCCTCCCCCCACACGTCCAAGTTTGTGCAAAAAAGGGTTTAAAATTTTCCCACAATATGATAGTTTAAAGACATGTGAAACATCTGGAAAACGGCGTTTAAAAACAAAACCCTTTCCTTTGGGTGGGACCTATTCCCTTTATTGAAAAAACTTTATCGCCCACACAGGGGGTTTTTTTAAAAGTCACAAACAGATCTCCGGGGGGGAAAGGTACGCGGGGCATTTATAGTGGGATTCAGATATTGGGGTTTCAGGTGGAAAAATTGCGCATTGTTTGATCTCCCGATTTGGGGTTTATGATTTCAAAAATCTTGGGTAGCTTGGAAGGGAGTTTGGAAAAGTTGGGGCCCGCCCTTTCTGCAGTGTTTTTCCCTTTCCTATGTTTTTATGTGGGATACGATAAAGGGTTTTTTCACAAGTGGTTCAGCTAGTTATAGAAGCCATTGTTTGGTTGAAATTGTTGGTTTAAGATAATCGATGATTCCGGATTTTTTGGGTATTGAGTGTTGTCTTCTGTGGCAAATAAGCTTGATTTTTCTGTATTTTAAATAAAGGGGGTTTGTGTGAATTGCAAAGTTGTACACAAAAACTTTTCCTTTGGTATCGTCAGCCCCTGCTTGGAAAGGGTTTTCTAAATACGTTTTTAGGGTCTTTGGGATGTTTCGCCCCCCGATAATTTGCTGCAGTCATTACAAGGGTTTAAAAGATTTGGGGATGAAGGGTTTAGAAAAACCGACATGTTGAAAAATTGGGAAATTGGGGCAATTTTGGGGTTTAATCTTAGGGGGAAACGTTCGCCCCAGTGGCTTCATCAGCCCTTTCCCGTGGGAGAAACTTGAAAAACCGGAGGAGAATGGGAAAAATCGGGCCCAAAAAACCTTGAGTCGAGTGTTCGTCCACCCCAATTTAAATAGAATACGGAAATTTTCACCCGGGAAAAGCGCTTATAAACCTTTAATGGCAGGAGAGGTGCAGCAGTCATAGGTGGTTTTAATTTTTTTTAAATTTTTTTTGGAAAGGTAGGTCTTTGCCCAAAAATTAGGAAAAGCGAAAAATTTCCTAAGTATTAAAAACCCCCAAGAAGTTGCAGTGTCTGAAAGGTTTGGGTAGATGAATGGTTCAGAAAAAACCGACATTTTGAAAAAATTTGCCCCTTGGAACTCTCCTACGTAGGATGATGAACCCACGTGTGGGCGAAACGTTTCCCACAAAAGGGATCCCCAAAGGTTGACATGTGTCTAATTTATCCACAAGGGATTAGGGAAAACCCCCGCAAGGGATGGGGTTTTGTCCGGGTCTATATTTGGTGAGCCCTTGATGGTCGGGTTGTGGGGTAGATATTTGGAATGATGTTTGGAAAAAAGGGATTTTGGAAAATGTTTGGAAAATTGGAGTTGGTGGGGGGACTATGTATTTTCTCAGCGTGTCTTTTTCTGGGTGTGTTAAAGAGTTTAAATCCCGCCGTCTGCAGTCTTGAGGGAAAGTGCGGGATAGGGGGTTTTTTAAAAAATCCTTTTTCCCAATTATGTGAATTCTTCTCAAGAAATCTTTGCTGCAGATTTTTAGGGCACGAGGAAAAAAAGCCAAAAAATTTTACCCACGTTTAGTTTTGGTTTTCGGGGTAAAGAGTAGAAGTGGAGAAAGAGGTTTTGGTTGGGGGGTTTTTGATAGATTTTTAAAAGGGACTTTAGGGTCGCTTTGCAGAGAAAAAAAATAAAAGGAAAAGGGAAAGGGTGTTGTCGACTTCTTTTTTAAATTTGTTGAACTGGTTTGAAGGCTCGACCTGGTATTTCGCGTCCCTTCCACCCAGGTAGATCTTTTTTGTGACTTAAAAAAAAACCCATAATAATAAAGGATCACTTTAAAAACGGAAATATTGGTTTGTTTTTTCCATTGTGTGGGGTTTTTTAATCCCTTTTAATTTCCCGCCCTATTTTCCACGGGGGAATCCCCCCTCCCGTGACTATCCCCCTCGCCCTGCTGCACTTTCCTTACCCAAAGGGACCCCTTTTTAAACCCGCCAGTTTTTTGGCCTTTGCCCCGTTTTCCCCCAAACCAAAATTTGCTGTGAACCAAAACTAAAAGGGCTCAGGGATTTTTACCTCTTTCTTTTGTATATAGTTCAACTTTTCTTCTCTTATGCCAAGAAATCTGTTTGAAAAAGTCACTGGATAGAAAAAACGTCTACAAAAAAGATACCCAGATGTTGCACGTGTTTTAAAAACCTTCCCCGTTTTAAAAATTTTATATTATATATAATTTTAATTATATATATATATATATATATATATATTTTATATTATATATATAAAAAATATATTATTATATATATATATTTATATTTTATTTTTTTACACCTTTCTGAGGTTTAATCTTCGGCTGCATTACTTTATGCTTAATCACATCCCACAGCCATGTAGGAAGCCTCACACAATTCGGGGGGTTTGGAGAGTATTTTCCCAGGGCCTCAGTAGAGCGCCTCCAGCCGGGGGGATGGAAGTTTTTATCCTTCCCCCAGAAAACTTTGTTTCACTTTTGGGACCAGGGTTCTCAATAAGGTTGAGGTCGGGGAAAATTGTTTGGGCCCAAATCTTTAAAAAAGAATCTAAACTTCACAGTCCTTAAGTACTAACTATAGTTTGGGCGGGTTATGCCCAAGGGTTTGCCCCACCCTGCAAAAAAAACGTGCCCCAAAATTTTTAAAATCCCTCAGGTAAATTGTAAACACAATAATTCCTGGTAATTAAAAGGGTTTTCATATACTTGTTTTTGGGGAAGCACAATGGGGTTCACCTACACTCTGACCCAAGTGAAAACCCCCCAAACCATGAGCATGTCTGGGTTTTTTGGTGGTCCCACGGGTGTGTGTGGGTGTAGTGGCCCATCCCCTCTGGGCCGCTACCATGCCCCCCATGGTTACAGGTGGGGTTAAAGGGTTTGCTTCATCACCCAGGTACTTCGGGACCATGTTGAGGGTTCAGTGAAGATATTTCTTTGCAAAACCCAGCTCGATTTTTGTGGCTTAGGAGGATCGGTTTCTTAAAAAGGCAGTGGCTGTTACCCTAGTTCGATTGCAGGGTTTTTAAACGTTTTACGGGCCCCTTGAGAGAAGTGTAGGTTCTTTTTTTAAATTTTTCTCTAGCGGGTTTTTTAAAGGTTTTTACTCTCTAACTGTTTTTTTTAACACATTTAAGGGTATGAACAGTTTTTTCCTCGAGGTGCCAGGCGGGGTTTTGGGAGCCGTAACTAAAAACACCCCCCCGCAACCTTGAAAGCTGCACCCAGTTTCTCACTGAATGCTCACACAAATAAAACTTTAAACCAGTTTTTCTTTTTTCGGTGCCCAGCTTTGTGAGCCTTAGTTTCAGAAGTTAAAGTTTCCCTTTTTCCCCCCATAATAAAAACAGGGAATACCCCCAAAAACCAAATAGACCCACTGGCCCGAAAAAGGGACGGCGAGAAACAAATTTGCAACACTTCCTCTCACCCCCGGTGAGGGGAAACCCAATGAGCACTGAAGAGTAACTGTGGAGTGTGGAGCCGGGGTTTGGGAATTATGCTTGGGAGTTGCTACCCGGGGATTATGCACTGACGGAAAAGGGCCCCCTGTTGGGAGGCCTTTGGTTTTTTTTCCGGCATTTTTGTCGGGTGAACACCCTGTAGGTTGGGTTTTAAAAGTTAATAGAAAACCAGCTATTTGTTTAGCACCCCGGGTTACTTTTGACCTTTTTTTTTTCGTCTTCACCACTCCAAATCTTTTCTTAGTTTTCTCTCTTGTTTTTCATGTTTGTGTCGGGCCCTTTTTCCCTTTTTTCCCCTTTGGAGGTTTTCCCACGGTTATGTCTGTTGTTCCCTACTTTCTGTTTCCCCGCCTCTTCTACCCACAGCTCTTCTCGCTCTCTTTTTCCTTTTATCACTCCAGTTTTTCCCTTTTTTATGCCGGTTTTGGTTTTTACAGATGGTTTAAATCGGGGCGGTGTTGGGTTGCAGGGTATTTTTTTTTAAAGAATTTTTTGTCCCGGGGCCCTTTTTTTTTGACCCCAAGGGCAGTATTTTTTTCGTCGAGTTTTTTTTGCCCTCTTCATAGCACTTCCCGTATTAAAATATATGCTTCCCTTTGGCATTTGTGATTTAATTTTGATTTTCCCCCCAAACACTTTACAGGTCATTTAAAAAATTTTTTTCCCCTCAAACCCCTTTTGGGCCTTTGGGATTTAATTTGGGGTGCACCCTTTTGGCTAGGGAAAAAAAGAAGACCCCATTTTCTGTTGGGTCCCCGGGGCTTTTTGGGTTTTACTGGGCAATGGAAAAAGGGGGGAAAAATTTTGGCGGTCAGTGCTTTCTTGATTTTGGTTTTCCCCTTTAAGGGATTTCCCTTCAGAGATTATTTTACAGTTTATCTCTTGGCCCCTCCCTTTTCGCCATCAGCAACAATGGTGGTTGGACAGGGACCCTAAAAAAACCCCCTCTGTTAAACCCTTTTAGGTTTTTTGGCCCTCTTACCAACCCTTTCCGTTCTCCAAAAGAATGCACTCTTCATTCAAAACACGGCCATTTTCGTCCCTTTTCCTCGCCCTCGCCCACCCCTCTTTCCCCTTTTTTCCTTTTTTTGCAGAAAGGCCCCGACTTACGATCACCTTTTGACTTTTTATCAGCAAATGCTTTACTATACAAACTTTGATGCCCAAAACCCCTTTGGTACCTTCCCGTCTTTTCTTCCCTCCCTCTGGTTCCCTCTCCCCCTTTTCTGTTTATAGCCCCCTTTTTATTTTTTGCCCCCGTGTTTCATAAAAACCCCTTTTCAGTTTGCGCTTTTTTTGATTATAAAAAATATTACAACAAACCCAAAAAACTAAAAAAATAAAACAGATACGAATAAAAGTAAAAACACCCTTTTATTTTTAATTTTAAAAAAAAAAACAAAAAATACAAACACATGGAAAAAATCGGGGCGGAAGGGTAACAACAAAAGGCGAAAGTTCACACTACCATGTCTTCATTAATTTAAAATTTTTCAGTTTAAAAATTTTTTAAGATGTTTGAATGTTTATGTTCATCTGCCTGAGTTTGACTTTGTTTTTTTAAAAGAAAAAAGTAAATGGTTCAAATTTTTTCACAAATATATATTTCCGCACATGGAATTTTTTGTGTTCGATAAGTTTATTTTTCTACAGTTTTACTGCCTGGGAAAATTGGGAGGAAATAAAAAGCCACTACTATCCCCCAAAGGGTGGATATTGTAGGTACAATAAACCGCCCCCTACTATCCACAGGATTGGATATTGTAGGTACAATAAAAAACCCTACTTCCCCAGGGGTGGATATTTTAGGTACAATAAACAAGCCCCCAAATATCCACAGGGATGGTATTGTAGGTACAAAAAAAAAGGGCCCCTACTATCCCCAGGATGGAAAATGTAGGTTCCAATAAACAAGCCCCCTCTATCCACAGGATGGATATTGTAGGTAAAATAAACAAACCCCTACTATCCCCGGATGGATGTTGTAAAGGGCAATAAAAAAGCCACTACTAAACCACAGGGTGGAATTGTTAAAGGGCCCAAAAAACCCAAACCACTACTATCCACAGGTGGTAAATTTGGGCCCCAATAGACCAGCATAATCCCTTTAAAATGGAAAATAGGGGTTTCCCAAATAAATTTGTATATATCCACAGGGGTGGGAAAGTTTGGTTTCACAAAAAAATAGGGAAATTTCCCTCCCTAGAAGGATACAGGGTGCGCAATAAACCCTCCACAAAATGGATATAGAAAGGGGGAAAACACTTAGGAAGCCAACCGTTTAAACAAACCATACCGAAAACTACTAAAATTTCTTTCTACTTAATCCCACTACACTACTCTACTACTACTACTTTTACTATACTACTAATACTAATTCAATTAAAAAATAATAATTTAAAATTTAAAGTTAATTTTTTTATTTCTAAAAAAGTAAAAGTACAAGGTTACAGGTAGCTGACATTAATGCCCTACGCTATTTCGGGAAAGGGCCCCCTTTTTATTACCCGGAGTTTTCCCGGGTGAGTTCCCGGGGGGCAACGCCCCGGGCCCGGGGGCTGTTTTACCAGAGATTTCGGGCAATTAGGGCAATTTTGACCCAAGTGCGACCCCCACCAGTCTTTTTTACTAACACCCAGGGAAACCCCTTTCACTAATGGGTGAACATGGAAGCAAAGGGGCCGTAAGAAAAAAACGTCCCAGTGTTTTTCATCCGTACCGAAAATCACAATAAAACGCCCCGACATATGCTCGCTTACGCGGGAAAGAATTCTCACCTATTTCACTGTGAAAATGAAAGGAACCGGGAGCAAGCGACTAGTAACCCCCTTCTACATTAATTACAAGAGAGTAAGAAAAAAATATAATTTTTGGTGGGTTTGAATGTGCGTGGGTGTAGTTAGGGAATGTAGAAAGAATTTAATTTTGAATGTTATAAGTGAGAAGAAACTGCATGCTATGGTTCGGGGTGAAACTGTGTAAATGTGATAGGAAAATTTTTTGTGGGGAGGTGTAAATGGGATTAGGTTAGAAGTATCTGTGAGATTCGGGAGCTAAGGAAGGAGAAAGCGGTAGAATGAATCGTTCATGCAAAGAAAATGGGAATACAAGTGAATGTGTTGTGATGAAGGGTTTTAAAAACCAACAAAGTTGAAGAATTGAGACACTTATGCAACACATAGGAATGAAATTAAGACACATGTGCAACATCTGGATATCTTTATTGTAGACGTTTCGCCATCCAGTGGCTTTATCAATACAAATTCTAGGACATAGCTTGGAGACAGTAGGACTATATACAGAAGATGAGGTAATCAGTCCCTCAACCTTGGAGTAGTAGCACCTACTCGATACCTTCCCTGTATGCTTCCTAAGCCGCAAACTCCTTCCCGCAGAAACGAGATACTCCACCATAGAAAAGGAATGTATGGCCCTTGTGTGGGGTATCTCCAAACTTAAATTTTATTTGCTGGGAAAAGAATTCATTTTAGAAATGGACCACAAACCTTTGATATACCTAGAAACTTTTAAGGGAACCAACAGTCGCCTCTTGAGGTGGACATTGGCACTCCAGGCTTTTAAGTTTCATGTTGTGTATATCAATGGTTCATCCAATTATTTCTCTGTCTGGTTAAGTCATGATAGTCAGTAGAAGATTTCTTGCCTTACACGACTTCTATATTTTAGAACTTTGTCCTCGCCTATTCTTCTTATACTCCTTGACTATAAGTCTTGGTATGGAGGAGTGTGAGGGAAAAGTTCAATAGATAGGAGTAGCGAGGGAGTATATAGTAACAATAGTTTCAATGCCGGCTACTTGTTAAGGTAGGGTAACTCAAGGTCCCGCTGTTCCTGCCTTTTTTCCCCCTCCACGAAAGTGATAGTTTCATTGCCGGCTACTTGTTAAGGTAGGGTAAGTCAAGCTCCCGCTATTCCCGCCTTTTTGTTCCCCCCCCCCCGAAGGTGACGTGTGGGGCTCCAGTCCAAACAGTAATCACTAGACTCACAGCTCCCAGCACTACTGTAAGTACATGCCTGCCTTGTATTCTAGTGGATTTATTGGTTGAAAACTTCACTTTTGACCAATAATAAACTTAGTCCTTTCAGTCTTGCTCTAAGTTGACTGTTATAATAGTCGCCACATCTTTTAGGTATTGTACTTATCATGGAGAGTGATTTCTTAAGCAGTGGGTAACCTGTCTATCTTTTTCCCGCTTGGATTACAGAGAGGGTCACCTGCCCAATCAACGAGTTGAACGATGGAGATGGACCCAATGTCCTGAGACTTCCTCTTTTTGGATTTAATTACCTGTGCACCTGTATGAAGTAGCAGGATATAACCCCTCACATTGCGTGGAAAAAATCTGTTTTTCCTACATCTGACGGTTTTCACGGATAACTCTGTGAAGAAGAGCCGGTGGGTTTTGTCATAAAACCCTGCCCCCCCCCTCCCATCTTTTGGCAACAGCTTGATTTCAAAAACAAGCAGTGCCCAACACCAGCCCCCAAAGTTTTATATTAGCTTTGAATTCAGTTATTTCTTTAATTTTTTTTTTTTCATTTTCTTTAATGTAGGATTATATTTCAAATTTAAGTGTTTTATTTTTATATTTTCTAAATATAAAGTGTTTATGTTTGTCAGTTTTTATTCTTTTTTTACATTAAAATTTTTCCTGAGGGGGGAGCCACCTTAGAAATAGGCTAAGTTGTTACAGGGGAGAAACCCCTTCCAGCACCCGGGCATCCACGCTAAAACTCGGGAAGCGCTGACTAAGACAAAAAAACAACCCAACTGATGTTCGGTTTGTTGAGGTTTACACATAGTGTTTTGTGTTTATAAACAAAAATTTAAAGAGAAAAGATTGTTTTAAAGTTTGTTTCTTACAGTTACTTTTATATTAAAGGGAACTTTATAAAAAGTGAAGCTTTCAAATCATAAAACGTGACTTTTTATATGTTAAGTAATATTACGTGTGATTTTCAGTTATACAGTGACTTATGTGTTAGTGAATGAAGTGTATAACGTTATTCGATTAACATCGTGGGCAGGTGACACAGCAAACTCAAGCCATAAACCCCAGCCATATGTCTGTTCCCCTTCATGGTCATTGCCCTGGGTTAACTTAGGGTCAGTAGTGTCTGACTCGATTTTTGCTGACTTAAGCATAAAAAAAACTCAGCTGTTTATAGCGTACAGTGTTTTTTAAAACCCTTTCTAAGTGTGGTCTAGAATTTTCGAACCTTAAACGGCTTTTTTGAAAATCATTTTCCCGCTTTACAGACTAAGATTACAAAATTGAAAATCAATTTCAGTCTGTATAGGTTTAATCAAATACAAACATAGATTTTATGATCTTGAAGTAAAATTTTAAATTTACTTACACAACCCCTGGTAAAATTAATTCAGATATCACTTATGAAAATAAATTTCTTGAATCAGCCTTCTGGGATGAAATTAAAAATGTTTTGGTATTTTTTAGAAACAACAATTAAGGGGGACAGGAAAAAGGCTATCTGCACAAAACTCTGCCAGAGCCTAGTAATAGTGGCCCAAACCTGTTAACCTGTAACAACAAAAGGTCCCTTACCAAGCTTACCTACTTTGTCTTTACCTTTTTTCCCAAAAGGTTTTTATTTAAAAAAATTCATTAGTGGTTTTCAACCCATAAAAAAATTCACGAACTGAATAGATGGAGCTAATTAAATTATCTTAAATGCTTGTTTCCCCTAAGAAGGGTTCCTTGTGTTGGGAGGGGCTCTTGTTTGGGGAATTGGATTTGTGCCCATTTCCCCCGAATTAACCCCTGAATCCCTTTCCCACCCCCCCCCCCAGGGCGCTGTAAAAATCCTCTGGGTTTAGCGCTTCCCCCCTTGATTATAATAAAAATAATTAAATGTTTGTGAAGAGAGAACCCCTAAAAACTGTTTAAGTCTTTTCCCGGGGGTTTTAAAAGGTAAATTATAAAATACCCTTACGTGTTTAGAGACAATTATTTTTGATAAAGACAAGGCGAGTTAGACATTATTTAATATCAAGCTTGAAGCCCCCCAAACATTTTTTTTCGCTTCAGGCATTTAGAATAAAACCTTTGTTTAGTTTAGTCAAGACCGGGGGCAAATTGTGGATAGTGGAAAAAAGTAATTGCACCACAAACAAAACAAAAAAATAAAATAAACCCCACATTTTAAAAAAGGTTTACAAACAATTTTCGTCAACCCAAACCCCCATAAAAAATCCACCCCCCCTGGATCAAACCCCCAACCATTTAAAAAAGTAATCCCCCCTAAACCACATAAGGCCCCATACATTACAAGCTGTGAATACAACAGACAGTAAACAGCTTCACTCAAAAAACTACCCCAAATGTTTACTTTTGAGGGGAACACTTGGGGCACGTTTTGTATTCAATACACATCAATGGGGCCCGTAAACAACGTGTTCATCAGGAAAAGGGTGCTGAAGTGTTTAGGTGAACACAGGGAGGTAAATGTCACTGAAGAAGTTTTTTTAAATGCAAGGGTATGAAACATACAACTTTATGCCAAAAACTTTTGCTGAACAGAGAAAATTCCACAAATCACGAAATCAACAAGCAACACATTAAAGTGAGGATAGTTTAAAGCAACTGCTCTCCCCCATAGCTTTGGTTGATTATTAAAAATTACAAAAACCAATGTGCTAACATTATTTTACAAGGCTCACAAAGGTCTTCTAGGAAAAACAGTGTTGCAGAAAATGAATAAAAACCCTATGCAAAATACAGTTAGATATAGCTGGGTTTTTTTCCCCAATTCTGGTAAACAGACAATGACCTAGCCGGAAACACTGTTGGTCTAGGGAAAAAGGAAAAAAGACAGTAGAAACGGGTAGTAGATGATTCCTAATCTGTGCAGATCCAAGGGTTTTAAAAAAACAGTTGCGCAGTGAAAGCACTAAGGTCAAGTTGCCTGTCCTGACATACGACGGACAATTTTGCCCAAATTTATTTAATCATTGGGGGTGATTTTATCAAATGTTTTGTGCAAAAAATATAGTAAGTAAAAAATGATCTTCACTTGCTGAAGCAGCGGGGGTCACATGTATGTGGTCCCCTTCCCTCTCAAAGGGGAGAAAGGTTTGTTCAGGGAAAATGTCTAATTACGAAATAACCCCTGTTGACCCCAGAAAAAAGACATTACTGGAAAAATGAATAACCTTATAATTTTATTTTAAACTATTTAGTAAAAAACCCCCCGCCCCGAGCTCAGACAAAACCCCTTTTGGACCTAAAATAAAAAATACGCTGGGTTTAATACAATGGAAAAAAATTTCACACTCCCAGCAAAGCAGGCTTTCGGCGATAAAGCACAAAACAGAGCCAGGGAAAAATCCCAACTTCGATGTCTATGATAAAATATACAAAAAACAGTTGGCAATAAATTCATTGAGGGAAAAAGTCGAAGATAAGTTTTAAAACAGAAGCTCATTATCTCCCGCACCCTGGAGCAGAAAATTCTGAAACCATCCACTCTGTTTTATATAAAAGCAGCGCACGTGAAAAAAAAAGCAAATTTAAAGGGGAATTTTCAAGGAAGATTTCCTGAAGCTGAAACTCCGATTGCGACAAAATGCTGGGATTAATTGGGAAAACCAGGAATACCTTGAGTCTCAAAAAAATAAACAAAAAATCATGAGTACATGATAAAAGTTTTATGTCGAGGTATCACATGTTTTGATCCTCTAGGACTCGTCTCACCAATTCCATAAAGGGGAAAATACTTTGCAAGATGCATGGAAGTCAAAATTGGAGGGTGAGAACTTGCCTCTAGAAATGAGTCAGCATGGGATGAATATCCAGGGGTTTAACAACTTATCAAATTAAATTTCCCCGACAAATAGGTCAAAAGGGAAACAATACACTTACATGTGTTCTGTGATGCGTCAAACCCGAGGTTATGGCGCTGTGTTACTGAGTAATGCTGAAAGGGGTTTCCTAATTATTCAAAAGGGCCCGGGTAGCACCCCCCGAAGGTCGAACAGTACCACAATTGGAACTGACACACCCGGGTACAAAATTAGCTGTCATCTCAACAAAGTACTTTATCATCTCACTATTGAAAAACCGTGATCTGGGTGATAATGAAGCAGTTTTCCCAAAGGTTAAGAAAAAGTAGAGCAAGTTGGTCTATGTACAGAATAGAGTACAGAAATAAAAAAGGATCAGAAGGAATATCTCTTTCTCCACATCTTACCCCAGAGAAACAGCTGATTGTTTTTCCGTGGTGTCCCCTCAGAAAAATTTTGGGGTAAAAAAATTATGGCTCCATGGACCCAACTGGCTCTCTAATGAAAATAACTGCCCCCAGCACAAAGGAAAAGCTGACCAGTACTTTTGTTCCCTTTCCCTTCCCCGATGAAGCAAAGCAGAATGTTTAAATCTTGCTGTCTTAAGCATAACAAACCCAAAGCCACTATCTTTTCTTGGTAATAAATGGGAGCAGGATTTTCCTTAATTGTCCTGCTAAGGTAAGAGATTACGCTCTTTTTAAAATACACTCTGAACACTGGACTGCAAGGAGCAGCGGTCGCTTGACCACGTCGCCCTTTGTATGCATCGCGATCAAATTTCTCCTGTAGCAGTAAAAAAGACACTTGCCCCTTCTGAGAGGGTTGGGCCCCCCAGGACTGAAAGGGCTGAAAGGGGGCTGAATGGGGGGGTGTACCCCCCTCCGGGGGAAAATTTTCCACTGAGGTGCGGGGAGAGGTTCGCTGAGGTGAACTTTCTTCACTTAAAAAATTAATTTAATTTTTCCACTGCCACCCCTGCTGCTTGTCTTTTCTGAACAGCTTTAGTCTGTGTGGTTTCTGGAGAATCCAATTTTTTTTTTCAACATGTGTAATTTTAACGGCACTATTTTATTTTTTGTCCGCTTATTCACTACACCTTTGTTTAAAAAATCAACGTCCTAGAGTCCTTTGCACGGATATATGGTCACAATTTTTCCAAGTGGCCTTGGGGGCCCCGGACCACATTGTCGATAACACTATGTCCCAGGTCTTAAGGACTTAGATTTTCAGGGAAAACCAGTTCCCTAGAAGTGTTCTTCAATGAGGGAGACGTCTTCTCGCCCCAATTTTCTCCCAAAGTTTAATCCTTTATTAAGGTTTTTGAATTTACGTCGAGATGTTCAGGTTCGAAATAAGAAGGTCCTCATGATTAATTTTTTCATGGGAGGAACAGGGCGACCTTCTGCCAGGAGTAAATGAGATGGCTTTCCTCTAAATTGTCCAGATCATCGGTAACATAATTTTAGGTGACAGGGGAATTACACTGGACCCCGTAATTTTAACCAAAACAGTTGACAAAGTTCCCCTCAAGGTTTTACTCTGTTTTTACTT